>WHVD01000002.1:1200000-1800000 GCA_015178975.1 Hysterangium stoloniferum | reverse complement strand
GGGCTTCATCCATGTGGAGTCCATTGGGCCCCATAATAAACCCAGATACTCCATGGAGTCCATGTCAAAAGCATATTTTTTACAATTTGCAAAAGACCATGTTGATGGAGTCTCTAAAGGACTTCATGGACTTGTTCATCATGTAGGGTGGGGTCCTCAGAGCAGATAAGGATGTTGTCCAGATAAATAATAATGCATACATCAATGAGCTCCAGCTTCCAGCATAAAAGACCCCTCTATGAAGACCCATTCCTGGGAACTCCATGGTGTATTTTTCTAAATACAATATCAGGTTCTGAACCATCTTCTGGACTAGTGTAAATATCCAGAATCCACTAGAACCTGACCCTCATCCCTCAAGTACCTTTACCTCAGTCCCCAGTCAGATATTCTGCCCACAACTAGACACTTCTCATATACCCTGGAACCCATAAGACTCCACCCTTTCCCAGGTAGCTTCTCCAGGATCAAACTAAGATTACATGTGATGAGACACAAGTATTCTAAAGGTTGTGAGGTGGCAAATGAAACATCAGAATGGAGATGGGATGGGATGGTCAAAGGGGTAATCTACAGAGGGACAGGTGTTGGGGTGCCACAGGCAGTGACACCATGGTTGGGGATACTGATAGTGGTGTGCCAGAGGGTTATGAGGGTAAAAACAAGTTACAGGGGTCCAAAATGATAGGATCCTAACAATTTCCTACAGAGTAAACACATATAGATATCAATTTTTGAACTTCACCAATATTTAAAGGTCTAAATGTATGAAGTGGTCTTAATGATGTTTTATAAAGTACTTTTTATCTCTCGGAAGACTCTCAGAAAGTTCTTAATATTATTTCTCCGGTTATCCCTAGTAACCTGCACCAGAACACGAATCGACAATATTTTTATTGGCCATGCATTACATTATGAGCGAACTATACTTTTGTAGGAAAATATTTTCGGAATTATCATGTCCACAGGTGCAGAAACTTTGTCGGATATCTAGTTAAGTTTTCAATAGTTGGGTCTTAACGGCACCACTGTCACCCGCTGTGAAAGTTTTTTCTGGTGATAAGACAATGAAAAAAATGTTATAATCCAGCAAATTTTGCCAACTCTTTATTTCTAACTAAAATGTAAGAAAACTATAGATTTGATCAGGATTTCCTTGCAAGACCAAAACCCTGATCAAATTTATAATTTTTCCATAATTTAGCCCAATATCAAATATTGGTAAAAATCGTGCAAGCTATCACGGTTTTCTCACCATTTTGTCATCGAGAAAACTTTCGAGTGCCAACCATGGCGACGCATTTCCACTCCCTTACTACATTGGCCTATGAGTGGACCTTAACAAACGAAAGCGATATTCCATCCTATACATCGTACATATTGGGGTATACAACAGCATCCCTCCGAGTCATGAAAGTTGGTCAAACGTCCTCGTTTTTTGCTCCGAACCCTGATCGGAGCCATGTTCTGTGGAGTGATGGACATTTATAGATAACGGCATGGTTTTCATCTGTATATCACTCTGCTCGACGCTGTGTACACCAGACAGTGCGCTTCTGTTATTTGATTGACCAGTGGCGCGGAATGCGAGAGGACCAGATTGTGTGGCCAAGGTAAAGGTCGTTGGAGCGGAATAGAATGTATCGTTGACACGGATGGTGACTACATTATTGTAAATGCGGTGAGCTCAGAACAGCATCCGATATACGTACTAAGAGAAAATGCTATGCCTATGATGGGTGAGATCTTAAAGACGAACATAGGAGTGAGAGCCAACCAACGTGTTTGGGGAGGAATTCCGCTCACCGTATCACCCGCAATGATACTATAATTCGTCTTGGCCAAATAGGTGCTCAAATAGATAAGCATAGCTACTGCGTACATCGCAGCGGATTCGATGAAAATCCTCTGAACCGACCTCATTTTGCCCCTTCCCTTCGTCTCACTGAACTCTGTAATTCGTTCTGTGATATACCAGATACGAGTAGCGATTAACCCTAGTGCAGATAAACCCTCAGGTCAACCGCTCATGAGGATTGCGGACCAAGATACAAAACATACCTGAGCAAATGATTGATGTACAGAATGTGAATGACAAGAATGCTGGCAACCACATTTCAAGCTTGTGAAAGTAGAAGGGCGTAGCTTCTGAACTAGACGATTGCCCTATGACCACTATGGTTCCAACTGTAGTCACTGATTCGGACGTCAATTCAATATGTAAGATGTATGGAAGGATAATTCCCACCGATGTTACCAAGTAGACAGAGAAAAGGTATAAAGATTGCGATGGGGCTTCGATTGTACACCACAAACACACGATAGACCTAAGACACATTTCGAGCAGAGTAAATGCGAAAATCTCTTATGCTTTATTTGAGACACTTACCGCCATAGCGTCACCCAAAATGCACATGACCGTTTGGAAGCTTGCTTGACAAACTTCTAAAGCGGTATGAAGGTTTGCATAGTATGTTACAGCTCCCCCACTTCTATTTTTGTGATCCACGAAGGCTTCTAAGGCGCGCAAAAGTCTCACGATAAGATGCTGAAAGGGATATTGCATTAATTTCGAGGGGTATAAGAATTAAAATTTGACTTACACCAGTCGCAGCAAGGAAGATAGCGATGGATGTCAAGAGGAGTAACCGGCTGTGGTCAGAACCTGACCTTTTACCGAGAACGATGCGAAGAGATTGGTGAAAAACGGAGACGAAAATCCCTACGAGGGAGGCGCAACGTTAGCGTGAATCATCCGGAAAGAAAGATCTTACCATAAAGTAATGTTTCTACAAAAAAGCCAATTAATTCAGCCTTGTCAGCAGCTATATCTCCCATTGATAACGGGGAAGGGTAGTGAGGGGGACCAAAGGGGAAGGGAAGGAAGATCGTATTCGGGATGCGATTTTTGTTACATATATAACCGACACCATTGGGTCGTGCCCTCACGCAATCGTGTCCATATTGCTATTGGCGAGGGAGGTGTAATCAGCTCGCGTGCGATCTGAGCGCAGGATACCGGGCGGAAAGGCATCAAAAGGTCTTCCTTCTGTCATCGTAGCCGAGCCGAAATTCGTGCCGATAAAGCAAAAAGCAACTAATAAAGCAAGGGTCTGCTTCTAACCACTCCACTCATCGAAATAAACCAGGGAGTTGCAAGGTTTAAGTCACAAAGACTGTACGTGATTGACAGAATTTGTATCACACCCAAGGCTTCTTCAGAAAATCCTCGAATCTTTTGACTCCGGGGCTTTTCCTAGCGTCGACGAGGTAAGATATCACCTCACGTGACGCATGTTCTATTTTTTCCTCAACAGGAAATACGTATGTGCACCATTGCGTAGCTGGTTCTCCAGGATATCATTTAATTCTCCACTGAATTATAATGTTAATGGCTATTTTTGTGAAACTTGGAGGAAAAGGGGTGATAAGCGGTTTAATTTAGGAAAAATCAACGTGTTTCCCTACCTTCGTTCCGAATAAGGCAAAAATAAGGCACCGTCAAGGAACCGAGCATTCACAGAGTACACCGCAGGTGCCAGGTACCTATATTCATAGCTGGACCCTCATCAGGAAAATGGGAAGATCAATAAGTATGCCGTATATATTTTCTAGAGCCATCTAGAGAGCTCGCTAGCTCGGCTAAACATGGCTAGACACACTACTTTCTCAAGATCTCTATTTACTGGCCAATATAGAAGTTTACTGTAGATTTAGGGAGTCTAGGCAGTCTATATAAAGGGCCTAGACAGTCCCAAATCCTTGATGCTATAAGCTTGAAAGAGGTACATTATGCCAGTGAAAACAATATGAGTATAAAATATAAACCATTTTACTTACATGGGAATGCATATTAGATTTCCGCTTCCGCCTCATTTTTTATTCTCTTCGATAATATTTTTTCCGTGACTGCATCAGTAAAATGATCTTCAGCAAGCAAATATTCCTGGGATGCCCCAGGGTGCCCATCCTACCTTTGGGGGACTTCTCCGGGAGCCATCCGGATCAAAACCGATTTATTGATCTCGCGTGAGTTCTTGGAAGTTGCCATCACAAGACAGCGACAGCGACACAAGGCAACATGGGCGCGTAGATAAGCGTCATAAGCATAAGCTGATGCAAACCGTGCTGTTTTATTTCAAGAAGCGGAACATCGTTCAAGCACCCATTTCGATTCTGAGGGACCAATTTCGGGTGCCGAGGAAGCACGCCTGATACACTTCTTTGATGTCTGCGGTTTGACGCATTCAATTTCTTATTAGCCAGGGAGTAATCTACTTACTTACCTTCAGAAATTATCAGCGCCCAAACAACCCTATGGGACCCAAAAAAAATCAAGCGGCCACAACCCCAAGAGAAGTTCCCAACGACCGGAGAAATTCACAACCACCAGAGAAGTTGAAAAAATTGAAAAAAAAAAAAACAAAAACAAAAAAAAACAAAAAAAAAAAAAAACAAAAAAAACTCGACCGGAGATAAATATAAATATACAGAAAACAATAAACTGAATCTACACAATAATGCCGGGGTATTTTCCTTCATTTCTAAGCGAAGCGATCGCTATTGCGGAACGATGAACCGGCTTACGTAAGGGATGCCTTGTTCCCAGTTTGATGGCAATTCCCTTTGACATTGTGTTCAAAGTGTTTATATGAAACCCCTAACCGTCGCGCTGACAGGAGGTCAGTGTGAAACACTCTTTGCCTCAAGCAGGGGGTTTGACTGACAAGTTCTATTCTTAGACAAAAGACGGTCACTCCCACAGTGGTATATTATACAAGGCACAAAATCCAAATCTGTTGTCTCTTGAGCTTGAGAAATGTCGGCTCGAATGGCAGTCAGTTCGAACGATAGGTCTGATAATTCGATACCGAATATTGTAGATTGGCTCGAATATCCAAAAACATAGTTTACAAGCTTTCTTACATCAACGGATCGTGAAGATCCTTACCCATACGATGTCGGCTCAGTAGTGGCAGTCGCACTATCGAAATTAGGCAAACCATCTGTCCCCATTTGGACTTGGGCTTTCCATGCTATTATCAGATTACGTCTCCCTCCATCCCGTCCTGCTCGGGCCATTCGTAGGTCAGCTGCAACAAACGGAACCCGCTCCTGAACCCAAATTGCCAGACGTGTTAGTGACACGAAAGCGGTCTCCTGGTCTTGGAAGAGCAATTTGATTGTTTCTGCTAATTTATCAGAGGTAACCCATCACGGCAGTAAAGAAACAGATGTACTGCTAACGCCAGGTGCGTCACGCTCTGCACCATACATCAGAGTATATATCTCCGATGCCTGTAGAAGACCCATTGTTTGTAATTCCTCAAAATCGACGAGCACAGCTTTGGGTATGGTGCTTAGATGTGGTTCTAAGACTCGTATTGTTTCTTTAAGACAGGTATCTGCTTTGATGGCTATTTCTACGGCGGCTATATCATGTACGAGGGTGATGTGAGTACGTTATTATAGTGCTTTAATCGTAATTTTTACCTTGATATTTGATTTTGGTCACTGCCCCACCCCATGAAAATGCCACACCCCGAACGTCGTCCAGTTTTTTGAGAGTCATCGAGTAATAATGATGTGCATGTTGTACGGTAATGCGAGCACGCTCGAGATCTGTAAGCACTTTTTGGGCCTAAACTTCATGAGTGCTGAGAATCCTGGGTACTTTAAAAGAAATATGAGTACTTTATCATACGATGCCTGCAGGCGCACAAGGTCGTCTTCAAGGATTCTGGTATGTGAGGGTCCTGAGTACCAATAAATTCAAATTGGACAGAGAAACTCTATGTGAATACTGCACCATTTGGTGTATAATGAGCTACGGTCGCTTTTAATATTTCAAAGAGTTGGTCAGCTTCACTTGCTGTGAAGCTATTGCTTTGTATCTGGACACAACGGTGGGTAATAACTCACAAAGCCGTGGTCATCTATTTTTCACTTACTTGCGCTCTTAAGGACTCGGCTGTGTCCCGCAAGGTGTCCAATTGTCTCATTGCTGCTGTCTCCGCCTCTATTGCCGAGTAAAATTCTCGCTGTAGTCTTTCCCTCGGATTCGACTCGCTTTGTGAGCGGACACGTTTAACGACACTCACGACATCTAGTCGAATAAACGATTGTGTCCTCACGGGGGTACCGCACAGTTGGCTGAAAATATTCGAGCTGAGGTGAGAAGTTAGATTTGGCAGTTCCTTGGGTGTATCGTGAAATTGCCTTTACCTTTTCTGTTTCGATCTTTCAATTTCTTTCGTTTGTGACTGCAACTTAGACTCCAGTTCAGCCAATGCTGACTCAAGCTCCATTATCCTCTGATTTGCCCGGTCGGAGGTGGCCCAGCGGTGCCACAGTTCATCGTTTGCCACGTTATTTATATATAGAGGGAGATCATGTTCAGAATCTAAACCGTTTTGAATGGGAGACTCTGAGAATGAGGGTGGTTGCTGGTCCATGGCTAACTGGCGCAAGGATTCACTGCTTGCCTGGTTGAGTTAAAAGAGAGTCAAATCGACACTTGGTATCATCCACATGCAGAAGGCGATCGCCCGAAGAAGCAGCGATGAGTTTTGCGACTTGGCTGTATAACAAACGTGCGTCACTCAGCAAGCTGTCACGGCTGTCAGAACGGGTAACATATGTGACGCTGTATCTCCAGAAAAAAAAAAGGCCTCCTGTGTGGGGGGGGGGAAGTATCTGTCTTGCCATCGTTTCAAGGGCCTTTGTTAATTAATCCAGACGGTTTGTCGACAGGATATACTCTCGACAGTATATACAGCATATATAGCACTTGCTGATCTTCCCATTTTCATGTTGCGCTCAAATGAATAACGTCTTCCACGATCGGGATTCGGTCCCTGAGATGCAACCGAGATGTAGTGAAGAACCGATACCATTTCGATTCCGGGGTAATTATTAACTGAGTTGTCACATAACCCAGGGTTGAAACATGGTTAATAAAATAGCAAGGTACCATTGCACCGGATCGGTTTATTTTGGTCCTAGGCTATTTTAGAGCTCGCAGCATGTGGTTCTTTGTCTCTGTTCATGTTTGGGTGAGCGGACCCCTGGTGGAAGCGAATCCAGGGGCGGCAGGCTCCATTGCGCAAAACATGCTGATGGGGACATGAGCGAGCCCCAGCAGCATGCCAAACTAATAGTAAATACATGAGAAATCTATCTAAACTACAAGTTTTAGGGCAATAAAGGAGCAGGAAAGGGTGGGATGGCGGGAAAAAGAAAAAGACTCAAGGAAAGGCTGAGCAATCCTTGAGGGCCGGCCACTCAGACGATGGTGGCAAGAGACAAAAGGCGGCGGGAGCTGACACCACGATGGCGGAGCTTAAAAGGGGAAACACTCCCATTACAAAGAACACGGACTAATGAAATTAGTCCGTTCCAGCTTAAACTAAAAAATCTAGATAGGATACAGTGCAACCATGGCTAGCAAATAATAATAGAAGTTTTGTAGTGCCCGGGAAACTCGCCAGTTACCATTTCGGGTTCAAAATTGCACAATAATTTTTAACTGGTTCCCCGATCGTATTCAGAATTATATTCATCGTGGGGTGATTGTCTAAAGTTGTCTAAAGTATTGTTCATACCAAGCGTTCGGGGCTATGAAAATAATGAGCTTATGTGACACAAAGGAAGAAATACGAGAGGCGCAGTTCATGCCCAACAGAACCACGGCTAATATTCGGGAAAAGTATGTTTTAAAAGAATCAGTGGAGAGGAGCTATCATATACAGCGTGCACATATTTGTGGGACGGAGTAATCTTCATAGGAGCATCTTCTTTTGAACGGGAATACGAAGGATCAGAGGGGAAGTGTACATGTTGAGTTAACGCTTCCAACGAGGATACCAGTTAGACATGTGACGAGTTCAATGTGGACTATATGTTAAACCGCGTAGCTTGATCGGTCTGGAGGTATATAAGAAAACAACTCAATATAAAATATTACAAATAACGACAGATCTTCCTAGTGGTCCTAGGGCATCTAGTTCAAGCTCAGGCTAGCTGGCAGACACCTGAGATAGATCTACTTGGCGTTTTGAAATACCTATTATACAAGCTAGCCAGAGTATGTTGTTCGCTTATCCACAGTGAAGTTGAGTTTCGAGAAGATACATTACTGTTTGGAAGCAGCTCTCTGTAACATCTTTCAGTAACGACATTAAAGTTTCCTAAGGTCCTCGCTAAATGTTGAAGGAGGAAATCATCACAATATAAGTAAGACTAATTCATTCCAAACAGCTCGTTTTCACGATTGAAAGTCCAATGCGAAGAGCAGTGTGTTTGAATAACCGTTTCGACCCAAAATTGACAATTTATGGTCGAATCATCAACTAATTCATCAGGAAAATGTTTTCGGTACTTGATCTCCCTTATTGCACTTAATCATATTTAAGGTGAATAAGGTGAATAAGCCGCATTTCGCACTTGAAATGCCCTTGAAAATTTTCACTGCAAGTACAATTCATGTAATTTAAGGCAACATACTGATTTCAAGGGCTCCAAGCCGGAGTAAGAAGAAAATGGCAAATAATGTATATTTGATATGTAAGAGCGCTCAAGTACAGGTCTAAGGTAGAAGTTCAGCATGCATAAGGTATGTAAGTATATACATACAAAAATGTTCAACCAGGTCTAGACTGTGAAAACCAGACCAATCAAAATGTCTACAGATGCACGCAGTCAAAGACTGAGCATTGTCATATATCATGTGCCTCCATCTTTTTATTATTATTTTAATACATTTATATACTGCATCGCATAACTAAGATACATAGCGGTTGGGAGAAAAAGTACCCTAATGGTAGGTGGGGGGGCAGCAGGATATGTATATAGCTGGTTGGTATGGGCAAGAGGGTCAAATGTAGGGAAGGGGAGGGTGGGGATGGTGGGCCGGTTATGCTTTCTGGAAAGCATCGGAGGTGGCGATGAACTCAGCTAGGGCTTCAAGGCCCTTGTGGGTGCCGAGGATAATGGGGAGTGATATGTCTTGAGAGGCAGTGTGGAGGGTGTGGTGGTGTTCCTTGTGAAGGGGGCACTCAGAAAGGATGTGGAGGCGGGACTGGATGTCTTTTGTGCCACAGGGGCAGGAGGTGGGAGGTCAGGGAGGAAACATTGGTAGTAGGCTCTGAAGAAGCCATGGCCCAAGATGGCCCATATGACACATGTGTGGACATGGCCAGGAAGAAATGCAGTGATGCAGACCCAATGCAGGTACTGTGGGGCTCCACGCCAAGTGTAATATCTACTAAAACTCCCTGGTGGCTTTGTGGGATTTTAACCCACTACCTGAACAAGCGGTCAGCATAACGCGAGACCAGGATTGACAACATACACCACTTAGCCGTCGCACCCCTCTCTTGTTTGATACGCACCTGACATGTCTGAGAAGATGTATTATAAGAAAAGGAACAGATGGTAAAGACAAAGGATGCTTACCCTTTGTTCATGATCATTGACTGCTCCTGTAGTTTTGAATAATAAGGGAAAGGAATGAAGGGTCGACTCAAATGATACTCACTTCATTTTTGTTCCTTATTAGTTGGTTTCCCTGTAGTTTTGAACAATAAGTGAAAGGAATGAACGGTCGACTCAAAAGATACCTGCCTTTTTTTTTTGATCCATTTGGTGAGCTCGAAGAACTATGTGAGTAGGGAATATATTAACACGACAACTCCTCACATTCAACAGGTTATGGACCCCACCTGTGAAGGCGGTGGAGTCTTAATGTGAGCACATCCCAGAGAGCCACTGGTTACCCTGGCTGGACAATGTTTTGTCAGAATCACCACCTGATGCCACTGTGTGAAGCTGCATAAGATCAGCAGTTATTAAATTGCACGCTGTCAATTGTCCTCACCTCACGTGTCATTTGATGCAATCCCTTGCACATAAGAATATGCTCCAAATAATGCTGTGATGACCTGGCTGACGGAGGTGCCAAAGATATGTTCCAGAGTTGTCAAGCCTAAGGATGGCAGCCCAACAGGTGTATCATGAGCTGGAGGGATAGGAAATCTCTGCCAGAGGAAATGCTGTTGACTATTAGAGTCTTAGGGAGCTGTAATGCATCACAGAAGAGTTTCAGAGGTGGGGAGGAGGCCCTGGGCAGGCTGCTAAGAGTGACACTGTTAAGTTCCCGAACAAAGCTCCACGGATAGTCCCACGGAGGTTTCTCCGGTAACTATATTCCGAACACACACTTTCCAGGTAATAGTCCCATGGACTCCCCGGGTAATAGGTCCGGGGAGTTTCTGGGAATATTAGTAGTACAAGGGAGTGTCGTATCAGAATAGTTACCAGAGAATGGGTATGACTGAGATGGACTTGGCTTCAGCTTATAGGCTGCGCCCTCGTACACTCATTCAGGCATCCATATTTCAAACTGACAGAATGCATGCAAGGAGATATAGGTTCTGGAGTTCCCATGGGAGTTCCGGGAATCGAGCATGCAGACAGACAAGAGGACTAGAGACTGGGATTGAAGGGAAACTTGTTCAAGGGTCAAACTTGTTCGGGGGAAAACCAGTTCAAGATTGAAACTGGATTCTAAGTACATGAATATAGCAGACTTATGCAGACTGTGAAATGTAATAATACCAAATCTGGTATTAATGAGAGGCAGAACTATTAAACATAAAATGAAACAAGTAAATACTAAACTGGGAATTAGGGATGGAATGGAACGGGAGTGGAGAACGAATCATGACAGGTCATTTAACCATAACTGGAGCAGGGCTCAGTTAGAGGGGTTCCGGAAGTCCGGTTGGAGTCTGGTGACTTGGTGCACAAGATAGTGTCGGGTATAGACAGGTTTGATGTGCAGGAGGTCTGATGGAGTCCGGTGGGTTTTCTGATGACTGGTGTGTGAGACACAGAGACAGATCATAACAGGAGCGGGGTTTTATGCTCTGTTAGAGGGGTTCCGGGAGTCCAGTCAGAGTCCAGTGACTGGTACATAAGACACAGAGTGTCGGGTGTATGTAGGGTGGAGTCCGAGGACTGGTGTATGAGACACAGAGGGTTAGGTACAGACAGGTGGGGTGCATACAGAGTCAGGCATAAACAAGTTGACGTGTGGGCTCCGGCAGGAACTCCGGTTGTAACTATACAATATAGAGGGTCAGGAGCATGTAGGACGGGGTCTGGGGGCCTGGAGGCTGGCGGGTTTTCCAGTTCCTGACAGACACTCACCAAACATGACCTAATAATGTTCAGATAGCTCCCCGGTCGTTCGATTGGAATGAGATTGGTCGACTTATGGTCGAATTTTTGTTATAATTAAAGCTCCACTACATGGTAAGTAATCTCCACTTTAAATAATTATCCTTCTCTACGAAGTCCCACTTCGTCACCATCATCACAGTCAAACAATGGCAATAAACACCATTCAAATGGGTATAATATGATATACTCATCATGAACCTTTTGTTTTTTAAGTCTGTTTGTCATCCCTATCTGCCTTGAAAAGGGACCTCCATCTGCCTCTACCCCGCCATCTCCTTTGGTACCCATTAGTCCTAATAGCCATCACTCCTCTTCAGAAACTTCCAGATTTAGTTTCACCACACAGCCAAAAACGTGTAAGCAACATATATATGTGCATTCTGACATACTCATCCGTCAATCTTACTACTTCCATATGATGCTCACATCATCATTCATGGAAAATTCTAACACAGTGTCAGGAGAGAGGAAGGTTTACGAAGTTGTTGTAGAAGAAACTGATTTTGTTATGGTTTATTGGTACACGATTTGGAATATCGGTATTACTGTACCTCATTTTTGGCTTGCAGGTTGTTGAAATATTCCTATGCCAATTGGGTCTTGTTCAAAGACCATGACGACCTGCATGTGTCAGTAAACTGCACCAGTGAAGGATGGAGCATGAAATGGTTGAGTAAATGGAGTGGCAGTGAATGGGATTGGAACCCAGCTGACATTTGACCACAGGCAAATTTTTTCTGCATTCCAGACTAGTTGCACTTTTGAAGTACACTTCCTACCTTGTTGGCTCAGATGGAGTATCAGGCCCAACCAAGCTTTCAAAGCAAGGTGCGGTACATCATAATGGTTTGGGAATCTGGCTGACATTTGGTCACAGCTGAATTTCAACCTGCCATTGTGCCCAACATTGTCATGCTTTTGAGAGACTCCAATGCAACTGTTCAATCAAATGGTGAATTACCATGGTCAAGCTTTCTGAACTAGGTACAGTGCCACATAATGGGATGGGATCCAAGTGACATCTGACCACAGTTGAGTTTCCACCAGCCCTTTTGACCACGGCTGACTTTTGAACTGCAATTGTGGATATTATTCCTGGGATCACTACACTTTTGCATCACTGGGACAAATCCTTACCCAGCTTCAACCCTTAGAGTGCATGAAGGGAAATTGGCTCTCTGAGTTGCACAGGTGGTCATTACTCTCCATGTGTTTGGTAAGTGTGCTGACTCGGGTTCAGGACAAATTTCGAACCGCCATTGCCATTTCTGACATTGTCATACTTTTGAAGGACACTGACAACTCCTTTCAGCACAATGGAGTATCGGCACTGGTCAAGCTTTCAGAATGAGATGGGATGTCTCTTAATGGGATTGGAATCCAGCTGACAATTGATCACAGCTGATTTCACCATATTTGACACATAGTAGGTCTATGAAAAATGCATGCACTACATTATGAAATTTTCTGTTCATCCAAAAAGACCTAGCACCATTACCACTGGTGGCATCACTATTGGCATTGGTGCAGTTACCTAGTAGTACAATGGTTATTTAGGTTGAGTATCACTGGCAGCCACCTCTGAAGTCATATTTATATTGGGCATGGTTGTAGTGTTATGTGAATGAAAAATAAATTATTAAACATCACTAATATACAAGCACTGTTATTCACCTTTTGACCGGAAGGCATCTTCCTTATGCTCCCTTGGGGGTAAGGTACCTCCCTTATTCTATCCTTGGCAATAAGGTATCTTCCTTATACTCCCCTCAGCTGTAAGGTATTTTCCTTACACTCCTTACATCCACGTCTATTTCCTTGGGGTAAGTGGCATTCCAGGGCTTTTCAAGGTAGTTTTAAGATCCAAAGTCCTTGCCACAAGCCAGGTCAACCTTACCAAAATTTCCCTTAAATCTACTAACATTTTTCAAGTGCATTCAAGGTATATAAGGACAGACAAAATTTTCCTGATGTTCCCGAATCGGGATAATCGAAAGAAATCTCCTTACATCAGGATTTGGGAATGTCTACACCCATTATGTAGAATCCCTAGCCTCCCTAGATCTATAGTAAGCTTTTATACCGACTAGTAAATAGAGATTTTGGGAAAGAAGTGTGTCTAGCCGAGATAGCTAGCTCTCCTAGGTGGCTCTAGATAATATAGACGGCATACTTACTGATCTTCCCACTTTCCTGATGTAAGGCAGTGTTACGCCACTTCCTACTACTCCCATCAGCTTTTTTGAGCCGATCTTTGATTTGGTGAATGATACTCCTTCCCATTCCATGCGTCAGTTCATTTAGTCACTCCCTATTGAATAAATTATGGTCGAAATTATCTGAGGCTGCAGGCATCGGGAGTTATAACTTGGAACCTTTTTATTGCTGGCACGTCCGAGTCTGCGGAACAGAATTGGCCACAATAACGAGGGTCCCAGATATTTACAAAAGATAAAAAGGGAATCTAAAACATAGGTATATGATCGCCGTATATATGTCAGTGTTCTTGGACAGCATCATGAACCTCGTGTGTGATGCGGGCCTCGACGTTCTCATCTTCTGATACATTTTGAACCGGATCTACATTTGAATCCGCATACCGCCACTCGTCACCCCCAAAGACTACACTGGACAACACACCCACATCCACTGTCATATATGTGCCCTCCATCTCTGAGACTCTGTACCTTGATAGCATATCAATGGGAGTCGTAAAGTTTAAATCACCCCGGTCTTTAGCTATCGCCAGCCTTAGGTTCAACAAGATGCGTTTTGTGAGGAGCGAGTGGAATATTCCCTGCGTGCTATTGGGAGTACATTGAGTGATGTGCCATGTATGCGGTTTATGAAGATTGCTCACACAAGTAGCACTGTTCTTCTACCAGGCTATCGTCCCGTGAGTAGATTGTTAGTATAACACAAAGTGTGAGCCAGGGGGTTAACTGACTGGCGCCAGATATAGTAGAATGACATTCGTAATCGAAAACCCTTATTTTTGCGTTAGAGTTGCCGTCAGCTACGAGTGAGATAGCAAACCTAGCATATAGACATAATATAGCACGCCTGCAAACCAGAGGATGAATCTCTCATCTATCAAAGACTATAAATTGACACACCATCTTCATAAATTGCAGCCAGAAATTTTGAAGGCTTTTTACGTACTGGGTTGGTTCTTGTCGTTAGTACTAGCTATAAAGGTTGTTACGGAAGTAATGCGCATACAGAGCTCCTTGGCCTTATAATAGGTGAGAACGAGGAGTACTAGTATGCAATTATTGGACTTAATCATAAACAGAGAAAGAAGGCTATTTACTGAATTGAAATATAACCAGATTTATATAACCTATGTAAATAAGAGGGTGTACCTCTGTGTTGACGATCAAACAAACGCCTGACTGCGACCAGGATTTGGGAATAACAAGCCTTTGGGGCAATGCTAGTGACGAACTGGTTGCTTTGTAAATCGGTCTCAAACCAAACTTTCGGGACTGTACCGGATGTTCTCCCCAGAGAGATCGCTGCAAGTGCAATCGCACATGTTCCGGTATATGTCGCGAGGACCAAAAGCAGTATAAGAATGGTTTTGCTGCGCTGCCATATAATCCAAGTTCGGTACACAAGTGCCCCTAAATTTGCGTGTAGCACAATTCAGTTAAGATGTGGATTCTTAAAAAAATGGGAATCACCCTCTGAGACAAATATTTCAGGTATCACCAGCGCTAAAATTTAATATTAAGCAATTTGTTCGAAAGTTGGCCATTAGATAAGGCCAACACACACCAAATGAAGTGTTGTGTAAGATTGCGCACCAGGATGGGGACACGGCCTGTGTGGCATCTATCATTCCACAAGGTCACCGACAAGTACGGCCATATCCACTATGTTGCTCACCAATGATAGATAGGATCACATTTATAAATACCAAGTAGGAGTTGATGAAATAAAGAGTTCTTCCTAAACTCCGGGGGAGAGGCCAGACCAACTGTATCTCCGTGTTCAGAGTTATCAGGTGATCATAGAGCTGTATGACATGACTACTACGCCTTTTTTAAATTCTAAAGTTTTCTTCTGCTCACAATGATAGTAAGGGTTGCAGCTGGAATATACCAATGGCTTGTAAATTGTGTTATTCAAATATCAGAAGGCCAATCATGCAACCTACAATTAACATACTGTCGGCGAACGGACATTAGTCCTATAATGTCTTAACTTGGTGGGGAGGGGCTTACCGCGGAAGACAATTTACCTAAGAAGGAAGAGAGATATAGCAATACGGGATTGGGCATGGCACGAAATGACTAAATCCTTCCAACAGAAGGAATGTCTATAGGGAAATGAAAGATGTGAAGGTTTTTTTAATATAGCGAGGGGGCCTTCGCGTCCTTGTTTAAGTGATAGCAGGTCTCCATTGTGATTCCACAGCCACTCACAAGGGGCCGGTGGCAGTGGATAGAACGCTCCTGATTCGATATCAAATATCATATGTAAGATCATCAGCACGTCAGGTGGCGGTCAGTCCGCGACGCTGGCACAATTGCCAG
This sequence comes from Hysterangium stoloniferum, assembly GCA_015178975.1. Taxonomy (NCBI): domain Eukaryota; kingdom Fungi; phylum Basidiomycota; class Agaricomycetes; order Hysterangiales; family Hysterangiaceae; genus Hysterangium; species Hysterangium stoloniferum. The sequence goes on along the minus strand of WHVD01000002.1, from coordinate 1,784,215 downwards.
TGATACTAGTCAAGTCGTACTAGACAGATAATTGAGCTGGCAATACGGCATGTATTAGACAGGTACCGGGTTAGACATAGAAAAGGCTGGACAGGAATCAGAAGTATTCTTTTCATTTGACTGATTATCAATCATCCTGATATCAGCTTGGTCCAGCTGTCTCTGGATAGCTGCGAGTGGAACAGTTGACAAAATATACGATAGGGAAACCAATGTCTGCGCTATAGTACATCAATTTACTAATTTATAAAGGAAACCTCAACAGAGTGTTCACCTCAGTTGTTGCCGAAGAGAGGATTTATATATACGTGTGGGGGTGAAGGCTGAGCTCGCTACGCGAAGCGATACACGGCGTTAATTTTGATGTGATGTTTGTTAAAGTTCTGATATACGTTCGCATCTCCAGATAAACCAACGTGTCATTAGCGTCGTTTTTCATAGTGACGAGTGCCGCACGATCTCTAGCACTCAACGTCAAGCCGAGCGTAAGGAGGAGGAGTCTCACGCCTTTGTTTCTCTTATGACGACTCTGTCGATTTGCAGTCTTTTAGAATTTTCGTTCACTGAGGTCTTCACACTCTTATAAAGTTTATCTAATTAGTTTACCCACCTACCCTCGCCTTCAGGTTGATGACAGTAGTAGTAAAGCAAGCATCATTCTTAGAATTAATGTAAACGAGTAATATATATAGCGGAATAGTAAAGCGAGAGTTGTAAATGCATAAGGAGACCCGCCCTCTCGAGCGGGGGTCTTCCCACGCATACGCGGAGAGCTAACGCTCTCCCACTACCCAACCCTACAGCTCCTCGCACAGAGATATTCCGAATTAGACAAAGCAATCACTTTTAAATTCTGAGTCGATACAGTGGTATTTTATTACACAAGCGTAGCGTGTCTGATATTATTACTTCGGGAAAATCGAGGTGTATTTGAAGAATCAAGGTAGGAGTTGAACCCAAAGCAAAAGGAGAGCTCATAATAAAATAAAAAGGCTTGGGAATAGGGTGACCAGTTTCGTTTATTTGAGAATCAGTCGATCGAGACATCCCCCTACTTTGGCAAGTTGCTATCAGAGGGGGGTTGATACGAGCCAAAGATAGCTTCAAAATCTTCATTGTTGATTTGGATTTGTATGAAAAGGCCTCCATTTGCAGTCGACGCTGCCACCTATTTCAGTAGTTAGCCTGGCAGTTGAAGGGAGACCGGCACGCCGTAAAAACAGTCGGGTCTTGCCCTTAAAAAAAAAAAAACTATTAGGGAAACCTCTTCAGCTTATATATATGACGCAGTTTGATAGGTCAGAGCCGGACTTATTACCAAAGCTCTGCTTTGGTTCCCTTAAGTGTAAGCCCTGATTACCAGTGCGCGCCATTCGGGTCTGCCGTCAGCTATTGTACCCTTGTGCATTGAATATGATATGTTTTGCTGGATGCAACGACCCGTTTTGGGACACGGTTCCCACAAGGACACTAAGCCCGGACAACGAACTTCCTTTTCGTCTGGCATCGGAAATTAAGTCAGCAGCAATGACGGACTTTGAATGTACATAAAAACAAAATATAGTATGATGCACTCAATATCTATGCCGTCGAACTCCAAGCAAACAGCTCACCCCAAAAATCAACTTCCAAAAAATATCTTTCGCATGTAACTATGCATGGGTGCTCGATTGTGGACCTTCCTTTGAATGCACACTTCTCTTACTTACCACTTTCTATCTGTAAGCGTGAGCCCTATCCTTGTTTTTGCGCTGTCCTACCTTAGCCCCCACCCGTCCCGCTAGTTCGGGAGAATTTTATTGCTACATATAGACTTTTCTTTTTTCTATGGCGACAAATGTTTCCGAATCCCCGCCCTAGCTGTAGTTACGAATTTTATTAATTATTGACAACTTCCAACTCAAGGCTCCTAGTAATAATATCAATGGTTTGGGTATCATTAATTAGCATTACATTGCGAAAGATATTTTGTGGAGGTTGATTTTTGGGGTGAGCTGTTTAGATGTTGAGGTGCAGTTGTAATCCTGGTCGTCTTACCACAAGCACACATCATCAATCAGTTCCACATGGACTCACACAACCCTCCTTTCCATCCATCAGACCGCCTCTTAATTCAACCGGACCGCCCTCTGTTTCCTAACCTACAGCACAGCCCCAATTACCCTGGGTTCATCACGCCGGTATCAGATGCCCATCGAAGGTATATAACTCTTGATCAAGGATAATTATGTCGATATTTGTATCTTACACTAGCTGCGAATACTCAACAGAGAAAACCTAGTCCTGTCCGCTACCGAGTGAGGCTGATACCAACAGCCTTACTACTATATTTTGTTTGTAAATTCAAAGTCCGTCATTTCTGCCGACTTAATTTCCGATGCTAGACGAAAAAAGGTTGTCCGGGCTTAGTGTCTTTCCCACAATTGTCATAAAACCTGGCACGAAAGCTTCACACAGCTTTTAATCACAGCCCATAGACGACTATGGTTGGTGTTTCTCTTGCAGGATTTCAGTTCAAATTCAACAGGGAACCACGTTATCTATTCTCATGCATCTTTCTGCTTATCATTGCAAGCATTGCTGTGTATTTGGCTGTAGGGAACATATATGGCTTCAATCGCCTCGCGCTGTTCCACTCGCCAATACACATTCAAGATACCATTCAAGACACCAATCAATCGTCATCTGTTACGGGGCATACTCCATCTGATTTATTTCGAGGCAATCTTTGTTCCTATGTACCTCGAACGTATGATAATTGACTTAGGACTGGATAGAAAATCTTGTGGACGATGGGAGATACGTGACAGCATGGCCCATAGAAGGTTTTAGTACGTGAATTCACCTTGCACGAACCGAACTTCATGTGACGTCCGTTTTATTCAGCTAACCAGTTCATCGCTCAGGTCAACCTTTTGTATCTGGCAGATTTGGCAGATCGAATACCAGTGCTTCCGAGCTTCGTTCGGTCAAGACATATGATGGCCGACGAAAACTCTGGGAAATTAGCTTTTTCAGAAGTATTTGATTTGTCGAAGGTTGTCACTCGACTTCAAAGACCAGTATTGGATTGGCAGGAGATAAAAAATGTATCATCGGAGAAGTTTGAAGATATTGGATGTTGGTCGGTTTGGAAAACTAGATTTGGCAATGAACCACATTTTTCTGGTGAACGGGATTGGTCTCTAGGTATTTTTTGAATTGAGTCTGAAAGTGTTATCCCAGGCTTATCCTCTCCATCTCTCTGTAGATGTTTCCCTCACAAGAGTGCCAGATTCGGTAAAATTGTCGCTTGGTCCAGGGCGTTTTATAATAAGTGTATTATCACTCGCCTCACTAGGATGGCCAGAAGTGAGAGAAGAAGCGCTTCGTGGCGTTACTACTTCTCCCAGCCCTATCCACAAACACACGATGCCTCCTGATGAGCAGATGCTTTGTTTTGACAACTTGTACTATGGTTCGTCGCCATTCTGTTTTCTCGACGAACCCCATTCACTATAACGTTAGTGGGGACTAATGCTGAACATGAATGGGACAAGATATGGAGCCCATCCTGGAATAGGATAGGCAAATACATCGATTTTACCCCCGTGATTGTAAATTTAACTCGATCATACGTGCTCAAAGCATTTGATCTCTCGCCATCGGATCCTTTTCCTCTAGTGCGAACTTATACTTTTGATCTGACAAGTTCCTAAAGACAGTATTTCAGTACATTGGCATTCACGCTAGGCATGGAGACTTCGGACTCTCTTGCGGCGACAAACACTGTTTTCCACCGATATCAACCCTTGCAGAACAAGTTACGGAGCTTCAACAAGTGCTATCCCGAGATCACGGCCTTGTAATCGATAAAGTTCTTATCACGAGCGATGAGAAGAATCAAACATGGTGGGATGACGTCCGAGCACACGGTTGGAAGACCATGAACCATGATATCGAGCAAACAGCAAAGCTTTACGGGGCATGGTAAAATTCGAGATAGCTTGCCCATAGGTCTTATTAATTCTCAGTGCTTGTGTAGGTATCCTATTATCCTGGATTCAGCCGCGCTCTCGTTTTCGAAGGCATTTATTGGTACCGCTGGCTCTACTGTATCGCTTGTAGCAAGGAGACGCGTTGAGTTTTGGGCGAAGGGGCCGGTGAGAGTGCTTCCGCTTAGATCTTATCGATAGATACATCACCAATACTATTAGCCATTGCACGGGGCCGGATATATTTTGTAAACAATGTATACACAAGTTCCTTAATGTTCACTGTTGACTCATGTTAAAGACCCGGTACGATCCGGTACTTCTAGGGTCTGTGTGGTCTTGCGCGACTTCCTATAGTACATGGATCATCAAGAAAATGAACGTAGCATATGACGTCGTAAGAGACGAGTGCCGTGTATACAGACCACAGACCATATTCACATATTATTGTTTTAATGTATCGAAACCTTATGCACATATTTTTTATATCACCATTTGTAGCAGTACAACAATGGAGAATGCTATATACTCTTCATAGAAATGGAACTGCAAACCAATTTGCATATCAACTTAGTTTCTGTCTACTCTCATATCTGTCTCTTCCTCAATAATTCGGACTTCTCTCAGTACTCCGGTTGCTTTTGGTATCCTCGCCTCGACTTTTACTCCTCATACCCTCCACAGTTCCGAGTTTTGGTTAGTTTCACCAGGAGGGGACCTGGATCCAAATAAACGAAGGATCCTTTGTGCAGACTGAATGTGATATAAACCCCATCAATCACACGTCAGATCCTTAACCGAGTCAAATTCGGTTAAGAATCCAAGGGTTTAGTGGTAGTGCTTCAGCAAAGTGTCTGTGAAGTGTTGCCGATGTCACTGTGACATGCTCCACAGTGAGCACAGTTTACTGCCAATGTAAAGTGGACTGAAGTGGGTCACATGATGGAGCTTTGGCTGCCCATGAGTAAAATGTTAAGATACTGAAGTCTACACTTAAGGTATGGTCAGGAACTGAAGGTTGATCAATAGCAGTAGGACTTGGCTTCAGTGCTGCACCCCCACAAACCACTCAGTTGTCCTTTATTTCAAATAGGTAGATACTTAGCATATTCTGAAGAGCTGAGAGCAATCTGAGGAATAGAAGTTGAGTCAGAGAATAACAGTATTATTGGGACCTGAGATTAAAAAGAGAGACAAATGGTAGACAAGCCTAAGTGAATATTCAGATTAGTTTGTAACTATCTTTCTACATGGATAATATAGGTTCCAAAGTTATTCCTCTACCAAATCAGATACACAACAAGATGATTATAATAATATGGGACACAAAGAGACAAGAGCCAAACAGGACTTCATCAGATAGTCTGGAAAATTGTTGGGATCCCAGTCATTCAGCCCCCTGAAACCTTGTTTTACCCTTCTCACCCACTGGCATCCCGCTATCGGTATCCCTGACCATGGTGTCACTGCCCGCGGTGCCCCACACTTGGTTCACTATAGCTTTCCCTTTGCCTCGTCCAGCTGTCGCCCAAATTGTGGGCTGGGCAAGCGCCGCCTGTACAAAGCTAGTAATTCCATGTGAAGGTTCAAAATAGCCCCAGGGGTTGAACTTTAGGCACACCTCAGTGGAAGATATGTTTGAACCACCCGATTGGTGCAAAGTATATGCAGACTTTCATTGAATCGACGTCAAATATAGGTACCACAGGTAATAGGCAAACTCACATCGATTAAACTTCTGAAGTCCTGAAGGATGGAAGTTAACGTGGAGTTAGTTGACGCGAAGGCACAGTTCTACGGTCCCGCTTGAGCGCAACGTTCTGCGAATCCGGCAGCCACTAGCTCAACATCTCGAAATTCCGCTGCAATGACAGTGCGACTAGCTGGTGTATCGACATTGGGAAAACCCACAGAGCACTAAACGCATGGGTTATGTATTTGTATCAGCCTGAATTCAAATGGAACTGACGTCTGTGACGTACCTTAAAGGAGGGTTCCCTCGACCAACTAGATAAAATAACGCCATCAAACACTATCAAGAATGAAGGGATTGAAGGATAACCCACATTATACTGTCTACTACACCATCGAAAATCACACGTCCGACTCGCTGGTTCAATCATGTAATCAGTTTCAGCGAATGCTCTTACAGCGTCGAGCATGCAGCACCTTTGGAAACACTATACGCCACCCATCAGCGATCTACGAAACATAAAATAAATCAGGGTACGAACTGTTCACTAAATAATTGCCGAGAACAGTTCCATAGCTGTTGACAGATCAGAATACCGAATAAGTGCCTCAATAGAAAATTGGGAGACGTACCTAATACCATAATAATTTATTGGCTTCTCCGGACCCTCGATACGCAATGATAATCTCCACTGTTATTAGCAGACAACCAAGTGGAATTACCACAAAGGAGTCTACGACAATCCCGAGAAGGAAAGCGATCAGATGACAGAAGAGCAAACGCCATTAAAAATGACAAAGTGAAGCAAATATGGATAACACCGATATGCTACCGTGTATGACCTGTCGAAAGGGAAGAGTATGAATTAATGGCGAATGGAAAGAAAGAACTTGAAATGCCTACTCTCCAGTAGAGCCTGTGAGTATAGAAAGGTTTGTCCATATTTAACGTGTACCCTTGTTGGATTATCTTGACATTGGAAGTATTCGTGAGAGTATCAGAAAATGAAATACATTTGGAAAGCACACGATGGATATATCCATCTCAAGAAAACGGGTCATTGACTTCAGTTGGGGCCTATTACCAGGGCAGCAAACCTAGAGCAACAGAGCATAAATAAACAGTTAACGATACGGGCCATCGGCGCTCACATTATCCCTAGGAAAGCTTGAGTATAAATTCCGGTCTTGGGAGAACTTTCACGACTGGCTTAGTGATCTGCAATCGTCAGACTTATTTCCAAAATTTATACATGAAAATACTCACATAAACCTCTGCCTTTCGCCAACTGGTCGTTCTTCACCTTTCTGTAAGGATGCCCGTGCGCCTTTCCATCGTCATGAAGCCGTTATGACAGTAAATAACGTTCGTGCATCCTAAAACGCAAATATATATCATTAAATTGTTCAAACATGATTGAAGTAGCTCGGATTGGTAATTGATTCTTCTGTCTTATCAGCACGAGAAAACTGTGAGCAAAGCACACTATTGTATATGCTAAATACATGACCTCTATATACCCAAATTTACTCATTCAACCCCATAATCAATCAATCATCTGAGACAACACGGGAGTCGAGCAGCTTCTATGACTCGCAGACTCCAACAAAAACTAATCACTAATGGGAGGGAAACGGGGGAACATCCACCGGGCAAATTTGGCCATTGTTGGGCAACTGTCATGTGCAGAATATCTTATCCTAACCTTAGTAGACATAATCAAGAACTTACTGTTCCATTTACTAGATAGGCTCTAACAACAGCTTCTGTGCAATTGGAATTTTGAGCCATGGAGGTATGCTGAGATGAGATGAGTCCTCTGAAAGCGCCTGGAAACGTGAGAGGACTCACTCCAAATCCATCTTGCTCCAATAAACGAGCACTTTCACCTAATGCTGTAACGATCTTACGAGCATTGAAGATAGGCGTAACCGGATCGGCCTTTAAAAAGATTCATAGACCTCTACATGGACATTTGTAAGAGGTAATGGCAGGAAACTTACTCGGTTTCCAATAACGAGAATCGTGTTAGCTAACTTCTTGTTAAACGGCCCTGTGAAACGTTCCACCGCTCGAGTAGGGAATCTATGGCACACAAATGATGGCTGCTCAAAGGTGGATGTACTGAGTGAAGCCCTTGCGTCACAAGTCCTTGTACATACCAACTTTGTGGAAATATCCCCAACTTCATGAGCTCGTAAGTTTAAAATCCCTTGAAGAAGTACAGTTAGCAGGTTGACGCACACAATGGTGTTTCTTCTTGGGTTACTTGAACAACTGCATCGAAGACTCGTTTCGTCGTCACGTCCCCCTGATCAATGCTGTCTAAGCATTGCACTGCGATACCTCTTGAATAATATTAGCATCCCCAAAGTTAAAACGTAAATATTTCTTGAAAAAAGAACTGGTGATGACGCACGTCACAAATGTTTGGAGAAGGGGATCGATCTGGTCGGAAGGGACAGAGCGACTCTTTGATCGTTTCAGTGGTATCAAAGCAGGTTGGGACGGAAGGGATGAAGAAACATTTGTGAGTATTTCACGCCAGGAGGCCAGCTGTGGGGCGAGTGATGTCGCCCAAGTTGTAGGGTTGCGAAGTCCTGTCTGCGTAAATGCTAGCAATTCCATGTAAAGCTTTATAATATCCTCGACACCGAACTCAAAACACACATCTAATCTCCCAGGAAGTTATGTTTGATTGTCCTGCTTTGTGCAACGTGTATGCAGACTTTCATGGAAATCAACATCAGGTATAGAGGGTCATAGGTAAATAGGTATACTAACATCGATTAAATTCCTCAGGTCTTGAAGGAGGGAAGTCGAAGTCGAATTGATTGACGCGAAGTCACAGCTCTGCGGTCCTGCTTGAGCGCAAAGTTCTGCGAATCCTGCCGCCGCGAGTTCATCATCTCTAAGTTCCGCTGCAATGACAGTAAAATCAGCTAGCATATACATTGAAAAAACCCACTGACAACCAGTCGTCTATCCGTCCCTTTATGTTATTCCTAATATAAATCAATCAAATCGGCCTTCGACATACCTCAAAAGAGGGTTCCGTTGCCCAGCTGGATAAAGTATTGAAACACTTTCAAGAATGAGGGGAGAAATATTTTGAAAACCCACATGACGCTGTCCACAACTCCATCTAAAATGACACGACCGACTCGCTAGTTTTCAATCATGTAATTAGTTTTATCCAATGCTCTCATAGCGACCACCCTGTAGCACCTTTGGAAACACTACAGGCCGCACATCAGTCATATATCAGACATAAAATAAAACAGGGTACGAAACTATTTACGAAATAACTGCCGATAATAGTTCCGTAGCTGCCAACAGATCAGAAGGTGAGTAAATGCCTGAATATGAATTTTGGAGCTAAATACCTAATTCCATAATAGTTTATTGGCTTCTCAGGCCCTTCGATACAGTCGGCCAATGCTACCATATCTCGAACGACTGACGCCTATCAGAAAAATACGTTGTTCAACGAATGGGCCAGTAGTTGCATTGCCGCCTTACCGATCCCATAAACTTCAAGAATGCACCATTATCTTCCGCGCACTTCTGCCCGAACTTTACCAACAATTCGTCAGTTGCATTCACTTGACTGAAGAAATTATCCAAGTCGTCCTGGTCGGTGAAATTCCCGCGTACTTCCATTCCATTTGCAATGACTGAACCACTGAAAAAATTGTTGAAGTCGTCTGCGGAGTTGAACCCACATGTTAATTTGGGTCTGTTTGGAGATTGGTACATTATTCCCGGGAGGTGTATGCACACCCTGATTGAGAGACTCACGTTGTCATGTTTACGCCACGGGGATCCCATGCTATTTATTAGAAGAGAACGCAGCTTATGTTTATGTCAAATATTTTATAGAAGGAATATCCACACACAGACAACGTCATATTGGCCATTTGTAAAAAGTGGTGTGAATTCAGCAAGCCCCTTGAGGAAATTAACGCCACTACCTCCTGGTCCGCCTGTAGGCCAGTCAACAGAAAGTTAATTAACCCAGAAGTGGATAACTACCGGGGTTCACAAAGGCAGTGCCTAGCCGTGGCGTAGTGATGGCTCTAAACCGTGCAACTGCTAGATTTACGACCCCTGATTTAGGGTTGGCATAGTCCAAGGGTACCTAGTTGACAAGACGTGCAATGTGTCGGCCTTATTTTGTGTGGCGAGATGAGAGAGATAACATACTTCATATGATGTGCATTCGACATCGGGAACTCCAGGGCAGGGGGTCCATATGAGGGGGGACAGGCAGGACTGTACATGTCAGAAAAGGAAGGGGATGATAAGAAGAAATCCACTCACTGTCTTCTTTTCAACAAGGCTACGGGCGGATACAAGTGATATAGACAAGATTATACTCAAAAGCTTAGTTGTTTCAACCATGGGTAACATAGTGTCTTAGAAATTAAGAGCAGAATGATACTAATATCACTTTATATGCCATTAAGAATAAACGTTGGGAATTACAGTAACAGTAACCTCAGTGCACCAATTGCACCTGCGCAGCTTGACCAAGATGCGGCACAGCCATGCCGAGCGTTGAACCAGGTATGGTTGGATTGTCACGTGCCTTGCAATCTGTCCATCTGTCGCTTCATAGGAGTCCATCTTTCTTATGTATCATATGAATATAGCACTGAGTGTTGGAAAACACCATCGAAACTTCTCGTACCTTAATCCTCGGCATGGGCGCCCGGTATCACTTTGGCGGTGCCTGGTAACATATGCGGTAAAATATATAAACTAGAGGCAATAGTAGTATCACCTCAGCCCGTTATACGTGTATACGAGACTGAGGTGAGTTGGTTTATCCCTCAATCCGTCACTTACAAATACTTATACACTCTAGTTTATATTAGGGTCTTGATTTTTAACATTTTGGCATACACAATAGTGAAGCTAAATGTGATATTTACTGCCAAGCTACATTCAACCTAAAGGTTACCTTTAATTCCACTTTTGTATGACGTAAAATATCTACTTTAAGTAATATTTAGTACAAAATAAAATTCATTTCTTAAAATTTTATCTCCTCGGGAAGGACTTTGCAGTGCACCAAAAGCAGCTCACCCCAGCGCCACAAAGAATCTGAATAGGCGCCTATGACGAGTTTTTTTTTTGTGAGCGATATAGGCTGAGACACATGTAGCTGGCCAAGTGGCTATGGTAGGTACCGAATAGGAAGAATAGGTAGAAGTCTTAGGCATAGGTGACAGAAGCGCAGCCCCCCGTCCATCCGAAGAAATGTGTTTACGCACAATGCAAAACCATTAGTATGAGGCAACAGCCGAGCTGGAAGCCTCCTCTGTTAAAACTACCAAAATCCCGACACCATCCTTCCTCATTCATACATAGAATTGGGTTTGCGGCCACAATCATTGTTCAGCTGGATAATCATTGACGAGAGTATCGTAGGGTGGAGGTCCAAATTTTTGAACTCAAAAGACACATGGAAGTCCCTTGGAAAACATCAAATTTTCCGAGTTTCAATTTGTGAAAAACTTGCTAAAAATATAATATATTGTCCAAGGTACTATTACAATATTTTGAGAAAATAGAAAACTTAACGTTTGTATCAATCTTATGAATTTTAATCACTAAGATAGAACTATTTACACTCACTGTATGACAATCGAAAGCATCACAAACAAGGTGACACTAAATTGAGATAGGGGAAATGGCCAACAGCAGAAACCAAAACAGAGCTTTGGTAATCCCGATGCGATGAGATGTGATATGGTAGCATGAGTATTTCCATCTGTATTCAAATGTAGATAAGGCTATGCATAATAAACGCCTTTCTGACAGGTTGTATAGAGAAAGATTTGAAGATAGGCTTGCTTATACAGGACGTTTCGGATATCAAGCGCTTTTTCTCGCACGCCAACCTTTGCATGAAGTAAGCACCTGCAAGAGTTTGGAAACATTGAAATTCGGAAGCATCTCAGTATGAACTTTTACAAGGTCAACGGTATCTTCTATTTTCTATTTCATACAGGCAGCGGATCACCACAAACCCACATTCTGTAATAGACTTCACTTTATACTTTCCTGAAGTTCTGATCAGGATATGAAAGTCATGATATCTTAACTTGGGAGCATCCTCATCTGGCCCTCACGCTGCATTCTCTGTCATACTAGTGATGGGTGACTTTCCCATTGATGACCCAGGCCCTCAATAGCATTTTTGTATTCCCCAATCTGCCAATGGTCACAGCCCTTTCGGCGCTTCCCGCACTTCCCATGGAGCTTAGGCTTTGTGAATCCCTGCGACGCCTGCTACCCTGGCGCACCGGGGGGCGGCCTCTGTGCCTCCGCCACCAAGGTAGTCCCATAGCCACTGATCACAGTAGTCATCGTCCAATACTCACTGGCGTTTTTAAAAATTAACCTTCTTGCTTTCCATTTTTTCCTGCGGGTCCTGGATTTCCCGCCATTCTTGCGACGTGCCCATTCCCGTCTGTAAAACCGCTTGTGACTGTAACTACTGCATCCACTATGATAGACATCTGTAGTGACATTTGTATTCTTCTATATTATACGAGATTCATCAGAAGATCTGTTGTAAATTTCTTTCCGTAAAGTGCCCTTCTAAATCAACGTTCAGTAAGCCGGTTTCCAGGAACATTTTACAATATAACTTTCCGGCGTATGATGGCTCCGGGGGACACTTCTCATGGTACATCAATTTTGCGTTATGGATGGATATGAATCTATTGTCTTTGCTTGAAAATGTCAAACCAGCATTTCCACACGTCGTGTGGGCTAACATAGGTAGGCGTTCGATCCTGTTACCTACTAATTTGATGCAATTCTGCAAATCTACCAGACTTGAGAGATGTTTGCAACTTGAATGGAACTACGCATGGGGGATCAAACGTCAGAGTTTAATGAAAGTGTGAATGAATGGCGAGCCAATCTTAATCACAAAGGTGAACAGTGAGCGACGTTAAATGATAGTCCGATAAGATTGCCAGAGAACCAGGTGAAGCAATAACGTGTCTGCTATACATTAAACAAGACTTTCAATACTATTTCAGGTCAGAAGAAACAAGAAATGTGACTAATAACAATGGAAGTACTACATGCAATCGGATTAGCTCGAACCGAGTCGTGAGGGGAAATTACGAGCTCGTTTGTGACTAGCACGGATGACACACTATATTTTAGATTAATCCACGTGACGATTGGGAACATGAACGAGATACGCCTACAGGTAGATAATTATTCTGTGGACCGAGGGTTATATGCCGACAGCACCGCATCGACCGTGAGTGATATGGGCGGCACAGCATCCCTCAGCGAGCCGGAGCCTAATACAGGCAAGAGTCCCCCAAGTATTGGTCCAACGACGGGAATGTCATTGACTGGAAGTGAAGGGAGAACGTGCGCAGGTGGGAGTAAGGAGATTCCGTTGAGGTCCGGAATACCAGAGGGAATCGAAGGGGGGGCTTCATTGGCACCGTGTCTGAGGCAAAGACCCCCCAGAAGCGGACCGACGATGGGAAGACCCTCAACTTCAGGGATGGTTCCTATAATAGGAAGGTCCGCGAGAGCGTCGGGATGTTCAGGAATGCTCAGGAGGGCGGGTGGGGCGGCATGAGGTAACGCCGGAAGGACTGGGAATGTGGGTTGGGGAGCATCAACGGGATGAGACACTACAGCCTGGGATATCGAGGTCATTATCAACAACAAAGCTTTAAAAACCATTGCGAAGAACAGGTGTTAGGTTCAGAAAAATGAGGGATTGTTAAGAAATAATGAATAGCTCACAATCTCGTTAACGTTTTATATGCGTTCGACGGAGATCACCTTACAGTATATCACGAACGGAAAAAAGTACACATGCGCTCTTCAGTTACGAATCAGGAAATACCAAGCGCCGCACAATTCGCTCCCAAGTTGTAGATATCCTTCCTAATCAGCCTGAGGTTCCAGAGGTCTAAATAAAGTCTAAATCTGAATTACTTTCATATATGTGATTGATTTTATAAATGTTCTATATGTGAACTGCTAGACCATCTAGGGCGGAAATTATCTCCACAATGCCAGAAGTATCATATACGAGGAGGCTGAGGCTGTAGAGCTGTCGAAATAGTCACAACGTCAATGTCTGAAATTTTCGGAAGAGACATACATTCAATGGCACTACAAGAATAGACGTTTGACCAGTATTTGTTGTTCAGCGGTCTTTCATCGTTTATTTTTGTTGTTGCCCGGTGCAGTGTTGCCCCTATGTTGTGAGGATAGGAAAGAGCATCAGAAAATTGGGAAAATCAGTAAGTATGCCATATATATTGTCTAGAGCCATCTAGGAGAATTCGCTAGCTTGGCCAGACTCGGCTAGACACACTAACTCGAGATTCGTATTTACTGGCTGGTATAAACATTGACTATAGATTTAAGGAATCTAGGGAGTCTACATAAAGGGCATAGGCATTCCCAAATGCCTGATTAATATATGACAGCAGGTGCAACTGTTGTAAAGTAAAGTCACGCTAATAAAAGGAAATATCAGTATTAGTGTAATCTTTCGGTAATTGAAACATGTACACTCGATGAAGTTAAGAATGAATTCTTAACATAGGGTGTACTAGTAGCTTATATGTGATTTATATGCTAAAGGGTTAGAAGTTGGTGAAAGACAGCTTTGACAAAAGAAGGCGATTAATATAACTCAATATTCAGGTCTATTTGTCGACGCAAAAACTCCAAAGTGGAATCCTTGAATCGATGACAGACAGTGTCAACAGCACAATAGAGCATCCACCAAGCTCACTAGTCTATCACTAGTGACAGACGTTACGAGCTTTCTTAAAAATAAACACTTTCTAACTTCGGTGTTATGGATCCACAGTAATTAGAACACGACGGCATCGTAGCCTGTACCTTTAATAGTGTATTTACATAATTATAGCCTGTCAGTGATAACATACAAGAAGAATTATATTAAATATTTCCGGCATTCGGCGCCCCAGAGTTCCACCACAGGCGTGAGTATAAATCAATATAATTTGAAACTGAGGCAGAGTTGAACCGCATTAGATTGCTCTGCGACGTGCCTGCTGTAGGGCACTTCCTAATAATTAAGCTTAACACATTTGCCATTCATTCACAAAGGCAAATTCTGTCCATATAAACTGGAATAAAATAAGTAACCCTTCTTCCAGGAATGACTGTATGGAGAAAAGTGTATGTCATGTTGGTGCATCCAAGTTCTATCCTGCAGTCTCGAAGCCTTCTTGTCCGCCGATCAGAGGATCATTGTGCATTCTTGTAATATCAGTCAAAAATGTGACTTGAATGGATGTAATCAGATGTCCACCAAAAGGAAAATAAGAGAGCTAAAATATATATCTCCCTTATAATTAGTTCTGGATGGGTTGACTGTCAGTAAAACTCTAAGTATATCTGATGATTAAATTCTATAATGATGACTAATGATCTGGGTTGATGCCGTGAGGTTCCATTATTTGAATGTAGACGTATGCCCTTCCAGAAAAGAAATTCGCCTAGATATTGGCGATGATTCCCACTGCGAATGCATTAACGGCTGATTGAATATCAGGACGACCTTTGAATATCACACCGGCGTAGTGATTTGCTGTCCATCCTGCACAGGAAATGGAGATGGTTACAAGTTGTCAAAACAGTGATCGTAAGGATACAAGACTAGTATGACAGTAAACCGGTTGACCATTTCTTTGTTACAGACACTGGCATGATTGTGTAGACTCAACGAAAAGGAGATGGGACTGTAAGAAACGCTGGTGGATAATTTAAAATAAACAAACAATTATGAGTAAAATACTCCCACATACCCCACCAGAGTGGCACCTCACGTTGCCACCACAGATCCGTTGCATGGTGTGCTGTACAAATAGTCACCCGGACCCACTTGAAATCCAGTCATACGGGAGTAGAACTGTGAGCCGGTGGCAAGTCCAAAACCCTATGACAGCATATAAAATGTGTTTCCGATAGATTAGATATAGGATTCGCAGAAATAGAGCATACATGACTGCGAAGCATATTCTGACACCACCGCTGACCAGCCGTCGGGATGCTAATTCCAGGTTATCACTCAACACGAAGAATCATTGCATTCCTTCCTGTCAACCATCTCCCATAAGAACACAATAAAATACTGACAGGTAGTATACGCACAGCAGAATTGGATGCAACTGCGGCATACCAAAACTTGCGAGAGGACGCCCGAGGGCGGCCGAGGTGAATCTCAACACATTAGCAATAGTCATCCTGTGTGTTGAAGTGAAGAAGAGCTATCCAAAACAAACGTGGCAGGAATAACCCACTGGAAACCAATGGAATATGGTTCATTCCTCGCAATGGTCATCTGCACTGTTAGTGGCAGACAACCGAGCGGAATTTCCACAAAGGATTCTGCGAACGATCCCGAGAAGGAAAACGAACAGATGACAGATGAGCAAACGCCACCAAAAATGACAAGATGAAGCAGATGCAGATAATACCGATATGTTACCGTGAATGACCGGACGAAGGGGGGGAGGATCAATTGATGGTGAATGGAAAGAAAGAACTTGAAATCCCTACTTTCCAGTAGAGCCTGTGAGTATAGAACAGTTTGCCCATATTTAACGTGTACCCTTGTTGGATTATCTTGACATTGGAAGTATTCGTGAGAGCATCAGTAAATGAAATACATTCGGAAAGGACACGATGGATATATCCATCTCAAGAACACGAGGCATTGACTTCGGTTGGGCTTGCAGCCTATTACCAGGGACAGAAAACCTAGAGCAACAAAGCATAAATAAACAGTTAACGAGACAGGTTATTGGCGCTCACATTATCCCCGGGAAAGCTTGAGTGTAAATTCCTGCCTTTGTAGAATTTCCGCCACAAGCTTAGTGATCTACAATCGTCAGACTTATTATATCGTGCAAAATTTATACATGAAAAATACTCACATAAATTTCTACCTTTCGCCACCGGTCCTTTTTGTAAAGACGCCCGTGCGCCTTTCCATCTCCATAGGTTTGAACCACTGGTCTCGTACGAGGGCTCAAAGGGGACTGAAATCATATGAGGCGGATGGGTATATCCAAACAGATAATGTTCTCATTTCTGATTTCTTCAATTTCTTATTATAGGTATGAGCTGTGCTGCTAAAGGTTGATCCAGGAGTAGGCGGTACATTAAATGATGTTTTTTGGGTAAAGGCATGTCTGATTGGAGCTTCTGGAGATAGCTCATATCTATCCAATCAACCATTGAGGTGAGATAAGTATGCTTAAATCGTCAAATGAAAGCGCACCTCGACAACCTGAATCCCTTTAACATTCGGATCAACTGAGCTTCGAATTGGTGCAGCCGGTCCAGCGAGATTATTCGTGGTCGCAACAAAATATAGATGAGATTGTATTAAAAAATTGGAGAGCCTCTCCTCCCAGTTTCTATATCTTTGGAACTAATTCTTACCGCTAAACATTTTCCTCCTTGTTTTCTGAAGACCCAGAACGTTATGCATCTCAAGATTTTCCTGATTGTTCCCTTCTGTTATGTTTACTAGGTGTCGCCTGGACATCACTTAGACCCTAAGGTTATATAGGAATCATGGTCCAAGCTTGAATCAAGGGGCTAGGAGGAAGACTTTCCAATAGCTAGGCTGTCCTGTCGAAACAAAGCCGGCGGATCCTGTACTCAGAAAAGGAAAATATATTCCAAGTAACAATTATTCAGGCGTGACTTACACCTTTGGGCTAATTTGGCTGAGTACACCAGATTCATTTTAGCAAATTGGGTTCCAGATATCTTATCGCACGTGAGTATATTGTATGTTTAGTGTGCTATCATTACGTAAAGCCGTTATGACAGTAAATAACGTCCGTGCATCCTAAAACACAAATATATATAATTGAATTTTTCAAACATTATTGAGGTAGCTCGGACTGGTAATTCATTCTTCTGTCTTATCAGCACGAGAAACCTGGCCACTAATGGGAGGGAAACGGGGGATCATCCACCGGGCAAATTTGGCCATTGTTGGGCAACTGTCATGTGCAGAATATCTCATCCGAACCTTAGTAGACATAATCAAGAACTCACTGTTCCATTTACTAGATAGGCTCTAACAACAGCTTCTGTGCAATTGGAATTTTGAGCCATGGAGGTATGCTGAGATAAGATGAGTCCTCTGAAAGCGCCTGGAAACGTGAGAGGACTCACTCCAAATCCATCTTGCTCCAATAAACGAGCACTTTCACCTAATGTTGTAGCAATCTTACGAGCATTGAAGATAGGCGTAATCGGATCGGCCTTTGAGAACATTCATAGGCCTTCTACATGGACATTGTAAGAGGTAATGGCAGGAAACTTACTCGATTTCCAATAACGAGAATGGTGTTAGCTAACTTCTTGTTAAACGGCCCTGTGAAACGTTCCACCGCTCGAATAGGGAATCTATGGCACAGACCCGGTGGCTGCTCAAGAGTACATGTAATGAGTGAAACCCTTGCGTCACAAATCCTTGCACATACCGACTGTGTTGAAACCTCCCCAACTTCATGAGCTTATAAGTTTAAAGTCGCTTGAAGAAGCACCGTTAGAAGATTGACGCACACAATGGTGTTTCTTCTTGGGTTATTTGAACAACTGCATCGAAGACTCGTTTCGTCGTCACGTCCCCCTGATCAATGCTGTCCAAGCATGGCACTGCGATAACTCTTGAATAATATTAGCATCCCCAAGTTAAAACGTGAATATTGTTTGAAAAAAGAACTGGTGATGACGCACACCGCAAACTCTTGGAGAATGGGATCGATCTGGTCGGGGACAGAGCGACTCTTTGATCGTCTCAGTGGTAAAGAAGCAGGTTGGGATGGAAGGGATGAAGAAACATTTGTTAGTATTTCACGCCAGGAGGCCAGCTGTGGGGCGAGTGATGTCGCCCAAGTTGTAGGGCTGCGAAGTCCTGTCTGCGTAAATGCTAGTAATTCCATGTAAAGCTTTATAACATCCTCGAAACCAAACTCAAAACATACATCTAATATCAAAGGAAGTTATGTTTGACTGTCCTGTTTTGTGCAAAGTGTATGCAGACTTTCATTGAAATTAACATCAGGTATAGAGAGGCGCAGGTAAAAGGTATACTAACATCGATTAAATCCCTCAGGTCTTGGAGGAGGGAAGTCGCAGTCGAATTAATTGACGCGAAGTCACAGCTCTGCGGTCCTGCTTGAGCGCAAAGTTCTGCGAATCCTGCCACCGCGAGTTCATCATCTCTATACTCGGCTACAATGACAATACAATTAGCTGGCATATTGAAATTGAACAGACCCACAGACAAGCAACCGTCTATCCACCCCTTTGCGTTATTCCGAATTTAGATCAATCAAAACGGTCTTTGACCTACCTCAAAAGAGGGTTCCGTTGCCCAGCTGGATAAAGTATTGAAACACTTTCAAGAATGAGGAGAGAAATATTTTGAAAACCCACATGACGCTGTCCACAACGCCATCTAAAATGACACGACCGACTCGCTAGTTTTCAATCATGTAATTAGTTTTATCCAATGCTCTCATAGCGACCAGCATGTAGCACCTTTGGAAACACTATAAGCCAGTCATCAGTCATATATCAAACATAAAAATAAAACAAGGTACGAAACTATTTACGAAATAATTGCCGAGAACAGTTCCGTAGCTGCCAACAGATCAGAAGGTGAGTAAATGCTGAATATAAATTTTGGAGCTGAATACCTAATTCCGTAATAGTTTATTGGCTTCTCAGGACCCTCGATACAGTCGGCCAAGGCCACCATATCTCGAACGACTGACGTCTATAAGAAAAATATGTTGTTCAACGGATGGGCCAGTAGTTGCATTGCCGCCTTACCGATCCCATAAACTTCAAGAATGCACCATTATCTTCCGCGCACTTCTGCCCGAACTTTACCAACAATTCGTCAGTTGCATTCACTTGACTGAAGAAATTATCCAAGTCGTCCTGGTCGGTGAAATTCCCGCGTACTTCTATTCCATTTGCAATGACCGAACCGCTGAAAAAATTGTTGAAGTCGTCTATGGAGCTGAATCCACATGTTACTTTGGGTCTGTTTGGAGATTGGGTACATTATTCCCGGGAGGTGTATGCACGCACGAATTGAGAGACTCACGTTGTCATGTTTACGCCGCGGGGATCCCATGCTAGTGATTAGAAGAGAATGCAGCTTATGTTTATGCCAAATACGTCATAGAAGGAATATCCACACACAGACAACGTCATATTGGCCATTTGTAAAAAGTGGTGTGAATTCAGCAAGCCCCTGGAGGAAACTAACGCCGCTACCTCCTGGTCCACCTATAGGCCGGTCAACAGAAAGTTAATTAACCCAGAAGTGGATAACTACCGGGGTTCACAAAGACAGTGCCTAGCCGTGGCGTAGTGATGGCTCTAAACCGTGCAACTGCTAGATTTGCGACCCCTGATTTAGGGTTGGCATAGTCCAAGGGTACCTAGTTGACAAGACATGCAATGTGTCGGCCTTATTTGTGTGGCGAGATGAGAGAGATAACATACTTCATATGATGCGCATTCGACATCGGGAACTCCAGGGCACGGGGTCCATATGAGGGGGGACAGGCAGGACTGTACATGTCAGAAAAGGAAGGGGATGGTAAGAGGAAATCCACTCACTGTCCTGTTTTTAACAAGGTTACGGGCGGATACCGGTGATATAGACAAGATTATACTCAGAAGCTTAGTGGCTTCAACCATGGGTAACATAGTGTCTTAGAAATGAAGAGCAGAATGATACTAATATCACTTTATATGGTGCCATCCAGAAGACATGTTGGGAATTACAATAGCCGCAGTACGCCAATTGCACCTGATAGACTTCATGCTGCGCGGCTTGACCAATATGGGGCACAGCCTTGAGCCGAGCGTCGATCCATCCTTCGTATGTATTATATCAATATGTGCATCGCTCTAATATTAGTTCAATTATTGCCATTCTTGAATGATGTGTATATATTCCACATTCATCTGACTCCAGCGCTGCATTCTCTGTCACACTAGTGATGAGTGATTTTCCTTATTGATGAGCCAGGCGCTCAATAGCATTTTTGGACCCCAATCTGCAAATGTTCACAGCCCTTTCGACGCTTCCCGCACTTCCGACGCTTCCAGCACTTCCGACGCTTCCCGCACTTCCGATGGAGCTTAGGCATTGTGCAATCCCTACGACGCCTGCTACCCTGGCGCACCGGCCTCTGTTCCTCCACTACCAAGGAAGTCCCTATAGTCATCGGTAACATTAGTCGTCGTCCAATACTCACTGGCGTTTTCAAAAATTAACCTTCTTGCTCTCCGTTTTTTCCTGCGGGCCCTGGCTTTTCCCGCCACTCCTGCGACGTGCCCATTTGAAGCCCCATGTGACTGTAACTTCTGCATCCACTATGATAGGCATCTGTAATAACTTTTCTCTTCTATGCCACACGATTATTTCTGGGATTTATCAGAAGATGTGTTGTGAATTTCTTTTCGTAAAGTGCCACCTTTCAGATCAACATTCAGTAAGCCGGTTTCCAGGAATATTTTACGATATAAATTTGCGGCGATTATTATGGCTCTGGGGGACACTTCTTTCATGGCACATCAATTTTGCTTTACGCATGGATATGAATATATTATCTTTCCTTGATATTCTCAAACCAGCATTTTGGCACGTCGTGTAGGCTAACATAAGCAAACGTTCGATCCTGTTACCTACTAATTTAACGCAATCCTGCAAATCTACCAGACTTGAGAGGCTGAGGGTGTTGAGCTGTCGAATGGGCCACAACGTCAACGTCTAAAATTTTCGGAAGAGACATACATTCAATGGCACTGCAAGAATGGATGCTTGACCAGTATTTGTTGTAGATGTTACGAGCGTTCTTAAAAATAAAAACTTTCTTATCTTCGGTGTTATGGAGTGGCAGTAGCAGTGGATGGATCCACAGTAATTAAAACACGACGGCATCGTAGCCTATACTGTTGACAGTGTATTTAATTATAGCCCGTCAGTGATAACATACAAGAAGAATTATATTAAATATTTCCGGCATTCGGCGCCCCAGTTCCACCGCAGGCGTGAATATGAATCAATATAATTTGAAACTGAGGCAGAGTTGAACCACATTAGATTGCTCTGCGACGTGCCTGCTGTAGGGCACTTCCTAATAATCAAGCTTAACACATTGCCCTTCATTCACAAAGGCAAATTCTGTCCATATAAACTGGAATAAAATAAGTAACCCTTCTTCCGGGAATGTTTGTGTGGAGAAAAGTGAATGTCACGTTGGTACATCCAAGTTCTATCCTGCAGTCTCGAAGCCTTCTTGTCCACCGATCAGAGAATCATTGGCATTCTTGTAATATTAGTGAAAAAAAGTGACTTAAATGGATGCAATCAGATGTCCACCAGGAGAAAAATAAGGAGTATGTCGGTAGCTAAAATATATCTCTCCCTTATAAATCAGTTCTGGGGGATGGGACGTTGATTGTCAGTAAAACTCTAAGTATATCTAATGATGAAGTTCTATGATGATGACTAATGATCTAGGTTGATGCAGCGAGGATCCATTATTTGAATGCAAGATAAGAGAGGGCCAGCTTATCAAAGACTGAATAAACCCGAAGAACGTCGCCGACTTCCTCCCAGCGGATGAACAACAACCACAGATGTAAACAGGCCAACTGTTAGACCAACAGCAACGGCAATGAGTTGAAGTGCGACTTGAAATCCCGCTTCATACGATTGATATTGGTTGTTCTCATCGTCGATGGCAGCAAATGTCAGTAGGCCCCCATTCGCAAGGCCACTCGGGAGTTGAAAAAGAATACCGGTAATCTATGGAAGACTGTTAAGACTGACAATTTGATGAACAGCGAGCAGGGAACTTACCATAACGACGTATGCGTTTCCAGAAAAGAACTTCGCGTAGATATTGGCGATGATCCCCACTGCGAATGCACCAACGGCTGATTGAATATCAGGACGACCTTTGAATATCACACCGGCGTAGTGATTTGCTGTCCATCCTGCACAGGAAATGGAGATGGTTACAAGCTGTCAAAAAAATGATCGTAAGGATACAAGACTAGTATGACAGTAAACCAGTTGACCATTTCTTTGTTACAGACACTGGCATGATTGCGTAGACTCAACGAAAAGGAGTATAATGGGACTGTAAGAAACGCTGGTGGATAATTTAAAATAAACAAACAATTCTGAATAAAGCACTCTCACATACCCCACCAAAGTGGCACCTCGCGTTGCCACCACGGATCCGCTGCATGATGTACTGATCCACACAAGTAGTCGTCCGGACCCACTACCCGAAGCCCAGTCATACGGGAATAAAACTCAGAGCCGATGGCAAGTCCAAAACCCTATGACAACGAGTAAATATATATAATGTATCTCGAATAGATTAGATACAGGATTACCAGAAATAGTGCATACATGACTGCGAAACATATCCTGACGGCACCGCTGACCAGTTGTCGGGATGCTAATTCCAGGCTACCACTCAACACGAAGAATCCCTGCATTCCTTCCCGTCAAGCATTTCCATACGGACTCAATAAAACACTGACAGGTAGTATAAGCACAACAGAACTAGATGCAATTGCGGCATAGCAAAACTTGCGAGAGGACGCGAGGGCGGCTGAGATGAAGCTCAACACGGTAGCAATGGTTATCCTGTATACGTTAGAGCGGTTTAAGCCGAGCTATCTAATGCGTGGCGAGAACAACTCACTCGAAAACATTGGAATATAATTCATTCCTCGCACTGGTTATCTGTACTATTACTAGCAGACAACCGAGCGGAAATACCACAAAGGAGTCTGCGAACGATCCCGAGAAGGAAAGCGAACAAATGGCGGATGAGCAAAGGCCACCAAAAATGACGATTTGCCAATCACGATATCGAGGAGGACTGCACATTAATAGGTCAAGTGAGGCAGATGCGGATGACACCGATATTTTATCATGTATGACCTGTCGAAAAGGGGGGGTTCTCAGTTCATGTGAAAGGAACGAAAGAACTTGAAATGCCTACTTTCCAGTAGAGCCTGTGAGTATAGAGCAGCTTGTCCATATTTAGAGTGCTCCCTTGTTGGATTATCTTGACATTGGAAGTACTCGTGAGAGCATCATCAAATGAAACAAGCAGAACATTCGGGAAGTACACGGTGGATATATCCATATCAAGAACACGGGCCGTTGACTTCAGTTGGGCTTGAAGCCTATGACCAGGGGCAGCAAACCTAGAGCAACAAGACATAAATAAACAGTCAACGAGACAGGCTATCGGCGCTGACATCATTAAGGCCCGGGCAAGCTTGAGTATAAATTCCTGTCTTTGAAGAATTTCTGCCACATGCTTAGTGATCTGCAATCGTCAGATTTATTATCTGGTATCCAAATTCATGCACGAAAAATGCCTACATAGATCTCTGCCTTTCGCCGTCGATCGTTCTTCACCTTTCTGTAAGGACGCCCGTGCGCCTTTCCGTCTTCATAGGCTTGACCACTGGTCTCGTACGAGGACGTAGTTTTCTCAAAGGGGACTGAAATCATATTGGGCGGGCGCGGCGGATGGGTATGCGGTATCGAAACAGATAAAGTTGCCATTGTTGATTTCTTCGGCTTCTCGCCACTAGTCTGTGGGGTAGAAGTGCCAGATGTCGATGGGATGCATTCAGTGAAGGTATGATCCGTGCTGCTAAAGGTCGATCCAGGAGTAGGCGGCACACTAAATGAATTTTTCTGCCTAGGAGTTCGTCTCATTGGAGCTTCTGGAGATAGCTCATATCTATCCAATTGGCCTTTGAGATGGAATAAATATGCTTGAATCGTCAAATGAAAACGCACCTCGACAGCCTGAATCCCTTCTTCGACACATTCGGACCAACTGAGCTTGGAATTGGTGCAGCCGGTCCAGCGAGATTATTCGTAGTCGCGATAAGAGCACCAACTACACCGCCGGAACTTCGCGCTGCCTTTGGAGGACAGTCGGATGGATTTAATGTAGGCAACAATCCTGAAAGAGGAAGGTGGGGACCATATGCTGCTCTCGAAAATGGTCTACGGAGCTTGAGCTTTTCCTTCCGCGGTGAGGATCTGGTCTGTGAGATGTCTGGGAGAGAGATCGGGGACGCAGGAGCCGTGACTGGCGAGACGCTGCGACTGCGGCCTGGATGTGACATTGCAGACGATGAGGGATATAGTTGGGATTCACTTGCACTACAGGGATTGAAGCGAGATGTTGGATCACCATCCTGATGAGAACGGTGCCTGCCTCGGAGACCATCAGTCTTATTCTCCAAGTCAGTATTTGAAGCCCCAGAGCTTGCGAGGTCTAATCTTGACTCGCTCCTAGTATGCTGATAAAGAGAAAGGAGAGTACCTAGAATACCATGGCCGTGACCTAGTGGCAATGGCTCGATGTTGGGGAGGTCTCTATTAGCATTGGCTTCTACGTCAAGATTGTTGTTCGTATGCTTCCTTTTCTCCCCTTTATGTGCACCGATGGCCTGTTCAATGAAAGGCCAACGTCCCTGCGGTATTGGTTGTGCCGACCCGTCCTGAGGTTGATACCCATCGTTTCCCAGTTTCCCGTAGGCTTTGACCAAATTCCGTGCCCGTTTCTCCCACCATTTCTTCTCTTTATTGTTCTGTTCTTCAATGGCGACTTCCTCGTCCTCATCCCCAGCACCAGGAGAAATAGGCAGTGACATCCCAGGGAGGTTCAAGTCATCATCGGAATCCTCAATGTAGAAACGTTGGTTATTTTTTAGTGCACTCTGCCGTGAAGACTCTGCATGAGATTGTGCTTTGGTATGCATAGTAGGAGTATCGTAAAGTTGCCTTAAACGAGGTATCTTTTTTTGGCTCGAGGGGCGGGCTTGGAACCCGATGTAGCCTCTACATAATATTGTAGAGCCCGGTGGAGTTTCGCGAACGCTGCAGGCTGGTAGTTTTATGAATATGACGTCTTTTTCTGGAGCAAAACCAACGTTGTCTTTGGACATGTAAAAATTGAATGGATAGTGCTATCTGCTACTTGACACTACTTTGATGTCACTTGAAGTGTCAATTCTAATCTAAAGAGAACAGGATGTGTGCAGGATGTAAGCGTGCTAATCGCTGGAAATGAGAGATCCCGAGCCTCGACGGATGTTTATACCCGCGGTCGATCGCACTTCTGAAGAGGCTGCGAACAGTGTGCAAATATTTGTTTTCATCTCAAAGAAGAAAGCATATCATCCTAGGCAGGTATGCTGGTAGTCGTCGTCTCTAATTTCCAGTACCTCCTGATCCCGTGGCATTCAATAGTACTACCTGCTAAAAAAGGCCATATTGATTCATTCCCAGATAATTCCACCCAAGAGTGAATTGTCCATGGTAGTGACGTAGAGAAACGAAGTGTTTCAGGGTCACAAAGGTAAAATGAGATATCTGTGGTCGGAAAGCCAAATGAAATAGAAATGGCGTGGCGTCTCTGGCAAGCGGCTCTGCCGGAAAGGCAGCGACCATTCCTTTCAACCGCCGCTCCACAAAACCAAAAAAGAGGGACGTTTCTGTGGTCCGACATCCGATATTCACACCATCCGACGTCGTTACTTACAGTGAAAATGGAGTGGCAATGGCTATTACCTTTCGAACAACCTCACTGTGTTTGTACAATTGTAGACCATGTAGGCTTATCATGGTGTTCCCTCCGATAAAGATATTTCAAATTAGCTGATTAGAAAAAATTTCCATAGGAAACGCTGACCAAGCTTGAGATAGTTTAAAATTACACCACAACAGCATAGCCGCTGTTCAGAATTTTGACGCAGGAGCATTCAACTTGCTCGTGAGATAGTGGGACGATGCCGCTCTTCAAACAAGGCGAGTGTGAGCTGGCTGAGTGAGAATGTGTAGGTACGAGGTCAGAGTCCAGTAATGTTTCTTTTAGTGCGATGCTGATCTTAATCACTGACAGCCTCTGAATGTTCTCATTCTTCCCTGCGATTGCAGGATATTATCGGTGTTGCTATCTACTACTAGTTCAGGAATAGTTTTATTTATCAAAAATATTCAGAGGGATTCCACGAATAGGTCTTTACAAAGCTCTTGTATTCAAGTTGTACCCGTACCGTCTTCGCTTGGCAAATGCCTTGTGTTGATACCGACTTCAACTTGAACGCCTGGGAGCCGGGCCCCGGGGGAGACCACTTTCAAATCTCATTTCATACCCTGATTAGAATTGAGCCCACAATAGATCTTAGGCTCACTACTGATAGAAGGCTGCGAAGACGCAATATCGCGGTACGTATTAGGCATGTCCTTTTATCGACCAATCTGGATGCACTCCTGGACAATGGGGATTTCTGTGCCACCGGCTCCCATTTGAGGGGCTGAACACACTTCACAGGCCCGTTCAGCATGAAACTATCAAACACCCTTCTGTTCTTGGAAATCGAGTCAGTTTTGCGCCATTAAATAACTCATGAGACACCGAGTGTCCAAGTTGGCCACGCCTACTAAGCTCGGGGGAGATGTTTTTCACCATCAGTCGCCGAACAGTGGTTAGATTTGCGGAATTTATCAGTGCCTGATCCTTCACCTTTTTTCTCGTAACGATGAGACACAGAAACCGACTACTAGTCCGAAGTCACCTCAATCATATTTTCACAGCGTTATGAGATGTACTCTTATCATTTACGATACAGACTCGATTTACTGCCATGTCAGGTAGTTAAATGGTAAATGATATATATAATAAGTATATTCACCATGGGGTCTGAGAGAGCCTGAAGATAATATTCAAAACTTAATGACGAAGTGAGCCAGCCAGCCTGAGGCTGCAGGCATCTGTATTAAAGTTTATTGCACAATAACTAGTAAAACTCTCAGTGAGTGAGAACTTCACTGAGGATATATTATTATCTACCTAGTAGAAACTACAGATATTGTAAGTGAGATGCTTATAACAGGCCATAGTCATGCACACCTGTTCGCCCTTGATCCCGTTGATTGTTACATACTAAACCAGTTGCACACGCAGCCTGAAGCATAGAGATAAGCTATATTGTTTACACAACGTTCCGGCTTGACCATCGTATCGATAGAAGTCTTTTACTTCCACAATCAGAACCTCCCTCTTGACATGTAGCTAGCATATTGTGACTCACTCAGCATTACAACCAGAAAACAATCTCATTTAATTCACGGTTAACCTCAATATTATTGCCATTTATCATGATGTGCCTTGTATAACCTCTGCCATCAGATCCGACGAGTGTTCGTGAACGGAAACCAGTTCTGTGCCTCATTAGTGATATACCACCCTAGTGATTAAGGTTGTTAAACTAATAAGCGATAACTTTGCCCTTTTAGGTGTCATATCAAGCGATTAGGGATAGTTCCCTACTCTTTCTCATCCAAGCAACCTTTCATATGGCACATGATTGACGCACCACATGTATGCGGATCTCTGTTCGATTCACTGGCACTCTTAAAAATTTTGAGTCCACCTCTGCATTCACCCCTTAAGTAGCATCAGCGCGAGTTGCCTTCGACTTCTTTTGACGCGATATGTCCCGGGTGCAGCCAAAGATCCTTTCCGTGTGCTGACTCGTGACATGCCTAGCACATGCGCCATCAAAGTGACAGCAAAACCATCACACACTTATTCATGTACATGAAATGATAATTTATAGATTGACCGTGACCATCATTGCACTCCCATTAAATCAATTATACGATGCCCTTGCCATCCCTTTTTCTTGGTCATGACTGTTGTTATTGCATCTAAGAAAACGCGTTCCGGGTAACGGTCGGTTGGACCCGGAAAGCCTGTACAAATAGTGATTTCCAAGTCAACCAACTCAGTACCTTAAACATCCCCCGGAAGATAGGAATGAAAATTTACACCTCCGTAGAAATGCTGGAGTGAGCTCGGGTCTCCCCAATCCTCTACGGTGGTATCGTCGATTTCGCGAAGCAACAAATCGGCTCATATATCAAACAGAGATGAATCAACAACGCTCTTGAAATGATGATCAACGGGAGATCTTGCCATACAATAGAGGGAAATTGAGATGATAGGGCCGGACGCCTATTCTCGTGTCTGCATCTAATAGTCATTGTTCATTCGAAGGTAATGGTTTCAGAATTCAGAAAGGCTCAAACACGCCCGTTCCAATACATGACAACGCTTTGTTGATGTAATACAAACGTGCAGAGTTGCACAGACAGAAGATTTATCAAGGACCATTGGTACTCTGAACGCCTCTTCGAGAGTAAGCTGGGAAACGAGCTGGAGAAAGTCGACAGTCTGGAAAGAGAGATTTAATTGAGGTGCTCGAAGCGCCAGTGCGCTTATGGTGCACCGTGCTGATAGATACATTCCTTTTCTACTACTATGGTTCGACAGTCTGTCCAAATATCCAACAACCCAAGCAAAAATATACCAATGGCAGATACAAAACTACTATAGTTAAACAGTGACTTGTCCTCTGTAACTTTGAGCTTCATTAGACCTTCTCCCATGCTTAAACACCTATTAAACTATGCTGATAGCAGACATTTGTGAGGCAATGATGAACTAATACCATCACAATCGTCATGCACGAACTCTAGAAAGTACTTGCTGCTGAGTTGATACCTCTCTGCAAGCGGTTGCGAGAATGGTCATGTGCATAGATCACAGACAAAAGGTTCAAAGGTATAGTGAGACGCCTACTCCTAGGTAAATTGTATCGTTTTTCAAGGCAAGTATGTCCTGTCAGAAATGTCTGTGTTATTGTAAATCGAATATTTTAGAGCGCCGGACGTACTCGGAAAAAGTGAGTAGGCATTCAGATGGTGTAATGACATTATTTCGTAAGGTGACACATGAACCATCAACGGCTGCGCTTAGCACAACGGGATGGCGCAATACATTAACGTGTCCTCTAATTTCCAAAGTAATATACATAAAGGGCATAATATCACACCATGGCGTCCTTATCAGTGGCGTCAGATACCCTTTCTTCTACCTTTATAACCTCATCACCAATATCCTTCCATGTCGGTCTAGGTAATTTGAATCCAGTTCCTAATGTAGCATACGAAACGTCGCCAAGTCGAGCAAGAGGTCGCAACAGAGCTGGATCAACTGTGCCTGTCTCCGTTAACACATCGTTTCGAACGTGGATCTTCTTGACATGGCCAATTATAATATTTGAAGTTACTATATCGGTACCAGGAGGGCGTAAATCTAACCATTCTAACAGCTAAAGGTATTTTTAATCATTCGATCATTTCAAACTCGGAGAAAACTACATACTTCACATTCCATGCTGAAAGCGCTCTCCTTCACTCTAGACGGCTTTACGGCGACCTATGCAATTAAATGCGATTTGAAACAATAAATTAGAAACATGATAGATAAAACCAACACTGGGAGCCATGGTGAGACCACTTCCAGGCCATTCACTATGTCCGGGTGGAGTGTCGACGGATGTGAAGTTTGCCGCTTCCGCAAACGCTTCGCTGATTATGTTGACGACGAACTGCTTATTTGCTTTGATATTAAGAGCTGTATCCCTTGGACCTCTTCCATTGGTGCATGAGATCATGACTGTGGCTGGATACATTGAGAGCTTTATAAACAGGGATCAGCTGGTGGTCGCGTGGGTTTATTATGAGCGATGCACCATGTTAAACCAACTGATAATGAAGCTTAATATAATCTCATTTCTGTATAAAAGCCCAAGCATACCTGAATGGTGCGAGATTGGGAACACCATCATCTGATATTGTCGAAACGAATGCGATAGGTCGCGGAATAATTCCACTAATCATCAGTGCATACAGTTTTCTTGCACCAGGGTATATGAGTAAACTATCCTAACAAACAAACATGAGAGGTCAAGGCGTACCTCTTATCCTCCGTTTCGGTATCGATAATAGTCCAGCCTTTCTTCTCTCCTTCTGCCCAGGCTGCTCCGACTGCTGATTTGCTGGGAGCATCGCCATAGGACCACGTTGGAATCGGAGATTGAGTGAACTCAAAAGGATGAGTGGAGTCGAATGATGGAAGTTCTTGAGATGAGGACATGTTGAAAGGTTACAGCTATGCAACTGAAAAATCGACTGGAGGATAAATTCTATCGGTCACTCACTGTGGTATCTTGTAGTAAAGGGATGGAGTGTTGAATTTTGGGGATTTAGTAAGCGAGCTGCGAGATACCGGGGATATTAATAGGCGGCTGAATAAGAGTATTATAGTCCTCATCCGTTTACAGCAAGTTAAACCGTCACCTGCTTAGACAACCGGAAAGTTATTCGGTCTAGGAACAGCACCCACGAAAACTTCAACATGGAGATACGCTGAAAAAATAAATTGCTCAAATAAGGGCTTACATAGCAGTTATTGCACTTTTCCAACTTATTGTTGTCAGTCCATGAGTAATCACATCCAAGACAACATGTCAACTTGTAAAATATTTAACATAGGCCAACTGGTGTAGGTACTCCCCAAGCTCATGAGGGTGTTTAAAGATCACCCTCACCTGTGTGACAATAATACCTACAAATTTAGTGGAAGTTAGGTTTAACACAAAATAGAAGACAAAACTTATCCTCCATTATCATGCCCTCTCCATCACCATTAGTGTCAACTAAAACCATATCATAGTAAGCAGGAGTTGGTGGCCAGCTGCATGTGAAGGAGCTTGAAATGGTGTAATTCAGATTGTATCATTCTAGGGGGGGTGGCCAAAGCCTTAAAGAGAACAGTGGGTGAGTTTAACACATTGGTAAATATTGAAGAGATCAGCATTTGTGGGAATAATATAGGAATGTGCATAATAAAATTGACAGCTCCATATTGATTGCGAATGACAAGGACAGTCATTAGTAGAGGAACAATTTTGGAAATTGTATGTATGGTTACACCCCAGTTAGTCACCTGATGAGACAAAGTTTGACCAGGTAGGAGGAATGGCTGACTTTATATTGTCCTCTTCTCCACTGACCTCATTTTCTTCTTTCTCTGTTTCTAGGCTTTGTATTCCAGCATTACCCAGAATAAAACTTTGTGTACACATCCACTGATTCTTGTCAATGAAGCTATTTGGCTATCTGTTTGATATAGTTGTAATGTTTACTCGCATTGTAGCTGCTTGGTAAAATAATGTCGGAGCTCTGTATTGTCTCCGTCTGCTGTGCCATGAGTCGAGATTGCTATAGTGTAATCCCACATAGCATTAAGCTTCAGGATATTGAAGTAAGTTTTCACTCCAAGTGTAACAAAAATATCTTCGTCTACATATCAGAGGACATGTTTATGAGTGCCATCTCGCATGATGCAGAATCTCCACTTTGGGGATGAATCTCGAAATGGCTCCGTGGTGATGTCAATTTCCAAAATGAAATGTTCCGAACAATCAAGTCATTTGTTTAAAAGATTGGCTGAGATCTACATCCACGATTAGATTTGACGACCTCAGTCCGGTCGGAAGATAATGAATGCTGGGTGGCTCGGAAGAAGCAGTTCAACTTTAGTATAGTTGGCTTGCCCATGTCTTAATTCAAGATAAATAGGAAAAAAAAGTTTGGGTTGTCTATATACTTGCCGCGTCCGTCAACCCCACACCCAACTTGAGCGAAACAATGTTCTCATCCACTCTCAAGGAATAACATACAAACAAATACACATAATAGTGCTGCAGGTAAGTGGATACCTCCTATGAACCCGACTGCTGCCATTGTACATTAAAAACGAATGATCCTTTGTTCACTCCCATTCGGATGTTATTGGACTCGTCCTGAAGCGTTGGCTGAAAGTCGGAGTGCTACCGAAGTGCTGCCGTCTAAAAGTCGAAGTGTTGCCATCTAACAGTCGAAGTGCTGCCGTCTAAATATCCCGTGATCTTTTTAGTGATTATATGAATCCTGGAGTATATTACTAGGAAACCAAGTCTCACAGTACCTACATCTATACAATAGATGTGCATAAAACATTTCCTCTGAATCGGCGGTGGGTGAGAGAAAAACTACATATTGTCAATTCATTTTCTTCCTTGTTCCTAAGGGAAATTTTCCTTACCAACCAAAATAGCGAGATTAAACTTGGTTAGATACTCGATACTACAGGCTCCCCCCCAAAAAATTTTTTCATTCCGTCTCAGATGACTGACAGCAACTTTGAGCGGCCCGAGTCCAAGCATACGGATTCCCAAATCCGCCAGATGTCCGAACCTACCTTCCCACGTAATTATCTCCGACCTAAAGACTGTTAGATGAGGGACGCTGCCTATCGTTCAATGATGATAAGTGATGCACTGCGACATATAGTAAGTCCTTGCATTTTGGTAGTCGAATCCCCTCCCACCGACTCCTCCGACGCCAGAGAAGCTTACACATCAGTTCATGGTCCGAGAATCACAAAATTAGAAATTCGACTTCTCCTCGCACTATTAATAGCTTGACAATGTTAACCATGTCTCTCCTATGTTGTTCAAACCCGAAATTTCCCTTATCAGACTCATCGTCCGCGATACGTGACACGTCAATCCCATTTCACGGGACCCATAGAAGCTAGATCGCATACCCCTGTCCTTATGGCGACTCTGAAAGTGCATATGGTTGCACAATGCCTCGGGTGCGATCGTCCTGCATAGCCAGAAAGCCTAACGGATGCAAAATGGGGAAAAAGAGGAAGAAAAAACATGTCTCAACGTCCCGCGTCCAGTGAGTGGGTCTTGGCGCTCCGTATACCTAGTATTGCTATTGGGCTCTGTCTCAGTACTTTCGAGAAAAATTTCGTTACCACGTCGACGTAGCCCCATGACCGTACCTATCTGAAAAAATTGGAATGCATGTGGTATATGCCATCGTCTGTGAGAAATGCTACATGCCGTTGAAACTTGGGAAACTACGTGGTGCCTCCTGGTGCCTATTATGGCTAGAACTCACAACTATTAAGAGCGAGAAATTTAGCTTGCCCAATTGCCCTCGGTTTCCCCGCACCTGGCTTCTCCTGCTATAATGATCCCTGTACTGGCCTTCCCGCTCGGTGTACTTGGTCTCGCGAGTCTTGCTACTACGGTGGCCGCATTCGACAACAGCAGATTCGATAATGTTTGTACATTTATTGCCCCCCGCGCGACAGTGTAATTAATCGACTCATATAGGTCGCTGTATATTGGGGACAAGTAAGTCGAGAGCCAAATTTTGCTGGAGGACGCTCACAAGGTTCACCAGAACTCGTATGGTGCCACGCACACGGATGTAGCCAATTTCCAGAAGCCAATCAGTTTTTACTGCGACGATGACGCAATTGATGTGTTCCCCGTTGCCTTTCTCAACGGCTTCTTCGCCGCAGGGGGCCTTCCCGAAATGAACCTGGCCAATACGTGCAACAACGTGGACAATGCGACGTTCCCTGGATCCGAGCTCCCCAATTGTCAGGCTTTGGCACCCGACATTAAGGCCTGTCAGGCCAAGGGAAAGATTGTCACACTTAGTTTGGGAGGCGCAACTGGGGCCGTTGGATTTTCATCTGATGCTCAAGCGGTGACTTTCGCGGACCAGGTTACATTTTTATCTTCCTGATTGCGCTTGTAACTTATAATAAATTCTATGATAGATCTGGAACCTCTTCCTTGGGGGAACCAGTTCTACTCGTCCATTCGGAACGGCGATCTTAGACGGGTAAGACTGATCTTTCTCATTACTCTGTTCATGACCGACGCCTTCTTTGATGACAGCGTGGACCTCGATATTGAAGGTGGCAACAACTCCGGATATATCGCATTTGTTAACCAACTTCGTTCCCATTTTAACGGCGCAAGCAAACAGTAAGTTATTTATTTAATAGTGAAATTATTAATTTGATGCATGGTATACAGTTATTTTATAAGTGAGCACAAGTCTTCAGAATCAAAGGAATGCATTAATTGCCTTGAATAGCGGCCGCGCCTCAGTGTGTTTTCCCCGATGCTGCTCTCGGCACAGTCTTAAACGGTGCATCGTTTGATGCAGTCTACGTTCAATTTTGTGAATATTATGGCATAATTAGTCACTTACGAGGCAAACACTCACGACGGTGTATTCGAATTTTCAGACAACAATCCATGTGGCCTTCAAAACTTCGACATCGCCTCGGTAATTACATGACTTATCCCAAGCTAATTATGAGGTTGCTGACTTTGCATGCAGGATTGGAACTTCGGACTCTGGCAAGTTGGCCGTTCTAGAAGAATAGTTTATCACCGAGTTCTAAATAATATTTCAGGGATAACTGGGCACGAACTATTTCGCCTAATCCAAATGTGAAAGTGTATGTTGGTGCACCTGGCTCCCCCACGGCAGCCGGTGGCGGGTATCAAACCCCCGATAAGCTTGCAAGCATTGCTAAACAGATGCGCAATTCATTCCCAAGTTTCGGGGGTATGTACTTGTCGAGCTTTTTACTTGAATCTGCTGACCCAAAGAGTAGGAATAATGTTGTGGGATGCCAGTCAAGCCCGAGGTAAACCTTGATTGTTTGAAAATATGACATCATGGAACTCACAATCGACAACCTACAGCCAATAGTCGATATGACTTGGTAAGAACCATTTAACGTTTTAGTAATTAAAGGTTCTGACGGGGTGATCTATCAAGGCAATGAAAAACGCGCTCGTAGCGGCAGGAGGCACAGGGTTTACATTCCCGGCATGCACCGCCCCCCCGTTCGTTTCTGGGACCAGTTACACAGCAGGCAACACCGTCAGCTTTGGCGGGTACGTGAATTCGCTTCAATCATTCTGGCACAATTTTTTCACTCGCCGTTCCCATAGATATATCTGGCAAGCCAAATTCTTCGCAGACCAGCCGCCTGCAAACGATCCCAGCAGTGCCTGGAGTGCGAGTAAGTCACATCGACTACATTAAATCTCCCAGACAGGCTGCTCAAGTTCGCTCATTGCCATTTAGTCAGCGCCTGCGGGGGATCTGGATCTTCAAGCTCTACTCCGACCAGCATTCATTCTAGCTCCACGACGAGCAGCCCACCTCCTAGCTCCACGTCAAGCAGCCACTCTTCTACGCCGCCCTCCAGCACCACGTCGAGCACAGCTCCAACAGCATCCGCTGGCACCTGCGCTGGCGTCGCTGCGTGGAGTAGTGCTGTTCCATATCCAGGCGGCTCTCAAGTAGTGTCAGGTATTAATAGTGTGACCCCATGTGCGCCTCGTCCACCTCAGGCTAATGTAGCCCCATTTTTCTTCCATCTCTAGGGGGCCACTTGTGGACTGCTAAATGGTGGTCAGAAGGTGTGTACGAGTCTATCCTTGACATTCACCGCCTTACAAGTGTATAACTCTATATTAGCCGATGTGCCAGGCGGCTCAGCGGGGTCAGTGGACATTGAAATATAGAGCGAAGCCGTGAAATACTGACGTTCTTGATTATTAGTGACTGGACAGACGATGGACCATGCACCACTGCCAACGTTGTGACCCCTGCAACTGGTAAGATTAATCTTGCCGTAGTACTCAACATTTTTGCTAATACGTCAGAACTCCTTGAAGTGCACCTTGCTACACTTGCGGGTAACCCCCCGAAAGCCGCGGGGACGGCCGCGCGTCTCTCTCGAGCCTTCAGGTTTTAGGGATTGATAATTGGGGTTATTTTCATGATTAAATGATGAATTATAGATAGGGTTTATTTGATTATGCGTGTATACTTAGGTATTTGATGATGATGTATGTGTCCGTGTCATGGCTAGTCGACTGGGTCGATTGATTGTAGTGATACCTCCTACCCTGACAATAGTGATATGTATTTCCTTCCTTTTTACGTTCCTCTGTCAACAGTGCTAGCATATGTCACAAATTAAACAAACATAATGATGCAACGATGTGATAAAACGGGATAATGAAAAAAGGAACAAGGGAATAGGGAATCAAGACACAGAGGAGATAAGATAAGGCTAAATGGTATAAAAATGATAAAACAAGGAAATGAGCGTCATAAGCTCATGCAATAAATGCCCATTCACGCCGTACACGTCATAAAAATATACTCATGACACCGGCGGTTCGTTCATACTTCCATTCAACACCGTGGTTTGTGGTATCTTGGGAGTGGGAGGGACCAAGGGCGATAACGGGGAGTCTTTCTCTTCACCCTGGCCCTTACTAACGCTTCTATCTTTTCGCCCAAACATCGATGCCATTGATGGCATAGAGTTCAAACTCATCTTTCTCGATGTACGCCTAGGTTTTGCGCCCGCTGTCCTGGGTCGTTCGACAGAAGGTGATGCTGTGGGAGACAATGGCGACGCCGGATGGACTCGTGACTGAGAAGGTGTCTGGGGTGGCTCGTGCGAACGGGAGATAGATGGCAGCGGTGGCAAATCAGTGCTCGTAAATGATGAGACGGCTGGGGAGGAGCGGGAAGGTGAAGTGGAGGGCCGGGAGGGCCGTGGTAGTGGTTTGCCATCAATGCTAAGAGAAGCTCCGACTGCAGACTTCTGAGGTATCGGTGGCGGTGCCGTAGATAGCGGTGCACTCGATTGCGTCGGCGCCATTGATACGGACGATCCAGACGTGCTCGACCCACCACCAAACGAAGGCGGATCCAATTCCTCAGAATGATAGTCTTCCGACACCCACGGTGTGTGATGTCCGTTAGACGCAGCATTTGCGTTTGGTGGTATAGGATGGACAATGGTATTCGGCCTCACAGGAGTGAGCAATGGGGACATAGAAGTCGGAATAGGCGGTCTCTCTTTCTCTTCCCCCCTTACACTCCTCCGCCGGAACCAGCTGCTATCACTGCTCCTGTCCTTTCCCTTCAATGACTTGGAGTATATCAAAGGAGGTGAAGGAACAGGGGGAATGGTTGAATCACCATTGGCATTACTACCTTCCCATTCTGTCCCTGAACCGCCAGATTTGCGCCGCTTCTCCTTATCTATCTTCATTGATTGCGAAGGCTTTAATGTACGCAAGAAACTTCCAGAGGCACCCGACGGTGCATTTGATGGCGATAGAGGTGATGTAATGATGTCACTAGGTAACATACTTGGTGTGATCGTTGGTGTTGCACTTAGAGCAGCACCAAGTTCAGGTTCAACAATGCTCGGGATCTTTACTTTCAATGGGGAAGGCTTGGTAGTTGGGGTTGAAAGTGTAAGTGACGGTACTGCGCCGTTACTACGTTGGTCGCCTTCACCATCAACTACTACGTCTGGCGCAGTTGACTGCGCAGATAGTGCTGACGCTGCAACATCCTCCTCGGCACCATTGCTCGCATCGAGGCCTACACTGGCCAAATCCAGATCCACAGCCTGGTAGAAGAGCACATAACCAGCTCCGCCATTCGAATCACCGAAATACTTGGGGATATCTCCCTCGCGAACAGTCTCTACAGTGTCGTCGTCGAATATATACCACGAACCGTGTGCCTTGACAATAGCAATGTAATGTCCGTGATGCGGGCCTCTATGGTGCAGATAAGACATGGTGGGACTGCAGAGAGAGAAACAACAAAGACGCACCCTCCGATATGGACTACAATGGCAAATAATCGGTATAGCCGATCTGGGTCAGGAGCGTCATCTACAGTGTTGAACAACCGCAACTCGAAAGGGAATGCAACTCGGTATGATAGTTTGATATACTTTTGCACGTCCTCCTGATACTTGAAGCGTTTTAAATGAAGTGCGAGGACATTGGGAAGCTTTTTGATTTTCATCCTATAAAGAGAAGGCGCTAAGTACCAAATGTCAGGATCCTATGGCGTCACACTTACCGCTTCTCGGCTTCCTGGAGACTCCCGCATGAATCACAGAAGAACTTGTTCTTCTGAGATAGCATTTCCGATGCGCTGAATTGACGTAGGCATGCAGTAACTGAAGAGTTTTGTTCTATGTCTATTGAAAGATCGAGGAAAGATTCATCGCGGGAAGATACCGTCTCGCAAGTGAGACACCTGGTTTCGCTCGTGAGTGTTCCTTCGAAGAGAGAATGTACGAATGTCTTTTGAGAGTTCCAATTGCGTTGTGATCCGGAGGAATTGGACTGTGAGGTAGACGAGTAAGCGCCGGGAAGTGATCCAACGGAGCCAGTCACTTTCATCCAAAGTCGAATTAAGCATCACAGAAGCATAGCCAAAAGAGCAACACATACAATCTTGAGCACCCAAATCATTACTTTTCTTCATCTCCACCTCCAGGTCTTCTACTATCTTGTTCAAGAGGAAGCCGAGAAATTCGTGCGCATCCTGATGCATACTACTCCTGTACAACTCGTTCTCCTTTTTGACCTTAGCGATGAATGACGTGGGTGACACAGTTCCCTTGTCCAAAGGGTTGAGTGCAATGTGTAAGAAAAGAGACCGTAACGCAGAAAATAGTGTAGGCGGTGTTGGAGGAATGACAGGTGCTGTAGGAGCAGCCAGGAGTTTCCCGGGAGCGGTCCCGCCCGTTGATGGATCATCTGAGACTTTAAAGGTATCAAGTGTGGAATCGCGCCACCGAAATCCTTTAGCAGCCGGCGGCCGCTGCACAGGTGTTGGGGGTATCTGGAGAGGGGAGGCAAGAGTTGCTTGAGGTATCGGCGGAATGGACTTGTCGTGCGCATCGCACACCAGCTCGCGGAATGGCTGACAAAAATATAGGGCCTGTAGTACCGAGTTTGCGTAGCTGGACTCGAATGGTAAGGCACACGACAATTAGAGTATTTATTCTGAACAGTCACCAAGTATTCCCAAACTTTACGGAGAAGACACATGAGATGAACGGCATATGAAGTTGATATCCTTGCTCACATTTTCTAAGCCAAACTGTTTGTAGTCCGCATGGTTAATTTGCCTTACGACTCCGGTCTTCGGTGCGAGAGAATTATCCGGAGTGTTCGGATTGGGGTTAACAACACCCATCCATCTGAGTAGAGCCATTGTTGCTCCTGATCCTCCTCGAGATCGCTGAGCACAATGAGGACGAATGGCCCCCTGGACTAGATCCCGTAGCAGAAGGAGCGGAGTTGGGTTGATCAGCGCCTATTATATAAGTGCAATTCCCTGCGGGTCTATTAGATGACAGCGATCTTCCAGATGTTCATGGGAATAGAGTATCTCATTAAAGGGCTTATGGTTCAAATAACCCTGTGTTTTTTTATCTTTTTTTTTCCGAGTTAGGAGCGAGGGCTTAGGAAACTTGTCTCGAATCCTTTGTTCAATGCGCAAGGTTCTTTGTGGTTCTTATGACATCGGCAGAGGGTTTCGCGTCGCTCTTAGCGTTCCTGGTCCCTTAATACTTATAGGTTCCTGTCTGTGCAGTTTTTCACCCACCTGAAGCGCTCGTTACGGCAAACTAGTCGTTTACCTTGAAGACCTCTTATGAATGTCAAGGTCGTTAAAATCCATATTCCTTATTACTGTAATATTAACAAGGATGATTGACAACTGACCCATCAAGTGTCTTGTTGCGTTTCGAAATTTTCTCTTTAGATTTTCAGGCAAGATTATGAGCTTAGGGAAAGTACTCACGCTGCCCACGATGATGGTAGAGTTTGCTGTCAATATATGTTCCATGCGGTAACTCCATTTTCTCTTCCACGGATACGGGAAGTACTCCTGCACAACACCGTAACTTAACTAGAGTTGGAATGCAGGGAAATTATCTCTGCTGGCCAGGATTGGCACACAACTTAAAGGTTGCCTTCGTCCACTCGCTTTATCTGGGGGTCGCTAGAGTAACCAACAGATTCATGTTGGCTTGATGTGCATCTGCTCAAGTGCGAGCTCATCGCTCATTTCCTCGGAAACAATCAACGCCGCTAATTCACGAGGGGTCAATCTATACTTAGTTTTTGAAATCATTGGTCGCAGGCTAATGCTAAGATGATATCTAATCATCGCAACTCTGCATTGATGTGCGTGAGATATCTGTCTGTTCTAGGAACTGGACTGCGTTGGACTGAGATCTTGCCGACGCAGTTATATTCAACAAGTCCTCCAAAGCAAGTGTAGGAAGAAATCGTACTTTGTGTGGCATGTATATAAGTGGCGGCTCACGTCCAGAGTTTACTACATATAAATCCCTTAAAGAAACTGTGCCATGGGCTGCATCAAATCCGTGCCTAAATCAAAGCTATCGAAACACTTGTGGCTCGTGCCGTACTTCCTAACTTGAATCAATCAATCGTGTTGTTAAAGCGACATATCTAATTTCATCATCCAGATGAGGAAGCCCAGATGGCGCTCAATCCTACTTTTAATGGATCATTCTACTGGCTTGTAGATGTGATCCTAATCAGTGAGACATCAGTGAGTGCAAGTGAAGGTCTTCCCTAGGTAGTTCTATGGACATGTATTGCCATTTTACAAACTAAATTGACGGACTTGGAGGTTAGACGTATTATGACCACTGACAGGCATCCGTCTCTCCTTCAAGAGTATAATTACCGCCACCACATAGACCGATA
This sequence comes from Hysterangium stoloniferum, assembly GCA_015178975.1. Taxonomy (NCBI): domain Eukaryota; kingdom Fungi; phylum Basidiomycota; class Agaricomycetes; order Hysterangiales; family Hysterangiaceae; genus Hysterangium; species Hysterangium stoloniferum. Next base: position 1,743,034 of record WHVD01000002.1, on the reverse strand, counting down.
GTTACGGCGTTGTGGCACGAAATTATTCAGAAGCTCCAACTCGACATTGGTGGGCTGTGAGCTGTAATATACATTCCTCAAAGAGGGACTGGTGCTAGGATACCAACGGAAGAGACTTCGGATGCGGAGGCTGTATACTTTCAAGTTGATATTAACAGAACTATGGGAGGTCCCATCCAGGAGAACCGAGCAACATTTTATCCATGGCATAAGGGGAATATTCTAGCGCGGTGTGCCAATATATTAATGAATAATGATAATAAGATACCCAGCGATCTAGAAATGCAGACAAATAAATGATGAGTGACCATTCGGAATGTTTGAGATGAATGTGCGGGACGCCATGACAGATCGTAGTGTAGGGAGTTCCTATCACTCCTTGAAAATACCCTTACATTAAGATGTTGAGGCAACTCGGTAATGAGAACTGTAAGGAGCTCAAATCATATGGAGATATTAGTAAGCGGTTACTGGGTACAGTTGACTTTCTCATAATGCATAGCAAATTCCTCCCCGACGCTATGCATTATGAGAAAGTCTACTGTATATTAGATAAGGCATGTATTGTCACCGAAGTACTCATCCGTTTGTAATGAATTAACCGTCAACTACTCTGTCAAACGGAAAGATACTCGGTCTAGGAATAGCACCGATGTTTTTATTTTAACAATAGAGACATGAATGTCAGAAGATGCAGAAGAAGTATGTCTGTACTTTGTATTTACTGCACGTCGATCTTTTTATCCATGCTCTGATGTATCGGTTACATCAAAACTGCACAAAACAACTATGTGGTTTTAACAGATTAGCAAGGTTCCTCACGTACATAATGCCTATACTCCGGCCTGCCAGGTGCTATAGAGGGACATGCATCTACACTTATCTAGAGTTTGCAGATGTGTACCAGCATTATATATATATATACCGCCATTGCCATCTCCCTTACAATGTAATTATATACCCTTTATAAACTTGTTATAAGATATATATTCACCTAGTATATAATAGTCGTATTTCTGGAAACAATAAACTTATTCAAATAACGTAATAGCTAGAAGCCGGAAAAGCTACAAGCATATACTGGCCCACACAGGCCAGGCCATAAAGAAAAAAGAAAAAGAAAAAGAAGAAATCATCAAAATAAATTTACAAGATTGATAGCATGGGGAATACTAGCTAAAGAGGTATATCCATGTCGCGGTTTCCGCGTAAGCGACTTCTGGGAATTTTCCATAATATGATAATTCCATTCGAAAACTCCCCCCGATTGGGGGATCGCGTGGGGGCCTGTCGCAGCGTACCCTCAGTGTGATGATGTAAGACAGAAAAAGAAGACGTCTATTACTGGGCGACCAATGAGATGGCGTTGTTGCCTTATATCCTGCGTACTCCGGGTATATTTATGGAGATCTTGCTCTATTCAGAGCATTACAGGGGGAGCAGTAGGTGATTAGGGAGCCAAACTCGGGCAGTGACCTAGTGGCAGTTCTCCCCGGAGCCCAATCTGGAATACCTCCGATGATATCCATCATCGCTTAGCATCCCCATGGAATATGACCTTGTGAGAGAATGATATATCCATTTCAAGAAAATCTACTGCTGGTATAAAAGCATAGGAAATGCACACCAAGTCAGTATCAAAGCATCTGCTTCATTTCTTCTTTTACACGCACTAAGTCTTATTCTCTACCTCCCTCCTATCAAGTTATTATAATGTCTATTGTTGACTGGTCACAAACTGCGCTCAAGGCTGTCGTTGAAGCCAAGAGCGAGACAGACTTCGAGTCTGCGTTCGATGCCTTGTTCTCCCAGGTTAGTCTCATCAAATTATCAAAGCTAGAGAGAGGTATTAAATGGCATTCTAAATTATCAGGAAGCTACTTTCGTTGACAACGGTGTCAACAAGTCTCGTATGGACTACATGGGCGAATTGATCACCACTGGTGTTCAATTCGACTCCCAGACGATTAAATTCGAAAAGTTCATCGAGGTTTCTTCCGAGAAGGTAGTCCAAGTCTAAGACAGCTTTTCCGCCAATATCTTACTTATAAATCTGCCAGGGAACACAACTCGGTGCCGTTTACGAATTGGTTGGCCTACAGGGCTCTACCACCAAAAGCATGCAAGTCGTTGTTAACGCCACGTGAGAACCAATTTCACTTCTGATAATCCGAGTGGTCTCTGAATTTTATATGTAGAATTGTCAAGGAGAACGGCGCCAACAAAGTTACCTTCCTCTCCCAGGTCGCCACCGACCACTAGATTATACGTACTCAATCTGTGTAATGAACTATAATGAGAATTTTTATGACGTTTACGCGTAAAAAAGAAAAGAAAAAAATCAATCGCAAAGCGAAGGAAACCTAGTAGTTATCAAAGCATTCCCGCGGTATTATCTCGTCCCTTATGCGTGTATATATGAAAAAAGAGTGATGTATTTATACAAATGATTATGATTCAAAACTCGTGCTACGCTCTCCCGATAATTTCTTGTTACCAAAATCGCACTGACGAATACGGATGTCCGTCCACAAGGCGCCGATGAACGATATTGCTCGTCATCGATGACCACTGCCACGGCAAGTGAGCTTGTAATAATAATGAAATCGAAAGAATAAAGGCTCACGCCATTACCAATTAACACTGCCGCCCGTCTTCCAATATCCATATCTATAGCCATCGACACCGCCGTCTGTTCAGAATTAAGTGTCAAATCCGATGTAGTAGCCACATTATCCCATCCCTCATCAATCATCCGCGTGCGGAACGCATCCATCCACTGCTTATTCGCATTCGTCATAATATAAAGAGTCGTCAACGGTGCAGCCCCCCGTCCTTCACCCGCTTCCCAATCACGTTTAGACTCCGTTATTTTCGCAATCAACGCTTCTTCGGACGGATAACACCGTTTCTTGAACAGGACGTAATTCTCAGGTGTGTTTTTCCCTACTTCATCATGACCGTCTATTGGACCCCCAGGGTTGAACGGGTCGGGGAGGTCAGGGAGGAGATTCCACATGTAAAATGTGCTATTCCAGTCTGCGAGACTTTGGCATGCGCCTGCGTAGTCTCCGCGCCGGACGTGGATTGCCATCATTCCTGCGTAACGAGTGAAGTGGGAGACTGTGTTTTGTGGGAATAAAATGTGCTCATTACGCCGTATGGCGGAATTGACGAGGGGAGGAGTGTGCAACAATCGTGAGACGGGGGAATCGCGGAATTCTTCCCAGAGTGGTATTATGAGCGGTGTACTGACTGTCCTGAATTTGCATTATTCTGTGAGCAAACTGACGCAGGTGGTGGAACGGCCTGCTCACATACATTAAATCAAAAGTTTGTGGAAAATCATCCCCGCTACCCGGTCGAACGTATATACACCTCTGAGGCATGTCATTGAATAATTTGACCCAGTAGTCCATGACTGTCTTAGCATCTTTGCCTCTAACAGGGTTTTTGGCAGTCGCAGCATCGATATAACCAATGTCTTCTTCTGGACAGACTTTGTTCCACCAAATCAAACTAATCGAACGAGGTGAATTATCGGTCGAAGACCAAGGTCCACCGGCGGTTGGGCCAGCAATGAGCGCATTGAGCGGTGTATATGGCGCGGACGGAACATTCCAAGGAAAATAATCTTTTTTCCACATATAATTTTGGAACACGTATGCTCGCTTTGTACGCCATGCAAGGTGAGTGCAGAGCAGACTGGGAAGCTGGAATGAGCGAGGTATAGAAAAGGCAGATACACGTACAGTTCATTCAATACATTGTTCCAACCTAGTTGGTAAATTTGATTTGAAAACACCACATATCGACCGGTCTTTCCTTCAGGGAACGGCAGCTCCAAGTCGTGTTGAGGTAAATTTTTTTCCATCGCGTATATATCTTTATATTCTGGGAGGGGGCTGTAAGTCGAATTCAGAGTGAACCAGCCATTCCATTGGGAGTAATAAAACACGTGAAGTAGAACAGCTGTAATAATAAGAAATGACAATAGGACTCCTCTACGTCGCAGGGGGATCCCAAATGGTGAAAGCATGCTCGCAATGTTATGGCCGTTCGTGCCATTGATTTGCAAACGAAGGTTCTTGAGATATTTTAGGATGCTGCGGTGGAACTTGGCTGAGTTTGAAAAAAAAAAAAACACTGCAATGAATACACTGTGCGACTCAGCATACAAGAACAAGTTGCATCAAGAAACTCTCATCTGGAAATTGGGATAACTACTGTATCCTTAACTAATTATGAGGCCAAGTTCAAGCCTTTTACATATTTATTAGATAAAACATAAATATTCCCCAGATCTGGACACTGTGAACCCAAAACCCGTTGAAATTTGACGGGCTCTGGTGGACCATCGATTTCAGCAGGATCGTGGTTACCTGTGAGTTTCATTGCGGAATTCTTCGTCCCAAAATGGAGATCCTTCATCCGTCCAATAAATTTTCTGTCTCTGCAACGGTCAGAATATAATTGCTAAGATACATATCTGCGCCATAAATTGCTGTACTACGCGAAGAGGGAGAGCTCGTGCACCGGACACAGGAGCATGCCGGTGCCGAATATCCAGTACTTGAAAAACTCGCGTAACGCCACCCACAAGATTGCTTCCCACGCCAGGCAAATCCTTGATGACTTCGATCCCTGTACTGGCCAAATACTATTTATTAAATAGAATTGTGAGCTTGAGACCACCGGGGACGTTTGACCGGATTGATAAGCAGGTTATTAGGTATATAAGGATGAGACATGTATTGTCATACTTGCAATGAGTTAACCGTCATCTCCTCTGCCAAACGGAAAGCCTTCAGAACAGCACAGCATTAAACGTACAGTCCAACACGAGAATGATCCTGCTATGGCCACTGAGGTGAGCGCTCAAGGATGAAGCGCTGATTAGTCATATACATGATTAGGCGCCACAACTCTCAGACGACTTCAACAGGTTTTGAAGCTGCTAATGCGGTCTTCAAGGTCCTCATTTCGCCGGCGGGGCATATATGGCTTCAAAACGGCACCTGTGCTCATCGTATTGACTCTGGTGGTAATGTTCACAATTTTACGTGCTTTTTCCTACGCCAAGGATAGACCTACAAGACGACCACCGCGCCCACCACGAACAACCGGACGGAACGCACTCCATCTTCCTACTTATGGAAATATTAATAAGACAGAGAGAAACCTACCACAACACAATTTAGACTTGCCATTCCCGGAAGGAAGGACAGGCAGATATGTTAAGTTTTCTAATCAGATCGTTGGACTAGGATGGAATAATGTTTTGAACGAAGTGTACGTATCTCTTTATCAAATGCTTAGTCCAACTTTGAGTATGGTGGTTTTTTATGATTGCAGTTTGCTTAATTCTCACCTGGCATGGCGGGCAAAGCGTTCGTATGTATTTCAACCATACGAATGGAGGCAATGGTATTTTCCCTGGAATGTGACTACATGGACACCCCATACACCTCTAAATGCCCTTATTGCTGGGCCTACCGCTGGTGGACCATGGTCAGCTAATGACCCCTCCCCCCGCGCCATCAGCGAGACCTGGTTCGATACCGCTTGTCCACCAGAGGACACGTTCACCATCGAAGCCGTGACAGCAAAAAATCCAGTTAGGGAGCATAATGCTGATGAGGTCATGGAATATTGGGTCAAACTCCTCGATGAACACCCTAGTCGGTGCATTAACGTCGTTTCCGGCCAAGGAGACGATTTTCCACAAACTTTTGATCTTTGGTGTGGCCACTTTCTTTCTTGTTATTATTCCATGCATATTAATGACCCCACTCCCGCACTCAGGACCGTCAGCACCCCGCGGATACTCCCCCTCTGGGATGAATTCCGCAAATCTCCCGTCTCCCGTCTCCTTCGCACTGCCCCAATCGTCAACGCCGCCATTAAAAATAACGAAGAAGTCTTCTTCCCTCCAAAATCCCTTTCTTCCTTTAGCCGTTTTAACGGTATGATGGGAATCCATCTCCGCCGCGGTGACTACGCCAGTGCATGCCAAGATCTCGCAGATTGGAATAGCACGTTCTATATGTGGAATCTCCTCCCGGGCCTCCCCGATCCGCTCAACTCTGGCCCTCCAGTCCAAGGCGAGTCAGCCTGGGGAAAAAATACAGTAGAAAATTACGCGCTGTATCGTCGAAGGTGTTTTCCTACCGAAGAAGAGCTTGTTACGAAAATTATGGAGTCGAAGCTAGACTGGGAGACGGGTAGTGAAGAAAGGGAAAAATTGAAGACACTTTATATCATGACTAACGCTAAAGAGGAGTGGCTGGATGCGTTTAGGGCCAGGATGATTGAGGAGGGATGGGAAACTGTTGCAACTACGTCGGATTTGTGGTTGGATTCGGATCAGTTGGCTGTTTCTATGGCAGTGGATATGGATATTGCGAGGAGGGCGGCATTGTTTGTTGGGAATGGTGTAAGTTGTTTTATTTCTATTTATTACGATTTAAAAAAAAAAATACTCACTGGGTGTTAGTGGTCCTCCATGTCAAGCAATATCGTCCACAGACGCCTCGTTGATGGCCACTCATACGATTCGATCCGGTTTTGGTAAATACCACGATACACTATACGTTATGGGCTTAAAAGGACTGCTTAATATCCCTATCATGATCCGCTCCACTTCCCCTCCCGCAAAATCGCATGTCTAACAAGTAGGAACGGGATTTATATTTAATGCTAGGATATAAAAGGGGCACCAATTCACAAGACACTGAATCTGTCGTTTTTATTAATTTCCTCAATGTCTTACATACCAGTGACTTTTAGGGGACATATTTCGCAAATGTGTAAGAGACATGCTATCGAACTGAAACACAGAAGGGACTGTCTAGATCTCGAGCGTATCAGATTGAGAACCATGGAAACGGCTGCTAACATGGGGAACAAAAATTCTCAAGTAGTCCCAACTTCAAGTCCCTGCAGCACATTCCGAGCCCTCTGAATTTTACCAGGAGAAATTAATTCATCACTCGGTTTCTCTACACCGGCCTCTGCGGTTGCCCCTAGAACATCTCCAGACCCGCTATTCTCAAGCCGTCCTTTGGCCACCTCCGTCTCACCATCGTCTAGAAATTTAACCTTAGTAGTGGCCTTAACCAACGAAGCAGCCTTGGCTGCTGCCGTAGCCTGAACCGACGCCTTCTCAATGATATCCTTACTTGATTTAATGAGAACCTTCACGGATCAACAACGAAGAAAAAGAGAATCGCCATTAGACACATAAGCTTGACTGGAAATCATCACTCACGTCACGCGTATTACCTTGCACCCCAGAGAGGTATTTAATACACGAAGGGAAATATAAATCGGGGACCTGGATTGTCATCGCAGGTCGTGAGTTATCCTGGTCGCTACAAAAATGAGTTATGAGAGGAACGGCTCACGATCGCATCATCCCACACGTTCCGGATGATCCAATTCTGTCGTGCCTTGTTGAATTTCCAGTCCGGAGCGGATGTCACGTTTGCATGGACGTATTCAAGTGCTGTGGCAAATACACACTCCACGTCAGCGGGGGGACTTGACTTAAAGTAATGCTAAGATAATACTGGCGAACCTTTGAGCGCGGACTCTGACAGGTGTGGGTCTCCACTTGGATTGGGAAAATCATCGGTTTTTGGTTGCTTTTTCTTTTTGATTTTGGGGGTGGGAGGGTTTTCGGTAGATTCGTCTGCGGACTCAGATTTTGAATGTTTCTTCTTCTTCCGCTTGGGGTTTTCTTTCCTGTCGGCTGCTTCGAGGTCGACGTCAGCTTCCCTGGGAGTGGCCACGTGTGTCCGTTTTCGTTTGAAGGTCCCTTCTGCCCTTTGGGGGGAGCCGTGGGCTATTATATTTAATGTACAATAAGGGGCGTCAAATCCGAGTAAAAGAATTCAAGCTGACCAGGCGAGTCTTCGGGAACGATTGTCTCCGTATCTTGCTTGTGTTTATGTTTTTTCTTTGGGGGTGAATCTTGAACTGCATCCAATGCTGAAGTTGGATCTCCCACTTCAATTTCAGATTCAATTGCGCCCTTTTGCTTCTTCTGTTTTTTGGAGGTGGCGTCCAGTGTTACGTCTATTAAAAGAGGTACAGGTCTTAGAGTGACTTCCAAAAGCACTATATATGAAGAAATAATAATAATAATAATACCTTCTACCTCTACTGTGTCCGTAGACTTTCGCGACCTTTTAGCTTTTTTTCCCTTTCTGGGAGAAGCCCCGTCATCGGCAACGGAATCAAATTTCATTGTTGGTGAGGGGCCGCCCTCTTGCTGCGTTGAGGCATTGTCCACTAAAAATAAAAAGGCAAATAATTCACAACTAATAATAACAAACATGGCGTAGTTGCCCCTCACCTTTATCCGCCTTCTTACCATGAGGTGTCCGTTTTCGTTTTTTCTTTTGCCCCGCACCTTCCCTGTGCGCCGCATTATCGGGGTCTACAAAATCTCGCAGTTAATCACCCCTCACACATGGCAAAATATTCTACAAATACCATTGACAACCTTGAGCGTTCTCAAATCCTCAGCTGCCATCGCAAAGCCTCGTGAGCGGAACTTGAAAGTGGGTTGCAGTTGCTCGGCATCTGCCGAGCTTCTGAACCTTAATCTTTACTTGTCTATCTCCATCGACAAAGCCCCATTCAGCGTCGACCAGCTCCCCCAACTCAACCAGAACAATGGTATGTTTTATCGGATGGGTATTTTATGCAGCATGCCAATGCTTATATGGCGAATAGGATTCATCATCGAAAACTGCTGTCAAGCTTGCCCGAGTTATTAAGGTCAAGAGAACAACTGTTGATCTTGGTTTCTCGATAATGCGCTCAAACTGTATGGTATTGTAGGTTCTTGGTCGTACAGGATCGCGTGGAGGTGTTACACAAGTCCGTGTCGAGTTCATGGATGACACTTCGCGGACTATCATCCGGAACGTCAAGGGACCCGTGAGGGAGTCGGATATTTTGGCTCTCCTCGAGAGTGAGCGTGAAGCTCGGTGAGTCATGAAAGGTCACACTATGCGTAGAATGGTTGAACTCACCATGGTGGTCTTATAGCCGTCTCCGTTAAAAGCACCATTATGGGGCACTCTCTATTGGAGTCATTGTTTAGCATGTGAGTCGTGACGTCCTTGTTTTGATGCAGATTACTCAAGTTCTGTTGTTGCTAGGTTCTCGCTTTATATCTCACTACACGCAATAAGATATGATATGACACATTCTTCATCTAGTGATGGGCCACAAGCATCAATGGCATGAAAATATATATCATTTAAACGCCACTTTTTCTCATCCTTACCAATTCAACGCTCAATCATCGTGCAAGCATTTCATGATTGAACAGGTCCAATTAAATTATTCTTTTATTCGCTCAAAGGGAAAAGTACGGAATCACAACGCGGGTGCAGCTGCCGCAACAGCGGCCTCCGCTGCGTCAATAACCTCCTTTAACTTCGTCTCGGTAAGGATCTCAAAGCCATTTGCAGGAGTTACCTGAGTGAATGAAAAACAGAGTAAGCCGCTATTTTATCACATGAGTTCGGATGAGTTGCCTACCTGTGCAAGTTGTACATTGTGTTGATCAAGTTTCTCTTCCATCACTTGCTTCAACACCCGTAGAGCTAGAGTGTGCGCTTCCACCAGTGTCATTTGCTGCGAAGAGCGAGATATTAACACGAGTCGTAGTTGTGAGATGGATACGTCGCATTGCTCACCTTATGCCATTTATCTTGCAACTCAGCCTGCGCTGCCTCACTTCCGCTACCAATTGCCTTGGCCTCGTATCGCATAAATGTACCAGATGGATCGGTATGGTATCTGACAATATTGAGATCAGTCGGCATGCACTTAAGTATGTGGGACACGCACAGTTGTGGCCCTAACTCATCAATGCCGCCGATTAAAAGCGCAACTCCAAATGGCCGACTCTGCGCGTAATGTGACCAGTTTAACAAACAACGCTGGTAATTTAGGTGGTAGCTTCGACATACCATCATTGCGTCTTCATCATGGACACTCTCACCAAACCGCAGGGCAAGATCGCAAACGGCCTGAGTGACAGATTCAACCTATACCAACGGGGAAAGCTCAGCCTAAGCTGTATACCAACTCGTATAAAAGGCACACGATCCACCTTAATTTTCTCATCATACGTGAACGCGTGATTCTGTGATGTAACCCTTGCATGGTCAATCATCGTTCGTGCATCAGCCGTCAATCCTATCAATCAATAAAAGAGAGAAGCGAAGTAAAAGTCAGCTGGTAGCCACAGCGCAGAAGTGCACGCAACCCACCACTCATAGCACATCCCAAATGGGTATCAATCTCCATGATCTTCTCTATCGAACTTGATTCTAATAGAGGCGATTGAACACGCTTCTCGACACCTAAGACGACGCCTTCCGAGGTGCGAATTCCGACTGTTGTTGAACCGAGCTGGAATTGACGAATGGTCGGTTTTATATCCAGAGTGGTTCAAAGGGCATTTCTCACTTTAATAGCTTCGATGGCATATTCAACTGCACAATGGACATATGAGACAGACGTTGTTCATTGCAAAACTGATTAAGTTAACCTACCCTGAAATAGTCGACCCTCCGGGGAGAATGTGTTAACGCCACGATCTGTCCCCAAAATAATAATAAGCACAACGGACACAAGGAGATACACTACACAGGTCATACCGTATTCAGAACGTGTAAGAAACATGGTGAAGTAGTGGAGAAGTTCTAAGTTACTGGACGCGTATGCTGGGACGCGCGTCTGGGCGCTTATGTTTTCAGCACTCATTGCACGCCTGCATGCGCCCATGAGAAGACCACATGGGATTAAATATATCTCAAGAACTCTCAGAGATCAAAATAAAAGGTCATTTATTTATTTATTGCGCCGCGACTATAAACACTGTTTAATATACAGGAGTCAAGAGCGCAAATGTTGAAGAGATGCTATGATAAAAAATTTCACCAAAATCCGTTATATCATTCCGTTTCAGGAATATCAACCCCATTCTTTGCCAAGAGCATCTCCAACATGGTATTAATCTTGGAATGGCTCCTCTCAAACTTTGTTTCCATGGCGGTCAACCGTTCATCCATAATCCTTTCGTGATTGCTAAGTCTTTCCTCAAGGCCCGTCAGTCGTCCTTCTACAGAGGAATCCTCGTCTTTGACAAGTTCTTGGCATCTAACGAGGTCATGAGTGTAGTAATTGTGGGGGCCATCTTTAAAGGAAGCTGCGCCGCGGTTGTCGCAGTCATAACATAGGAATGTGGATTCTGTGATGTGATTTTGAGTGTCAGTAAGTGATTAGTATTCATTTTTTAATACTGACTTTCACATTGTACGCAGAACCAGCACGGCTGCGAAACTTCCTTGGTACAGAGTGTACACTTGGCTTTCTCCGCTTTTTCCCCACCCTTCCCGATATTCCCTCCCTGGTTCTCTTCCTCAACCTTCCCAATATGTCCCCCCTGGTTCGCATCTCCACTTCTCAGAATATTCCTGGCTTTTTCTAAAGCTGCCTTCGAGTTGCGTTCAAGCTGACCATGTTGTCTGACGTGCACGACCCGTCTTACCTTGACGAGATCATGTGTGGGGCGATGTACCATTGTCAAGTCAGGGCGGTTTGCTTCAGCAGCCATACATTCAGGCTCATCGCAGAGATCTACGGTGTTCCATGTATCCTTCATTTGGCACGTTAGACACATTATGCGCGATCCAGTGATTGCCACTCTACAGTGATCGCAGGTATATCTGTTTGCGAGCTGCATGGGAACATTTCCATGTTGAATACATATGAATTAAATACGCACCCATGTTTCACAGTGATCCGAACCTGATGTGAAGCCAATAAATGACAAAACGTGGCATCATTAGGCATAAATTCTCGTTGCAAAACAATGTATTCCGCCTGTTCAGAGTCTTTTAGACGTTTTCCGATCAAAGTACGAACAAGGAGCGGAATAAACTTCTTCCTGGAGTCTCTGCGTTCTTTAAAAAGCGACCAGGACCACAACTGGCGGCGAACCTGGCTGCGTATTGCATTAATCGCAAACTGCCATAATGCGCGGGCCCGACTGTCTTCCAGAAATTTTGGAAGTGGATAGAAGCGGAAGATATCTGCGGGGACTCGTTTTAATAGGAATGTCCACGATGTTGACCCATCGTCTGGCGTATAAGCCATTTGTCCTTGGATTGTTTCTGTAGACGCGTCGAACCTTCCTGTGAAATATTGCTGCGGGTATGCACCGCCACGGAATATCTTACTGAACTTCAGACTTATAAAATTAGGAGCTTCCCCGACCTCGCATTTTCCAACAACTGTAAACTCGGTGTTGGCTACTTTTCCGGTGGCCTCGAATTCATTCTGTCCTGTTGCACGAAATGCATACGACGACATCAGAGTGGCATAGTCTCCACTGTAATTGTATCCATTCCAAACCCCCAAAATCGGTTTGAGGACTGATGATATGTCCGCGTTTGGCTGGGGGGATGTGTCCAACTCGGGAGTTTCGTAGGCGATGTACCTGAAGTCTCGTTGGTCAAGCGGGTAATTACAGACATCAACTGCTTGGACATCTGCGCTTTCCAAGGCTTCATTATAAGGGAATTCCTCTGGGTCACTTTGTCGAACAATGGCTGGAGCCCATAGGCCAGATGGCTCATGCCAGTACTCGAACTAGCATGCAGGTCAGGCAAGTGTGCGCATAACTAATCCATTAGTAAGGACTTACGATACCATGAGCGAAGACCCTAAATTGATGTTTTTCATCGAGTTTTTGCTGCTTAAAAATGGCTGTCATATTTTTTCATCAATTAGTCCAAATAAAAACCTTCTAGAATATGTATGTATAATCGCACCATGCAAAGTATTGTAACGTGCTGCCACAGCATCGAATACCCACTCGATGGTGTCGGCCGCGTCCTACTAAATGTTAGTTATAAGGAGGTATGTATTGTCGAGAAACTCACTTCTAGTTCATCATGGTGAATGATTCTTTTTTGGCACACTCGGAAGATCTCAAAATGCTGCTTCAAGAGTAAGTAAAGGATTGGGAAAACGTACTACACGTTTCCCATAACATCAGTCGTACTCGAACACCTGAGACGGGGCCCATTGCTTACTTTCTCAATTCGACCAGGTCCTGTTACCAAAGCTATAGTGTCTAACTCGTCAATATCGTACTTTATCGCCTGTAAATTCTTTTTAAGCCTCTCTTCCTCTGCATCCACATAACTCTGAAAGCGAGCTTTGAGCACTTCATTGCGGTATGACGCGTTAACCGAATTTTGCAGGGTCGTTACACGTTTATAAACTTGTTTCAGGTAGTCATTCACGAAGCATAGATTTTCGGATCTGATGGTGGGGAGGATGGCGAACATTTTGCCAGTCAATTCCCAGATTTTACTGGAATAGTCAGCTAACGTCATATGCCATCCTGTAGGGAATGCTTTAGACAAGCGCATCGGTCGAACGACCACCTTTTGATCTCGTACCTACAGCCCAGTATGCTATCCAATGAGGCAGACTGGGGTTGAGTAACATCAGTATTGTGTCAATTAATAGAAGACCATGATAACAAAGTACCTCCATCCTAATGGTCGCGAAGTAGTAAGTGTATTGACTTCAGCAAGCGTAATAAAACCTGAAGCATCATCGTCAAACGCTTCGCTGATCGGCTGCAGCCGAACCGTATTGATATAAGCCAACGCCCACTCATCGTCTGGATGTTTCTCCTGCGCGACGACATCTTCGGGGGTTGTGCCATCAGGAGAGTCGACGTTCCATTTCTCATGGAAATAATCGCGAAGAGCCATCACGAAATGCCGAGCCTTCACGCTGCCTCTCCAGTTCTGCATTTGGTGTTGTAGCTATTGTTGCATAACAGTTACAGGGGAAACGAGAGAGACTCACCATTTCTTTCCATATTTTGTAGACATCCTGCAAGCCAGACCATGGTCAATCGGAAAGGTTGAAGACATGTAATTATGCTTACAGGATCAATAAGTCGATCATGAGGTCCCGAAGTGATCGCACTAATGATACGATCACCCTCCCTCCCCACGACGCGAGTGAGCTCTTCTGTGATCTGGCGTTGCTGAATTTTAAATTTGCGCTCAAACACCTTCTCATTCTTCTCCATCGCCTCATCCGGGTTGGTATGCAGGTCTTCGAGAAGTTCCTCCATATTGCTTTTATTTGATGTCTTTTGTGGCCCAGTGGAGATGAGGTCGAGGCTAGAAGTGTTCTTTTGGGCTAACTTGTTCAGCTCCTCTAGGGCCTTTTTGTTATTCTGAACGGCTTCTACACCTCCTCTTTTCTCTACAAGCTGTGCCATTTCTTTTTCCTCGGGAGATACCAATTGCTTCAATATTTGCATCATCGCGTCCAATCTAGCGTTCACACCACCAAGGGCTTCATTTGCCGCATCGACACCACGGGCAGTATGAATTGTGAGAGCGAACTCGAATTCCTGGCGTCGCCTGACGAATAGGCTCAAAAACTCTAGAAATCGGTTTTCCCAGACTGAGCCGACAAGTACTTTGACTGGATAAAGATGAACTGGTGTAAGTAATACGGGACGAACCAAACAGGTCTCAGAAAACACATACTAAGAACTTTTTTCTTTGAATATGTGTCGCAAGCGTTTGTACATTTTTTGATGTCCTTCTCGGTGTCTTCAGAAAGCTTCTGTATGCGTCCCGCTATGGTCGTACCGTCTGGGGCCATCTCGGTCACATCTTTTACATTTTTTAGTCTATAAGTTGGTCAGAACCACAATATTACAGCATGTTGCGAGTACTTACTGTACGAGAACAACCATCATATGTTTCATCTCGGTGTACACGGCCCTTATTTTGCTGTCATTCTCCCGCCGTTTCATCTCAAGTGTCCAAACGGTCTATAGAGTATAAATGAGATGATCAGGGATAGGGATATTCTTTGTCAAACCTTGAAAATCAAGACAGCGGCTGTTGTAAAGCAATAAATGACCGTTGTAGGTCCTTTTCAATGAACCTCACCTGTTATGAAGGGATGTAGTTGCGCTACTTCGTCCAAGGCACTTAGAAACACTGTACCGACTTCCGATTTATAATTCCGTCTAACAGCATCCAATTCGTCAGCATTCAAAGCGGAGACGGTAGCTGTTACGATTGCTGCGCAATTTTCGACATTGATGCAGCCTCTTCGCTCGTGCTGTTGTTTCCTAAAATTCACTAATGATTGGATGAGAAACAAACAAACAAAGAATTATTCTGACCTAGTCTTCAGGACCAGCTTCCGAAGGCTGTCGGGGGGGTCCATATGCCGCAGTTCATGCTGAAGCGAGACCATCCTTTTTGGTGACAACTTGTTGGCTGGGTGCGTCAAGCGACGGAGAGTTGGAGACCAAACTTGTCTCATGGGCGACAATATTACCCTCGGAATTATCTGTCTCCGAGCTATCCTTCTCTTTGTCTACCCCATGGTTGTATGGCAAAGTAGGGACAGGTTCGGATTCGGAGCTGCTTTCATTCTTTTTTGAAAGTTTTCGGAAGTTTCCAAGGATCGTATTAGGCATAGTTGTTCTGACACCTCTAAGCCTAGGAAGCGTGCGCGCACACAAAGATATACAGTACTGGCTGGGTTAATAAGGCATTCTCTAGTGACGCCCACGGAGCGAGCGGGATGTCTGCATATAGTTCGGGATTATTAATTCTGGAACACGCCGAACATACGCGCACTTCTGTGTTAAGTTCGTGACTCTGATTTTTTTTTTTTTTTAAATACATTTATATACCGCATCGCATAACTAAGATACATAGCAGTTGGGGAGAGAACTACCCTAGCGGTCGGTGGAGAAAAGGTGGGATGTGGGTTGGGATACGTGGGAGGGTCTAATGCAGGGCGGGGGTGATTAGCGCACTGGCTGGGGTTGTCTGAAATGTCATCAATGGATTTTAGCGCAGCTTGGTTGTCAGAGAGGAAGAGGAGGTGCTTAGCGTCAGGTATGTCGCAGCACTGGCGCTTGCCAGGGCACACATCTCGGCGTCATAGATGCCTGCACGCTTGCCAAGGCCGAAGCGCCCTCTGCGGATGGAGGAGCCAGTTCGTGACTCTGATGGAACAAGATCATCAATCAATATATATATATATCAATCAATCAATCAATCATATAAAGTAAAGTTGTACGGTGGGTGGTGGGCGTTTTTAGGCGCCGCAGGCCGAGGGCGCTTACGTTCTACGAGACTTTACGTTCTACGAGACTTTACGTTCTACGAGACTTTACGTTCTACGAGACTTTACGTTCTACGAGACTTTACGTTCTACGAGACTTTACGTTCTACGAGACTTTACGTTCTACGAGACTTTACGTTCTACGAGACTTTACGTTCTACGAGACTTTACGTTCTACGAGACTTTACGTTCTACGAGACTTTACGTTCTACGAGACTTTACGTTCTACGAGACTTTACGTTCTACGAGACTTTACGTTCTACGAGACTTTACGTTCTACGAGACTTTACGTTCTACGAGACTTTACGTTCTACGAGACTTTACGTTCTACGAGACTTTACGTTCTACGAGACTTTACGTTCTACGAGACTTTACGTTCTACGAGACTTTACGTTCTACGAGACTTTACGTTCTACGAGACTTTACGTTCTACGAGACTTTACGTTCTACGAGACTTTACGTTCTACGAGACTTTACGTTCTACGAGACTTTACGTTCTACGAGACTTTACGTTCTACGAGACTTTACGTTCTACGAGACTTTACGTTCTACGAGACTTTACGTTCTACGAGACTTTACGTTCTACGAGACTTTACGTTCTACGAGACTTTACGTTCTACGAGACTTTACGTTCTACGAGACTTTACGTTCTACGAGACTTTACGTTCTACGAGACTTTACGTTCTACGAGACTTTACGTTCTACGAGACTTTACGTTCTACGAGACTTTACGTTCTACGAGACTTTACGTTCTACGAGACTTTACGTTCTACGAGACTTTACGTTCTACGAGACTTTACGTTCTACGAGACTTTACGTTCTACGAGACTTTACGTTCTACGAGACTTTACGTTCTACGAGACTTTACGTTCTACGAGACTTTACGTTCTACGAGACTTTACGTTCTACGAGACTTTACGTTCTACGAGACTTTACGTTCTACGAGACTTTACGTTCTACGAGACTTTACGTTCTACGAGACTTTACGTTCTACGAGACTTTACGTTCTACGAGACTTTACGTTCTACGAGACTTTACGTTCTACGAGACTTTACGTTCTACGAGACTTTACGTTCTACGAGACTTTACGTTCTACGAGACTTTACGTTCTACGAGACTTTACGTTCTACGAGACTTTACGTTCTACGAGACTTTACGTTCTACGAGACTTTACGTTCTACGAGACTTTCCTTGGTCTCTGACAATGAGTCTCAGAAATACTTAAGAGTTGTCGATGCGGGGGGGTTTGTATATAGTAAAGTTGTACGGTGGGCGGTGGGCGTTTTTAGGCACCGAAGGCGCCCCAATCCGTGAGGGCGCGGAGCGCCCGAACGCTACCCCGATTAGGCCGCCCAGAAATGAGGGCGCATTAGCGCCCGAATTCTTCAATTAGTCAGCGCGGGTGCATTTCTGCACTCGCGGGAGTATTTAATGGCGCCGCGGGAGCTTTTCTGACGCGTGGAAGTACTTTTGTGATGCGTTTCGTGACACTGTAACGGCGCGGAAGCCCGTGGTCAAGCCTCAAGGCTGCCACTCTTATCTCCCTTCCCCCTCTAACCTGGCCGTCTCCTCCTCAGAGTTGCCATCTGGAATTATTTCTCAAGATATTAAACCTTTATCAAGGTGTGTTAAGACTGTATTTAATCCCATTTAATGTTGCTTTTCTAATTAATAATCATTTATTATCATGTTATCATGCAGACAGAATCTGCCTCCCTTCTGGCCCTCTGCTCCCCATATTAGAGGTGGCCCTTCTCTGAAGTATTTCTGGACTCTTGGGGCTATATCAAAGGTGTGGTAAGTCTGTAGTAATTATTAATCAATTCTTGCTTTTTTCATTGATTAAATAATTTAATTGTAGTCAAATTGCCTTTTCCTGGCACTTCCTCTTATTGATAATTTTCCCATACACTGTTTGAAGGCTTTCCTATAATTTTCAGGTGGGCTTTGGGCTTCCTTATGCTGTTTTAAATTATTTATTCTTTATTTTCTGTATTTGTGGATTATTCTAGAGCCAATTGTGCAACTTATTTTTTTCTCCCACTCTCCCCTACTTTTGTGAGTGCTCCCTATCAGTATAGGTGGAGTATTGAAGGTGAATTGTGTCTCTGGAATTGATTTTACCTTTTTATCCTTATGGATAATTTATACAGTTGCCATTGACCTCATTGTGTTGTGTTTTGGGTTTATTGCTATTTCTACTCTCCCTGGAAGATATAAAGCACCTCCAGGTTAGTATTGATTCTCTCTCTCATGTTATTAAAAGTTATTAATGCTTTATTTTTCATGTTTTTGGGTCATTTTAGACCTATTTGTCTGATTTCTTTTTGTCTCACACTTTCCACTCCTTTTGTGAGTACTCTCTGTGAGTAGAGTGGAGTATTAAAGGTAAGTCCCATCCCTGTGTTTAATTTCACCTTTCTTTGCTTAATGATTATTCATACAGTGGAATTAACTCCTATTGTGTGGCTTTTTTGCTTTTTTGCTGTTTCTATTCCTCCTGGAAGATAAGGAGCTCCTCAAGGTTAGTATTGATAACTTCCCTTATTCTGTGAAAACTGATTTATACTTTATTTTTCACATTTTTGATTGATTTTAGCCTAATTCAATTCAACTTACTCTGTCACTCCTCTCCCTCTTTCTTTAATAGGTTTTCTACATCTGCTGCTGTTACTTTGTTTTAGATAAGCCATACAGCTCCCTTTGTGATATTGCACTGGCATTTTGCTCTTGAGTGGATCCCTCCATTATTATGGATCGAACACCTGAGCGTAATCGGGAGGAGGAGCGAAGGCAGCATAGGGCACAATTGCAAATGACATCTCCATCTGATCGTCATCGGCGTTTAGCTGTGAATTCTAATATACCACCTCCTCTTCAACCATTCCGAGATCTCCATCTTCCTGTTGGTAGAGGTCAATCTGATAATCCGTTTTTGGTTGCTCAGCCAGGTGGCTCTACTGCAAGTGGCTCTGCTGCAAGTGGCTCTGCTGCAAGTGGCTCTGCAGTGCTCTGCTGCAAGTGGCTCTGCTGCAAGTGGCTCTGCTGCAGGTGGCTCTGCTGCAGGTGGCTCTGCTGCAGGTGGCTCTGCTGCAGGTGGCTCTGCTGCAGGTGGCTCTGCTGCAGGTGGCTCTGCTGCAGGTGGCTCTGCTGCAGGTGGCTCTGCTGCAGGTGGCTCTGCTGCAGGTGGCTCTGCTGCAGGTGGCTCTGCTGCAGGTGGCTCTGCTGCAGGTGGCTCTGCTATAGTTGGCTCTGATGCAGTGGCTCTTTTGCATAGGCAGTATGAAAATTTGCCACCATTACAACCTCTTAGGCGGGGTCGTGGCCGAGGAAATCCAGCTGCTCAAATTGTCCAATCTGCACCAGTCCAGCATAGTCATCCACCTGTTAATGCCATGCCACACCTCCAGGCACAGGTACCCATTTTGCAGTTAGCCCCACCACAGCATCACCATCCACCTGGAAATCCAGCTGTACGACTACCACCACAACCTATTTTGCAGTGGGCACCACCACAGCTTCACCAACCACCTGGAAATCCAGTTCCACAACAACAACAACCACCTATTGTGCAGTGGGCACCACCACAGATTCACTATCCACCTGGAAATCCAGTTCCACAACAGCAACAGCTACAGTTAGCCCTACCTCCAGCTATTCCCCTACTCCCAGCTATTTTACAGCCTGCAGCTATGCCTCCACCTCCACCTCCACCTCCCATTCCACAATTACCCATTGGACGGCAACCAGTCGTGGAGGACAGATTCCAAAGACATGACTTGGGACGTATGGACATACAGTGTTCAGACTGTAGAGCTTTACACTGGATGGATGAGCGTATCTCAAATAGCTCAAAGACAAATCCAAAATTTGGCAAATGTTGCAAGCGAGGAAAGGTGGCCCTTCCAATACTTGAGCCAGTCCCTCACACTTTAAGATCTCTACTGGAGGGTAATACAGACAATAGCAGGGAATTTCTCAAGAATATTCGTGCCTATAATAATGCTTTTGCATTTACATCACTGGGTGTCAATTTGGATGAGTCTGTCTTGCAGGGTGGTGGTGGCCCATATGTCTTCAAAATCCATGGGGAATTGTATCATCAGCATGGTTCCTTGATTCCTTATGGAGAGGGTGTATCACGTAGTTATGCTCAGCTTTACATCCATGATCCTGCATTGGCACAGGAGCATGGACTGATGCAGGCATTGCAGCAGAGGCAGAATCACAGGGCAAATAGAAGCCTAAACAACCAAACCTTTTCTGACTTGCAGGATATGATGGAGCAATATAATCCCTTTATACAACTCTATCGCCAGGCACATGAGCGATTGAGGACACAGGCAGAGACTCCAAGGTTGCATGTTAGGCTGAGCTACAAGGCTTTTAATGATCCCAGACGGTACAACCTTCCAACTGGTGATGAACTTGCAGTTATTCTTCCTGGAGAGGGTGACACAGGTCGTGGTGATCCAAGGGATATTATTGTTCAGAGGAGGGGGGGCCAGTTCCATCATGTCCATGAAGCACAAGCCATTTATACACCCCTTCATTATGTCATGCTCTTCCCCAGAGGTGAGCGGGGTTGGTCATGGGATATTCCCTATGCAAATCAAAATTGGCAGCCCCAGCCTGGACAGCAGGATGAAGAAGGTGAAGATGAAGAAAAAAGTCGGAAAGTGACCCAATGTGAATATTATGCCTATCGCCTATTTCCCAGAGCATACGAAGCCATGACCCTTTTTTATGCACAAAAGTTATTCCAACAGTATATTGTCAATGCCTGGGCAGTAACAGAGCAGCGCAGATTGAGATTTCTCAGGGATAATCAACCAAGGTTACGTGCAGAACTCTACAACCAGGTGGTCGATGCATTTACAAATCAGGATGTCAGTACAGATGCCAATAGTATTGGCCAGAGGGTCATACTCCCTTCCACATTTACTGGCAGTTCAAGGGATATGAGACAAAGTCTACAAAATTCATTTGCAATTGCACGCAAGTATGGCAATGCCAGCTGCTTCATCACCATGACAGCCAATCCCAAGTGGAAGGAGGTCACTGATGAATTGCTTCCTGGACAGACTGCTGCTGATCGTCCTGATTTGGTCTCCCGTGTCTTTGCTGCCAAGAAGGCTAAGTTGCTCAAGATGATTACAGAGGACCAGATCTTTGGGAGAACAGTTGCCCATATCCATGTCATTGAATTCCAAAAGCGGGGTCTTCCACACATGCACTGCCTTATATGGTTTGATGACCAGAATAAGCCAAGGACACCAGAAGATGTTGACTCATTTGTTTCTGCCTGTTTTCCAGATCCTGAAACACATCCCAGACTATTCAATTTAGTAGGTCAACTCATGACCCATGGTCCCTGTGGAGCTGAACATCCAAATGCTGCCTGTATGGTTGACAAGAAGTGCAGTAAATACTATCCAAAGGATTGGTGTGAAGCCACCATTGTCAATGAGGAAGGCTATCCAACATATGCTCGCCCCAACAATGGAAGAGTTTATGAAACTCCCAAGTTTACATATGACAACAGACATGTTGTCCCTTACTCCCCCATTTTGATTCTCACCTTTGAATGCCACATCAATGTTGAGTTGACCTTTACCAATAGGTCAATGAAGTACATGCATAAATACTGTTACAAAGGGCATGATCGTACAACTATGGAATTTGGAAGGACACCAGATGAGATTCAACAGTACCTTGATGCACGTTATGTCAGTGCACATGAGTCTGTCTGGCGGTTAATGTGTAATGAACTCCACACCCAGGTTCCTGCAGTAATGGCACTTGGTGTCCATCTCCCTGGGGAAAACACTGTACTTTTTGATGGTGATCAAGGTCCTGCTGAGGCTTTACAAAGGGCAGAGCGTTCAGGGACAACTCTCATGGCCTATTTTGAAGCTAATGCCAAAGGTCTCATTGGTTATAATGGACAGCGTGCCCAGGATACATTTTATATGGATTTTCCTGAGTATTTCACATTTGTACCCAAGAAGAAATCATGGAAGCCACGTCAAAGTGGGTTTTCAATAGGGCGTATTCATTTTGTCAATATTGCCAGTGGGGAAAGATTCCACCTCCGTACTTTGCTCACTGTTGTCAAAGGAGCCACCTCATTTGAACAGCTCAGGACCTTTCAGGGTGAGACTTATCCTACATTTCAACAAGCCTGTGTGGCACGTGGTTTGCTTGAAGATGACCGCCAGTGGCATATGTGCCTCAGAGAAGCCAGTGGTATACAATCTGGGTTTCAACTGCGGAGGTTATTTGCCATCATTTTGACCATGTCCTCCCCTGCACAACCCCATGAACTCTGGAATGACTTCAAAGTATTTCTTTGTGATGATTTGGAGTTCATACTTCAGCAAACACATGGTATTGTCAATCCATCACCAATCCAAGTTTATGACTTTGGTCTCTATGAAATTGATAAGATCCTACGCTATTCTGGAAAGTCCCTCTCACACTATCCAACCATGCCAAACTGCACTGATAATTGGGATGGGATTGTTGGCAACCGTCTCATTAAGGAGCAAAAGAGTTATAATATTCAACATGAGCTTGCCAGTGCCCAAGCTAATCTTGAAAAGTGCAATCCTGAACAACATGCTGCCTTTGAGACTATCATGAAGGCAGTGGATGAGCAACAAGAAGGCAAATTGTTCTTTGTCAATGGTCCAGGAGGCACTGGCAAGTCCTTTGTATGGAATACTCTGGCACATGCATGTAGGGCCAAGGGCTACATTGTGCTTTGTGTGGCATCCTCTGGAATTGCATCAATGATTCTCAAGGGTGGTCGCACTTCTCACAGCACATTTTCAATCCCTGTTCCCTGTGAGAAGGATGCTCTATGTCATATCAAAAAGGGATCACAAAAGGCAGAACTCATGAAGGAAGTGCGACTGATTATCTGGGATGAAGTTCCTATGCAATCACGTTTCACATGTGAGGCAGTTGACAGAACCCTAAGGGATTTATTAGACAAGGAGGATCTTCCCTTTGGGGGGATTCCTGTTGCCTGGGGAGGTGACTTCCAGCAGACTTTGCCTGTTGTACCCAAGGGTTCAAAAGAACAGATCATTGGACAATGTATCCAGAAATCAGAACTCTGGAAGCATATTAAGATACTATTCTTGAAAAAGAATATGCGGGTGGATCAGGATGATCCAGAAAGTGAACAGTTTGCTCAGTGGCTCTTAGATGTAGGCCATGGAAAGGATTTGCCTTTGGATCATACAATGGATATCCCTCCTCATATGATCTGTGGTCCAGAAATGTCAGATCTAATTGCTGAGATATATCCAGACATCCATGTGGATAGAGACCAAAGAGATTGGCAAGATGGAGACTTCTTAGACCGGGCAATTCTGTGTCCAAGAAATTCAGAGGTGGATGAGATTAATTCAGAACTTCTGAATAAATTTCCAGGGGAGAGTCGGATGTACCACAATGCTGATACTGCAGAGGGAGACAGCGAGACAGAGATGTATCCTGTAGAGTATTTGAACAGCCTGAACTTTGGTGGAATCTCTCCGAGTCGACTTGAGATGAAGCCAGGAGTACCTTTGATGCTGTTACGGAATATAGATCCACAGAGGGGACTTTTCAATGGGACACGATTGCGACTGTTGAAAATGGAAAATAATTTGCTTCAAGTGCGGATCCTAACTGGACCATGTACTGGGCAACCAGCATTTATTTCACGGGTGAAAATCATTACGAATGATGATCAACTGCCATTTAAACTGCATCGTATTCAGTTTCCAGTGCGGTTAGCATTTGCAATGACTATTAACAAGTCACAGGGACAGTCTTTGAAGGTGGTGGGAATAGATTTGAGAATGGCAGTATTTGGACATGGACAATTGTATGTGGGACTTTCAAGAGGAAGAAGTTGGAATAGGATAAAAATATTATTAAAGGAGAAAAAGAGAACTGCGAATATAGTGTACAAAGATGTATTATTAGATTGAAGCTTTAATGTATTTTGTTTGATTGAGATTTTGTAAGAGTAGAGTGATTGTGATAAATACTTAGAAGTACACAGAAATACTTAAGAGTGATGGACGCGGGGGGGTTTGGGGGGCGAAGCCCCCCAACAAGCCAGAGCCCGCAGTGGAGTTGTGGGGCCAGTCGCGAAGCGACTGCCCCGCAGCATAGCAAGGGTTCCCAGGCTTGTCAATATATAGTAAAGTTGCTTGGTGGGTGGTGGGCGCTTTTTGGCGCCGAAGGCGCCCTAATCCGTGAGGGCGCGGAGCGCCCGAACCCTCAGGGGTGGGAGTGTGTGACTCAGCTGAGGGCGCGCTAGCGCCCGAAGTCTCTTATTAGTCAGCGCGGGGGCATTTTTGCACACGCGGGAGTATTTAATGACGCCGCGGGAGCTTTTCTCACGGCGCGGGAGCATTTGTGGCGCCGCGGGAGTATTCTGTGACGGGCGCGGAAGTATTTCCTAACGCGCGGAGGTATTTTGTGACGCGCGGAAGTATTTGTCCACGCGCGGCAGTATTTCATTACGTGCGCGGAGGTATTTTTACATGCCCGGAAGTATTATGTCATGTGCGCGGAGGTATTTTCAGATGCCGCGGGAGCATTTTTGGGAATGCGCGGGAGTATTTGTCATGCGCGGAACCATTTCATACACCGGACACATTTCCCACGAACCTCCAGTAGAATTTCCCACGCCCTTCATGTCAGCATTTCCCGCGCCGTTCACGTAAGCATTTCCCGCGCAGTTCTCATAGCCATTTCCCATGCCCTTCACCGGACCATTTCCCGCGCCCCTCAAGAACACGTTCCCACGACCTTTCCGGGAGAATTGCCCGCCCCCTTTTGGGAGTCTTTCCCGTGCCCTCACGGAAGCATTCGATAAAATACAATAAATGAAAATAAAATGTTTAGAAATAAAGTAAAATAGAATAAATCGAAATAAAATACAGTAAATGAAAATAAAATGCTTCAAAATTACATATAATCGGAAAAATCAGAATAAAATACAATAAATCAAAATAAAATGTTTAAAAATAGAACAAAATAAATCAAAATAAAATGGAATAAATTGAAATACAATAAAATATATCAAAATACAATACAATATATCAATGCTCTATCCATGCTCTATTAATGTTTCTTCAATGCTTATCAATTCTCAATCAATGCTATATCATATCAATGCTGTCTCAATTGTACATCAATTCCAGTTGAATCAACTCAATCTCTATTCAGTTACTCCATCTGAAACCATTGCTTTTTTGAAACCATTACTCCTTTTGCAATCATTGCTCCTTTTGAAACTGTCGCTCCTTTTGTACCCATTGTTCCTTTTGAAACCATTGTTCCATTTGTAATATTTCTTTCTGTCTTTTGTAATACCTTTTGTAATGGTTTCTGTTCTTTAAACAGTTTCCATTCTTACACTTTTGTCACTGTTGTTTTCTTTTGTAACTGTTGTTTTCCACTGTTGTTTTCTTTTGTGACCATTATTTTCTTTTGTGACTGTTGTTTTCTTTTGTAACCATTGTTCTCTTTACCATTGTTTTCTTTTGTGACTATTATTTTCTTTTGTGACCTTTGTTTTTTTTTGAAACTGTTGTTTTCTTTTGTCACTGTTGTTTTCTTTTGTGACCATTCTTTTCTTTTGTGACCATTGTAAAGGGTGTTTCCTTTGTAATGTTTGTTTCCTTTGTTTCTCTTTCTCACAATTGTTTCCTTTGTAACACTTTCCATCCCCTGAACACTTTCTGCTCTGAGGTGACTTTCTGTTTTAAGGTGACTTTCTGTTCTAAGGTGACTTTCTGTTCTAAGGTAACTTTCCATTCTAAGGTGACTTTCCATTCTAAAGTGACATTCTGTTCTAAAGTGACATTCCGTCCTTTAAAGACATTCCGTCCTTTAAAGACATTCCGTCCTTTAAAGACTTTCCGTCCTTTAAAGACTTTCCGTCCTTTAAAGACTTTCTGAACACTTTCCATTCTTACATTCTACGAGTTAGAACACTTTCTGTTCTTAGAACACTTTTCATTCCTTTGTAACCATTGACTCCTTTGCAAACATTGAGTTCCTTTGTAACCATTGAGTTCCTTTGTAACCATTGAGTTCCTTTGTAACCATTGAGTTCCTTTGTAACCATTGAGTTCCTTTGTAACCGTTGATTCCTTTGTAACCATTGAGTTCCTTTGTAACCGTTGATTCCTTTGTAACCATTGTCTCCTTCCTTTGTTGTTTCCTTCCTTTGTAATGGGTGTTTCCTTTATAACACTTTCCATTCCCTGAACACTTTCCATCTAAAGTGACTTTCCGTTCTAACGTGACTTTCCGTTCTAACGTGACTTTCCGTTCTAACGTGACTTTCCGTTCTAACGTGACTTTCCGTTCTAACGTGACTTTCCGTTCTAACGTGACTTTCCGTTCTAACGTGACTTTCCGTTCTAACGTGACTTTCCGTTCTAACGTGACTTTCCGTTCTAACGTGACTTTCCGTTCTAACGTGACTTTCCGTTCTAACGTGACTTTCCGTTCTAACGTGACTTTCCGTTCTAACGTGACTTTCCGTTCTAACGTGACTTTCCGTTCTAACGTGACTTTCCGTTCTAACGTGACTTTCCGTTCTAACGTGACTTTCCGTTCTAACGTGACTTTCCGTTCTAACGTGACTTTCCGTTCTAACGTGACTTTCCGTTCTAACGTGACTTTCCGTTCTAACGTGACTTTCCGTTCTAACGTGACTTCCATTCAAACAGCTTCCCTTTTAGAACAATGGGCCTCAGAAATACTTAAGAGTTGTCAATGCGGGGGGGTTTGGGGGGCTTCGCCCCCCAACAAGCCGGAGCCCGCAGCGAAGTTGTGGGGCAGGTCACGAAGTGACCGCCCCGCAGCATAGCAAGGGTTCCCAGGCTTGTCAAATAAAGTAAAGTTGCTTGGTGGGTGGTGGGCGCTTTTAGGCGCCCTAATCCGTGAGGGCGCGGAGCGCCCGAATTTTTCCCCAATTTGTGAGGGCGCGGAGTGCCCGAACCCTCAGGGGTGGGCGTGTGTGACTCAGCTGAGGGCGCGTTAGCGCCCGAATGTTAGTCAGTATGGGAGCAAATCCGGATGCTTTTTGGCGTTCGCGGGAGCATTTTAGCACTGCGGGAGTATTTGTGCCGCCGCGGGAGCTTTTCCCGTGACATTTGTGACATACCTGGAACTATTTTGGGATGTGTGGGAACATTTTCGGCCATAGCTGCGGGAAGCCCGGAAGCCCGCTGTAAAGCCTTGAGGCTGCCACACTTTCTCCCTTCCCCTCTCCCTCCCCCGGCTTTGTCCTTTTTAAATTGTGAGGGGATCCTCTCTGGAATATTTCTCAGGGTACCTGGGCCCATACCAAGGTGTGTTGAGGGCTCTATTTAATTGTATTAAATTTCGCTTTTTTAATAGTTAAATATATTATCCTGCAGTTAGAGTCTGGCTATCCACTGGCCCTGGACCCCCCATATTGATCATTTATCATCTCTGAAGCCTTCTTCAACTCCTCAGGCAATATAAAAGGTGTGGTGAGCTCCTACCTATTATTAATTAATTTTCACTTTGTTTAATGATTAAATAATTTATTTGCAGTCAGATTACCCTTTCCTGGGTGTTCTTCTCATTGGAATACACAGTCTGAAGGCTACCCTATAATACCAGGTATGTTTTGGGCTTTCTCATGCTGTTGTAATATATTTATGAATTATTTTTCCCATTTTTGCGTTATTTTAGACCTATTTGTCTGAATTTCCTTTCCCTGGGACTCTCCACTGCTTTTTGAGTTTTCTCTGTGATTATAAGTCGAGTATTGAAGGTGATTCCTGTCCCTGTAATTAATCTTACCTTTTTTTGCTCAAATATTGTTCTTACAGTGAGATTGACCCTCTATTCTGGGCCGTTTTACCTTGATTGCTGTTTCTATTGTTACTGGAAGATATAACATATCTCCAGGTTTGTATTGGTACCTTCCCTCATGCTATTAAAAAATATTTATACATTATCCTTCGCGTTTTTAGGCTATTTTAGACCCATTTGGCTGCATTTCTTTTCCCTGCCACTCTCTACTGTGTTTGTGACCACTCCCTATAAGTATAAGTGGAGTATTGAAAGTGAGTCCTTTCCCTGTAATTTTCTTTGGCTTATTTTAGCCTAATTCATTACAACTTTCTGCCCCTCCTCTCTTCCCCCTCTCTTGCAGGGTTTCTCTCTCTGCTGCTACTGCTGTGATTGCTATATTAGTATGGATCGAACTCCTGAGCGTAATCGGGAGGAGGAGCGAAGGCAGCGTAGGGCACAATTGCAAATGACATCTCCATCTGATCGTCATCGACGTTTTGCTGTGAATTCTAATATATTACTCCCTCCTCGACCATTTGGAGATCTCCCTGTTGGTAGAGGTCAACCTGATAATCCATTTTTGGTTGCTCAGCCAGGTGGCTCTACTGCAGGTGGCTCTGCTGCAGGTGGCTCTACTGCAGGTGGCTCTGCTGCAGGTGGCTCTGCTGCAAGTGGCTCTGCTGCAAGTGGCTCTACTATAGTTGGCTCTGATGCAGTGGCTCTTTTGCGTAGGCAGTATGAAAATTTGCCACCATTACAACCTCTTAGGCAGGGTCGTGGACGGAGAAATCCAGCTGCTCAATTGCAGCGACCAATTTTGCAGTTAGCACCACATATCCAGCAGGGTAATCAACCAGCAAATGCACCTGTTCAGCCACAGGCACCAGGTCATGTACAAGGCAATGTAGCTGCTCAATTGCAGCAACCAATTTTGCAGTTAGCACCACATATCCAGCAGGGTCATCAACCAGCAAATGCACCTGTTCAGCCACAGGCACCAGGTCATGTACAAGGCAATGTAGCTGCTCAACCTCAGCAACCACTTTATATACAACAAGGTGCACCTGCAGATGAAGCTCTCCAGCCTGCAGTTGGCTCTGCTGGAGTAGCTACTCTGTATGCTCAGTATGCTGCTTTACCACCAT
Source organism: Hysterangium stoloniferum (assembly GCA_015178975.1). Lineage (NCBI taxonomy): Eukaryota > Fungi > Basidiomycota > Agaricomycetes > Hysterangiales > Hysterangiaceae > Hysterangium > Hysterangium stoloniferum. Next base: position 1,713,818 of record WHVD01000002.1, on the reverse strand, counting down.
TAGACCAACCTGCTCAATTGCAGCCACAAATTTTACAGTCAGCACCACATCCACAGCATGGTCATCAACCAGGAAATGTACCTCCACCAGTACAGCAAAGTCATCCATCTGCACTACTGCAACATAGTCATGCTTTGATTAATGCAGTTCCACAACTCCAGCCACAGGTACCCATTTTGCAATTAGCACCACCACAGCATCATCATCCGTCTGGAAATCCAGCTCCACAACAACAACAACTACCTATTTTGCAGTGGGCACCACCACAGCTTCACCATCCACCTGGAAATCCAGCCCCACAACTGCACTATGGTCATTTACCTATTAATGCCATTCCACAACTCCAGGCACAGGTACCCATTTTGCAATTAGCACCACCACAGCATCATCATCCACCTGGAAATCCAGCTCAACAACAACAACAAGCACCTATTTTGCAGTGGGCACCACCACAGCTTCACCATCTACCTGGAAATCCAGCTCCACAACAGCAACAACAGCTACAGTTAGCACCACCTCCTGCCATTCCCCCACCTCCTGCTATGCACCCACCTCCTGCCATACACCCACTCCCACCTGCAGCCATGCCTCCACCTCTACTTCCTGTTGCACAATTACCCATTGGAAGGCAGCCAGTTGTTGAGGCCAGGTTCCCAAGATATGACTTGGGTCCTATGAACATACAGTGTCCAGACTGTGGAGCCTTTCACTGGATGGATGAGCGTCTGGCAAATAGCTCTAAGACACATCCAAAATTTGGCAAGTGTTGCAAGGGAGGAAAGGTGGCTCTCCCAATACTTGAGCCAGTCCCTCACACTTTAAGGTCTCTCCTTGAGGATAATACAGACAATGGCAAGGAATTTCGGAAGAATATTCGGGCATATAATAATGCATTTGCATTTACATCACTGGGTGTCAATTTGGATGACTCTGTCTTGCAGGGTGGTGGTGGCCCATATGTCTTCAAAATCCATGGTGAACTGTATCACCAGCATGGTTCCTTGATTCCTTACACAGAAGGTACATCACATAGTTATGCTCAGCTTTACATCCATGATCCTGCATTGGCAGAGGAGGATGGACTGATGCAGGCATTGCAGCAGAGGCAGAATCATAGGGCAAATCGAAGCCTAAACAACCAAACCTTTTCTGACTTGCAGGATATGATGGAGCAATATAATCCATTTATAGAACTCTATCGCCAGGCACATGAGCGATTAAGAACACAGGCAGAGACTCCAAGGTTACATGTCAGGCTGAGCTACAATGCTTTTAATGATCCCAGACGGTACAATCTTCCAACCGGTGATGAACTTGCAGTCATTCTCCCTGGAGATGGTGATACAGGTCGTGGTGACCCAAGGGATATTATTGTTCAGAGGAGAGGGGGCCAGTTCCATCATGTCCATGATGCACAAGCCATTTATACACCCCTTCATTATGTCATGCTCTTTCCCAGGGGTGGTTGGTCATGGGATATTCCCTATGCAAATCAAAATTGGCAGCCCCAGCCTGGACAGCAGGATGAAGAAGGTGAAGATGAAGAAAAAAGTCAGAAAGTGACCCAATGTGAATATTATGCCTATCGCCTATTTCCCAGAGCATACGAAGCCATGACCCTTTTTTATGCACAAAAGTTATTCCAACAGTATATTGTCAATGCCTGGGCAGTAACAGAGCAGCGCAGATTGAGATTTCTCAGGGATAATCAACCAAGGTTACGTGCAGAACTCTACAACCAAGTGGTTGATGCATTTACAAATCAGGATGTCAGCACAGATGCCAATAGTATTGGTCAGAGGGTCATACTGCCTTCTACATTTACTGGCAGTTCAAGGGATATGAGACAAAGTTTACAAAATTCATTTGCAATTGCACGCAAGTATGGCAATGCCAGCTGCTTCATCACCATGACTGCTAATCCCAAGTGGAAGGAGGTTACTGATGAATTGCTTCCTGGACAGACTGCTGCTGATCGTCCTGATTTGGTCTCCCGTGTCTTTGCTGCCAAGAAGGCTAAGCTGCTTAAGATGATCACAGAGGACCAGATCTGGTAGAACTGTAGCCCATATCCATGTCATTGAATTCCAAAAGCGGGGTCTTCCACACATGCACTGCCTCATATGGTTTGATGACCAGAATAAGCCAAGGACATCAGAAGATGTTGACTCATTTGTTTCTGCCTGTTTTCCAGATCCTGAAATACATCCCAGACTATTTAATTTAGTAGGACAACTCATGACCCATGGCCCCTGTGGAGCTGAACATCCAAATGCTGCCTGTATGGTTGATAAGAAGTGCAGTAAATACTATCCAAAGGATTGGTGTGAAGCCACCATTGTCAATGAGGAAGGCTATCCAACATATGCTCGCCCCAACAATGGAAGGGTTTATGAAACTCCCAGGTTTACATATGACAACAGACATGTCGTCCCTTACTCCCCTATTTTGATTCTCACCTTTGAATGCCACATCAATGTAGAGTTGACCTTTACCAATAGGTCAATGAAGTACATGCATAAATACTGTTACAAGGGCCATGATTGTACAACTATGGAATTTGGAACAACACCAGATGAGATTCAACAGTACCTTGATGCACGTTATGTCAGTGCACATGAGTCTGTCTGGCGATTAATGCGTAATGAACTCCACACCCAGGTTCCTGCAGTAATGGCACTTGGGGTCCATCTTCCTGGAGAAAACACTGTACTTTTTGATGGTGATCAAGGTCCTGCTGAGGCTTTACAAAGGGCAGAGCGTTCAGGGACAACTCTCATGGCTTATTTTGAAGCTAATGCCAAGGGTCTCATTGGTTATAATGGACAGCGTGCCCAGGACACATTTTATATGGACTTTCCTGAGTATTTCACATATGTACCCAAGAAGAAATCATGGAAGCCACGTCAAAGTGGGTTTTCCATAGGGCGTATTCATTTTGTTAACATTGCCAGTGGGGAAAGATTCCACCTCCGTACATTGCTCACTGTTGTCAAAGGAGCCACCTCATTTGAACAGCTCAGGACCTTTCAGGGTGAGACCTATCCTACATTTCAACAAGCCTGTGTAGCACGTGGTTTGCTTGAAGATGACCGTCAGTGGCACATGTGCCTCACAGAAGCCAGTCGCATAGAGTCTGGGTTTCAACTTCGCAGGTTGTTTGCCATCATTTTGACCATGTCCTCCCCTGCACAACCCCATGAACTCTGGAATGACTTTAAAGTATTTCTTTGTGATGATTTGGAGTTCATACTTCGGCAAACACATGGCATTGATGATCCATCACCAAACCAAGTTTATGACTTTGGTCTCTATGAAATTGATAGGATCCTACGCTATTCTGGAAAGTCCCTCTCACACTATCCAACCATGCCAAACTGCACTGATGATTGGGATGGGATTGTTGGCAACCGTCTCATTAAGGAGCAAAAGAGTTATAATATTCAACATGAGCTTGCCAGTGCCCAAGCTAATCTTGAAAAGTGCAATCCTGAACAACATGCTGCCTTTGAGACTATCATGAAGGCAGTGGATGAGCAACAAGAAGGCAAATTGTTCTTTGTCAATGGTCCAGGGGGCACTGGCAAGTCCTTTGTATGGAATACTCTGGCACATGCATGTAGGGCCAAGGGCTACATTGTGCTTTGTGTGGCATCTTCTGGAATTGCATCAATGATTCTCAAGGGTGGTCGCACTTCTCACAGTACATTTTCAATCCCTGTTCCCTGTGAGAAGGATGCTCTATGTCGTATCAAAAAGGGTTCAGAAAAAGCAGAGCTCATGAAGAATGTCCGACTGATTATCTGGGATGAAGTTCCAATGCAGTCACGTTTCACATGTGAGGCAGTTGACAGAACCCTGAGGGATTTATTAGACAAGGAGGATCTTCCCTTTGGAGGGATTCCTGTGGCCTGGGGAGGTGACTTTCAGCAGACTTTGCCTGTTGTACCAAAGGGTTCAAAAGAACAGATCATTGGACAATGTATCCAGAAATCAGAACTGTGGAAGCATATCAAGGTACTCTTCTTGAAAAAGAATATGTGGGTGGACCAGGATGATCCAGACAGTCAACAGTTTGCTCAGTGGCTATTGGATATAGGCCATGGAAAGGATTTGCCTTTGGATCATACAATGGATGTCCCTCCTCATATGATCTGTGGTCCAGGAATGTCAGATCTAATTGCTGAGATATATCCAGACATCCATGTGGATAGAGACCAAAGAGATTGGCAAGATGAAGACTTCTTAGACCGGGCAATTCTGTGTCCAAGGAATTCAGAGGTTGATGAGATTAATTCAGAACTTCTGAATAAATTCCCTGGGGAGAGTCGTGTATACCACAGTGCTGATACTGCAGAGGGAGACAGTGAGACAGAGATGTATCCTGTACAGTATTTGAACAGCCTGAATTTTGGTGGAATCTCACCAAGTCGACTTGAGGTGAAGCCAGGAGTGCCATTGATGCTATTACGGAATATAGATCCACAGAGGGGGCTTTTCAATGGGACACGATTGCGATTGGTGAAAATGGAAAATCATTTGCTTCAAGTGCGGATCCTAACTGGACCATGTACTGGAAAAATGGCATTTCTTTCACGGATCAAAATAATTACAAATGATGATCAACTGCCATTTAAACTGCATCGTATTCAGTTTCCAGTGCGGTTGGCATTTGCAATGACAATTAACAAGTCACAAGGACAGTCATTGAAAGTGGTAGGAATAGATTTGAGAATGGCAGTGTTTGGACATGGGCAATTGTATGTGGGACTTTCAAGAGGAAGAAGTTGGAATAGGATAAAAATATTATTAAAGGAGACAAAGAGAACAGTAAATATAGTGTACAAAGATGTATTATTAGATTGAAGTTTTAAAGTATTTATTGTTTTGATTAAATTTTTTGAACAGTGATTGTGATATGTAAATACTTAGAAGTGCTCAGAAACACTTAAGAGTCATGGACGCGGGGGGGTTTGGGGGGCTTTGCCCCCCAACAAGCCGGAGCCCGCAGCGAAGTTGTGGGGCAGGTCACGAAGTGACCACCCCGCAGCGTAGCAAGGGTTCCCAGGCTTGTCAATATATAGTAAAGTTGCTTGGTGGGTGGTGGGCGTTTTTAGGCGCTGCAGGCCCTATTTGTGAGGGCGCGCAGCGCCCGAACCTCACTGTCTGACTAAGCTGAGGGCGCGTTAGCGCCCGAAGTCTCTTATTAGTCAGCGCGGGGGCATTTTTGCACACGCGGGAGTATTTAATGACGCCGCGGGAGCTTTTCTCACGGCCCGGGAGCATGTGTGGCGCCGTGGGAGTATTCTGTGACGGGCGCGGAAGTATTTCCTAACGCGCGGAGGTATTTTGTGACGTGCGGAAGTATTTCATTACGTGTGCGGAGGTATTTTTACATGCCCGGAAGTATTATGTCATGTGCGCGGAGGTATTTTCAGATGCCGCGGGAGCATTTTTGGAACGCGTGGGAGTATTTGTCATGCGCGGAACCATTTCATACACCGGACACATTTCCCACGAACCTCCAGTAGAATTTCCCGCGCCCTTCTAGTCAGCATTTCCCGCGCCGTTCACGTAAGCATTTCACGCACAGTTCTCATAGCCATTTCCCACGCCCTTCACCGGCCCCTCAAGAACACATTCCCACGACCTTTCCGGGAGAATTGCCTGCCCCCTTTTGGGAGTCTTTCCCGCGCCCTCACGGAAGCATTCGATAAAATACAATAAATGAAAATAAAATGTTTAGAAATAAAGTAAAATAGAATAAATCGAAATAAAATACAGTAAATGAAAATAAAATGCTTCAAAATTACATAAAATCGGAAAAATCAGAATAAAATACAATAAATCAAAATAAAATGTTTAAAAATAGAACAAAATAAATCAAAATAAAATGGAATAAATTGAAATACAATAAAATATACAATACAATATATCTTTTTTCCATTTTATTGAAATACAATTAAATATATCAATGCTCTATCCATGCTCTATTAATGTTTCTTCAATGCTTATCAATTCTCAATCAATGCTATATCATATCAATGCTGTCTCAATTGTATATCAATTCCAGTTGAATCAACTCAATCTCTATTCAGTTACTCCATCTGAAACCATTGCTTTTTTGAAACCATTACTCCTTTTGCAACCATTGCTCCTTTTGACACTGTTGCTCCTTTTCTACCCATTGTTCCTTTTGAAACCATTGTTCCATTTGTAATATTTCTTTCTGTCTTTTGTAATACCTTTTGTAATGGTTTCTGTTCTTTAAACAGTTTCCATTCTTACACTTTTGTCACTGTTGTTTTCTTTTGTCACTGTTGTTTTCTTTTGTAACTGTTGTTTTCCACTGTTGTTTTCTTTTGTGACCATTCTTTTCTTTTGTGACTGTTGTTTTCTTTTGTAACCATTGTTCTCTTTACCATTGTTTTCTTTTGTGACTATTATTTTCTTTTGTGACCTTTGTTTTCTTTTGTAACTGTTGTTTTCTTTTGTCACTGTTGTTTTCTTTTGTGACCATTGTAAAGGGTGTTTCCTTTGTAATGTTTGTTTCCTTTCATTTCGTGTTGTAACCATTGTTTCCTTTGTAACACTTTCCATCCCCTGAACACTTTCTGCTCTGAGGTGACTTTCTGTTCTAAGGTGACTTTCCGTTCTAAGGTGACTTTCCATTCTAAGGTGACTTTCCATTCTAAAGTGACATTCCATTCTAAAGTGACATTCTGTCCTTTAAAGACTTTCCGTCCTTTAAAGACTTTCCGTCCTTTAAAGACTTTCCGTCCTTTAAAGACTTTCCGTCCTTTAAAGACTTTCCGTCCTTTAAAGACTTTCCGTCCTTTAAAGACTTTCCGTCCTTTAAAGACTTTCCGTCCTTTAAAGACTTTCTGAACACTTTCCATTCTTACGTTCTACAAGTTAGAACACTTTCTGTTCTTAGAACACTTTCTGTTCTTAGAACACTTTCTGTTCTTAGAACACTTTTTATTCCTTTGTAACCATTGACTCCTTTGCAAACATTGACTCCTTTGTAACCATTGAGTTCCTTTGTAACCATGGAGTTCCTTTGTAACCATTGATTCCTTTGTAACCGTTGATTCCTTTGTAACCGGTGTTTTCTTTGTAACCATTGTTTCCTTCCTTTGTTGTTTCCTTCCTTTGTAATGGGTGTTTCCTTTATAACACTTTCCATTCCCTGAACACTTTCCATCTAAAGTGACTTTCCGTTCTAACTTGACTTTCCGTTCTAACGTGACTTTCCGTTCTAACGTGACTTTCCTTTCTAATGTGACTTCCATTCAAACAGCTTCCCTTTTAGAACAATGGGCCTCAGAAATACTTAAGAGTTGTCAATGTGGGGGGGTTTGGGGGGCTTCGCCCCCCAACAAGCCGGAGCCCGCAGCGAAGTTGTGGGGCAGGTCACGAAGTGACCGCCCCGCAGCGTAGCAAGGGTTCCCAGGCTTGTCATATAAGTGAATTCTCCTTGGTGGGTCCGTGGGCACTGCTTAGTCACTATTTGTCAGCATTAGGTCAGCATCTGCGAGCGCAGCAAGCAGCCAAGTTCCCACGGTCACCTGCGAGCGAAGCGAGCCTTTGTTTTCCCACGGTCTGTTTTGCGAGCGAAGCGAGCCCTAGGTGTTACAGTCACACACATGTTGTGCCTGTCACCGCTTGGTTTGGCAATCTCTCTTTCCTCCCGTGCGTGTATCCACCGCGCACCCATCCACGACGCACCCATCCACGCACCCATCCACCGCGCGCCCATCCACGACGCACCCACTCCCATCCACCGTGCACCCATCCACCGCGCACCCATCCACCGTGCACCCATCCACCGCGCACCATCCCAATTGATGACAGGATTACAGTACGTGTATTTACAGATTTAACCAGTCACTCCGGAGTAACACGACCAACAGCAGACTATGGGAAATCCCTTTTGTTATTTTTTTTATTGTGGATAAACTTACAGTTAACCTCATACGTGCTGAGGTGAGTATAAATACACTTCTACAGATTACTCACTTATATACTTAAGCTGTAGATTGTTTAGGTACTTATATATACTCCGTTATACTTATACGTGACTGGACACTTTCTAGACCTGCCATGGCCTAGACCCCCATTCGCGCCGTGCACCTCGACGCCGTCATGAGGTGTAGACAGTCGCGGCGATCGGGCAAAGAGGACAAACGCATCCACCGCGCACCCACTCCCATCCACGGGCACATGCCTGCCCACCCACTCGGGCAGAAACCGGCAAAGCGCATTCCGTTTGCCAATGCGCGCACGCGCCGCGCCTGTTCGCAACGCGCTGTGCCCGTTTGTGCCCGATTGGGCGCACCCTGCTCTGATCGGCCCCTCCAGTTGGTGCGTGTATTCCTTCCGTCTCTCTCCCTCCTCCTCTGATCGACCTCCCCTCCCTTTTCCTCCAGTCGGTGCTTACCTCCCCTCTCTTTTCCTCCAGTCAGTGCTTACCTCCCCTCTCTTTTCCTCCAGTCGGTGCTTACCTCCCCTCTCTTTTCCTCCAGTCGGTGCGTACCTCCCCTCTCTTTTCCTCCAGTCGGTGCTTACCTCCCCTCTCTTTTCTTCCAGTCGGTGCTTACCTCCCCTCTCTTTTCCTCCAGTCGGTGCGTACCTGCCCTCTCTTTTCCTCCAGTCGGTGCTTACCTCCCCTCTCTTTTCCTCCAGTCGGTGTGTACCTCCCCTCTCTTTTCCTCCAGTCGGTGCTTACCTCCCCTCTCTTTTCTTCCAGTCGGTATGTACCTCCCCTCTCTTCTCCAGTCGGTGTGTACCTCCCCTCTCTTTTCCTCCAGTCGGTGCATATACCGTTTCCTTCTCTCTCCGTCCTCCTCTGATGGGCCTCCTCTTTCCTCCAGTCCCTGCGCGTTCCTTTTCCCCTTCTCTCTGTTCTCCTTTGATGGGCCTCCTCTTTCCTCCACCCAGTACGTGTTCCCTTTCCTTCTTTCTGTCCTCCTCTGATCGGCCTCCTCTCTGTCCTCCAGCCGGTGCACGTTCCATTTCCCTCTCTCTCCATCCTCCTCTGACTGGCCTCCTCTCTTTCCTCCAGCCGGTAAGCGTTCCCTTTCCTTCTATCTCCGTCCTCCTCTGATTGGCCCTCTCTTTCCTCCAGGTAGTGTGTGTACCCTTTCTTTCTTCCTCCGTGTTCCTGTGATCTTTGCTGCAGGTGGTGCGCGTTCCCTTTCCTGCTCTCTCTATCCTCCTCCGGTGCGTCTACCCTTCCCTTCTCTCTTCGTCCTCCTCTGATTGGCCCTCTCTCTTTCCTCCAGCTGGTGCATGTCCCCATTCCTTCTCTCTTCATTCTCCTCTGAGCAGCCTCTCTTTCTTTCCTCCAGATGGTGCGTGTACCCTATCCTTCTCTCTCCATCCTCCTCTGACCGGCCTCCTCTCTCCATCCTCCTCTGACCGGCCTCCTCTCTCTTTCCTCCAGGTGGTACGTGTATCGTTTCCTTCTTCCTCCGTCCTCCTCTGATCGACCTCCTCTCTTTCCTCCAGGATTTGTGTCCCCATTCCTTCTCTCTTCGCCCCTCTGTCTTTCCTCCAGATGGTGCGTATACCCTTTCCTTCTCTCTTCGTCCTGCCCTGATTGGGCCCTTCTCTCTTTCATCCAGCCACTGTGTCTACCGTTTCCTTCAGCCGGTGTGTCTACCATTTCCTTCTTCCTCTGTCCTGCTCTTCTTCCTCAAATAAATCAGAATAATTCAAATAAAATATAATAAATGAATATAAAATGTTTAAAAATAAAATAAAATAAATCGAAATGAAAAATAATAAAATAAATCAAAATTAAATTCAATAAATCAAAATAAAATACAGTAAATCAAAATAATGCCAGTCAATTAAATGAAACCAATAAACCTGTAAATCCACTAAATCCAATAAAATTCCAGTACATTTCAGTAAATTCTAATTAAATTCGCTCGCAGCAGGTTTCCCACGGTCTGTATCTGTGAGTGCAGTGAGACTTAGCTTTCCCACGAAAATTTAAAACTCCACCACTGCTGCCACACTGTCAGGCCATCCAATCACCACACCTACTTCTTCCACCCCAAGCTTTCTAAAAATATCCTGTGACCAGGACTTCTATAGGACAATCAAGGGCTATATAATTAACACTTCTTTGAGCCTTTTAATTGGCCCCATTGGCTTTGAGGTGTGTGACAGCTAATTGTCTCTTTTTGAGTTTTCACTGATTTGTTTCTTATAAACCTTTGATCTTTTCTAGTAGTTTTGTTAAGGTAGATCAGAGAGGTGAAGTTCTGAAGATTTGATTGGGTTTCCTGGGCATCCGAGTGAGTTATTTGTTAATTTTGACTTTTTAATGTTTTTTTAATACATTTCTGTCTCTTTTTATACCCTTTTCTGGCCCAGTTTCAGGGCTTGAATATCTTCACAACATCCAGGCTTTTTGGGGTGAGTTTTGTGTTATTTTGATCATGTTTTTCTTTTTTTTTGATATTTTTTCTATTTAAATTTCGCGTTTTTAATGTTTTTTTTATTTTTTTTTAGGAGACCTTTTGTTGTTTTTGTCTGTATTTCATCTCAAGGCATCTTCAAAACACCTAGGACAATTTCAGGTAAGTTTGGGATGATTCTGATCATCTTTTTGGTTTTTCTTTGTTTAAATTTCGCGTTTTTAATGTTTTTTTAATGTTTTTTTTAGGAGACCTTCTGATATTTTGGTCTGTATTTCATCTCAAGGCATCTTCAAAACACCCAGGACAATTTCAGGTAAGTTTGGGATGATACTGATCATCTTTTGATTTTTCTTTGTTTAAATTTCGCGTTTTTAATGTTTTGTTAATGTTTTTTTAGGAGCCCTTCTGATCTTTTGGTCTGTATTTGATCTCAAAGCATCTTCAATACATTCAGGACAATTTTAGGTGAGTTTTGGGTTATTTTGATCATGTTGTTTTCTTTAATGTTTTTTGAATATTTTTTAGAACATCTTATTCATTTGATAGCCCTTTCATCTCACAACATTCTTACAATACCAGGGCATTTTCAAGTGAGTTGTGAATTGAATTTTTATATTATTCTTTCACTTTTTTAGAATTTGTTTTACTTATTGCAGTAGGTAAGACATGTTACAAATACTATTTTATTTTTCTGATGTTTTTGAACTAGACTAGAAACATTAGCCATATTCCAAGTGAGTGTTTAAATGATATCTTTATATTTTGGCATGTTTTTTTAATTATTTTTGACCACTTTAGGTTCTTTTGGCTTTGTTCATATTGATTCACTTAAGTATAGCTGGAGTTTCTCAAATGCAATTCAGAAGGTATTTTATAAAGGTATATTTACAATCTTTTCTATGGTTACTTGGTATTGACTGAATATTGTCAGGTTGTACTTTTTTGCCTATTGGTAGCTTGCATAGTAATGTAAGTTTATACTATTTTTCATTCAATAGTTAATCTATCCACTATTTTAGGGATCTACCTTCTGAACCTTCTACACCTGAACGCAATCGGCAGAATGTACGTACTCAGGACCATCAGCAGCATTTGGTAATGACCCCACACACTGAGCGCCGCCGCCTGAGGCATGATGGTATTTCTCAGCAGCATGCTATTCCTGATCCTGTACCATTCCTGTTTGCCCCTCCTGCCAATTCTCTGCCTAACAATCAGCAGGATCCATTTGCTATTGCTGGATCATCACGTAATATTGTCCCTCCTGCCAATCCTCTGCCTAACAATCAGCAGGATCCATTGACTATTGCAGGTTCATCACGTAATATAGATGGTCCTGCCAATCCTCTGCCTATTAATCAGCAGAATCCATTTGCTATTGCTGGATCATCACATGGTCCTGCTCTTACTCCTAGCACTGTTGTAGCTAATATACGTGCACAATTGGCAAATGGACCACAGCTTGCATCATCATCCAGATCCAGATCAAATACTACTGCATTACTGCGTCCTATTGCAGTGGGCAGAAGAGCAGTGGATCAATTATTTGCTGAGGCTGCTATGATCCCTGCACCTCCCCCTCTTAATCGTAGATGGGTACAGGGAGCAACTGTAGCTCTACCTCTCCCTGAATTGCCACTTAATATTGGCAGAAGAGCAGTCACTGCTTTACAAATTCAGGCAGCTGCCATTCCATTACAACAGATACCCTTCCAGAATCCTCAGATTATTCCTGCTCCTCCTATCTTACCTTTAGACCATGCTCCTATTCCTCCTGTTGTTCCTGTACCAATGGATGAGGATGCATTACCCTTACCACATATTCCTGAGCCTGTTGAACCTGTTCCACCACCTCCTGGACCCCCTGGGCCACTCCCCCTAGCCAGGTGTCCAATTGATGAGGACAATGCACAGATGCAACCACATTATCTGGGAACAATGACTGTAAAGTGTTCAAAATGCAATGCACTACAATGGATGGCAGAGCGCCTTCACAATTCCTCTAATAACAATCCTCTTTTTGGAGGTTGTTGTCTGTCTGGAAAGATCAGATTACCTATACTTGAAGATGTCCCTCAACCATTACGTTGTTTACTAGAGAATCCTGAGGATGCAGATTCTAAAGAGTTTCAAAAAAATATTCAGGCATACAATTCTGCTTTAGCATTTACTTCCCTGGGTGCTACTATGGACAGGTCATTGCTTGATGGGGAACGTGGTCCTTATGTTTTTAAGCTCCATGGGGAACTTAGACATAACCATGGTGCTCTGATTCCAAATGAAGGTCAGACACCTTCTTATGCTCAGCTCTACTTTTATGAAGCAGATGCTGCATTAGAGCATAGGTATGCACGTAACCAGGACAAAAGAATCAATGCTACAACTCTTTCTGGATTACAGGATATGATGTTGGAATTTAATCCTTTTGTTCACATCTATAAACAGGCCATGACACGTCTGAGAGACCAACCAATCACTCCTCAGCTCCAGGTCAGGCTGACATATAAGGCTCATACAGATCCAAGGCGATATAACATTCCAACAGGGGAGGAGTTGGCAGTCATTCTTCCAGGGGATGGTACTTCTACTGACAGAAGAGACATTGTGCTTAATTATCAGGGTGGAGGATTTAGAAGAATATTTGAAACTAATCCTTTATATGCCCCACTCCATTATGTGCTCTTCTTTCCAAGAGGAGAGTGAGGCTGGAGCTGGGATATTCCCTATGCAAATGAACCACTCCCTGCTGAGATAGTCCCAGCCCTAGCAGCTATTGAGGAGATTGCTCCAGAGCCAGAAGTCCTTGAACCAGCTCCTGAGGAGATAGTACCTGACTTGCCAGAGGTAGTGATTCCTCAACCTGAAGTGGTTCCCCAAGTTATACCTCTCCCACCTGAGCAAATAGATATTCCAGTTGATGATGCTATACCACCTCCTGAGCTAGCTATGGAGCAGGATGAGGTGCAAGGAATTACTGAAGAACTTGAACCTGAACAAGTGACAGAGAATAGGCAGAAGAAAAAGCAGACAAAAGTCTCCCAGATAAAGTATTATGCTTATCGACTCTTTCAAAGAATTGGTGAAGCAACTACAATTCTAAGGGGTGGAAAACTGCTTCAGCAATACATTGTAGATGCATGGGCAGCAGCAGAGCAAAGCAGGCTATCATGGATAAGACACAATCAAGGCACTTTACGGGCTGAAATATACCATCAAGTAGTTGATGCCTTCACAGTACAGGATAATAACCAGCAATCTGAGCCAAATGAAATTGGAAGTAGGTTTATACTGCCTGCAACCTTCCAGGGTAGCAGTCAGGATATGATGGAAAATTTGCAAAATTCATTGGCTATATCACGCAAGTATGGCAATGCAAGCATGTTTATTACTATGACAGCCAATCCTAAATGGAGGGAAATAACTGAAGCACTTCTTCCAGGCCAAACTGCAGCTGATCGCCCAGATATAGTGTCACGTGTTTTTGCATTGAAAAAGGCATACTTGCTTAACCTGATTATGAAGAAGAATTTCTTTGGCAAAACAGTTGCCCGTGTCCATACCATTGAATTTCAGAAGCGTGGACTCCCTCATATGCATTTGCTCATATGGTTTGAAGAGGGGGCAAAACTTCGGACTCCTGCAGAAGTTGATTCTATGATATCTGCAGAGTTTCCAGATAAAGATGAGCATCCAAAGCTTTACAAGTTGGTATCTGAGCTCATGACTCATGTATGTGGTGAAAAATGTATCAAAGATAACAAATGCACAAAGCATTTTCCCAAGCCTTTTCGTGAATCTACAAGTATAAATGAAGATGGCTATTCAAAATACCGCTGTAGAAATGATGGCAGAAAACATAAAGTCAGAGGTCATGAGCTAGACAATCGACATGTTGTCCCTTACTGTGCTGCCCTTCTTCTCATTCTGGAATGTCATATCAATGTTGAGATGACTTTTAATGTTCGTTCCATTAAATATATTCACAAGTATATATACAAAGGACATGATCGTACAACAATGGAGTTTGGAAAGAACAAGGATGAAATTCAACAATATATTGATGCCCGCTATGTCAGTGCACATGAAGCATTTTGGAGACTTTTGGAAAATGAGATACATACTCAAATACCTGCTGTCATAGCCCTCCCTGTGCATTTAGAGAATCACCAGTCTGTTATCTTTGATGGCATGGAGGGTCCAGAAGAAGCTTTGGATGCTGCCCATCGTTCCAAGACTAAGTTGATGGCATACTTTGAGGCCAATTCTAACAATACAATAGGCCTTAATGGTAGAGCAGCCAATTCACTTTACTATGTTGAGTTTCCAGAATTTTTCACATGGAATTCAAAAAACAGAAAATGGAATACAAGGAAAAGGGGATTTGCCATTGGACGCATTCATTTTGCAGGACCCTCAAGTGGCCCAAGGTTCTTTTTACGTACTTTACTCACAGTTGTCAAGGGGGCAACTTCTTTTGAAGATCTCAGGACCTATGAAGGACAGGTCTATCCTTCATTCCAAGCAGCCTGCATGGCACGTGGTCTACTTGAAGATGATAAAGAATGGAAGTTGTGTCTTCGAGAGGCAAAGGCTATGCAGACTGGATCTCAACTAAGGAGACTATTTGCTACTATTCTCAGCCAATGCTTTCCTTCTGATCCAGCTGCACTCTGGCATGAATTTAAAGCAGACATTTGTGATGACTTGAAACACTTTCTTCAGACACATCTTTTTCAAGCAAATCAACCAGAGCCATCTGATGAGACAGTCCATGACTTTGGCCTCTTTAAGCTTGATGAAATTCTTCGTACAAGTGGGAAACCACTCTCAGAGTACCCTCATATGCCTCAATATACAGAGCCATGGGAAAACAGAGTAGGAAATCGATTCATCAATGAACAGAGGGCTTATGACAAGGATACTGAGCAAATAAAAGCAAATATAAATATTGAAAAGTTAAATGAGGGCCAGAAGGTTGCATACAATCAAATTATGGATGCTGTCATTGCAAGGCATGAAACTGGAGTAGATGGAAAGCTTTTCTTTTTAAATGGACCTGGGGGTACTGGGAAATCATTTGTTTGGAATACTTTGGCACATGCCTGCAGAGGCAAAGGACTCATTGTACTCTGTGTTGCCTCCTCTGGCATCGCTTCACTTATTCTGAGTGGTGGGCGGACATCTCACAGTATGTTTCAAATTCCCCTTGAGGTCGATGAGAAATCCATCTGTACAATGAAGAAAGGCTCAGAAAAGGCCAATCTAATGAAGGAGGTCAGCCTTATTATTTGGGATGAGGTTCCAATGCAGAATCACTTTGCCTGTGAAGCAGTAGATCGGAGCCTTAGAGATATCCTTAACAAGGATGTTCCTTTTGGAGGCATTACAGTAGCATGGGGTGGTGACTTTCAACAGACATTGCCTGTCATTCCTAAAGGTTCAAAAGAAGATATTATTGGTGCATGTATTTCACGGTCTCACCTTTGGCACAATGTCAAGATTCTGTTTTTAACTGAGAATATGCATGTAGATCCTACTGATCAAGAGAGTGCTGTTTTTGCTCAGTGGCTTTTGGATATTGGACATGGAAAGGACATGCCTCTTGATCATATGTTTAAAGTCCCTGAACACATGCTATGTGGACCAACAGTGGATAATTTAGTCTCAACTATTTATCCAAACATACATGATCCTGAGGTTCTTACTGATGAGTTTTTCTTGGAGCGGGCCATTCTCTGTCCTCGAAATACAGATGTAGATCAAATCAATGACATGCTCTTTGAAAAATTTCCAGGGATTGGGCAGACCTACCACAGTGCAGACAGTGTCAAAGATGGAGCCAATGAGACATTATATCCTCCTGAATACTTAAACTCAATCAACTTTGGAGGATTGTCACCAAGTAAATTGCATTTGAAACCTGGAGTGCCATTGATGCTTCTCCGAAACTTGGATCCAGGACAAGGACTTTGTAATGGAACAAGACTGCGGTTAATACAATTGACTCACAGAGTACTTGAAGTAAAGATCATTACAGGACCTTCAGCAGGAGAGGTGGCATTCATTCCTCGAATAACAATTATTCCAACTACAAAACAAGTGCCATTTGAACTGCATCGCCGGCAGTTTCCAGTCAGGCTAGCATTTTCTATGACTATCAATAAGTCACAGGGTCAATCTTTAAAATTAGTTGGATTGGATCTGCGTAGTCCTGTGTTCTCACATGGACAGTTTTATGTTGGTGTTTCAAGAGGGACAAATTGGGGAAGAGTGAAAATCCTACTCCATGACACTGATATGACTGCAAATGTAGTGTTTAAGGATGTTATTATTGATCCATGAGTAAGTATTCAGTAACATTCCAAAGGAGACTGACTTATGTTTTTTAGGTTCAGTGAATTTACAAATGTATATAATGTATATAATTCTGAATAATGTAAACTTTAATCACTTTAAAATAAGTCTCTGAATCAGAATAAGATATGGCTGTTGATGTATGTTTAAAGATATTATTATTGATCCACCAGGTCGCGAAGCGACCGAGTAAAGGTGTGGGGTGGTAGTGTGGTGGGGGCTTGCCCCCCACGGGTCACAGCCTTGTACAAACCTAACTGACCAAGTGAGGTAAGCATCAATTTCATCAATTTTGGCTACTCACCGGAATATCTACACTTCTGTGTAACTGCAAGCGCATCGCATAATGTCAAGGAAACATAATTAATAGAATAGAATAAAAACTGATTTAATATCTCACGAACCTATAATATCCGATCAGAAGCCTGGCACCATACTTACTGAGATGCCTCAGTAAGTACGGTAAACATAAGACACCAAGGTAAAAGAAACGGACATTAAGAGATGGTATCCAGGTTATTCCTATTAACATGGATAGTACGACCCCTAAAGATGCCCGATCTGATATTCTTTACTGATACTTTAACTAGGTACAAAAATTCAACCTGAAGCCTAGGCACGTCGTGTTAGCAATTTTAAAGATTGATGAGAGGACATATTGTGCTAAAATACGCCTCGAAGGCTAGAGAACTCAGGTCTTTAACTAGAGACTGAATTAATCTGTTTTAATTCGAGAGCGGTTGATGATAGATTGTTCTCACTTTCGCGAGATCCTTATTTACTAGTCGGTATAAAAGCTTACTGTAATCCTGGTGGTCTTACGACAGAAACATACGTCACACCAACACTGACCGCTCACCTATTGTCTCCCCGATCATCCCTCTTCTGGTGGCCGCACCACCCCACTTGCCTATTGTCGCTGGGATTGTTCCCCTTTTTTGTCTCACTGCCCTGATTGCAATTGTTAATTTCCCGTCTCCGCGATCACTTCCCCCTCGAACAACATTTTCCTTGTGCCTTTGTGCCTTTGTTCTCCGATTGTTCCGCCGGAAGAAGTCCTTTAAGAGAGAATCTTTTAGTAGCTACTCTCATAGAAAAAGAACTCACCTATCACTTACTGTCTTACTGTATATTGTTACAATTCACAATCAGATAACATTGTCCTGTCTGTTGCTGAGTGAGGCTGATACCTACAGCCTTACACTTTTTCTTTGACATTGACAAAGTTCTGACCACCCTGTCTCACTTACCATCAACATCTACACTACTGCTCACTCGCTCAGAAATGAGATGGAGACACCAACTCGGATTACCCTCTCTTCTCATCAATCCCTTCACAAATGATACACCAACCTCACCCACCTTACCCACTGAACCTGATTCATTAGAAACCGAGACTGATACTGACACTGAACCCTTCAGGCTACAACCATATGTGTCACACCACAACCTACCATCATCACGACAATCCAAGAAAATAAAAATGCTGCAAGTACATAGATGACTCGCAACCTATCGCTGAAGTTAGGATCAGCAACTATCAACAGCCACCTTAAAAATACAACTCGAAGCAAACCTTGACAAAGTGCTTAAGCACAACCTCTTCATTGAGCTGATCATCTCTACAGAACTTGCTGCATAGACCCATGAGGTAAATGAATGCAATGAACACATTCATAAACAACAAGAGATTGTCCAAGAACAGATTCTAGCAAATAATGCAGCCTGTGCCCTGCGCCACAATGAAAGAAAGGATTTAGCCTCCAGATTATTAGATCCTCCTTTGAACTCTATGTCCACCACCAAAATTGCCAGCATAAACTCCCCAGGCTAATGGATGATGAACAAAAACTCCTGCAAGATCATGGTGGATGCACTTGCTGCTGCAATTTCTACACAGGACACCGTTCAGACACTTGCCCAATGAAAACCACCAACTCATGGCCTGATGCTATCACATACAAACCACTCACAATGTCAATGGCCTGAGCTGCTGCCCCTCGGACCACTGCCAGTTTTGCCTTGGCAAAAATTGAGGAATGCATGGATGAAGATACAGATATGTATGTTGTTTCCTCCCCCAAATCACAAACTCCTTTCACAGTCCCTCATCTCTATACACCCATAGAGCTTACGGGACCCCTCATTTCCGACTTCCCTCTTCCGATAAAAGTATTACTTGACATAGGCTGCCCTTCCACAGTGATTAGCAATGCCCTGGTTTTGCAATTACGCCTATGTTGATTTCCCCTCCTAGCTGTGGAGGACAACCTTTCATCACTAATGGAAACACCTTTGAGTTGCAAGGAATTTGTGAAATTAAAATCAGATCAGGAAATGCAAAAGTGAATGTTGGTTTACCTGTACCACTTATCTTGGGAATGCCATTTCTTTCATCCCACCATATTGTGATCAATACCACCAAGTGTACCACATGTGATAAGAGGGTCAATTATGACCTCATCAATCCAAGAAGGCTGAAACAAGGCATGACCACAATTACACCTAAATCAATGGCCACATAATGACCCTCACCAACACCACCAAGCCGAGCAGTATCTAAATCACCACTGGCAGGATACTTACGACCAATCCCAATCATGGCAGCAGTATGTGAATGAATTGAGGCCCTCATGTTCAAAGAAAAATTAGCCAAAAAGGATCTTGAGTTTAAAAAGACCTTTGCTGACTGTTTTCCACTGTGATTGTCAGACATGGCTGCCCTGCCCACACACATACAGTGGCTTCCAAAACTGTCTCAATGTTTTGGTAATTCTCAATAAATGCTTTATAACCTATCAAATAAATTTTCTAAAATAGTGAAATTATTCTCACATATACCTTAGTATACTAGCTTTGATATACCCAAATATTATATCGTGGTTACGGGGTAAAGTGTCTGAGTTCTAACTACGGGTGCTAGAATATATAAGTCTGGTGTGATGTACCACATACATAGGTCATCAAATTAAATATAAGTGTATAATAAAATAGAAAGAAAGTAGAAATAATAATGGAAATATAGTATAAACTCATCCAGACTATATTTCCTGAGTATATTTTGCCATACCTCTCACAGTGCCCCCCAGGTCAAAGAGCTATGTCAAAGAAGGTGTTGAAGAACACTTGGAACTCCTTCCCATGCATCCTGTGAGGAACCTCCAAGGTGCAGGATAGCGTTTCCCCAGGCAAGACACTTGGCATGAAAGGAAAGGGAAATGTCTTCCCACTCTGGGGAGTTTTGTAGGCAATGTACCCAAAGTCTTGTTGGTCAAGCAGGTAATTACAGACAGTTTTTGCTTTAACATCTGGGATTTCAAAGGCTTCATTGTAAGGGAATTCCTCTGGGTCACTTTGTCGAACAATAGCTGGAGCCCATAGGCCGGATGGCTCATGCCGGTACTCGAACTAGCATGTTAGTCAGGTAAATGTACGCACAGCTAAACCATTAATAAGGACTTACAATACCGTAAGTGAAGACCCTAAATTGATGTTTTTCATCAAGTTTTTGCTGTTTGAACATGGCTGTCATATTTTTTCATCAATAAGTGCTGATAAAAACCTTCAAGAATATGTATGTATAATCTCACCCTGCAAAATATTGCAATGTTCCGCCACAGAATCGAATACCCACTCGATGGAGTCGGCCACATCCCACTAGGTGTTAGTTATTAGGGATGCATTGTTGAGAAACTCACTTCTAATTCATCATGGTGAATGATTCTATTTTGGCACACTCGGAAGATCTCAAAATGCTGCTTCAAGAGTAAGTAAAGGATCGGAAAAATGTACTACACGTTTCCTATAACATCAGTCATACTCGAACACATAGGTCTATATACTTACTTTCTCAATTTGACCAGGTCCTGTTACCAAAACTAAAGTGTTCATCGCGTCAATATCGTAGGCCACTTCCTGCAAGTTTTTCCTGAGCCTCTCTTCCTCTGCATCCACATAACTCTGAAAACGAGCTTGGAGCACTTCATTGCGGTACGAGAAGTTAACTGAAGCTTGTAGGGTTGTCACACGCTGACAAACCTTCCCCAGGTAGTCATTCACGAAACTTAGATTTTCGGATTTGATGTTAGGGAGGATGGCGAACATTTTGCCAATTAGTTCCCGGATTTTGCTGGAGTATTCAGTTAGTGTCATATGCCACCCTGTGCGGGATGGTTTAGACAATTGCATTGGTCGAACGACCCCCTTTTGGTCTCGTACCTACAGCCCAGTATGCTATCCAATGAGGCAGACTGGTTTTGAGGAATGTCATTTTTGTGTTGATTAGAGGATGACTACGATAATAAATTACCTCCATCCGAGTGGTCGTGAAGTAGTAAATGCATTGACTTCAGCAAGCGTTATAAAACCTGAAGCATCATCGTCAAACACTTTGCTGATCAGCTGGAGTCTCAATGGATTGATATATGCCAACACCCACTCATCGTCTGGATGTTTCTCATGCGCGACGACAGCTTCGGTGGTTATGTCAGCAGGAGAGTCGACGTTCCATTTCTCATGGAAATGTTCACGAAGATTCATCACGAAATGCCAAGCCTTCACGCTGCTTCTCCCATTCTGCATTGGGTGTTGTAGCTATTGTAGCATAACAGTTAGGGGGGAAACGAGAGAGACTCACCATTTCTTTCCATATTTTGTAGACATCCTGCAAGCCAGACCATGGTCAGTCGGAAAGGCTGAAGACATGTAATTATGCTTACAGGATCAATCAGTCGATCATGAGGTCCCGAAGTAATCACACTAATGATACGATCACCTTCCCTCCATACGGCATGAGTGAGCTCTTCTATGATTTAGCGTTGCTGAATTCCTAATTTGTGCAGAAACACCTCCTCATTCTTCTCCATCGCCTTATCCGGGTTGGTATGTAGGTCTTTGAGGATTTCCTTCATATCGTTCTTATTTGATGTCTTTTGTGGCCCAGTGGAGATGAGCTCGAGGCTAGCAGTGTTCTTTTGGGCTAACTTGTTCAGCTCCTCTAGGGCCTTCTTGTCATTCTGCTTCTACACCTCCTCTTTGCTCTACAAGCCGTGCCATGTTTTTTTCTTTGGGAGATACCATTTGATTCAACATTTGCTTCAACATTTGCATCATCAAGTCCGTTTTAGCGTCCAAACCACCAAGAGTTTCATTTGCCACATCAACGCCACGGGCAGTATGAACTGTAAGAGCGAACTCAAATTCCTGGCGTTGCCTGATGAATAGGCTCAAAAAATCTGCAAGTCAGGTTTCCCAACTGGGCCAACAAGTACTTTGACTGGATAAAGATGAAGTGGTGTAAGTAATACGGGACAACCAAACAGGTCTCAGAAAACGGGCCATAGACTATAAGTCATCTTAAGATTCTGTGTATTAACTGATGGAAATGGGTCAGTATATAGGGAGCTCATACAGATGTGATTCCTGAGATTTTTAGGGTAGATACATAGGATGTAATATGCAGATTATAGCAGTATTCACACAGAGGTGATTCTTAAGATTCTGGATGTACATACATAAACCATGATATACAGACTACATATATAGGTACCCACACTAAGGTGATTCTTAAGATTCCTGGGGTAAATACCTCCTACATGCTATGCAGAAAATGGATGTACTCACATAGAAGTGATTCTTGAGATTTTTAAAGTAGATACATACACAGCAAGTGATATACAGATTATAAGATAATTCACAAAGGTATGTAATTCTTGAGATTCTTAATGTACATACACAGAACATGATATACAGATTATATGGGTGTCTACACTGAGGTGATTCTCAAGATTCCTAGGGTGAATCAAATCAGCTGATCTGGAGATATTTAAGCAAATACATAGAGTAAAGCCTTATGGGAATTATGGGAATTATGGGAATTATGGGAATTAGGGGGATTGGGGGGATTGGGAGGATTGGGGGATTAGGGGGATTAGGGGGATTAGGGGGATTAGGGGGATTGGAGGGTTTAGGAGGATTGGAGAGATTAGGGGGATTGGAGAGATTAGGGGATTAGGGAGATTAGGGAGATTAGGGAGATTAGGGAGGTTAAGGGGATTAGGGAGATTAGAGGGGTTAGGGGATTGGGGGGTTAAGGGATTAGGGAGATTAGAAGGATTGGGAGGATTGGGGGGTTAGGGGATTAGGGAGATTAGAGGGATTAGGAGGATTGGGAGGATTGGGGGATTAGAGGGATTGGGAGGATTGGGGGATTGGGGAGGATTGGGGGATTGGGGGATTGGGGGGATTGGGAGGATTGGGGGATTGGGGGATTGGGGGATTGGGGGATTGGGGGATTGGGGATTGGGAGGATTGGGGGATTGGGGGATTGGGGGGATTGGGGGATTGGGGGATTGGGGGATTGGGGGGATTGGGGGATTGGGGGGATTGGGGGGATTGGGGGATTGGGGGATTGGGGGATTGGGGGATTGGGGGATTGGGGATTGGGGATTGGGGGGATTGGGGGGATTGGGGGATTGGGGGATTGGGGGATTGGGGGATTGGGAGGATTGGGGGGATTGGGAGGATTGGGGGATTGGGGGATTGGGAGGATTGGGGGGATTGGGAGGATTGGGGGATTGGGAGGATTGGGGGATTGGGGGATTGGGAGGATTGGGGGGATTGGGGGATTGGGAGGATTGGGGGATTGGGAGGATTGGGAGGATTGGGAGGATTGGGGGAATTGGGGAATTGGGAGGATTGGGAGGATTGGGAGGATTGGGAGGATTGGGAGGATTGGGAGGATTGGGAGGATTGGGAGGATTGGGAGGATTGGGAGGATTGGGAGGATTGGGAGGATTGGGAGGATTGGGAGGATTGGGAGGATTGGGAGGATTGGGAGGATTGGGGGATTGGGAGGATTGGGAGGATTGGGAGGATTGGGAGGATTGGGAGGATTAGGGGTGTCTACACTGAGGTGATTCTCATGATTCCTAAGGTGAATCAAATACAGCTTATCTGGAGATATTTAAGCAAATACATAGAGTAAAGCCTTATGGGAATTTGGGGTGTTGGGAAGATTGGGAAGATTGAAGGGATTGAGAGGATTGGGAGGATTGGGAGGATTGGGAGGATTGGGGGATTGGGGGGATTAGGGGGATTGGGAGGATTGGGGAGATTGGGGAGATTGGGAAGATTGGGGAGATTTGGGGGATTGGAAGGATCAGAGAGATTGGAGGAATTGGAGAGAGTTGAGGAATAATTCAACTCAATCCTAAACCTAATCCCTCTGTCCAACTCCTTGATATATTTCCCTCCATCTCCCTCCCAATACTCCCATCCCAATGTCCTCAATCACTCTCCCAATACCTCCAATATCTCTTCTAATGCCTTCCATCTCTCTCTCCATATACCTCTAATTCTCCTGCCAATACCTCCAATATCTCACCCAATACTCCCAACCTCTCACCCAATACCCCCTGTTTATTCTCTCTGAGATTTGTAGGGAGTTTCAAATAGGGTCTCATTATTTTTCTCTATAACAAATAGCATTACTACCAATTAAGAATTAGTATGCTAATGTAACAAATAGACTAAGTTGTGAATAATGTACCTTAGTCCACATGATGGGGAAAATTGACTGAGGTACATATGAAAGATTAAAAGGGGGTAATGATAGGAAAAAAAAACAATTGAAGTAAAGATTAAGTGGTGGTAAGATGTGGAATAAAGAATGGTTGATAAATGATGTGATACATGATCAAGGGTTTTCTTATTATTCTCAGGGACACTCCAACTCCACCACTCTCTCAGGTACATTTAAATCTCAGTTCACAACAAGGTCACATGTGGCTGCACAAAAGCTGTGGTTTTTTCTCTCTCAGTACTCAATCTATTAGCCATTTGCATCTCCTGCAGATATTAGTTCTATACTGTTCAACTGTTCTAGCTGTAGAACTACTACACCATTGAAACAGTTCTAAATAAATGAACATGTCATACAAATAAGGAAGAAATGTTATTCCACTGGAAACAAGGTTTGCCTTGCACTGACACTTTTTATATATCATCCTACTGCCACAAAGACTATAAAGATCATGACTGGAATTCTGAATTATTGTAATGGAATATACTAGAAAGTGCTCTATAAGCCAATGAAACATATATCAAGAGAAGGAAATATCATTCTAATAGTAATAGAAATTTATCTTACTACAATAGTTTACATATATTCTACACAACTAAAGAGAATGGTGATAACCATTATAAGATTATGATACAGATCATCACAAAAATGATATTGTTTATAACAGAACCTTCTGCACATTCATCCCTCAGATAGCAATTATTATAGCTGTTATGCAGTTGTTATTTGAATCACATTGGTAGCAATTTTTAGTTTGGCTGTGCTTTGCCATGTTTCAACAGTGCAACAGTTGAATAGTGTAGGACTAATATCTGCTGCAAATAAAAACAGCTAATAGATTGAGTGATAAGGGGGAATAAACCACTACTTTATGCAAACTACATGTAAAGTACATATACATTTTGTTAAGTTCCGGATCTCGGGGCAGAATTTCCGATGGATATTCCGGACACTTCCCAGAAATATGTCCTCGGAGTTTCAGAGAATTAGTCCGGGAGTTTCCGGGGATTAGTAATGGGAGTATCGGAATATTACCAGAGTACAGATGGACTTGGCTTCAGCTTATGTGCTGCGCCCTCATGCACTCACTCAGGTGTCCATATTTCAGAGGATGAATATATGTCGGAATGTTTACGGATACTCGGAAGTTCCGGGAGTTCTGGATATCTGAAGTCCAGAGAGTTCCGAAGATTGAGCGTACAGAAAGACAGAAGAGATACAAACTAATTCGAGATTAAAACTAAAGAGTAAGTACATGGCTATGGAAGACTATATAGATGTTCCAGTAATTGTACTACAAATCTAGAAGTATAATAAGACAGATTAGGATGAAGATTCTGAAATGGGAATACAACAAGAACAATAAACAAGCGAATGAATAACTGTTAACCTGTCAGTTACTAAATACGGAACAAGGATGAGGTTCGGAAATATGGAAACTACAAATGTTCCATAGTCGCAAGTCAGGTCAGATTTTGAGGTGGATGTCAGAAAGTCGGATTGGAGACTTGGGGTGGAAAGTCAGATCAGAGATGGGAGTCTGACCGGGAGTCTGACTGGATGTCTGACCAGATGTCTGACCAGATGTCTGACTGGAGCTGACTGGAAGTCACCTTGAAGGGATGAGGTTCAGGTTCCAGTGGATTCCGGATCTTGATACTGGTCCGGAAGATGGTTTGGACCCAGAGATAATATCCGGGAAATACTCCGAAGAGTTTCTGGGAACAGATCTTTACACATTTGGAGAATAATGGAAAGAGAAGAATGATGAGAGCCTATTACCACCTCACAGTGTATGGTGTGTCACTACCTTACACATTCTGGGTATTCAAATATTGACTGCTTTTAGTGAAACTTCTAGATGTAGAATGCATTTGATACTAAGGAGGACAATACAGAGTGTTACGACCGTGTCGCAACCCTATCGGTCCCGAGGTTATCGCCACTTGTCAACATTTCAAGTCATCCTCTCGGAAACCATCGGCCCCGAAGCTGACGAATGTTTTCGCGAAGATCAAACTCCGTTTACGCCCACATCAAAATAACTCGTATTGTCTGGTCAAACTTTGATACATCCCCTTTATTATGTTGATCCGTTCAATCTTATGTTTCGCATATGTCTATCTATATTTGTAGTCCTTGAACTATTTCCTTTTATCGTAAATCCCGCTCTCGGTTATCATTGGCCTCCGAACTAATCATAAACTTCCCGTTCCTAGTCAAGCTTATTGTTAATACCATGTTCCGCCCTTCTCCCCATTAGTATTTTCCAGACGCCTGTTACTTGTATATGAACCCACTGTAGTTGTAGTCACTAGGCAATCAGAATATCGACTCAGAATACCCTCGTACGCCTGTATCAGCCTCGTACTAAGAATCCCCCATCCACCTTCGTGTGCGCTCGCCCACTCCCGGCCCCGACCCCTTGGCCCGACGCTCGACTTGTCTTTCGGTTCCGATTGGTATCACGCCGAAAGGTACTCGTTAGGATTAGTCTTCGCCCGCCCGAAATTTAAGGACATCCTACGGATATTTGCGAGGGCGCAGCACATAAGCTGAAGCCAAGTCCTTCTGATCGGTCCCTGTCGGCCACCGACATTAGTCAGTTTTTCAGTTCTTAACACAGAGGAATAGAACAGATGTCACTAAGGATGTCGAGTACACAGTGGGATACTATGAGCATAATGGAACAGATAGAATTATGCAATTGGTGAAATGTGGATAGACATGATTACACATTACAGTATTATTGATATGGAAGTATTGGGAGGAAATTAGAAGTCTTTGGGAGGAGATTGAGGGTGTTGGGAGGGAGGTTGGGAGTTGTTAAGTTCACGAACAAAGCTCCACGGATAGTTCTGCAGAGGTTTCCGGTAATTATTCTGAACACACACTTGTTTCCAGGAATTGTCCCATGGAGTCCCCGGGTAATAGGTCCCGGGAACATTCTGGGGATATTAGTACAAGGAACGGTGATATCAGAATAATTACCAGAAAGTATGGTGAACGACTGAGATGGACTTGGCTTCAGCTTATAGGCTGCGCCCTCGTACACTCATTCGGGTGTCCATATTTCAAGCTGACAGAATGCATACAGGAAGATATAGATTCTGGAGTTCCCGTGGGAGTTCCGGGAATCGAGTGTGCAGACAGACAAGAGGACTAGAGACTGTTCAAGGATCAAACTTGTTCGGGGGAAAACTAGTTTGAGATTGAAACTGGATTCTAAGTACATGAATATAGCAGACTTATATAGACTGTGAAATGTAATAATACCAAATCTGGTATTAATGAGAGGCAGAACTATTAAACATAAAATGAAACAAGTAAATACTAAACTGGGAATTAGGGATGGAACGGAATGGGAGCGGAGAACGAATCATGACAGATCATTTAACCATAGCTGGAGCGGGGCTCAGTTAGAGGGGTTCTGGAAGTCCGGTCGGAGTCTGGTGACTTGGTACACAAGATAGTGTCGGGTATAGACAGGTTTGATGTGCAGGAGGTCCGGTGGAGTCTGGTGGGTTTTCCGATGACTGGTGTGTGAGACGCAGAGACAGATAACAGGAGCGGGGCTCTATGCTCTGTTAGAGGGGTTCCAGGAGTCCAGTTGGAGTCCGGTGACTGGTACATAAGACACAGAGTGTCGGGTGTACATAGAGTGGAGTCCGGAGTCCGGTGGAGTCTGAGGACTGGTGTATGGGACAGAGGGTTAGGTGCAGACAGGTGGGGTGGGTACAGAGTCAGGCATATGTAAACAAGTCGACGTGTGGGCTCCGGCGGGAACTCCGGTTGTAACTATACAATATAGAGGGTCGGGAGCATGTAGGATGGGGTCCAGGGGCCCGGAGGCCAGCGGGTTTTCTGGTTCCTGACAGGAGTATTAAGAGGGAGGTTAGACATTGGGAAGGAGGTTGGAGGTACTGGCAGAGAGAGATAGAAGGCATTAGAAGAGGTATTGAAGTATTGGAAGTTGATTGAATGGTTTGGAAGGTATTAGAAGAGATATTGAAGGTATTGGGAGAGTGATTGAGGACATTGGGATGGGAGTATTGGGAGAGAGATGGAGGGAAATATATCAAAGAGTTGGACAGAGGAATTAGGTTTAGGATTGAGTTGAATTATTCCTCAACTCTCTCCAATTCCTCCAATCTCTCTGATCCCTCCAATTCTCCTGATCCCCCTAATCCCCCCAATCTCTCTAATCCTCCCAATCCCTCTAATCCTCCCAATCCCTCCAATCCCCCTAATCCTCCCAATTCCTCCAATTCCTCTAATCCCTCCAATCCCCTAATCCCCCCAATCCCTCCAATCCCCTCAATCCCCCAATCCCCCCAATCCCCCCAATCCTCCCAATCTCCCTAATTTCCATAAGGCTTTACTCTATGTATTTGCTTAAATATCTCTAGATCAGCTGTATTTGATTCACCCTAGGAATCTTGAGAATCACCTCAGTGTAGACACCCATATAATCTGTATATCATGTTCTATGTATGTACATTAAGAATCTCAAGAATTACCTTTGTGTGAATTATCTTATAATCTGTATATCACTTGCTGTGTATGTACCTACCCTAAAAATCTCAAGAATCACTTCTGTGTGAGTACATCTATTTTCTGCATAGCATGTAGGGAGAATGGTCACACTTTATTGAATATACAAAATTTTACTGAATAATCCTAATATTTTCCAAGTGGGTCTATTCCTTCTGGCCATGACAACTTATTCTATGAGTTTATATTTAATTACCTGAAATTTCATCTTTAAAATATGCATGTCCTTTTAAAATATGCATGTCCTTTTAAAATATGCACAAATGACATTGTTACACAAAATTATTTGGATTAACCTAGATTATTTGGTTAAACAAGATTATTTGGGTTAAACAAGATTATTTGGGTTAAACAAGATTATTTGGGTTAAACAAGATTATTTGGGTTATGACTTAATCTTTGGGTTATGATGTATTCTCTTGTATACAAGCAAACTTTCAAATGTATTTCATATAATTTAAATTTAGTTGGTTTAGAGAGTTAACCAGAACTATCTGGGGTACCAATCTCCATTGTGCAATTTATTCCAAAAGAATAATCTACAGATGATTGTTTGACTAAATTTTGTCAGATATAGGATAAATATTAATATTTTTGCATTCTTCAGAGTGATACCTAATCAACTGAATTTGATTAAATATTAATTTTACAACAAACAATATGAATATATATACTTTAGTGGATAAATAATTTTTAAAGTTTTGGGTTATCCTCCTAGGATGTATTTACCCCAGGAATCTTAAGAATCATCTCAGTGTGGGTATCCATATAGTCTGTATATCATGGTTTGTGTATATACACCCAGAATCTTAAGAATCACCTCTGTGTGAATACTGCTATAATCTGCATATTACATCCTATGTATCTACCCTAAGAATCTCAGGAATCATATCTGTGTGAGCTCCCTATATACTGACCCATTTCCATCAGTTAATACACAGAATCTTAAGATGCCTTATTGACATGTGGTGCAGAAAACGCATACCAAGAAGTTTTTTCTTTGAATATGTGTTGCAAGCGTTTGCACATTTTTTGATGTCCTTCTCGGTGTCTTCAGAAAGCTTCTGTATGCGTCCCGCTATGGTCGTACCGTCTGGGGCTATCTCACTCACCTCTTTTACATTTTTTAGTCTATAAGTTGGTCAGAACCACAATATTACAGCATGTTGCGAGTACTTACTGTACGAGAACAACCATTGCATTTTTCATCTCGGTGTACAGGGCCCTTATTTTCTTGTCATTCTCCCGCTGTATCATCTCAAGCGTCCAAACAGTCTATAGAGTATAAATGAGACAATCAGGAATATGGATATTCTTTGTCAAACCTTGAAGACCAAGACAGCAGCTATTGTAAAGCAATAAATGACCGTTACAGGTCCTTTTCAATGAACCTCACCCTTTATGAAGGGATGTAGTTGCGCTACTTTGTCCAAGGCACTTAGAAACACTGTACTGACTTCCGAAAATTTAATAATTCCATCTTTGACAGCATCCAATCTGCCAGTAGCATCCAAAACGGAGACGGTAGCTGTTACGACTGCTGTGCCAATTTCGACATTGGTAGCAGCCTCTTTGCTCATGCTGGTATTTCCTAAAACTAATGATTGGATTACAAACAACCAAGGAAATAATTATTCTGACCTAGTCTTTTAGCTTCAGGACCAGCTTCTGAAGGTGGCAGGACAGTCCATATGCCGCAGCCCATGCTGAAGCGAGACCATCCTCTCCGGCTACAATTTGTTGGCTAGGTGTGTCAAGCGATGGAGAGTTGGAGACCACCAAACTCGTCTCATGGGTGACTATACTATCCTTGGAATTATCTGCCTCTGAGCTATACTTCTCTTTGCCTACCCCATTTTTGGATGGCAAAGGAGGGGCAGGTTCGTATTTGGAGCTGCTTCCATCCCTTTTTGAACGTTTTCGCAGGTTCTTGAAACTCATTTTTTTGAGGATCATATTAGGCATAGTTGTTCTGACGCCTCTAGGCCAAGGAAGAGTGCGCGTGCAGACAAAGATTTACAGTATTGTGTTAATAAGGTATTCTCTAGTGATGCCGCTTAAGCGGGACATCTGCATATAGTTTGGAATTATCAGTTACGGAATACGCCGAAGCTAATACGCTAACTTCTGTACCGTGACTCCCATGGAACAAGATACAAACCCTAACTGACAGAGTGAGTTGAGCGTCAATTTCATCTATTTTGGCCACTCACCGAAATATCTACACTTTTGTGTAACTGCAGGTGCGTTACAAAAGCTGCTCCTAGACCATGAGGGATGTACAATGTGCCGAACCTTCTATGCCAGACATCGATCAGACACTTGTCCAATGAATGCTAACAACTCATGGCCTGAGGCCACAACTTACAAAACACTCACAGTATCAATGGCCCAAGCAGCTGCACCCCACACTACGGCTGGCCTTGCGATAGCCAAGGTTGAAGAATACCTCGATGAGGATACTGACATGTGCGTTGCCCCTACATCATATCCCCCCTTCACCGTCCTGCATCTCTACACACCAGTGGAGCTTACAGGACCCCTCATCTCCAATTTCCCCCTTGCAATAAAGGCACTTCTTGACATAGGTTGTCCCTCTACAGTGATTAGTGAGGCCCTAGTGTTACAACTAGGCCTCTGACGATTTACCCTACCAGAGGAGGAAGACAACCTGTCATCGCTGTCGGAAGAGCCTTTGAAGTGTGGAGAATTTGTGAAATTGCGAGTCACCTCAGGAAGGGGACTATGGCAGTCAGGTGTTTTTAGGGCTAAAGTAAATAGGAGGCTACCTGTGCCGCTCATTCTTGGGATGCCATTTCTTTCCTCCCATCACATTGTCATTGACACAACTGAATGAACAGCATGCAATAAGAGGGTTGGCTATGATCTTGTCAACCCAAAGATCTCCAAGCCAAGGATAGAACAAGGAGCCACTAACAAACAGGCCCAGCTGACTGAATGCCCTATACCCTGCAAGACAATGTCAGAACCACCATTAGCTGGATACCTTATGCTGGGCCCCATCATGGCAGTGGTATGTGAACACATTGAGATCCTCGCATTTAAGGAAACATTAGCAAGGAAGGACATAGAACTCAAAAGTACCTTTGCAGATTGTTTCCCACTAAGATTGCCTAACACAGCTGACATACCTACACACATCTACCATCAAATATGCCTGAAGGATGCCTCCAAGGTGACAAAGGGACGAGGATATTCAGCCCCAAAGAAATTTCATGACTCTTGGAAGCTCTTACTTGAGGAACATTTGGCAGCAGGGCACATCCGGCCATCCTCTTCAGAATATGCCTCCCCTGCCTTCTGTGTCCCAAAATATTGCAATGGGGTCCCAGTATTCAATATCCCATCATGGTGGGTAAATGACTACCAGGAACTGAACCAAAACACCATCCGGGACAAGTACCCCCTCCCTCGGGTAGATGACATCCTCTCAGACTGTGGCCAAGGGACAATCTTTGGGAAGTTGGATATGACTAACTCATTCTTCCAGACCAGGGTACACCCAGATGATATACACCTTACAGCAGTGTGCACCCCTTGGGGACTCTATGAGTGGACAGTAATGCCTATGGGAGGTTGTAAGGCACCATCTACACACCAAAGATGCATGACGGATGCCTTTCGACACCTTCTGGGCAAGGTCTGTCATGTATACCTAGATGATATTATCATATGGTCAACAAATATTGATGAACATGAGAGAAATGTGGCCTTGGTATTAAAGGCACTTTGGATGGCCAACCTATACTGCAATGTGGAGAAGTCCCTTTTTGCAACAGAAATCTCCTTCCTTGGACATCAAATTTCAGGTGCAGGGATTTCCCCAGATGTACGAAAAACTGAGTGCATCACCAATTGGCCACAGCCCACAACAGCCACCAATGTTCGAGGTTTTCTGGGACTCACCCGATACATTTCAGCGTTCCTCCCAGCCTTAGCAGAACATACCAGTGTGCTCACCCACTCACCACGAAGGACTGTGATCGTCATTTCCCCACATGGACACCACAACACCAACACACCTTCGTGGCCATCAAACAACTAGTTACAGGAGTGGACTGCCTCACAGTCATAAACTATGAGGACCCGACCAGTAGGATCTTTGTAACCACAGATGCTAGTGATCGGTGCACAGGTGCAGTCCTAAGTTTCGGCAAGGACTGGGCCACAGCAAGGCCAGTTGCCTATGACTCCTACCAGCTGAAAAATGCTGAAAAGAACTACCCTGTGCATGAAAAGGAACTCTTAGCAATCCTAAAGGCCCTTAAGAAGTGGCATACAAGCTTACTAGGTTGTCAATTCAAGATCTACACTGATCACTGCACCCTAGAGTATTTCCAGTCTCGGGACATCACCATATGGGACACACTGTACCACCTTTCCCATGACACTCTTGGTCATTTTGGGTTTGACAAGAGCTACAAATCACTTCAACACTCCTATTACTGGCCAAATATGCGATGCGATTTGGAGACAGCCTACATACCCTCATGTACAGAATGCCAGCGAAACAAGGATTGCACCAGGCAGCCCAGCAGTCCCTTACATCCTCTTCCAGTGCCTGACAGTTGCTTTGACACAGTGGCTATTGACTTTGTGTGGCACTCCCTGAGGAGAATGGGGAAGATACGGTCATGACCATGACTGACACCTTGGGTGCCGACATCCACCTTGCTGCTATTCACTCCTCATACACTGCTGCACAGGTAGCAGTGGTCCTTTTCGACAGATGGTATTGTGAAAATGGCTTGATGCTCCACATTATCTCGGACTGTGACCCCCTCTTCACATCTACACTCTGGAAAGCCCTGCACAAACTATCTGGGGTAAAGCTGAAGATGTCCACCACATACCATCCACAAATTGATGGCTCCAGTGAACAAACAAACAAGACCCTGAACCAGGTCATTCACTATCATGTGGACATCAATCAGAAGGGCTGGACTGCACAGCTGCCCCATGTCTGCTTTGCCCTGATGAACACAGTCAACACCTCTACGGGATTCTCTCCCTTCCAACTGAAGACTGGCCACTCCCCATGAATAATCCCTCCTCTCACACCCGTCAGTGATGGGGCAAGCCCTGTGGAGATCTCAGCCTATGAGGTCATGCACCGTTTGGAGCTTGACATTCAGGAGGCACAGGATAGCCTTACTGCTGCCAAGGTTTGCCAGGCATATCATGCCAATGAAGATCGTGCTGCAGAGATCCCATACCAAGTGGGAGATTTAGTCATGCTATCTACTACACATCGCCGCTGCAACTATAAGTGTAAGGGGAAGAAATGGGCTGCCAAGTTCATGCCCTGTTTTGATGGCCCCTATGAAGTCACCCAAGTGTTCCCAGAGAAGTCCAGTTACACCCTACGCCTGCCCAACAACCCTACATCATACTCCGGGTTCCCCTCCAGCCTCCTGAAACCCTTCATCCCCAATGACCCCTCCCTCTTCCCCCACTGGGAACTCATTCATCCAGGCCTTGTTGTGACAGAAGATGGCTCCACCGAAACCCTTATTGACCAGATCATTGACACACTGCCGCGGCTGTGGGGTGCAATACCTTGTGTGATGGGTGGGTTTTGGCAAGGACCATGACAAGTGGCTCCCCCACAGGGCCCTTGAAGACACTGAGGCATTAGATGTCTGGGAGAATGAAAATGGGCTAGAAATTTAAGCTATGGAAGTTTTTAGAGGGGGGAGGGGTGTAATCCTGGCAGGCTTACCACACAGACACAGCCAACCTCAACCACCATGGCCAACCTCAACCACCATGGCCAACCTCAACCACCATGGCCAACCTCAACCACCATGGCCAACCTCAACCACCATGGCCAACCTCAACCACCATGGCCAACCTCAACCACCATGGCCAACCTCAACCACCATGGCCAACCTCAACCACCATGGCCAACCTCAACCACCATGGCCAACCTCAACCACCATGGCCAACCTCAACCACCATGGCCAACCTCAACCACCATGGCCAACCTCAACCGCATTCCAATTATTCCCCTGACTGAGCCCAACTTGAGATGAGACTCAATCAAGATCACTTTCTCTGTACACCCCTCCTGGCGGATCTAGATCAAGGGTTCCAATTCCTATATAGCAGTTAGAAGGAACACATGTATGAAGAGTAGAATGACCAAACATGATAATTCTGTCCTGTCTGTTACCGACTGAGCCTTGCATTTGCAGTGAATTGCATTGTATCCTCTTGAATATTTACAAGTTGTATTGAATCTTCCTGAACAATTGGGAATCACAATAAATCACACTTTATCCTCTTGAATATTTTCAAATCATACTGAATCTGTATGAATGAGGCAAGATCAGTTCAGGGTTTCTCATCTTGAAAAACTGTTGGAATTGGTGATGAAACCACCCTTTTCCTAGGGGCAGTTCACCCATTTCCTCACTTTCTCATAGGAGGATGCTAATTGTGGACCATGCTTTCTGAGGTTAATGCATGCCAGAACCAGTGTACACCTAAACTAGCATCCTATCTATCATGTCAGAAGGTGATTCACTAACTGACACATTGATTGACAAACAAGTACTATTATTACAAGTCTATTACCCACTTGTAGATTGTGTATTACAATAAACCAACTCATACTATTTTTAATAAAAACCTCTAAGAAACTCATGTGAAATTGTTAATTTCTTGATTTTCCATGGTATTTGTGACCACGCGTATGGGACGTACGTCTGGGCGCTTATGTTTTCAGCACTGATTGCACGGCATGGAATTAAATATATCTCAAGAACTCTCTAAAAATGAAAGGTCGTTTATTTATTTATTGCGCCACGATAATAAACACTATTTAATATACAAGAGTCGAGAGCGCAAATGTTGAAGAGATGCTATGATCAAAAATTTCCTGAAAATCCGTTATATCATTCCGTTTCAGGAATATCAACCCCATTCTTTGCCAAGAGCATCTCCAACATGGTATTAATCTTGGAATGGCTCCTCTCAAACTTTGTTTCCATGGCGGTCAACCGTTCATCCATAATCCTTTCGTGATTGCTAAGTCTTTCCTCAAGGCCCGTCAGTCGTCCTTCTACAGAGGAATCCTCGTCTTTGACAAGTTCTTGGCATCTAACGAGGTCATGAGTGTAGTAGTTGTGGAGGCCATCCTTAAAGGAAGCTACGCCGCCTTTGTCGCAGTCATAACATAGGAACGTGGGTTCTGTGATGTGATTTTGAGGGTCAGTAAGTTATTAGTATTCATTTTTTAATACTGACTTTCACATTGTGCGCAGAACCAGCACGGCTGCGAAACCTCCTTGGTACAGAGTGTACACGTGGCTTTCTCCGCTTTTGCCCCACCCTTCCTGATATTTCCCCCCTGGTTCTCTTCCTCACCTTGCCCAATATTTCCCCCCTGGTTCGTATCTCCACTTCTCAGAATATTTCTGGCTTTCTCTAAAGCTGCCCTCGAGTTGCGCTCAAGCTGACCATGTTGTCTAACGTGCACGACCCGTCTTAGCTTGACGAGATCATGTGTGGGGCGATGTACCGTTGTCAGGTCAGCGCGGTTCACTTCAGCAGCCACACATTGAGGCTCATCGCAGAGATCTACGGTGTTCCATGTATCCTTCGTTTGGCACGTTAGACACATTATGCGCGATCCAGTGATTGTCACTCCACAGTGATCGCAGTTATATCTGTTTGTGAACTGCATGGGAACACTTCCATGTTGAATACATAATCAAATGCGCACCCATGTTTCACAGTGATCCGAATCTGATGTAAAGCCAACAAATAACAAAATGTGGCGTCATTAGGCATAAATTCCCGTTGCAAAACATTGTATTCCGCCTCTTCAGAATCTTTAAGACGTTTTCCGGCCAAAGTACGAACAAGGCGTGGAATGAACTTC
The DNA here is from genome assembly GCA_015178975.1 of Hysterangium stoloniferum. NCBI lineage: Eukaryota > Fungi > Basidiomycota > Agaricomycetes > Hysterangiales > Hysterangiaceae > Hysterangium > Hysterangium stoloniferum. The sequence goes on along the minus strand of WHVD01000002.1, from coordinate 1,676,983 downwards.
TTCCTGGAGTCTCTGCGTTCCTTAAAAAATGACCAGGACCACAACTGGCGGCGAACCTGGCTGCATATTGCATTAATCGCAAACTGCCATAATGCGCGGGCCTGATTGTCTTCCAGAAATTTTGGACGTGGATAGAAACTGAAGATATCTGCAGGGACTCGTTTTAAGAGGAATGTCCACGATGTTGACCCATCGTCTGGCGTTAAAGCCATTTGTCCTTGGATTGTTTCTGTAGACGCGTCGAACCTTCCCGTGAAATATTGCTGCGGGGATGCACCGCCACGGAATATCTTACTGAACTTCAGACTTATAAAATTAGGAGCTTCCCCGACCTTGCATTCTCCAACAACTGTAAACTCGGTGTTGGCTACTTCTCCGGTGGCCTCGAATTCATTCTGTCCTGCTGCACGAAATGCATACGACGACATCAGAGTGGCATAGTCTCCACTGTAATTGTATCCATTCCAGACCCCCAAAATCGGTTTCAGGACTGATGATATGTCCGCGTTTGGCTGGGGGGATGTGTCTGACTCGGGAGTTTCGTAGGCGATGTACCCGAAGTCTCGTTGGTCAAGCGGGTAATTACAGACATCAACTGCTCGGACATCTGGGATTTCCAAGGCTTCGTTATAAGGGAATTCCTCTGGGTCACTTTGTCGAACAATGGCTGGAGCCCATAGGTCAGATGGCTCATGCCAGTACCCGAACTAGCATGTAGGTCAGGTAAATGTGCGCATAACTAAACCATTAGTAAGACCTTACGATACCATGAGCGAAGACCTTAAATTGATGTTTTTCATCGAGTTTTTGCTGTTTGAAAATGGCTGTCATATTTTTTCATCAATAAGTCCTAATAAAAACCTTTAAGAATATGTATGTATAATCTCACCATGCAAAATATTGTAACGTTCTGCCACAGCATCGAATACCCACTCGATGGTGTCGGCCGCGTCCTACTAAATGTTAGTTATGAGGTATGTATTGTCGAGAAACTCACTTCTAGTTCATCATGGTGAATGATTCTATTTTGGCACATTCGGAAGATCTCAAAATGCTGCTTCAAGAGTAAGTAAAGGATTGGGAAAACGTACTACAGGTTTCCCATAACATCAGTCGTACTCGAACACATGAGATCGGCCCATTGCTTACTTTCTCAATTCGACCAGGTCCTGTTACCAAAGCTATAGTGTCTAACTCGTCAATATCGTACTTTATCGCCTGTAAGTTCTTTTTAAGCCTCTCTTCCTCTGCATCCACATAACTCCGAGCTTTGAGCACTTCATTGCGGTATGACACGTTGACCGAATCTTGCAGGGTTGTCACGCGTTGATAGACTTGCTCTAGGTAGTCATTCGCGAAGCATAGATTTTCGGATCTGATGTTGGGGAGGATGGCGAACATTTTGCCAGTCAATTCCCGGATTTTGCTGGAGTATTCAGTTAGCGTCATATGCCACCTTGTGCGGGATGGTTTAGACAAGCGCATCGGTCGAACGACCCCCTTTTGGTTTCGTACCTACAGCCCAGTATGCTATCCAATGAGGCAGACTGGGGTTGAGTAACATCAGTATTGTGTCAATTAGTAGAAGACCATGATAACAAAGTACCTCCATCCTGATGGTCGCGAAGTAGTAAATGTATTGACTTCAGCAAGCGTTATAAAACCTGAGGCATCATCGTCAAACGCTTCGCTGATCGGCTGCAGCCTCAATGTATTGATATAAGCCAACGCCCACTCATCGTCTGGATGTTTCTCGTGCGTGACGACAGCGTCGGGGGTTGTGTCAGCAGGAGAGCCGACGTTCCATTTCTCATGGAAATGTTCGCGAATATTCATCACGAAATGCCGAGCCTTCACGCTGCTTCTCCCATTCTGCATTGGGTGTTGTAGCTATTGTGGCATAACAGTTAGGGGGGAAACGAGAGAGACTCACCATTTCTTTCCATATTTTGTAGACATCCTGCAAGCCAGACCATGGTCAATCGGAAAGGTTGAAGACATGTAATTATACTTACAGGATCAATAAGTCGATCACGAGGTCCCGAAGTAATCGCACTAATGATACGATCACCTTCCCTCCCCAAGACGCGAGTGAGCTCTTCTGTGATCTGGCGTTGCTGAATTTCAAATTTCCGCTCAAACACCTTCTCATTCTTCTCCATCGCCTTATCCGGGCTGGTATGCAGGTCTTCGAGAAGTTCCTCCATATCGTCTTTATTTAATGTCTTTTGTGGCCCAGTGGAAATGAGCTCGAGGCTAGCGGTGTTCTTGTGGGCTAACTTGTTCAGCTCTTCTAGGGCCTTTTTGTTATTCTGAACGGCTTCTACACCTCCTCTTTTTTCTACAAGCTGTGCCATTTCTTTTTCCTCCGGAGATACCAATTGCTTCAACATTTGCATCATCAAGTCCAATCTAGCGTTCACATCACCAAGGGCTTCATTTGCCGCATCGACACCACGGGCAGTATGAATTGTGAGAGCGAACTCGAATTCCTGGCGTCGCCTGACGAATAGGCTCAAAAACTCTAGAAATCGGTTTTCCCAGACTGAGCCGACAAGTACTTTGACTGGATAAAGAAGAAGTGGTGTAAGTACTACGGGACAAAATAAACAGGTCTCAGAAAACACATACCAAGAAGTTTTTTCTTTGAATATGTGTCGCAAGCGTTTGCACATTTTTTGATGTCCTTCTCGGTGTCTTCAGAAAGCTTCTCGCAAGTGCATCACATAATGTCAAGGAAACAGAGTTGATAGAATTGAATAGGAACTCATTTAATATCCTCATGAACCAGTGGAATCCTATAATATCAGATATTATCGGATCAGAAGCACGGCACCATACTTACTAAGGCGCCTCAGGAAGTACGGTAAACATAAGGTAAAAGAAACGGACATTAAGAGATGGTATATCCAGGTTATTCCTATTAGCATGGATAGTACGACCCCTAAAGATGCCCGATCCGATATTCTTTACTGATACTTTAACTAGGTACAAAAATTCAACTTGAAGCCTAGGCACGTCCTGTTAGCAATTTTAGAGATTGATGAGAGGACATATTGTGCTAAAATCGGTCTCGAAGGCTCACAAGAGAACTCAGGTCTTTAACTAGAGACTGAATTAATATGTTTTAATTCGAGAGCGGTTGATGATAGATTGTTCTCGCTTTGTCGCGAATAGGCTTCTTTAGGAGTATGGGAAGCCCTCAAGTGGGATGTTGTAAAAAGTACCATGAAATTATGCTTCCGCCATATCGAGGTCATTAATCAGGAAAGTGAGAATATCAGTAAGTATGCTGTCTATATTGTCTAGAGCCATCTAGGAGAGCTAGCTAGCTCGGCTAGACACGGCTAGACACACTACTTTCGCGAGATCCTTATTTACTAGTCGGTATAAAAGCTTACTATGGATATATGGAGGCTAAGGGGGCTAGGGACTCTACAAAATGGGTGTAGACATTCCCAAATCCCTGATGTTAAAACTCAACTGGTACCACAGGCCTCTTCAACATGATTTGCAAAATGTTTGAGAGAATACAGTGAGATTCACTGTGATTCCCAATTAATCAGTACAATTTAATATACTTTGCAAATATGTCAGGGATCGGACCTAAGGTCGTGCAAGGGATACACACGAAAGCTTGTCAATAAACAGGATAGAGTATCTACATGCTCTATCTACCTATATATACCCAATAGGGCGTAGGGTAATCTATCAATAGCCCAGCGACTATCTACTAGACCTAGGTACCATCGGTGGAGCATCCATCGATGACGGCGTCTATCTCATACATGGCGGAGTATGCCATCGAACCTAGACCACTCATACTAAGATAACGTTCGCTAAGGTGTAGCCGTCAAGCATGACGTATACTACGTAGATAAGCGACGGGGACGACCCTACGTCGTACCCTGACATTACCCCCTCTTTATGGTTCATCGTCCCGATGAACAAGTTTCACAACGTCGACGACTTCCTAATGAGATCAGCCAGTCTCATATGATTGGAGCCGAGAATCGATCATAGATGCTCACGAAGAGCGGGATCGGTAGAGTTCGGAGTCGACCTATCCTTCGACGAATCGCAAGGAATATAGATGCGTGTGTATGGGCACGTGGGTTAGAGCTAGTACCACAGTGCGATAGGATGGGTGAAGGCACTAGGGACGGCCTTCGGTAGAATCGGATGTGTTGGTTAACACCTCGATAAACGTAAAGAGTCTGCTACCAGGGATGGTCTTCCGCCGAAGCGTACGGGCACATATGGCGAGGCTAAATACGGTAGACATCTAGAATACTGCTAGCACGTAGAACAATGTTGTGTCTACACAGTATCCATGATCGATGCTCGACACTAGTGAAAGTGTCATCGTCCACAGCGACGACGTGTACTTGCAGAGCTTGCATTCCAGAGGTACACGGCCCCGATGGGGGCTGTTGTAGGGCTCAACGTCGGAGATGCCTGCTCACGACGAGGAGGGCGACCAGTACTGTGTCGTGGTCTATGCACGTAGAGGCGTGTGAGTGCTTAGGTGAATATAGAGTGGAGCGTAGGCGTAGAAAGGAGCGGACGCGTCGGTATCCTGTTTATTTGTCAGGGATCGGACCTAAGGTCGTGCAAGGGATACACACGAAAGCTTGTCAATAAACAGGATAGAGTATCTACATGCTCTATCTACCTATATATACCCAATAGGGCGTAGGGTAATCTATCAATAGCCCAGCGACTATCTACTAGACCTAGGTACCATCGGTGGAGCATCCATCGATGACGGCGTCTATCTCATACATGGCGGAGTATGCCATCGAACCTAGACCACTCATACTAAGATAACGTTCGCTAAGGTGTAGCCGTCAAGCATGACGTATACTACGTAGATAAGCGACGGGGACGACCCTACGTCGTACCCTGACAAAATATTTGAGAGGGCACAATGCAATTCACTACAAGTTACAATTATTCAGGATGATTCAATATGATTCACAAATGTTTGAGAGGTGTTAGGAACCTCATTCTTGGGTCCCAACAACATGTTCTCACTCTGGCATCTCTATCAACCAAAAAATGATAAAAGTGAAGTAAAAGTCAGTCAGCAGCCACAGTTCAAAGTGCATGCAACCCACCACTCACACCACTTCCCGAGTGGGTATATTGAACTTGATTCTAATAGAGGCAATTGCATGTGATTGTAGGGTTTAGAATCAAATGAACTTTAGGATCCTCAAAAGATCCCTAACTAATTTTCATAAGGATTCAATGGATGATTTGGAGTTTGTATAAAATAAGGCTCAACTAGGGATCCTGGGTTTTTTTTTGGGGGGTTATCCTGGTGAAAGCTGATTAAGTTAACCATGCATGGTTTGTTTTGGTGGTGGACCTCCAAGTTCCCATTACAGTTTGCATTATATGTAGGTATGCCAGGTTCATCTTCAACATGGCATTCACCTTGGACAGGCCCTTCTCAAAATTTGTTTCCATAGTGGTCAACCATTCATCAATCATCTTTTCATGGTTGCTAAGTCTCTTCTCAAGGCCTGTCAGTCCTCCTTCTATAGAGGAATCTTTTGTAAGAATTACATAATAGGGTGAAAAGTATTGACCTGAGCTGGATTTGAACCAGCAACCACTATGTCTGGATTATATGTCTAGTGCTCTTAACCCCTAAGCTATCAGGCCATTAAGAGTAGTTCTGTTAGGAACCAGTCACTACTGAGATGGTTAGTCATCAGTAAGATATTATTTTATCCAAGTCAACCATTGCTCATTCAACATATTAGATTTTTTGGGTTTGTGAACAATGTACATAGCATGTGATTGATGGGTAACCAGGTATGGTATTACCGGTAGTAGGTACTTAAACTAAGTACTTGTACTATACACTTCATATGTTTGCAACACCTTCTTTGTACCCAAACCGAGTCAAGTGTATTACAAACTTGCAAATTCTAACACAAACATATAACCTAGCTTGAAGGGCATTATCAAGCAATGCTGAGTGGGGCTGAAACCACTAGACTTGTCTGGCTTTGACTAGCCACTCACTTTATTGTTGCAGACACTCATGCTATGAAGTTGAACCCGAACCTGAACCTGTGGACGCCTCGTTAAAAAGTGTTGCATATTGAACCCAAACCCAAACCTGTGGATGTGTTAGGATATGTACAGGGTGGGTCTCCGGAGAAACCCACGGAATATCCGGTAGGACTTGGCTTCAGCTTATAGGCTGCACCCTCACTAGATTGTGTTGTTCAATTTCAGGCAGACGGACGGGAATCCTGGGGTGTCTGGGTGGGGGTCGTGGGTCGAGGGGTTGTAGCTCGGAGGTCGTGGGTCGTGAGTCGAGATTAGTGAGAGAGATAGATGCGCCGGAGCCCGTGGGCTCCGACTAGTGCGAGCGGTGTGATTCAAGTAGGGTTTTAGAGAGGAAAATGTATTAGATTACTGGGGGGAATCTAAGCCGATTTTCTGACTGGATTGTATGTACAACATCTGCCAGTTTAAATAGACCGTGGAGTAAATGTCATACCGAATCCAGTAATAATGAAATGAAATGAGCAAAACATAAAACGGGAATAGTAAACACCAAATTGGTGTTAGGAATGGGATGGAATGGAGTGGAGTCCGAATAGTGACAAATCATAAACCATAACGGGAAATGGAGCGGGAGTGGAGTCCGAATCGTGACAGGTCATTTGACTAAAATGGGAATGGGGCTCTGTTAGAGAGGTGACTGGTCTTCTGAGTGGGCTCCGGTGACTGATGTGTGGGACGAGGTTGGAAATAGACAGAGACGGAGTCCGGTGGGTTTTCCAGTGACTGAAACACAACGTAACTAAGATGAACGTAGACGAGTCTGATGTATGGAGTCCGATGGGAATTCTGGTAAACTGATAATGGGTGCCTATAGGGTGTGGGTGCATATAGGTTAGTGCCTGGAGTCTGGCGGGATTTCCGGTCATAACAGGATGCCTCGTTGGAAAGTGTCACATGCCAAACCTGAACCCGAACCTGTGATTGCCTCATTGGAAAGCATCGCATGCTGACCCCAAATCAGAACTGTGGATGCCTTGTTGAAAAGCATTGCACACCGAACCCAAACCCAAACTGTGGATGCCTCGTTGAAAGGTGTCGCACACTGATCCTTAACCCAAACCCATGGATGCCTCATTGAAAAGCATCACACATTGAACAAAACTGTCAGCCACACCTTGTTGAACAGCATGCATTGAACCCGACCTGAACCGTCAGCCACACCTTGTTGAACAGCATGCATTGAACCTGACCTGAACCATCAGCCACACCTTGTTGAACAGCGTGCACCAACCTGAATTGAATTGTTGGCCACAACTCATTGAAAAGTGTGTGCTGCATTGAACTTGAACTTGAACTTGTGTGTGCCTTGCTGAAAAGTGTTACATCACTAGACTCAGACTGAAAGCATATTTCTGTACGAAGACTACATTGTTCGAGAAGTATTAGATTTTTTGGGTTTGCAAACAATGTAGCATGTGATTGATGGGTAACCGGGTATGGTATTACTGGTAGTAGGTACTTAAACTAGGTACTTGTACTATACACTTCATACATTTGCAAGGCATTCATTGTATTCAAACTGAGTCAAGTGTATTATGAACTCACAAATTCTAACATCTTTGTCTTTCACAAGTTCTTGGCATCTAATGAGATCATGAGTGTAGTAGTTGTGGGGGCCATCCTTAAAGGGAGCCCATAGGCTGGATGGCTCATTCCAGCATCTAATGGACCCACCATACCTTACCTAAGTAGCACAGACTGACACCCCTGCCTAACTGGGTATGTCTCACAGTGAGAGACATACAGTGACTTACAAAATGTATCCAATGTTTTGCAGTTTCAACTTGTATAGCTTATACCCCAGTAGATAAAATTGTAAAAATCACCAAAATATTTGCCAACATACTCTATCATCATCATCAATATATAGTAAAGTTGTATGGTGGGTGGTGGGCATTTTTAGGTGCCGGAGGTGCCCTAATTAGTCAGGGTGCAGAGCACCCAAATTGTCCCCGATGGGGCCCAGAAATCCCCATGAGGGTGGGTTAGCACCTGAATTCCCTAATTAGTCAGCATGGGTGCATTTCTGCACTTGTGGGAGCTTTTCTGACAGCATGGGTGCATTAGTGGTGCTGCGGGAGTATTTTGTGACAGGTGCAGAAGTATTTTCTAATGCACAGAGGTATTTTGTGATGTGCGGAAGTATTTGTCCATGTGTGGGAGTATTTTGTCACATGCATGGAGGTATTTTACATGCACAGAAGTATTACAGTGGGGGACAAAACCGTTCCAATGATTTTTTATATGTCAAAGAATGTTGAATAACCCAATGAGTACTTGACCAATTGACCTGAAATTTTCAATTTAGGTAGTCATATATGTTGGCTATATACCCTAATAATTCTATCACATAAGCATTATTTGTCATCAAATTATAAATCAAATACTAATGCAATCTCATTGGAACAGTTTTGTCCCTGGTATATAATCCAATACAAATCATATAATCTAGTACTTGGTGTAACCCCCCTTGGCATCCAAAACAGCTGCAATCCTTCTAGGCATACTATCTATCAAATTCTGACAAATAGAAGCAGGAATCCTGTCCCATTCTGTCTGGACCTTTCCCATAACTCCTGAATACTCCTAGGCTCCACTTCATACTCTAGTAGCCTCTTCTTGAGGTAATGCCAAAGGTGTTCAATTGGATTAAGATCAGCAGATTGAGGGGGCCATATCATGACATCAAAATCACTGCCATTAAGCCAATTGGTGGCCTTCTTGCTCTTGTGTTTGGGATCATTGTCTTGCTGAAAGACAATATCCCCAGTCTTCTTCTTGTAATGCTTGAGAGATTCTTGAAGTTCATCCTCCAAAATGCTAACATAAAGTTCAGCATCCATCCTCCCATCAATCTTGGTGGCATATCCTCATCCTTCCCAGAACATACAACCCCACAACATCAGATTCCCCCCTCCAAACTTGACTGTGCCCTCAACCAGCCTATCACTGAGCCCCTCTCCTGCTTTTTTCCACATCCACTTCCTCCCATCTGACCCCAAATGATTGATTTTAGTCTCATCTGACCAAATAGCCCTCTTCCAGTCCTCCAGAGACCAGTTCTTGTGTGCCAATGCAAAGTCCAGCCTCTCCCTTCTATGCCTTTTTGTGAGTTTAGGCCTTTTCCTCTTCACCACAGCCTTCATTCCAGTTTTCTTGAGTTCCCCACGAATTGTTCTTGCAGAGATAGACTCCCCAGTCATATCTTGTAGGACTTTAGAGGCTGAGTGGCATGGTCAATCTTCTGGGAAGTGATTTGTTGGATGATATAATGGGTATCAGAGGGGGAAAGTTTGCATGGACAACCTCCAGCTGCTTTGGAGAGGGAGGAAGAATGTTTAGAGTGAATTCTGGATATAGTAGAGACAGAATGACCAGTGGTAGCAGCTACTTCATGTGCAGACTTGCCCTTGTCAAGTAGAGTAAGAACACGATCAAGTTGAGCAGGAGTGAGAGCTCTCATGATGTAAACTGATGGATTGTTGGGATGCTATCACTTGGAGAAGTGAACAGTTGTATATATACATGACAGGTCACATGATTCTATTTGCATTTATTTGTGGATAATCAATAAGATTATGTGCTAATCATGTGACAGGGACAAAACTGTTCCAATGAGATTGCATTAGTATTTGATTTATAGTTTTATGACAAATAATACTTATGTCATAGAATTCTTAGGGTATATAGCCAACATATATGACTACCTAAATTAAAAATTTCAGGTCAATTGGTCAAGTACTCATTGAGTTATTCAACATTCTTTGACATATAAAAAATCATTGGAACAGTTTTGTCCCCCACTATATGTCATGTGTGCAGAGGTATTTTCCGATACTCCAGGAGTATTTTGTCACGTGCATGGAAATATTGTTACATGCCTGGGAGTATTTTTGAAACATGTGGGAGTATTTTGTCAGGCTGCAGGAGAATTTGTCATATGCGTGGAACCATTTCACATGCCCTAATGGAAACATTTCCCACACCCCTCCAGTAGAATTTCCCATGCCATTCACATACCCATTTTCCACACCCTTCATGGGACCATTTCCCACACCTCAAGGACACATTTCCCATGACCTTTCTGGGAGAATTGCCTGCCCCCTTTTGGGAGTATTTCCTGTGCCCTCATGGAAGCATTTCATGTGACATTCATGGAGGAATTTTTGACACCATTTCCCTGAGCCACCCTCATAGCATAGAGTCCATCAAGGTCAGACTAGATACCAGAGCTGATTTATCCCTCATATTAGAAGAGTTCTATTGGGAACTGAAGGATCAGCCTAAACTGAAACAGAGACTTAAACTATGGAGGACATCTGAAAACTATTAAGTATACCAAATTCTAATTACTCTAAAGCTCATTTAAACATCTGGGATGTGATTCAAACATAATTTGGTTTTTGAAACTTTTTGAAAGTTTTAAACTCTCTTGTACATTACAAACTAAAGAATCTTTCCGGACATGAGTAGACAATAAAAAGAATTAGTAGTTTGAAACACTAATACTTTTAAGAAATAGATACCTTTAGATAGTCCATTCCATGCATATGTATATCATTGGCACCTCCAAATAAATATGTATTACTTCAGAATGGATCTGTCAATCTGAACAGATTTCTACTTGATTCAACATACCCAGAATATATAGGGGGTTTTACTTAATAAAGACAGCTGTGGTATGAAAAATTTCCAATAATATTGTACATATTTTACATGGAAATAACTACATTACAACCTTTAAAAAACAAAGTACTAATAAAAGTATTATTAGGCATCTGTAAAAGCAAGGAAATTATATACAATGGGTTCTATTAATTGACTCTGAATTGTTTAGGATGTAATATGGAGAATTGTTTCTTATAGTTGATGGTTAACAATATAATAGTCTCAGAGGATATATCACTATTTAAAGATGGAGTTTTGTAGAAACATAAATTTTACCAGTAAACATCTGATATTATAATGATTACAGACAACTTCCTATGATTGATACAACTCACAAGAAGTGCCAAAGTATTAAGATACATTAGTGTTTCCATCTATCTTAAGGATGATACAGGAACCCTATTATGTGTTAAGAACTGAAAACTGACTATTGTCAGTGGCTGACGGGGACCGATCAGAAGGACTTGGCTTCAGCTTATGTGCTGCGCCCTTGCAAATATCCATAAGGTGTCCTTAGATTTCGGATGGGCAAAGACTAATCCTAAAGAGTTCCTTTCAGCGAGATGCCGATCGAAACCGAAGGACAAGTCGAGTGTTGGGCCAAGGGGTCGGGGCTGGGAGTGGGTGAGCGCATGCAAAGGTGGAAGGGAGAATTCTTAGTATGAGACTGTTACAGACATATGAGGGTGTTCTGAGTCAATATTCTGATTGCCTAGTAACTACAACTACAGCGGGTTCATATACAGGTAACAGGCATCTAGAAAATACTAATGGGGAGAAGGGCAGAAAACAGTATGAACAATAAACTTGACTAGGAACGGGAAGTTTATGATTAGTTCGGAGGCCGATGATAACCGAGAGCGGAATTACGATAAAAGGAAATAGTTCAAGGACTATTGGTGGTCTCCAACTCTCCGTCGCTTGACGCACCTAGCCAACAAGTTGTCACCAAAAAGGATGGTCTCGCTTCAGCATGGACTGCGGCATATGGACCCCCCCGGCCGCCTTCGGAAGCTGGTCCTGAAAGACTAGGTCAGAATAATTCTTTGTTATTTGTTTGTTTGTTTGTCATCTAATCATAGTGAATTTTAGGAAACAACAGCACGAGCGAAGAGGCTGTCATCAATGTCGAAAATTGCGCAGCAGTCGTAATAGCTACCGTCTCCGCTTTGAATGCTGACGAATTGGATGCTGTTAAAAACGGAATTATTAAATTTTCGGAAGTCGGTACAGTGTTTCTAAGTGCCTTGGACGAAGTAGCGCAACTACATCCTTTCATAACAGGTGAGGCTCATTGAAAAGAACCCGCAATGGTCATTTATTGCTTTACAACAGCCGCTGTCTTGATTTTCAAGGTTTGATAGAGAATATCCCTATCCATGATCATCTCATTTATACTCTATAGACCGTTTGGACACTTGAGATGAAACGGCGGGAGAATGACAACAAAATAAGGGCCGTGTACACCGAGATGAAGCATATGATGGTTGTTCTCGTACAGTAAGTACTCGCAACGTGCTGTAATATTGTGGTTCTGACCAACTTATAGACTAAAAAATGTAAAAGATGTGACCGAGATAGCCCCAGACGGTACGACCATAGCGGGACGCATACAGAAGCTTTCTGAAGACACCGAGAAGGACATCAAACAATGTGCAAACGCTTGCGACACATATTCAAAGAAAAAACTTCTTGGTATGTGTTTTCTGAGACCTGTTTGTTTTGCCCCATATTACTTACGCCACTTCTTCTTTATCCAGTCAAAGTACTTGTCGGCTCAGTCTGGGAAAACCGATTTCTAGAGTATTTGAGCCTATTCGTCAGGCGACGCCAGGAATTCGAGTTCGCTCTCACAATTCATACTGCCCGTGGTGTCGATGCGGCAAATGAAACCCTTAGTGATGTGAACGCTAGATTGGACTTGATGATGCAAATGTTGAAGCAATTGGTATCTCCCGAGGAAGAAGAAATGGCACGGCTTGTAGAGAAAAGAGGAGGTGTAGAAGCCGTTCAGAATAACAAAAAGGCCCTAGAGGAGCTGAACAAGTTAGCCCAAAAGAACACCGCTAGCCTCGATCTCATCTCCACTGGACCACAAAAGACATCAAATGAAAATGATATGGAAGAACTTCTCGAAGACCTTCGTACCAACCCGGATGAGGCGATGGAGAAGAATGAGAAGGTGTTTGAGCGCAAATTTGAAATTCAGCAACGCCAGATCACAGAACAGCTCACTCGCACGGTAAGGAGGGAAGGTGATCGTATCATTAGTGCGATTGCTTCGGGACCTCATGATCGACTTCTTGATCCTGTAAGCATAAATACATGCCTTCAACCTTTCCGACTGACCATGGTCTGGCTTGCAGGATGTCTACAAAATATGGAAAGAAATGGTGAGTCTCTCTCGTTTCCCCCTAATTGTTATGCAACATTAGCGACAACACCAAATACAGAATTGGAGAGGCAGCGTGAAGGCTCGGCATTTCGTGATGGCTCTTCGCGATTATTTCCATGAAAAATGGAACGTTGACTCTCCTGACGGCACAACCCCCGGAGCTGTCGTCGCGCACGAGAAACATTCAGACGATGAGTGGGCGTTGCCTTATATCAATACAGTTCGGCTGCAGCCGATCAGCGAAGCCTTCGACGATGATGCTTCAGGTTTTATAACGCTTGCCGAAGTCAATACATTTACTACTTCGCGACCCTTAGGATGGAGGTACTTATTGTCATGGTCTTCTACTAATTGACACAATAATGATGTTGCTGGATCTCAGTCTGCCTCATTGGATAGCATACTGGGCTGTAGGTACGAGACCAAGAGGTGGTCGTTCGACCGATGCGCCTGTCTAAAGCATTCTGTACAGGGTGGCATATGACGCTAACAGACTACTCCAGCAAAATCCGGGGACTAATTGGCAAAATGTTCGCCATCCTCCCCAACATCAAATCCGAAAATCTAAATTTCGTGAATGACTACCTGGCGACGGTTTGTCGGCGTGTGACGACCCTACGAGCTTCGGTTAACCTCTCGTACCGCAATGAAGTGCTCCAAGCTCGTTTTCAGAGTTATGTGGATGCAGAGGAAGAGAGGCTCAGGAAAAACTTGCAGGAAGTGGCCTACGATATTGACGCGATGAACACTTTAGTTTTGGTCACAGGACCTGGTCGAATTGAGAAAGTACGTACATCGACTCATGTGTTCGGGTATGACTGATGTTCTAGGAAACGTGTAGTACGTTTTTCCGATCCTTTACTTACTCTTGAAGCAACATTTTGAGATCTTCCGAGTGTGCCAAAAAAGAATGATTCACTGTAATGAATTAGAAGTGAGTTTCTCGACAATGCATTCCTCTTTATAACTAACAACTAGTAGGATGCGGCTGACACTATCCAGTGGGTGTTTGATTCTGTGGTAGGACGTTGCAATGTTTTGCAGTGTGAGATTATACATACCTATCTTAAAGAGTTTTATTCGGACTAATTGATGAAAAAATATGACAGCCATATTCAAACAGCAAAAACTTGATGAAAAACATCAATTTAGGGTCTTTGCCCACGGTATCGTAAGTCCTTGCTAATGGTTTAGTTATGCGCACATTTACCTGACCTACATGCTAGTTCGAGTACTGGCATGAGCCATCCGGCCTATGGGCTCCAGCCATTGTTCGACAAAGTGACCCAGAGGAATTCCCTTATAACGAAGCCTTGGAAATGCCAAATGTCAAAGCAGATGGTGTCTGTAATTACCCACTGGATCAACAAGACTTCGGGTACATCGCCTACGAAACTCACCAGTCAGACAAATCCACCCAGCCAAACGCGGACATATCATCAGTCCTCGCTCCAATTTTGGGGGTCTGGAATGGATATATTTACTGTGGGGAGTATGCCACTCCGATGACGTCGTATGTGTTTCGTGCAACAGGACAAAATAATGAATTCGAGGCTTCCGGAAAAGTAGCCAATGACGAGTTTACAGTTGTCGGAAAATGTGAGGTTGGGGAAGCTCCTAATGTTATAAGTGTGGAGTTCAAACGGATATTCCGTAGCGGTTTATTCCAGTCGGAATATTTCACAGGAAAGTTCGATGCGTCTACAGAAACAATCCAAGGGCGAAAGGCTTTATCGCCAGACAATATGCCAACATCGTGGACATTCCTCCTAAAACGAGTCCCCGCAGATATCTTCCGCTTCTATCCACTTCCAAAATTTCTGGAAGACAATCAGGCTCGCGCATTATGGCAGTTTGCGATTAATGCGATACGGAGCCAGGTTCGCCGCCAATTGTGGTCTTGGTCGTTTTTCAAGGAACGCAGAGACTCTAAGAAGAAGTTCATTTCGCTCCTTGTTCGCACTTTGGCCGGAAAACGCCTTCAAGATTCTGAACAGGCGGAATACACTGTTTTGCAACGGGAATTTATGCCTAATGACACCACGTTTTGTTATTTGTTGGCTTTACATCAGATTCGGGTCACTGTGAAACATGGGTACGCATTTGATTATGTATTCAACATGGAAATGTTCACCATGTAGTTCACAAACAGATATTTATGCGATCACTGTGGCGTAACAATCACTAAATCGCGCATAATGTGTCTAACGTGCCAAACGAAGGATACATGGAACACCGTAGATCTCTGTGATGAGGCTGGGTGTATGGCTGCTGAAGCGAACCGCGTTGACCTGACAATGGTACATCGCCCCACACACGATCTCGTCAAGGTAAGACGGGTCGTGCACTTTATGCAACATGGTCAGTTTGAGCGCAACTCGAGAGCAGCTTTGGAAAAAGCCAGGAAGATTTTGACGCCAAGTGAAGATGCGAACCAGGGAGGAATGTTTAGGGAAGGTGAGGAAAAAGGGGAGAAAGCCAAGTGTACACTCTGTACCAAGGAAATTTCGCAGCCGTGTTGGTTCTGCGTACAATGTGAAAGTCAGTATTAAAAATGAAATACTAATCACTTACCGACACTCAAAATCACATCACAGAACCCACATTCTTCTGTTATGACTGCGACAACGGCGACGTAGCTTCCTTTGAAGCATACAATGGCCCCCACAACTATCATGCTCATGACCTCGTTAGATGCCAGAAACTTGTTAAGGACGAAGATTCCTCTATGGAAGGACGACTGACTGGCCTTGAGGAGAGACTTAGCAACCACGAAAAGATTATGGATGAACGGTTGACCGCCATGGAGACAAAGTTTGAGAGGAGCCATTCCCAGATAAATACTATGTTGGAGAAGATCCTTGAAAAGATTAGGGTAACGGAATGATATAACGGATTTTTGGAAAATCTTTGACCATAGCAGCATCTCTTCAACATTTGTGCTCTCGACTTTTGTATATTAAATCGTGTTTACAATCACGGCGCGATCAATAAAGAAATGAGCCTTTATTTTAATCTCTGAGAGTTCGTGAGATATATTTACTCTCATGAACAAGTGTTATTATTGACGCATGCAGTGAAAACATACGCGCCCAGACGCGCGTCCCAGCATACGCGCCCAGTACCTTAGAACTTCTCCACTACTTCACCATGTTTCTTACACGTTCTGAATACGGTAGGAACTGTTTAGTATATCTACTTGTGTTCATTGTGTTCATTATTATGTTGGGGACAGATCGTGGTGTTAACACTTGAACAACGTTGTCTCATGTCTATTATGCAGTGAAATATGCCATGGAAGCTGTTAAAGTGAGAAATGCCCTTTGAACCACTGGATATAAAACTGGTATCATTCGTCATTTCCAGCTCGGTTCAACGACAGTCGGAATTCCCACCTCGGAAGGCGTCGTCCTAGGTGTCGAGAAGCGTGTGCAATTGCCTCTATCAGAATTAAGTTCGACAGAGAAGACCATGGAGATTGATACCCATTTGGGATGTACCATGAGTGGTGGGTTCGGTCCACTTTTACGATGAGGCTGCCGGCTGACTTCTAATTCGTTGTTCTCATTTAATGGTTGATAGGATTAACGGCTGATGCACGAACGATGATTGACCATGCGAGGGTTACATCACAGAATCACGCGTTGACGTATGATGAGAAAATTAAGGTGGATCGTGTGCCTTTTATATGGGTTGGTATACAGCTTAGGCTGAGCTTTCCCTGTTAGTATAGGTTGAATCTGTCACTCGGGCAGTTTGCGATCTTGCCCTGTGGTTTGGTGAGAGTGCATGATGAGGACGCAATGATGGTATGTCGAAGCTACCATATCCTAAATTACCGGCATCGTTTGTTAAACTAGTCACATTACACGCAGAGTCGGCCATTTAGAGTTGCGCTTTTAAACGGCGGTGTAGATAAAGGGGAGAATGAGGGCTAAGGCAAATACAGTAGGTCAGAAAGAATGAACCAGATTCAAAGTCAATATTCAAACTAAGGTATTGCAGTATTTATACCAAGAACTGGTATTGTTCTACAAATTGAGCAGTCAAGGGGTAGACCCACAAGGAACAAGGAAAGAGACAAATGGGTCTAATGAAAGGCACAAGTGTAGTTGGATAATCAGAGGTGGATCTAAATTAGAGACAAAGGGAAAGTTAACTGAGGTTCCAATCATCACAGGGTGCAGTGTTGTACTAGAAAACTAATGTACATATATAAAGTGTTAAGTGAATGAATTTTTGGAAAGGCTTCACATTCTGAAGCAGAAATAGATGGTGAGCTGTTAAGAACAGAAAACTGACTGATGTCAGTAGACTGATGGGGACCGATTGGAAGGACTTGGCTTCAGCTTATGTGCTGTGCCCTTGCAAGTTACTGTCTGGTATCCTTAAATTTCAGGCGGGCAAAAACTAATCTTATCGAATTCCTCACAGTGAGTTACTGATTGGAAATGAAGGATAAGTCGAGCGTCGGGCCAAGGGGTCAGAGACTGAGGATGCGTGAGCACACGCAAAGGTGGGGAGCAGGATACTTAGTGTAAGACTTATGAGAGATGTATGTATGTGGGTGTTCTGAGTGGATATTCTGATTGCCTAGTAACTACAACTACAGTGGGTTCATATACAAGTTATCAGCATCTAGAAAATACTAACTAAGGGAAGAGTGGAAAGTACTACTGACAAATAAGCTTGATTAGAAATCAGGAGGTTATGATAAGTTCAGAGGCTGTGATTAACCAAGAGTAGAATTATGAGAAAAGGAAATAGTCAGAGGGTTGCAGGTACATGCGGCATAGGTGAAAAATAGAGTAGAGCAGATCAACATAAGTAAAAGGGGACGTATCAAAGTATAACCAGATAGTATGAGTATAATCTGACAGGGCATAAATGGGGTTTGATCGCCGTGGGGGTACACATCAGTGTCGGGTGGCCGATGGTTTCTCATACGAGGACTTGATCAATAACTAGAAACATTGTATCCTTGGGGACCGTCGGTTTGCAACGGGGTTGTGACACGGTCTTAACATGAGCATACTCTAGGAGAATTCTTCAGAGTCCACAGTGAATGCAGATTTAACTTGAGGAAACTGGCAGAGGTCAACAAGAAAGTAGTATAAGCAAATCAGGTTCCAGACAGGGTCTGGGCATGGGTCTTAACTGATTATCCCAACTCAATTCTGTGTTAGGACTGGAAAATCTGCTGGGATCCCAGATCCTATCTATATGTAGATCTTTATCTCCCTCACAAAATGACCCACCAACCAGGCCTTGCCTGGGTCTCCCAGATCCCTTAGACACTTGGAGATCCTGTCCCAATCTACCCTTGAACCTGGTTGACATCTGGTTTATTATGTCTCCTGTGCATATTCCTGTTTCATCCTGGCCTTGTCCCTAGTATGGACACCCCTGCCTTGTCTCTTGTTCACCTGTTTTGGCTTTTTGTCCAACCAGGTTTGTGGAACAATAATCTTTAATTCTATATAGTCCAGCCTATTGCATGTACTTACAATCTGATCAGAAAATCAATTTTGCATACCTACTAGTTAGTTTTCAACTTTGTGCCAGCATACAGTGGCTCAAAAAAGTGTCCAAATGTTTTGGACTTTTTTAAAGAAAATCCAATAACAAATCACACAGGGCATCTATAATCATTGTTTAACAGTAGGAATTGAACTTTAATATCTCAGCTACAAAATGACTCCAACTCTGTCCATATCCAATCTGCAGTTAGAGTTTGGCTGAGTTTGAAAAAAAAACACTGCAATGCTATTCACTGTGTGACTCAGCACACATCAAGAAACTCTCATCTGGAAATTGGGATAACTACCATATTCCTTAACTAATTATGAGGCCAAGTTCAAGCCTTTTACATATTTATTAGATAAAACATAAATATTCCCCAGATCTGGACACTGAACCCAAAACCCATTGAAATTTGATGGGCCATTGATTTTAGCAGGATCATGGCTGTGAGCTACCTGTGAGTTTCATTGGAATTCTCCATCCCAAAATGGAGATCCTTCATCCATTGAATAAATTTTCTGTCTCTGCAGCCATTAAAATATGATTGCTAAGAGACATATCTGTGCCATAAATTGCTGCACTATGCCACTACCTCCTGGTCCACCTATAGGCCAGTCAACAGAAAGTTAATTAACCCAGAAGTGGATAACTATTGGGGTTCACAAAGGCAGTGCCTAGCCATGGCATCTTGATGGCTCTAAACTGTGCAACTGCTAGATTTACAACCACTGATTTAGGGTTGGCATACCTAGTTGACAAGACATACAATGTGTCAGCCTTATTTGTGTGGTGAGATGAGACATACTTCATATGATGTGAATTCAACATTGGGGAGTCCAGGGCAGGGATTCTATATGAGGGGGGGCAGGCAGGACTGTACATGTCAGAAAAGGAAGGGATGGTAACTCAAATCCACTCACCATCTTGTTTTCAACAAGGTTACAGGCAAATACAAGTGATATAGACAAGATTATACTCAGAAGCTTAGTTGTTTCAACCATGGGTAACATAGTGTCTTAGAAATGAAGAGCAGAATGATACTAATATCATTTTATATGGTGCCATCAAGAATACAGTTGGGGATTACAGTAACCTCAGTACACCAATTGCACCTGGAGGCTGCACATAATCTGTGAGAGTTGAGTTGTCCTGTCTATTTAAGGAAGTTTGAATAATTAACTAAATATTAAAAAGAACTAAAATAATTACAGTAATAAAAAAATTAAATTGGTTATTGGTTATGGTGGAAGGGGAGAGGGTTCATTTCAAAGAGGGTGAGGGAATTGGCAGCAAATTTAACACATTATCTAAAAGGTATGTCAGTATCCATGCTGCTATCACCTGGAAAACTAATAACATACTGAAATGTCTGGCAACTGGATGAACATCAACTTTCAGCAGCAGTATACTGTACAGTTGATTCTGGGTGCATTTGGGATTGGTGGTGGAGGATAGGGTGACATATATGATCCCTGTGCAAACAATGGGATAGAAACCACAGTGGGATTATGTGTTAAGGTTCATGAATTCCACAGATAGTCCCACAGAGGTTTCTCCAGTAACTATATTCCGAACACACACTTTCCTGGTAATAGTCCCATGGAATCCCCGTGTAATAGGTCCAGGGAGTTTCTGGGAATATTAGTAGTACAAGGGAGTGTGGTGTCAGAATAGTTACCAGAGAATGGGTACGGCTGAGATGGACTTGGCTTCAGCTTATGGGCTGCACCCTCGTACACTCATTCGGGTGTCCATATTTCGAACTGACAGAATGCATACAGGAAGATGTAGATTCCAGAGTTCCTGTGGGAGTTCCAGGAATTGAGCATGCAGTCAGACAAGAGGAGTAGGGACTGGAGCAGATTGTTCAGGGGAAAACTTGTGTGGGGGAAAACCTGTTTGAGATTGAAACTGGATTCTAAGTACATGAATATAGCAGACTTATATAGACTGTGAAAGGTAATAATACCAAATCCAGTATTAATGAGAGGCAGAAATATTAAACATAAAATGAAACAAGTAAATACCAAACTAGGTATTAGGGACGGAATGGAATGGGAGCGGGGTCCGAAACATGACAGGTCATTAGACCATAATGGGAGCAGGGCTCAGTTAGAGGGCTCCAGAAGTCCGGTCAGAGTCTGGTGACTTGGTGCACAAGATAGTGTCGGGTATAGACAGGTTTGATGTGCAGGAGGTCCGGTGGAGTCTGGTGGGTTTTCCAATGACTGGTGTGTGAGATGCAGAGACAGATCATAACAGGAGCAGGGTTCTATGCTCTGTTAGAGGGGTTCCGGGAGTCCGGTCGGAGTCCGGTGACTGGTACATAAGATACAGAGTGTCGGGTGTATATAGGGTGGAGTCCGGAGTCCGGTGGAGTCCGAGGACTGGTGTATGAGACAGAGGGATAAGTACAGACAGGTGGGGTGCATACAGAGAGTCAGGCATAAACAAGCTGACGTGTGGGCTCTGGTGGGAACTCCAGTTGTAACTATACAAACAATATAGAGGGTCGGGAGCATGTAGGACTGGGTCCGGGGGCCCGGAGGCCAGCAGGTCTTCTGGTTCCTGACATTATGAGTGTGAGGTGGGGGAGTTGAGTGAGGAGTTAATAAGAAAGTGGGTGCATTGTCTAAAGCCATGTCAGTGTTTATACTATGTATCAATTGGAAAAGTAATAGCATACTGTGACATAAGGGAGCTGGATGAATATCAACCTTTGGTGAAGGGTAAGACCATCTACATGATGACTGTTGATATGACAAGGGAAAAGCCATAGTGGGGTTATGATTGTGGTGTGGTGAAAGATAAGTGGTGACTTTGTGTGGAGGAAGGTATCAGACTACTTTGAGTTGCTTGTGTAAATACAGGCCTGTTGAGTTTCATGATTGCAGTAGATTGCATCCTATTGCTACACCTGAGTAACCATGAAGTTAAATAAAGAAATAAGGATTAAAGAACAAGTGGACTCACAGCAGCACAATGTGGATCCCAAATCACAATCTCCCACTCATTGAACTCTCCAAATACATGCTTGTATGTAGTATCATGCTGAGTAGAGGTGACATTGTGGATGAGCTCTGCAAGATCAGAGAGCATTGTTACAACAACTTCAATCTGATCATTACTATCATTGCATAATTTGCCATGCATGGATTGGATGTATTACTCCCACATGGGCCATTTCAACTCAATGTTTTTGTACATGGGTTTATACCTGGTATGTTAAATTTCAGAACAAGATGAGAACCAATTAAGAAAACTTGCACCTGCTATATCCTTTCCTGGAGAATAATGAGAGAGCCTCGACGAGAAGGATCGTCCCAGACACCGCTAACCCGACGCAGGGAAAGCATCACGGAAAAATGTTCTTTGAGAGAAGTAACAAGAAGAGTTCGGTCAAACCCACCAAGGAATGTTGGATATGTGGAAGTCCAGAGCATTTCAAGATAGATTGCCCCCACACTGGCAAAATGTCTCATTATGTCTCTATCAACAAATGCTCCACACAGGATATATCGGAGGAAACTGAAGAGCAAAGGTTTTATGAAGCGGTTCATGGACTATCTATACAAGGACAAGGAAATAGCTCTGATGATGAATTGACTATTGTTCCCATTTATGCACCCCAAGTCAGAGACGATTTAGTAAGGAAGGAAAATCGAACGACTGGTGAAGCCCTTCCATCTGAGGTCTATGTATCCATATTTGCTGCAGATTTCTTCGAAAAGGGAGATCGGTTGAGTGCACACCGGCAGGACCTTGAAGGCCTGACCAAGAACCACCGTCAGACCCAAGGTTATCACGAAAAAATCAGCTCGGACTCGCTCTGTTCACCTGGAGCTGACATTGAGACATTCCCATTTGATCCTGGAAACCCCCCCGACTTACTACCATACAATGATTCAGATTCGGAGGACAGCGACAGCGATCTGGCATTGGATTCCCCCTCGAAACATATTCCTTGTCGACGTGAGTGCAGGAACGTAAGCCTGTCCCTGTACAAGGAAAGTAGGAGGCTTAGAATCCAATACCCTCGTCCCAGTCGACTGATGAAGGAGGATACTACGATCCTTTATCGAAAACGGGACCCCCCAGTGGTTACTCCAGCATAGGAGTTGCAGTGCTCCATGTTTTCGGTCATGTAGGAACCCCCGATTCACCCGAACGTGTTAAAGTCAGAATGGACATGGGAGCAGATCTTTCCCTCATATCGGAGGAATTCTACAAAGGGCTGCAGGGCCAGTATAAGTTGAAACAGGGACTCAAGTTATGCCTAATCCAGCTCACGGGTAATGCCAAGGTCATCGGATATGTTAATATTCCTATTTACCTGGAGGACGACAGTGGAATCTTACTGAAGTTTGTGGTGGAAAATTATGTTGTTAGAGGAATGATGGTGCCAATTCTTTTAGGAGAATATTTCCATATTAACTACAAAATTGGTACTCTAAGAGATCAGCCATTGGGATCTAGGCTTATTCTCCTGGGACGACAGGGTTTTATTCCAGCCAGTTCTTCTAAGGAACCTCAACCTTTGATCTTCACCATCAACAAGGTCCCTTTCAGGAAGAATCAGAAGGAGCAACCCAAACTCACTTCTCTTCCCGATAAAGGCGTGCATACCGAAAGAGTCATGCGAGCCCTGGAGGACTGCACCATCGATCCGGAGTCAGCCAGACTAGTGCCTATTTTTGTTGAAGACCTAATGGGTGAGGAGTGGATTGTCGAAGGAATTGTATTGCAAAATGAGGACAGTTCCATATTAGCCACCCCAATCATGGCAATTTCAAGGAATAGCACGGCAGTACCCTTGGCCAACCCATCGCTAACCCCTAAGATTATCCGACAAGGGGAGACAATCGGGATAATTCACAACCCCGCTCATTGGGCTCACAAGCCCAGGTCACTTGAGGAGAGGGGTTTAATGGCAGCCGGCACGACCAAGATTGCACACCTTATCGAAAGTCTCTCTCAACTTGAGGAGGACCGTCAATTCGCCTCAGAGAGGCCTAAGCCACCTATTGAATCAGAGATTGCGGACAATTTCGAACCGCGTGGTCCTAAGACGGCCGCAGTGGCTGATAATGAGAAATTTGCCTCAGAGGATCTCCACAAGCTAGTCAATTTGGGACCAGATATACCAACGGAAGTCCTGCCACGTCTCAGATCAGTTTTGGCTGAGAACATTAAGGCTTTCGGAGTCGACGGACGGTTAGGGCAAGTGGAATGCAGAGTCCCTATCCCCTTGAAGGAGGGCACCCAGCCCATCTCCATGCCTATGTTCCCCTCTTCCCCTGCCAATAGGAGAGTTATAGATGAGCAAATGGATACCTGGTTCGAACAGGGTGTTATTGAGCCATCTAAAAGTCCCTGGGGGGCACCAACCTTCGTAGTATATCGCAATGGTAAACCGCGGGTGGTCATTGACTACCGGAAACTTAACCATCTCACTGTTCCAGACAAATTCCCTTTACCACATCAATTGGAGATCATGCAAGCGCTGTCAGGGTCAAAGGTTCTCTCTTCTTTCGACGCGTTAGCTGGGTTTACTCAATTAGAAATGTTGGAGGATGATAAGCCCAAAACAGCCTTCAGATCTCACAGAGGGCTGTGGCAATTTAAAAGGATGCAGTTTGGGCTCAGAAACGGTCCCTCCACATTTCAGCGTGTCATGCAAACAGTTTTAGCACCCTACCTATGGATTTTTTGTCTGGTTTACATTGACGACATAGTAATATTCTCTAAGAATTGGGATGACCATCTGCTCCACCTACATCAGGTGCTCGGCGCTATTGCTTTGGCCGGCATCACTCTCTCTCCCAAGAAATGTTTTATTGGATATAATTCAATCTTGTTGTTGGGTCATAAGGTATCCAGGTTGGGTTTCTCAACCCACCAAGAGAAAGTTTGCGCTATATTGGAACTGGCCCCACCTACTAAGGTTTCTGAACTACAACGATTCCTTGGGATGGTCCTTTACTTCTCGGCATATATACCATTCTATTCATGGATGGTGTCCCCTTTATTCTCACTCCTAAGAAAGGGAACACCTTGGATGTGGACTGCTGAACATGTCAGAGCTTATGAGGATGTTAAAGCTGCACTAGGATCAGCACCGGTGCTGGGACATCTAGTCAGTGGGATGCCCTATCGGCTGTATATGGATGCTTCGGATTTCGCCCTAGGCTGTTGTCTCCAACAGGTCCAGAAGATGGCTTTAGGAGACTTAGAGGACACTAAAATCTATGCCCAAGCTAAGTTAGCTTTCGACCGTGCTGTTAAGTTCCCGAACAAAGCTCCACGGATAGTCCCGCGGAGGTTTCCGGTAACTATTCCGAACATCCAGGAAATAGTCCCATGGAGTCCCCGGGCAATAGGTCCCGGGAAAGTTCTGGGGATTATTAGTACAAGGAACGGTGATATCAGAATAATTACCAGAAAGATATGGTGAACGATTGAGATGGACTTGGCTTCAGCTTATAGGCTGCACCCTTGTACACTCATTCGGGTGTCCATATTTCAAGCTGACAGAACGCATACAGGAAGGTATAGATTCCGGAGTTCCCGTGGGAGTTCCGGGAATCGAGTGTGCAGACAGACAAGAGGACTAGAGACTGTTCAAGGATCAAACTTGTTCGGGGGAAAACTAGTTCGAGATTGAAACTGGATTCTAAGTACATGAATATAGCAGACTTATATAGACTGTGAAATGTAATAATACCAAATCCGGTATTAATGAGAGGCAGAACTATTAAACATAAAACGAAACAAGTAAATACTAAACTGGGAATTAGGGACGGAATGGAACGGGAGCGGAGAATGAATCATGACAGATCATTTAACCATAACTGGAGCGGGGCTCAGTTAGAGGGGTTCCGGAAGTCCGGTCGGAGTCCGGTGACTTGGTGCACAAGGTAGTGTTGGGTATAGACAGGCTTGATGTGCAGGAGGTCCGGTGGAGTCCAGTGGGTTTTCCAATGACTGGTGTGTGAGACGCAGAGACAGATAACAGGAGCGGGGCTCTATGCTCTGTTAGAGGGGTTCCAGGAGTCCGGTCGGAGTCCGGTGACTGGTACATAAGACACAGAGTGTCGGGTGTACATAGAGTGGAGTCCGGAGTCTGGAGGAGTCCGAGGACTGGTGTTTGAGACACAGAGGGTTAGGTGCAGACAGGTGGGGTGCGTACAGAGAGTCAGGCATAAACAAGTTGACATGCGGGCTCCCGTGGGAACTCCAGTTGTTACTATAAATATAGAGGGTCGGGAGCATGTAGGATGGGGTCCGGGGGCCTGGAGGCCGGCGGGTTTTCCGGTTCCTGACATGTGCGCAGGACGTGCCATCCTTCATTCATCGGTATAAAACCAAACAGCCCGAGATTGAGTGGTCGGACTCATGGGGACCCACTTTCAAGGAGACTGAAGTTACTGTCGAATGAGTCATTGCATATTGGAGTCGCACGCTGAAAAGTGCTGAACGTAACTATTCTGCTACTGAACGGGAAGCGTTAGCAGCAAAGGAGGGACTAGTCCACTTCCAACCCTTCATTGAAGGTGAACATGTTCTGCTCATTACGGACCATGCAGCCCTGCAATGGGCTAGATCGTACGAGAACACTAATCATCGACTAGCCGCATGGGGGGTGATATACGCTGCATTTCCAGGTCTCGAGATTCTACACTGAGCAGGAAGAGTTCACAGCAACGTGGACCCACTGTCCAGACTCCCTCGAGTACCAGCCTTCGTGAGCCCTATTAGAGATGACTTGTGTTAAGAGCAGAAACTGACGGATGTCGGCTGGCCGACGGGGACTGAATGGAAGGACTTGGCTTCAGCTTATGTGCTGCGCCCTCGCAAGTTACCATTGGGTGTCCTTAAATTTCGGGCAGGCGAAAACTAGTCCTGTCAAGCAAACCTCTCGGTAAACTACCGATCAGAAACTGAAGGATCAGTCGAGGGTTGGGCTGAGGGGTCAGAGACCAAGAGTCGGAGACTAAGAGTCAGAGATTAGAGGTTGAAGTCGTAAATGTAGGTTGAATCGTAAATCGGATGGAGTCGGAATGTGGTGGTCGTGAATAGATAATGGAGTCGGAAATTAGAGGGGTATCTAAGTCGATATTCTGATTGTCTGATAACTACATTTACAGCAGGTTTATCTACGAGTTGTCGGCATCTAGAAACTACTAACTAAGGGAAGAGCGGAAACACTATTTGACGAATAGACTTGACTAGAAACCGGAAAGTTACGATAAGATAGGAAGCCGAGATTTAGCCGAGAGCGGGATTACGAGAAAAGGGAATAGTCCACGGACTACAAGTATATATAGGCATATGTGAAACATAGAGTAAAACGGATCATCATAATGAAAGGGGACATATCAAAGCATAACCAGATGGTATGAGTATATTTTGACAGGGGCGTAAACGAGGTTTGATCGCCGTGAAGGTATACGTCAGTGTCAGTATTCTGAAGGTTGCCGAAATGATGACTTGATCAATAACTTGGAACATCGATAGACTGTAGTATTCTCGGGGACCATCGGGTTGTGACATGGGTTATGACACGGTCGTAACAACTTGCAAGCTATCACCTCGACCTCTCTGGACAAGAGTACTGAGGAAAATATATGGAAGGATGAACCTGCTAAGAAGGCGGTCTTCTCTATCACATATGATTCTATGGAACCTTTTGGAGCAACTCAAAAGGTCTGACAGTCAGAATGGGATTCTCATAATGCAGTAAGGGACGATCAGGAAGACGAGTCTGACTTTGCACTGCGTCATCCTCAGCTACTAATCAGCATCGAGGAGGGATACATAAAGAAATTTCTAGAGGGTTACTCGAAAGAACCCATTTTCAAGAACCTCTATGCTCTAGATACCCCTTCACCCAATGCGGTTGTTACTCCTTCTCACTACTTTGTGGGAGCAAACAGACTCCTGTACTTTCGTGACTCAGACTGGAAAAGTCGAGTCTGTGTGCCCGGTACCATGACTAACTCTATCTTAAAGTTGGTACATGATAACCCTTTTGAGGGAGCACATGCCGGAGGCCAGCAGTTGTTCAAGCTAATGAAAGACCGGTTCTTTTGGCCAAAAATGCTGCAAGATTGCATGTCGTATGCACATACCTGCGACATCTGCCAAAAGACCAAGATCGATTGCACCACTCGTCAAGGAGCCCTCAGACCTGCCGACATACCTTTTAGGCCTTTCGAAGTAGTTTCTATGGACTTAATCACTGGACTACCCGACTCAGGAAAGGATTTGTATTCCACAGTCTTTGTCGCCATTGATAAATTGATGCATTTCGCTATTTCAATACCTACTTTCTCGAACCTTATGGCTGAAGGATTTGCATGAATATTTGTCAAACAGGTGGCCAGCCCCTTTGGACTGCCCTCTCGAATAATCTGTGATTGGGACAAGAGATGGACCTGCAGGTTCTGGCGGGAAGTCTGTAAGATTTATGGTACCACCCTTGCGGTATCTTCAGCTCATCATCCCCAGATGGATGGACAAATGGAGAATATGAATGCGACCATAGAGCAGATGCTTCGAGCCTGTTGTGCTTCTGCTAGGGAGAGCTGGTCCCAATGGATTGAGGTGGTTGTCCACACGTACAACTCAACCGTTCACAGTTCCACAAACTACACTCCGGCCTTCTTATTAATGGGATACCTTCTGAGAGGAATGTCTTGAGTTCTAGGAGGTGACGAACCCCTAGTTCCTAGAGAACTATCAGACAGCCCTATGGCCGACCAATGGATTCTCGAACTAGAAAATCATTGACAGATGGCGCAGGATTCAATCACTCGAGCCCAAGAAATTCAAGCACGAGCGTATAACAAGAAGCAAAGACCTGTAGAAGATATCTCTGAGGGAGACCTCGTATTGGTGAACCCCCACTCCTTTGAACTGGTGGAAGTCAAGGGAACTGGGAAGAAACTAATACAAAGACGGATTGGACCGTTCGAGGTCCTGGAGAAACTGAACCCTCAAGTATTTAGGCTTAAGATTCCCTTGGAGTATCCAATGCATCCAGTCATTAACCGGGACCATCTACGGAAATACCAACCCTCTCCTCCCAACCTCGGTCCAAGACCCCAACTTGAGAACCTAAGAGAGTTGAAACCAGATCATGAAGAATATGAGGTCGAAGCTATTGTTGGACATAGAAAACAGCGAAACTGTCTGCTATTTAGGGTGCGCTGGAAAGGTTATGGACCTGAAGAGGATTCATGGTTAAACAGTACTAACCTCAGAAATTCTCCAGCACTTCTGAGGGCATACAAGGCACTGTTCAAAATCTAACGGAGTATATGCACTTGAGGAACCATCTATTCTATCTTTTATTCCATTTCTTTCGTAACTTCCTTTCAGAAACATCTCAGTCGTTCAGTGAGCCATCTTATCGGCTTTTATTCTCTTTCATTTCTTCTCCTTCTGGTCGGTTGGGACAACCATTCATTGGCAGTGAACACATTTACCCAAAACCCAGCCACAATTAATGAATCTCGTTTAATGTCCAACCAAGCGGAGTTTCAATTCAATATATATATATAAAAGTACACGTAAATTTGCATAAATTTTCTTTATCTTTCATACCACGTCCTTCACCTATCTGCAGTTCTTCCCTCTACTTTCAACTCCACCACCTTGCTGCGCTACGATGCTCCCATTCCAACAAAACAAGCAAGTCCTCCCTAAGTTCAAAACGGTCCCGTGGGCCCCAATAGCCAGTACATCCACAACTGGCGGGGGATTCATTACCCACATGCCTCATACAGACAATGTCGAGAGCAATTGGAGTACCCCAGGACCAACCCCCCTGTCAACTTTCTCCTTTGGTGCTGAGCTGGGGGGAGATAGCAGTACTGATTGGAGTAAGCTGTTAGGGCACTCCTTCAGACCATCATCAGAGGAAGTCGCTGCTACTATGCGGAGGCAGGAAATGTTTATAGAAGAACATAATGCAAGGCAGCTCACCCGCAAAAGAGAAAGACACACTGAGTATAGAAGTCAACAGGAGGCAAGGGGAGCAAGAGAGGGAGTCCCCTCCAAGCGACAGCGGCATGAGGAAAGAGTACGATTTGGAAACAGAGCTTCCACACCAATCCTTCCCCCCCCCCCGGGAGAGAAATGGACTGACTTTGCAGAGACAGATGATAGCGAGGGTGGGATGCCTTACATTAGAACGATGGGAACCAAGAGCTGGAAAGAAAAGGAGGGCACCATCTTCTATGACTGGGAACTACTCCAGCGTATTAAGTTGCAATGGATAACCCTTACCCGAGGGGATGGTCAAGCACTGCCCCAATGAGAAAAAGGATATCGTAGGGGACCAATCGATTTTTCCTCGGATGAGGATGAGGAGGAAGACGAGGATAGGAATGATGTGTATAGCGTCCGATATCTGGGAGAGGATTGTCACGAAGGGTTCCTCCTCCCCTTGAAAGTTCGCTTCGTCAGCCACCCCAATCAACAACAAATGCAGAAACCGTCATCCAAAGTATGGAGGGGTCGTCACCCTAGTCAACCATCACAGGAACGTGAACCTTCCCCGATTCCAGTGCCATGCCTTTCGCCAACTTCGAGGCCCCCTCCTATCCTCCACCCTGCACACACTCCCTCGGCCCCAATTCTAGCGCCTCATCTACCCCCTTCCCCCAAGGCTATACTGGTCCCTACCCCACTTCCGCCGTCACCGGCTATCCCTCCCAACTCTCCATATTCATATTGTGTGTCCTTAGGTAGCCCTATCCACGACCTTCCACAGGAGCGAATGGACGTCGATTTGGACCCCGTTACACCGGATGTCATCGTTCCCCTGACGAACGGAAAGGCAAAGGAGATCCAGAAGGCTATCACTCCTCTCCCAGAGTGATCCCCTATTCCCATCCCTGACAGTTCACTTCCCCCAACCGAGCTCATCTCCACCACTTTCTGGACGCGAGTAGCTGTCAACTACCCTTCTGAACAGTTTCCTGTCGGAAGGGTGCTATCGCAGCTGGTGCCAGTACTCCAGCAACCGCTTCTTCAAGGGAGCCTTAAGGGTTGTCGCGGTCTTGCTCCGTTGTCTGAGATTATGGAGGACTTCTATCTCTCCTTCGAGGATCCTGCGGAGGAGGAGAACTTTGCGCGAGCAGCTCGGGAGATTAAACTTGTTCCAGCATATCATAGTGGAATCACACTGTCTGCCCCCAGACTCAGCAAGTGTTCTCTCTATTGCTGGCCTCGTAGACTGACTCAAGGCCCTCGTCCTGACACCTCCCACAGAGACCACTACACAGCCACATGTTCCTGCCCCGCTACCTGTGTCTTCGTTTCCCCTCCCCAATGCTCCTCTTCTCACATGGATTTCCGCTCCACTGGTTAGTGTCCGTGCAGTCATTCATTGCAGAGAGAAGGCGTACAGATGCTGGGCTGACTCCTTGCACAAGGATTCTAGTGATTTGGCTCAGGCGAGAATAGCCGAATCCTTCAGAGTGAAAAGGGAATGGTGGGGAAACATCATTTTGGACCTTGGGGGATCCTCACAGGAAGCTTGGGGTGGCGTCCCAGATGCTCTTCGACACCTCGTATAGCACATCCCTTCGAACTGGGGGGCACTGTGAAGGGTATGCATATATCATGATTGGACTGTGGAATAATAGATGTATTATAGTACTTTATTATCTAGTTTTTATTTCTTTTCTTTAATTCTCTATATCTTTCGAGCATACCCTTATTTCTTAGTTCGAAGCCTTGTGTATATCTATGGGCGCTCTCGGCATCAAACGACAGACACCTTTTTACCAGCAGACACCACCTCGTAACGACTCAGATGTCGAATAGCGAGAGGTGTCAAGGGTAATATCTCAGCTACCCATAAAGGTAGTGTCTTCTTGCATACTAATAAGTTTTTGGACTCGAACCGCAAAGGTCGAGTTCCACTCTCAAGACTCTGCACTCGTTGACACTGTAGTCGACTCGCGCTGCTATCTCTCCACCCTAGATATTCAGTCTTTTGCTGATTATCTATCTTACTTCTAGCTACCAGTTGTACCATAAAGGTCAACTCTTCTATTCTCTTGCTCTAGTCGTCACGAGCAACTGTACAGTTGCTCTTGTGACGTGTAGTGTGTCCCTATACTAGTACTATCAGTCTAGTAATCTATAGTATTGTACTGAACGGTCAATACTTTCTAATAGTAGTTGAATAAACACTATTCTTCGTATATTGAGCAGTCAGAATCTATCGACTCTTCACAATTCTAAACCCTACAATCACATGTTAGATCCTTAACTGATTTTAACTTGGTATCCAAAAGTTTGTTGGATTCTAAACCTGCCAATCACATGTTGGATCTTTAACTGACTTTAAATTGGTTAAGGATCCAATGAATGATTGGTGGAGTTTATATAAAATAAGCCTCTACTGAGGATCCTAAAAGATTTTGGAGCAAGGGCTTTTCCTGGTGTAGGTTAGATTTAGTGTGTACATCAGTAAATATCAGATCTAGGTTCAAAATTGTACACAAGAATGGACACTTGACCAGTATTTGTTGTTTAGCAGTCCTTCATCACTTATTTTTTGTTGTTGCCCCTGTGCATTGTTGCTTCTATGTTGTGAGGATGGGAATATAACATCAGAAAATTGGGAAGATCAGTAAGTATGTCATATATATTATCTGAAGCCACCACTGACTGGGGGACTGGGGGGGTCAGGGGGGCCTTCTGTGTATGTAAATCTGGCAAAGTAAGTATGTAGACCCACACTGGGAAAACCCCTCTCTCCAAAATATTTTAGCATCCATAGTAGAGCCTTATCTTCTATAAACTCCAATAAACTCTATTGGATCCTTATAAAATTTAAAATTAGATAAGGATCCAAAAGGTAGGTGGAGGGTGATCAGGTGTACATATGCTCCTTTAAGCATCAACCATATCATTAAATATAAACACTTTCAATTATCCTAAAGGCTGATCTTGTAGCATTCCTATTTCGTAGTTGACATGAAAATCTTCTCTCAAGAGGATTGGCACAGTCATCCCTTGTATGACATGTATGTAGGTCTCAACATTGAACCATAATAGGGTTCCTGTATCATCCTTAAGATAGATGGGAACACTAATGTATCCTAATACTTTGGCACATCTTGTGAGTTGTATCAATCATAGTTTATGTAAGTCTCTGTTTCAGTTTAGGCTGATCCTTCAGTTCCCAATAGAACTCTTCTAACATGAGGGATAAATCAGCTCTGGTATCTAGTCAGACCTTGATGGACTCTATGCTATGAGGGCTCAGGGAAATGGTGTCAAAAATTCCTCTGTGAATGTTGAGTGAAATGCTTCCATGAGGGCATGGGAAATACTCCCAAAAGGGGGTGGGCAATTCTCCCAGAAAGGTCGTGGGAAATGTGTCCTTGAGGGGTGTGGGAAATGGGTATGTGAACTGTATGGGAAATGCTTACGTGAATGGCATGGGAAATGCTGACATGAAGGGCACAGTAAATTCTACTGGAGGGGTGTGGGAAATGTTTCCATTAGGGTGTGTGAAAGGGTTCCATGCATGTGACAAATTCTCCTGCAGCCTGACAAAATACTCCCACATGTTTCAAAAATGCTCCCAGGTGTGTAACAATATTTCCATGCACATGACAAAATACTCCTGTAGCATCGGAAAATACCTCCACACATGACATAATACTTCTGTGCATGTAAAAATACCTCCGTGCATGTGATGAAATACTCCCATGCATGGACAAATACTTCCACACATTACAAAATACCTCTGCATGTTAGAAAATATTTCCA
This sequence comes from Hysterangium stoloniferum, assembly GCA_015178975.1. NCBI lineage: Eukaryota > Fungi > Basidiomycota > Agaricomycetes > Hysterangiales > Hysterangiaceae > Hysterangium > Hysterangium stoloniferum. The sequence continues at coordinate 1,643,508 of WHVD01000002.1, read as the reverse complement.
CACCTGTCACAAAATACTCCCACAGCACCACTAATGCTCCCGCACTGGCAGAAAAGCTCCTGCAAGTGCAGAAATGCACCCATGCTAACTAATTAGGGAATTCAGGCACTAACCCACCCTCATGGGGATTTCTGGGCCCCATCGGGGACAATTCAGGTGCTCCGTGCCCTCACTACTGGAGGACTCCCACACCTCCTGCTTCCTGATGATGACGATCAATTTACAGTCATTATAATTTTTCGCCCATTCCACATCATCATTCCTTTATCTTTCTGCATTAGTGTGTTACATTTCTTCACATGACATCTGGGTCCTTGCCACAGGGAGTTTTTGCACACCTAGGCATCAACCTAGGTGGGGAAGGCCCCCCTCACCCTGATACAGGATTAGATGCCTTATCATCTGGGTGGCTGGGTCCCAAGGGCATCCTACAGTATCTATTACAGATGCTGTGGGCGACAACCAGGACACTGGTCATCTGGAGGAGCACTCATCAGCACTGGAGATTGAGCAGCTGGACTCCCAGATTGCTCGGCTGACAGCACACAGGGACTATCTACTGAACAGCAGCAATGCTGGAGAACATGAGAGAAGGCCCATGGCTGAATCCCTGCCAGGTATCACAAGGCTGTTTGCAGAGCCCGATGCAATACAAGCAGCCAGGGCCTCAGCATTGGCAAAGGAAAAAGCCCGGGATGGTAAAAGGACTTCAATCCCAGAGATTATACCTGGATTAAAGCAAATGCCTTGGAGATACGTAAGTCCCACCTTCCTTCGCACAGCACAGCCATGCACATCAGTTCAGGGTGCTCGTGGCAGGTGGCACCATACAGACAGTAGCTGTGATGCAGCAGGCACACAGTCCAGTTCACACAGTCCAGTCTTGTAGTGCAGCTGGCACTTGGACACATGGGGTGCTACCCTATATTGTGGCTTATTCACAGCAGTCCAGTACAGTCTGAAGGACATGGTACTGGGGCTAGTGCACCCCCCCCCCCCTCTTCATTTCATTGTCTACCATCTGTATAACCACCATGCTCATTCCCACAATACCTTTCAGCTATACCACGGAAGGTGGAGGAGGCATTTAGGAACTTTCATTACGTCCCATATGTAGCCCTCACAACCGAAGCTCAGTGGAAAGCTGAAAGAAGTACAGAGGAATTCACTTTCTCTCCGACAGGTAGTATCGTGGCCAAAGGGCTGGAGCACGAGAACAAAAGAGGTATCAGCATAATCGACTGGCTAGCAGTGGCAGCAGCTGCTGTGGATCATACCAAGACACACAGTGGTGACACTAGGGCCAAGGCACTCATAGCACACCATTCCATTGTGACTACTATTGCAAAATCACACAGCTGGGAGGTCGCCATGGATTATGAAATCCAGCAGCGCAAAGCAGCTGCCCGCAACTTAGCTCATGACCTGGGTTGCCTGGACACAGATGCACTAACAATCATTGCGACGCAGGTGGCACTACAGGCATTGAAGGCGAGTGGCACCCCAATCACACCACCTAAGCACACATGGTCAGCAGCAGCACTGCCCCAACATGTCCCATCAAGAGGCCATGCACAGACAGAGATTCATTGCACTGTTTTCAGTGTGGAACACAAGGACACTTTCCGGCCGAATGCAAGTCAAAGCTCACAATGGCAGGAAAGACAGCAGCCCCAATCACACACGGTGCCAGAAACAAGCACACCCTTGCCGCCCCAATGGAAAATAATTCTGCTTCAACTGGGCTCTTGGATCACAGTGCAAGTGGGGTGACAGCTGCACCGACACTCATGCCTGCAGCATCTGCTTCGAGGACAACCATGGAGTGGGTGCCTGCAGACAGCTCTGACCAAAGATGGGTCACAATGCCACTCGACTCCATCGAAGCGGCACATACATTAAGTAAATATGGCATTCAACAGGACTGGCAGCACGTTATAACTAGTTTAATGGAAGGATTCGACATCAGAGTAAAGGATCACATATCACACACAGTATTTTTCGAAACCACAGATCAGCATCAATAGACACAGGCTTTATAGACAATTACATTACAAATGAACAGAAAATAGGCCACTATTACAGAGGCTTCACACCAGAGGAGCTGGAGCAGATTATTGGACCTTTCCAAACATCACCCCTGGGGCTAATACCAAAACTGAATTCAAGTACTTACCACTTAATACAAGACCTATCGTTCCCCCAAGGGGACCCAACTCACTCTTCCATAAACAGCCGCATAAACTCCAGCGACTTCCCAACAGAATGGGGCACCTTCGCAGATGCCACAGCATTGATCCTCTCACTCCCAGAAGGTTCTGTAGCAGCATACCAAATGACACCAGTAAAACTGGGCCAGCAGAACACCTGTTGCATCTACTGGAAGGGCCTGGTGTATGTCGACCGCATGGTGGCATTCAGTTTGGCTTCGAGTGCCGGGGTATTCGGCAGCATAGCAGACATGCTAATAGCATTATATCAGAGAGCCGGCTTTGGACACCTGCTCAAATGGGTAGACGATTTCCTGGCTGTGTGCCTCCCAGGACAGACATGGACAGAGGACGATTTCATTGCCCTGATGGCACAGTTTGGTGTGCCATGGAGCCAAAGCAAAATAAGATCCTTTTCATCAGTCCAGAAATACATAGGTTTTTCATGGAACCTGGACACCAAAACGGTATCAGTGCCGAAGGAGAAGCTGGATGCAGTGCTGGACTTGATCAAATGCTGGGCAGCAGAAGATGCATGTTTCTCAAGGAGAGAAGCAGACAGGCTGCATGGGAAATTAGTACACATCTCGTCTATTTTTCCATGGATAAGGCCTTTCTTATGATCCATTGCCTCCTTTGTGAACAACTTCGATTCACGAAGAGCAGCATTCCCTCCAGGTGCAGTGGTCCAGGCCGATATATTGTGGATTCAGTATATAATTCACCACCTACCAAATGAATTGCCAATCGCATTGTCAGAGGTAGTGGACATGGGATGGTGGGGAGATGCCAGCATGTCCTTCGGGTTAGGCGTGGTGGTAGACAACCAGTGGGCAGCATGGAAGTGGGCACCTGGCTTCAGGGTTGGCCCATATTGCCAGTGCGACATTGGCTGAGCAGAAGCAGTCGCAGTCGAAATGGTCTGCAGGTAGCATTACAACAGGATTGGATGTGCCAGCGGAACCTGGCACATTCGATATTTTTGGTGCAGTCAGACAACAGCAGTGTGGTCGCAGTTTTAAACAAAGGCCAATCGTGCAGCAAGGAGACAAACAAGATCCTAAAAGAGATTTACAAATTGTTAGTCACAAACCAAATACAGTTAAAGGCGATATACATACCATCAAGGGACAATGTCGCAGATGCCCTCTCATGAGGACCTATCGGCAAATTCCTCAAAGTTTTTCTGAAGGCCGACACACAGGCCAGAGTAGACATTCCTGGGCACCTAGTGTATCAGATCCAATCATTGTAGCACTGGTATTGACATCAGCACCGTTTGCCCCTCCATTACAAATGCCAGCACTGAGCCAGTTGCAGGTAATTCCATTGGCACTCAGACCACCATGTAAGGCAGGTGAGAGACTGTTCAAATGGAAAGGGGTCAACATCCCACCACCATCCACAATGCGACATCCAGTCTTACAGGCAATTGCATCCTTAGCCTCAGAAGCTTCACTTAAGGAGGCAAATGGTTATGGAGCCGGCCTGGGCAAATTTCACATCTTCTGCGATATTTTCTCTGTGGCCGAATCAGACAGGCTCCCAGCATCCTTCCCAGTCTTACACTCCTTTGTATTATGGGCAGCAGCAGACCCAGCATTGCTGGGAGAGGAGCTAGCTGCTGGGACAGCCATTGAAACAATATCAGTCAGTGTAATGTGAAAGTACCTGTCAGCAATTAGGGCCTGGCACATAGCCCAAGGTTGGCCACCACCACTTTCAGATGATGAGCACACAAGAGTAGAATGGTCACTGCAGGGGTTAGATAACCTACAAGGTAGTGCACGTAGATGGCCTCCAAGGCCCCCAGTGAAGTTGAGTATGCTGTTCACATTAAAGACGTCCTTGAACCTAGAGGACCCCTTTGACACCTGCATTTGGGCTGTATCAATGTGTGCCTTTTGGGGGCTGATGCGTTTCGGAGAAGTCACTGTACCATCTAGATTGTGTTTTGACACCAGAAAGCACCTGAAATGAAAGGATGCCCTGATTAGTCAGGACGACAATGAAAAATGCTACACACACTTGGACTTACCTGCATCAAAAACAGCCAAAGCTGGTAGCATGCAGTCAGTATTCCCGACAGAGCAACAAGGAACATGCCCAATCGAAGCCCTGATCAACTTATTGAGAGTTGTGCCAGGTGGCCGAAGCAGATGACTCTCCTTGAGGGGCTGATCTACAGCCTGTTTCGGGTTTTCCCAACTGCAGCGAGTGAAGGGTATGCCCTTGCTGCCACTTTCAAATAGATTCAGTGTCCTCTCTGTTGATGATGTATGTACAGTTAATACATCAGAAGTTGAACCTCTGTTGAGTGAGGACACTGGAATTCAAGTCATACCTAACCCACCCAAGTCTCCCTCAGTCCATTCACATCGTAGAAGACCAGTTTGGGAACGTCGTCTTCCAAAATCTCTCATTATTGCCTCAACGGCAACTGCCAAATCATTACACCTAAAAGTCGAGCTCCAAACAACTGACACTGGTCTTCTCCGATCGACCTGTGCATTGGTTGATTGTGGTGCAACTGGTCTATTCATTGACCGAGACTATGTGCATGAAAACGGAATTGCCACACGATCACTCATCTACCCAATTCATGTATACAATGTTGATGGGACACCCAATGAAGCAGGTTCAATCACCGAAGTTGCTGAGTTGGTCCTCCGCTACAAGGATCACTCAGAAAAGGCATTGTTTGCAGTCACCAAGCTTGGGAAGGAATCCCTTTTACTTGGCTATACCTGGCTTCGGGATCACAACCCAGAGATCAATTGGCAGACACAAGAAGTCAAAATGACCCGTTGTAACCCACACTGTAAAGAGTGTAAAATCTCAACCCTCAGGGCATGTGAAGAGATTAGATGTTTACAAGCTTGTAGAGATGCCCCTGCCCCAGTCTTCACATCTGAGGAAACAGAAGAGCCAATTCCTGATTTATTACCTGATCAGTCTGATGAGGTTGAAGACCAAATAGAGGACTTAATTGAAGATGGAGATCGGGTATTTGTCACAGTGCTGCACCCAGAACTGACTCCAAGTCAGATTCGAGCATCTGCCACAGTGTCTCAGCGACTAGCAGAGGCTAGTGCAAGGTTTAATACACCGAGCCCAAAAGGTTTTCAAGACATTGTCCCTGAGTATCTCCACACCTTTGAAGATGTGTTCTCCAAGGAGTCATTTAATTCATTGCCTGATAGAAAACCTTGGGACCATGCAATTGAACTAATCCCTGATGCAAAGTCAACCAATTTCAAGGTCTACCCTATGTCCCTCAATGAACAGACAGAGCTGGATATTTTTATTGCTGAAAACCTTGCAACTGGTCAGATACGACCTTCTAAGTCACCCATGGCATCCCCAGTTTTCTTCATCAAGAAGAAGGATGGCTCCCTTCGACTTGTACAAGACTATTGTGCATTGAATGCCCAAACAATAAAAAATTGATATCCACTCCCACTTATTTCAGAACTGGTGAATCGATTAAAAGGGGCACGATATTTCACAAAACTTGATGTCAGATGGGGCTACAACAATGTTCGCATTAAGGATGGTGATGAGTGGAAGGCTGCTTTCCGAACAAATAGAGGGTTGTTTGAACCCTTAGTCATGTTTTTTGGCCTCACTAATAGTCCAGCAACCTTTCAGACTATGATTATTGACATCTTCCGAGATTTGATTGCAGAAGGAGTTGTCTGTGTCTACCTGGATGACATTCTCATTTTCACCAGGACACTTGAGGAACATCGGCATGTCCTATTACTGGTTCTAGAGCATCTTCGCGAGTATAAGCTCTACCTTAAGCCAGAGAAATGTGAGTTTGAAAAGACAAAGATTGAATACCTTGGTCTAGTCATCTCTGAAAACCAAGCGGAGATGGACCCAATCAAGGTGTATGTGACTGGCCCACTCCTACCAGTCGGAAAGAGGTACAGGCATTCCTTGGTTTTGCCAACTTCTATAGGCGATTCATATCAGATTTCTCCCACTATGTGTGACCACTGTTTGATCTCACAAAAAAAGAAACCAACTGGAGGTGGACCATGACAGAGGACAATGCCTTCCTTCTCCTCAAGGATCTGGTTACAAATGCACCAATTCTGACAATGCCTGAGGATTCAAAACCATTTATAGTTGAAGCTGACTCATCAGACTATGCCACTGGAGCAGTCCTCTCACAACAGATGGATGATGGAAAGTGGCATCCTGTTGCCTTTTACTCAAAAAGCCTGTCAGCTGTTGAACACAATTATGAGATCCATGACAAAGAGATGCTGGCAGTGAGTCGTGCCTTTGATGAGTGGAGACATTTCCTAGAGGGGGCATGGCACTCAGTGGAGGTATGGACTGATCACAAAAACCTCGAGTACTTCATGTCCTCAAAACAGCTAAACCAAGGACAGGCCCGATGGTCGCTGTTCCTGGCACATTTTGATTTCCAACTGCACCACCGACCAGGGCACTCTATGGGTAAAACAGATGCACTCTCTCGCCGGTCTGACCATGGTTCAGGTGAAGGAGACAACTCAAACATCACTCTACTTAAGCCAGAGTTCTTTGCAATTCGAGCCATGGAGGGTGTATCAATACATGGGCCAGAACGTGAATTCCTCACTGCTATTCGCCAAGGAAATGAGAAGGGTGAACAGGAAGAAGCGGTGATCAAGGCAGTGAAGGAACTCCGGAAATCTGGTGGCCGATCTATCAGATTAATGGAATGGTCAGAGGAAGATGGATTGGTGTTGTATCGGGGTAAAATATATGTCCCAACCGACCCAGAACTGAGGCATAGGATTGTGGAACAGCACCATGACTCTCAGGTTGCTGGCCATGCAGGACGATGGAAGACTTTAGAGCTAGTAAGTCACAACTTTTGGTGGCCAGGCATATCATGATATATAGGGCAATATGTCAAGACCTGTGACACATGTATACACACCAAGTTCCAGCGTCAAATGCCAATTGGGGAATTACACCCAAACACCACACCAGCAGACCGATGGGATACAACCAGTGTTGACTTCATAGTTGACCTCCCTCAATCTCAAGGGTATGATTCAGTTATGGTAATTGTAGATCTCATGACAAAGCGGGGACATTTTCTGCCCACACACAAAACTGTTGACTCTGTGGGTGCAGCTCAGATCTTTTTTAAGGATGTGTGGAAGCATCATGGACTCCCACAGAGAATCATCTCAGATCGTGGATCACAGTTTGCAAGCCATTTCACTCGGGAATTATACCAGCTCCTTGGGATTCAACCAGCCTATTCCACAGCCTACCACCCTCAAACTGATGGACAAACTGAATGAGTCAACCAAGAGCTTGAGACATATCTACGGATTTTTGTGAATCAGCGCCAATCAGACTGGGTTGACCTTCTCCCACTTGCAGAATTTCAATACAACAACCATATCCATGCATCTACACAACAGACACCATTCATGTTAGACTGTGGACGTCATCCACGAATGGGTTTTGAACCAAACCTTCGATCCAGCAAGGTGGATTCAGCAAAAAATCTTCGAGATCGAATGGCTGAAACTCTTGAGGAGGCAAAAGCAGCATTGGCTAAAGCAAAGGACGAGATGACAAAGTACTACAACTGTCGGTGAACCCCAGCACCAAACTTCAAGGCAGGAGACCAGGTTTTCCTAGATGCCAGTGATATTCAAATGGCCCAACCCTCAAAGAAGCTTTCACACCTTCGGTTAGGGCCATTCAAGATACTTGAACAGGTCTCACCAATTGCCTATAGGTTGGAACTGCCCAAGTCAATGAATAGACTCCACCCAGTATTTAATGTGGTGAAACTGACACCAAAAATTGAGGATCCAATTATCGGCCGCCATTCTCAACCACCACCAGATCCAATAGTAGTGGAAGGAGAGGTGGAGTATGAAGTTGAGAAGGTATTGGATAGTAGATGGAGATATGGGTGAATTGAATACCTCATAAAATGGCAAGGCTTTGGCATGGAACATAATAGCTGGGAACCAGGATATATGGTATTCACTCCCACTCTGACAGCAGACTTCCACACACGACATCCAGAGGCAGTAACAACTCAGGGCCCTATTCGAGGATCAAGACAACCTCCAAACACCATAGTACGAGTGACCCAGATTCCAGAGTTTCGAAAGGTCAAGCCTGGACTTTATTGGCAGCAACAGCATGTCGGGACACCATATCTTAAAAGGGGGGGTGATGTCAGGGGACAATCTCAAGTTTTCTAAATTCATCCCTGACCTTCCTTAATATAGTCTCATAAGTCAAGGATAAGAGTACTTTGTTTTTATCACATTTTCAAACTCAGCTGCACCTTTAGTTAGTCACTCGCTAGCCAAGGATTCCTTAGACTTTTCTCTTCGGATTCCCTCTGCTAGGTAAGTAATAATGTACATTGTATGTATATAATAGATAGGTATAAAACTTACTTCAGATTCCCTCTGCTAGTGCCCCAACTCAGTCATAGTGTGAGTCAGTGTGGTCTAGAGAGTCGCCCTTACACTTATGCGGAGAGCTAACACTCTCCCCCTACCCAACCATACAGCTTTGCAGATATCAGTCTGAGTTGGACAAGGCTGAATAGTGTCAAGTGTCACACGATCCCACGCTTGCCGGGAAAGTGTGACACTCAACATCCAGCTGAGCAAATGGAGGACTCCCACACCTCCTTCTTCCTGACGACAATGATCGATTTACAGTCATTATAATTTTTCGCCCATTCCACATCATCGTTCCTTTATCTTTCTGAATTAGTGTACCCACCCACCCTTGCCCTCATGCTGAGAACGTTTTTGATACAGTAAATAGCCAAATTAATGGATCGAGAGTAATTGGATTCTCTTGGATTATTATTGCAAAGTTGTAGAAGCATGGGGATGCCCACCCTCCCGAGCGGCAAGTCTTCCCACACTTACATGGAGAGCTAATGCTCTCCCCCTACCCAACCATACAGCTTTGCAGATATCAGTCTGAGTCGGACAAGGCTGGATGGTGGGTCCATTAGATGCTGGAATGAGCCATCCAGCCTATGGGCTCCCTTTAAGGATGGCCCCCACAACTACTACACTCATGACCTCATTAGATGCCAAGAACTTGTGAAAGACAAAGATGTTAGAATTTGCGAGTTCATAATACACTTGACTCAGTTTGGGTACAAAGAACATGTTGCAAATGTATGGAGTGTATAGTACAAGTACCTATGTAGTTTAAGTACCTACTACTGGTAATACCATACCTGGTTACCCATCAATCACATGCTACATTGTTTGCAAACCCAAAAAATTTAATACATTGAATGAGCAATGGTTGACTTGGATAAAATAATATCTTACTGATGACTAACCATCTCAGTGACTGGTTCCTAACAGAACTACTCTTAATGGCCTGATAGCTCAGGGGTTAAGAGCACTAGACATGTAATCCAGATATAGTGGTTGCTGGTTCAAATCCAGCTCAGGTCAATACTTTTCACCCTATTATGTAATTCTTACAAAAGATTCCTCTATAGAAGGAGTACTGACAGGCCTTGAGAAGAGACTTAGCAACCATGAAAAGATTATTGATGAATGGTTGACCACTATGGAGACAAATTTTGAGAAGGGCCTGTCCAAGGTGAATGCCATGTTGAAGATGAACCTGGGATTTTGTGGCATACTGAAAGTGCTTCAGTGAGTTTAACTCCCAGAAGGATGCAGTCAGCTACTTTTGAGTTTTTGAATTCAGAGCTTTGTATGTTTTGTTAAACAGAACTTCTGATATCAGAATACCAAATAACCATGGTCAATAAACTGATCATTCTTTTTGAGGCATGAAATATTTATGTTTCCATTGAAGTTTCTGAAGCATTGTTACAACATTTAATGTCTTTGTCAAGGTTCTGATACCCTGTCCAGAAGTCCTTCAAATTTGGGAATACAAAAGATTTATGTGTGAAGGCTTACATTTCTAGGGTTTCAACATTTAGTGGTCAATTTCAATGTGCTTGTGTTCATCATAGTATCATATACATCATTTGATAATGGCACCATTGAACTCAGTGCTATATTCATATGATCCATAAGAAAGATGGACTTGTATGAAGTGACAGATGGACAGATTGCAAGGCATGTGACAAACCAGGTAGTACCATAAAGTGGCTCAACACTTGGCATGGCTGTGCCACACCTTGGTCAAGCCATACAGCATTAAGTCTATCAGGTGAGTATACATAATCTGTAAGAGTTGAGTCATGTATGTATGTGCACATCCACCAACATTCACCCACATGGATAACCTCCACCTGATCATGTATAAATATTTATGCCTTGGAGTGTGAACAATAGCTAAATTGACTATTAGTTGTTTCAATATCCCCAGGAAAATATATAGCAGGTGCAAGTTTTCTTAATTGGTTCTCATCTTGTTCTGAAATTTAACATACCAGGTATAAACCCATGTACAAAAACATTGAGTTGAAATGGCCCATGTGGGAGTAATACATCCAATCCATGCATGGCAAATTATGCAATGATAGTAATGATCAGATTGAAGTTGTTGTAACAATGCTCTCTGATCTTGCAGAGCTCATCCACAATGTCACCTCTACTCAGCATGATACTACATACAAGCATGTATTTGGAGAGTTCAATGAGTGGGAGATTGTGATTTGGGATCCACATTGTGCTGCTGTGAGTCCACTTGTTCTTTAATCCTTATTTCTTTATTTAACTTCATGGTTACTCAGGTGTAGCAATAGGATGCAATCTACTGCAATCATGAAACTCAACAGGCCTGTATTTACACAAGCAACTCAAAGTAGTCTGATACCTTCCTCCACACAAAGTCACCACTTATCTTTCACCACACCACAATCATAACCCCACTATGGCTTTTCCCTTGTCATATCAACAGTCATCATGTAGATGGTCTTACCCTTCACCAAAGGTTGATATTCATCCAGCTCCCTTATGTCACAGTATGCTATTACTTTTCCAATTGATACATAGTATAAACACTGACATGGCTTTAGACAATGCACCCACTTTCTTATTAACTCCTCACTCAACTCCCCCACCTCACACTCATAATGTCAGGAACCAGAAGACCTGCTGGCCTCCGGGCCCCCGGACCCAGTCCTACATGCTCCCGACCCTCTATATTGTTTGTATAGTTACAACTGGAGTTCCCACCAGAGCCCACACGTCAGCTTGTTTATGCCTGACTCTCTGTATGCACCCCACCTGTCTGTACTTATCCCTCTGTCTCATACACCAGTCCTCGGACTCCACCGGACTCCGGACTCCACCCTATATACACCCGACACTCTGTATCTTATGTACCAGTCACCGGACTCCGACCGGACTCCCGGAACCCCTCTAACAGAGCATAGAACCCTGCTCCTGTTATGATCTGTCTCTGCATCTCACACACCAGTCATTGGAAAACCCACCAGACTCCACCGGACCTCCTGCACATCAAACCTGTCTATACCCGACACTATCTTGTGCACCAAGTCACCAGACTCTGACCGGACTTCTGGAGCCCTCTAACTGAGCCCTGCTCCCATTATGGTCTAATGACCTGTCATGTTTCGGACCCCGCTCCCATTCCATTCCGTCCCTAATACCTAGTTTGGTATTTACTTGTTTCATTTTATGTTTAATATTTCTGCCTCTCATTAATACTGGATTTGGTATTATTACCTTTCACAGTCTATATAAGTCTGCTATATTCATGTACTTAGAATCCAGTTTCAATCTCAAACAGGTTTTCCCCCACACAAGTTTTCCCCTGAACAATCTGCTCCAGTCCCTACTCCTCTTGTCTGACTGCATGCTCAATTCCTGGAACTCCCACAGGAACTCTGGAATCTACATCTTCCTGTATGCATTCTGTCAGTTCGAAATATGGACACCCGAATGAGTGTACGAGGGTGCAGCCCATAAGCTGAAGCCAAGTCCATCTCAGCCGTACCCATTCTCTGGTAACTATTCTGACACCACACTCCCTTGTACTACTAATATTCCCAGAAACTCCCTGGACCTATTACACGGGGATTCCATGGGACTATTACCAGGAAAGTGTGTGTTCGGAATATAGTTACTGGAGAAACCTCTGTGGGACTATCTGTGGAATTCATGAACCTTAACACATAATCCCACTGTGGTTTCTATCCCATTGTTTGCACAGGGATCATATATGTCACCCTATCCTCCACCACCAATCCCAAATGCACCCAGAATCAACTGTACAGTATACTGCTGCTGAAAGTTGATGTTCATCCAGTTGCCAGACATTTCAGTATGTTATTAGTTTTCCAGGTGATAGCAGCATGGATACTGACATACCTTTTAGATAATGTGTTAAATTTGCTGCCAATTCCCTCACCCTCTTTGAAATGAACCCTCTCCCCTTCCACCATAACCAATAACCAATTTAATTTTTTTATTACTGTAATTATTTTAGTTCTTTTTAATATTTAGTTAATTATTCAAACTTCCTTAAATAGACAGGACAACTCAACTCTCACAGATTATGTGCAGCCTCCAGGTGCAATTGGTGTACTGAGGTTACTGTAATCCCCAACTGTATTCTTGATGGCACCATATAAAATGATATTAGTATCATTCTGCTCTTCATTTCTAAGACACTATGTTACCCATGGTTGAAACAACTAAGCTTCTGAGTATAATCTTGTCTATATCACTTGTATTTGCCTGTAACCTTGTTGAAAACAAGATGGTGAGTGGATTTGAGTTACCATCCCTTCCTTTTCTGACATGTACAGTCCTGCCTGCCCCCCCTCATATAGAATCCCTGCCCTGGACTCCCCAATGTTGAATTCACATCATATGAAGTATGTCTCATCTCACCACACAAATAAGGCTGACACATTGTATGTCTTGTCAACTAGGTATGCCAACCCTAAATCAGTGGTTGTAAATCTAGCAGTTGCACAGTTTAGAGCCATCAAGATGCCATGGCTAGGCACTGCCTTTGTGAACCCCAATAGTTATCCACTTCTGGGTTAATTAACTTTCTGTTGACTGGCCTATAGGTGGACCAGGAGGTAGTGGCATAGTGCAGCAATTTATGGCACAGATATGTCTCTTAGCAATCATATTTTAATGGCTGCAGAGACAGAAAATTTATTCAATGGATGAAGGATCTCCATTTTGGGATGGAGAATTCCAATGAAACTCACAGGTAGCTCACAGCCATGATCCTGCTAAAATCAATGGCCCATCAAATTTCAATGGGTTTTGGGTTCAGTGTCCAGATCTGGGGAATATTTATGTTTTATCTAATAAATATGTAAAAGGCTTGAACTTGGCCTCATAATTAGTTAAGGAATATGGTAGTTATCCCAATTTCCAGATGAGAGTTTCTTGATGTGTGCTGAGTCACACAGTGAATAGCATTGCAGTGTTTTTTTTTCAAACTCAGCCAAACTCTAACTGCAGATTGGATATGGACAGAGTTGGAGTCATTTTGTAGCTGAGATATTAAAGTTCAATTCCTACTGTTAAACAATGATTATAGATGCCCTGTGTGATTTGTTATTGGATTTTCTTTAAAAAAGTCCAAAACATTTGGACACTTTTTTGAGCCACTGTATGCTGGCACAAAGTTGAAAACTAACTAGTAGGTATGCAAAATTGATTTTCTGATCAGATTGTAAGTACATGCAATAGGCTGGACTATATAGAATTAAAGATTATTGTTCCACAAACCTGGTTGGACAAAAAGCCAAAACAGGTGAACAAGAGACAAGGCAGGGGTGTCCATACTAGGGACAAGGCCAGGATGAAACAGGAATATGCACAGGAGACATAATAAACCAGATGTCAACCAGGTTCAAGGGTAGATTGGGACAGGATCTCCAAGTGTCTAAGGGATCTGGGAGACCCAGGCAAGGCCTGGTTGGTGGGTCATTTTGTGAGGGAGATAAAGATCTACATATAGATAGGATCTGGGATCCCAGCAGATTTTCCAGTCCTAACACAGAATTGAGTTGGGATAATCAGTTAAGACCCATGCCCAGACCCTGTCTGGAACCTGATTTGCTTATACTACTTTCTTGTTGACCTCTGCCAGTTTCCTCAAGTTAAATCTGCATTCACTGTGGACTCTGAAGAATTCTCCTAGAGTATGCTCATGTTAAGACCGTGTCACAACCCCGTTGCAAACCGACGGTCCCCAAGGATACAATGTTTCTAGTTATTGATCAAGTCCTCGTATGAGAAACCATCGGCCACCCGACACTGATGTGTACCCCCACGGCGATCAAACCCCATTTATGCCCTGTCAGATTATACTCATACTATCTGGTTATACTTTGATACGTCCCCTTTTACTTATGTTGATCTGCTCTACTCTATTTTTCACCTATGCCGCATGTACCTGCAACCCTCTGACTATTTCCTTTTCTCATAATTCTACTCTTGGTTAATCACAGCCTCTGAACTTATCATAACCTCCTGATTTCTAATCAAGCTTATTTGTCAGTAGTACTTTCCACTCTTCCCTTAGTTAGTATTTTCTAGATGCTGATAACTTGTATATGAACCCACTGTAGTTGTAGTTACTAGGCAATCAGAATATCCACTCAGAACACCCACATACATACATCTCTCATAAGTCTTACACTAAGTATCCTGCTCCCCACCTTTGCGTGTGCTCACGCATCCTCAGTCTCTGACCCCTTGGCCCGACGCTCGACTTATCCTTCATTTCCAATCAGTAACTCACTGTGAGGAATTCGATAAGATTAGTTTTTGCCCGCCTGAAATTTAAGGATACCAGACAGTAACTTGCAAGGGCACAGCACATAAGCTGAAGCCAAGTCCTTCCAATCGGTCCCCATCAGTCTACTGACATCAGTCAGTTTTCTGTTCTTAACAGCTCACCATCTATTTCTGCTTCAGAATGTGAAGCCTTTCCAAAAATTCATTCACTTAACACTTTATATATGTACATTAGTTTTCTAGTACAACACTGCACCCTGTGATGATTGGAACCTCAGTTAACTTTCCCTTTGTCTCTAATTTAGATCCACCTCTGATTATCCAACTACACTTGTGCCTTTCATTAGACCCATTTGTCTCTTTCCTTGTTCCTTGTGGGTCTACCCCTTGACTGCTCAATTTGTAGAACAATACCAGTTCTTGGTATAAATACTGCAATACCTTAGTTTGAATATTGACTTTGAATCTGGTTCATTCTTTCTGACCTACTGTATTTGCCTTAGCCCTCATTCTCCCCTTTATCTACACCGCCGTTTAAAAGCGCAACTCTAAATGGCCGACTCTGCGTGTAATGTGACTAGTTTAACAAACGATGCCGGTAATTTAGGATATGGTAGCTTCGACATACCATCATTGCGTCCTCATCATGCACTCTCACCAAACCACAGGGCAAGATCGCAAACTGCCCGAGTGACAGATTCAACCTATACTAACAGGGAAAGCTCAGCCTAAGCTGTATACCAACCCATATAAAAGGCACACGATCCACCTTAATTTTCTCATCATACGTCAACGCGTGATTCTGTGATGTAACCCTCGCATGGTCAATCATCGTTCGTGCATCAGCCGTTAATCCTATCAACCATTAAATGAGAACAACGAATTAGAAGTCAGCCGGCAGCCTCATCGTAAAAGTGGACCGAACCCACCACTCATGGTACATCCCAAATGGGTATCAATCTCCATGGTCTTCTCTGTCGAACTTAATTCTGATAGAGGCAATTGCACACGCTTCTCGACACCTAGGACGACGCCTTCCGAGGTGGGAATTCCGACTGTCGTTGAACCGAGCTGGAAATGACGAATGATACCAGTTTTATATCCAGTGGTTCAAAGGGCATTTCTCACTTTAACAGCTTCCATGGCATATTTCACTGCATAATAGACATGAGACAACGTTGTTCAAGTGTTAACACCACGATCTGTCCCCAACATAATAATGAACACAATGAACACAAGTAGATATACTAAACAGTTCCTACCGTATTCAGAACGTGTAAGAAACATGGTGAAGTAGTGGAGAAGTTCTAAGGTACTGGGCGCGTATGCTGGGACGCGCGTCTGGGCGCGTATGTTTTCACTGCATGCGTCAATAATAACACTTGTTCATGAGAGTAAATATATCTCACGAACTCTCAGAGATTAAAATAAAGGCTCATTTCTTTATTGATCGCGCCGTGATTGTAAACACGATTTAATATACAAAAGTCGAGAGCACAAATGTTGAAGAGATGCTGCTATGGTCAAAGATTTTCCAAAAATCCGTTATATCATTCCGTTACCCTAATCTTTTCAAGGATCTTCTCCAACATAGTATTTATCTGGGAATGGCTCCTCTCAAACTTTGTCTCCATGGCGGTCAACCGTTCATCCATAATCTTTTCGTGGTTGCTAAGTCTCTCCTCAAGGCCAGTCAGTCGTCCTTCCATAGAGGAATCTTCGTCCTTAACAAGTTTCTGGCATCTAACGAGGTCATGAGCATGATAGTTGTGGGGGCCATTGTATGCTTCAAAGGAAGCTACGTCGCCGTTGTCGCAGTCATAACAGAAGAATGTGGGTTCTGTGATGTGATTTTGAGTGTCGGTAAGTGATTAGTATTTCATTTTTAATACTGACTTTCACATTGTACGCAGAACCAACACGGCTGCGAAATTTCCTTGGTACAGAGTGTACACTTGGCTTTCTCCCCTTTTTCCTCACCTTCCCTAAACATTCCTCCCTGGTTCGCATCTTCACTTGGCGTCAAAATCTTCCTGGCTTTTTCCAAAGCTGCTCTCGAGTTGCGCTCAAACTGACCATGTTGCATAAAGTGCACGACCCGTCTTACCTTGACGAGATCGTGTGTGGGGCGATGTACCATTGTCAGGTCAACGCGGTTCGCTTCAGCAGCCATACACCCAGCCTCATCACAGAGATCTACGGTGTTCCATGTATCCTTCGTTTGGCACGTTAGACACATTATGCGCGATTTAGTGATTGTTACGCCACAGTGATCGCATAAATATCTGTTTGTGAACTACATGGTGAACATTTCCATGTTGAATACATAATCAAATGCGTACCCATGTTTCACAGTGACCCGAATCTGATGTAAAGCCAACAAATAACAAAACGTGGTGTCATTAGGCATAAATTCCCGTTGCAAAACAGTGTATTCCGCCTGTTCAGAATCTTGAAGGCGTTTTCCGGCCAAAGTGCGAACAAGGAGCGAAATGAACTTCTTCTTAGAGTCTCTGCGTTCCTTGAAAAACGACCAAGACCACAATTGGCGGCGAACCTGGCTCCGTATCGCATTAATCGCAAACTGCCATAATGCGCGAGCCTGATTGTCTTCCAGAAATTTTGGAAGTGGATAGAAGCGGAAGATATCTGCGGGGACTCGTTTTAGGAGGAATGTCCACGATGTTGGCATATTGTCTGGCGATAAAGCCTTTCGCCCTTGGATTGTTTCTGTAGACGCATCGAACTTTCCTGTGAAATATTCCGACTGGAATAAACCGCTACGGAATATCCGTTTGAACTCCACACTTATAACATTAGGAGCTTCCCCAACCTCACATTTTCCGACAACTGTAAACTCGTCATTGGCTACTTTTCCGGAAGCCTCGAATTCATTATTTTGTCCTGTTGCACGAAACACATACGACGTCATCGGAGTGGCATACTCCCCACAGTAAATATATCCATTCCAGACCCCCAAAATTGGAGCGAGGACTGATGATATGTCCGCGTTTGGCTGGGTGGATTTGTCTGACTGGTGAGTTTCGTAGGCGATGTACCCGAAGTCTTGTTGATCCAGTGGGTAATTACAGACACCATCTGCTTTGACATTTGGCATTTCCAAGGCTTCGTTATAAGGGAATTCCTCTGGGTCACTTTGTCGAACAATGGCTGGAGCCCATAGGCCGGATGGCTCATGCCAGTACTCGAACTAGCATGTAGGTCAGGTAAATGTGCGCATAACTAAACCATTAGCAAGGACTTACGATACCGTGGGCAAAGACCCTAAATTGATGTTTTTCATCAAGTTTTTGCTGTTTGAATATGGCTGTCATATTTTTTCATCAATTAGTCCGAATAAAACTCTTTAAGATAGGTATGTATAATCTCACACTGCAAAACATTGCAACGTCCTACCACAGAATCAAACACCCACTGGATAGTGTCAGCCGCATCCTACTAGTTGTTAGTTATAAAGAGGAATGCATTGTCGAGAAACTCACTTCTAATTCATTACAGTGAATCATTCTTTTTTGGCACACTCGGAAGATCTCAAAATGTTGCTTCAAGAGTAAGTAAAGGATCGGAAAAACGTACTACACGTTTCCTAGAACATCAGTCATACCCGAACACATGAGTCGATGTACGTACTTTCTCAATTCGACCAGGTCCTGTGACCAAAACTAAAGTGTTCATCGCGTCAATATCGTAGGCCACTTCCTGCAAGTTTTTCCTGAGCCTCTCTTCCTCTGCATCCACATAACTCTGAAAACGAGCTTGGAGCACTTCATTGCGGTACGAGAGGTTAACCGAAGCTCGTAGGGTCGTCACACGCCGACAAACCGTCGCCAGGTAGTCATTCACGAAATTTAGATTTTCGGATTTGATGTTGGGGAGGATGGCGAACATTTTGCCAATTAGTCCCCGGATTTTGCTGGAGTAGTCTGTTAGCGTCATATGCCACCCTGTACAGAATGCTTTAGACAGGCGCATCGGTCGAACGACCACCTCTTGGTCTCGTACCTACAGCCCAGTATGCTATCCAATGAGGCAGACTGAGATCCAGCAACATCATTATTGTGTCAATTAGTAGAAGACCATGACAATAAGTACCTCCATCCTAAGGGTCGCGAAGTAGTAAATGTATTGACTTCGGCAAGCGTTATAAAACCTGAAGCATCATCGTCGAAGGCTTCGCTGATCGGCTGCAGCCGAACTGTATTGATATAAGGCAACGCCCACTCATCGTCTGAATGTTTCTCGTGCGCGACGACAGCTCCGGGGGTTGTGCCGTCAGGAGAGTCAACGTTCCATTTTTCATGGAAATAATCGCGAAGAGCCATCACGAAATGCCGAGCCTTCACGCTGCCTCTCCAATTCTGTATTTGGTGTTGTCGCTAATGTTGCATAACAATTAGGGGGAAACGAGAGAGACTCACCATTTCTTTCCATATTTTGTAGACATCCTGCAAGCCAGACCATGGTCAGTCGGAAAGGTTGAAGGCATGTATTTATGCTTACAGGATCAAGAAGTCGATCATGAGGTCCCGAAGCAATCGCACTAATGATACGATCACCTTCCCTCCTTACCGTGCGAGTGAGCTGTTCTGTGATCTGGCGTTGCTGAATTTCAAATTTGCGCTCAAACACCTTCTCATTCTTCTCCATCGCCTCATCCGGGTTGGTACGAAGGTCTTCGAGAAGTTCTTCCATATCATTTTCATTTGATGTCTTTTGTGGTCCAGTGGAGATGAGATCGAGGCTAGCGGTGTTCTTTTGGGCTAACTTGTTCAGCTCCTCTAGGGCCTTTTTGTTATTCTGAACGGCTTCTACACCTCCTCTTTTCTCTACAAGCCGTGCCATTTCTTCTTCCTCGGGAGATACCAATTGCTTCAACATTTGCATCATCAAGTCCAATCTAGCGTTCACATCACTAAGGGTTTCATTTGCCGCATCGACACCACGGGCAGTATGAATTGTGAGAGCGAACTCGAATTCCTGGCGTCGCCTGACGAATAGGCTCAAATACTCTAGAAATCGGTTTTCCCAGACTGAGCCGACAAGTACTTTGACTGGATAAAGAAGAAGTGGCGTAAGTAATATGGGGCAAAACAAACAGGTCTCAGAAAACACATACCAAGAAGTTTTTTCTTTGAATATGTGTCGCAAGCGTTTGCACATTGTTTGATGTCCTTCTCGGTGTCTTCAGAAAGCTTCTGTATGC
Organism: Hysterangium stoloniferum; assembly: GCA_015178975.1. NCBI lineage: Eukaryota > Fungi > Basidiomycota > Agaricomycetes > Hysterangiales > Hysterangiaceae > Hysterangium > Hysterangium stoloniferum. The sequence goes on along the minus strand of WHVD01000002.1, from coordinate 1,623,337 downwards.
GTCCCGCTATGGTCGTACCGTCTGGGGCTATCTCGGTCACATCTTTTACATTTTTTAGTCTATAAGTTGGTCAGAACCACAATATTACAGCACGTTGCGAGTACTTACTGTACGAGAACAACCATCATATGCTTCATCTCGGTGTACACGGCCCTTATTTTGTTGTCATTCTCCCGCCGTTTCATCTCAAGTGTCCAAACGGTCTATAGAGTATAAATGAGATGATCATGGATAGGGATATTCTCTATCAAACCTTGAAAATCAAGACAGCGGCTGTTGTAAAGCAATAAATGACCATTGCGGGTTCTTTTCAATGAGCCTCACCTGTTATGAAAGGATGTAGTTGCGCTACTTCGTCCAAGGCACTTAGAAACACTGTACCGACTTCCGAAAATTTAATAATTCCGTTTTTAACAGCATCCAATTCGTCAGCATTCAAAGCGGAGACGGTAGCTATTACGACTGCTGCGCAATTTTCGACATTGATGACAGCCTCTTCGCTCGTGCTGTTGTTTCCTAAAATTCACTATGATTAGATGACAAACAAACAAACAAATAACAAAGAATTATTCTGACCTAGTCTTTCAGGACCAGCTTCCGAAGGCGGCCGGGGGGGTCCATATGCCGCAGTCCATGCTGAAGCGAGACCATCCTTTTTGGTGACAACTTGTTGGCTAGGTGCGTCAAGCGACGGAGAGTTGAAGACCACCAAACTCGTCTCGTGGGTGACAATATTATCCTTGGAGTTATCTGCCTCCGAGCTATCCTTCTCTTTGTCTACCCCATGGTTGTATGGCAAAGGAGGGACAGGTTCGGATTCAGAGCTGTTTTCATTCTTTTTTGAAAGTTTTCGGAGGTTTCCAAGGATCGTATTAGGCATAGTTGTTCTGACACCTCTAGGCCTAGGAAGCGTGCGTGCGCACACAAAGATTTACAGTACTAGGTTAATAAGGCATTCTCTAGTGACGCCCACGGAGCAGGGATGTCTGGACATAGTTCCAGAGTATCACTTCCGGAGTACGCCGAACCTAATACGCCCACTTCTGTTTGAGTCTGTGACTCTGATGGAACAAGATGCAAACCCCTAACTGAAAAAATGAATTAAGCGTCAATTTCATATATTTTGGCTACTCACCGAAATATCTACACTGTTGTGTAACCGCAAGTGCATCACATAATGTCAAGGAAACAGAGTTGATAGAATTGAATAGGAACTCGTTTAATATCCTCATGAACCAGTGGAATCCTATAATATCAGATAATATCGGATCAGAAGCACGGCACATACTTACTTAGGCGCCTCAGGAAGTACGGTAAACATAAGGTAAAAGAAACGGACATTAAGAGATGGTATATCCAGGTTATTCCTATTAGCATGGATAGCAAGAGCCTTCAAGATGCCCGATCCGATATTCTTTACTGATACTTTAACTAGGTACAAAAATTCAACCTGAAGCCTAGGCACGTCCTGTTAGCAATTTTAGAGATTGATGAGAGGACATATTGTGTTAAAATCGGTCTCGAAGACTCACAAGAGAACTCAGGTCTTTAACTAGAGACTGAATTAATCTGTTTTAATTCGAGAGCGGTTGATGATAGATTGTTCTCGCTTTGTCGCAAATAGGCTTCTTTAGGAGTATGGGAAGCCCTCAGGTGGGATGTTGTAAAAAGTACCATGAAATCATGCTTCCGCCATATCGAGGTCATTAATCAGGAAAGTGAGAATATCAGTAAGTATGCTGTCTATATTGTCTAGAGCCATCTAGGAGAGCTAGCTAGCTCGGCTAGACACGGCTAGACACACTACTTTCGCGAGATCCTTATTTACTAGTCGGTATAAAAGCTTACTATGGATATAGGGAGTCTAGGGAGGCTAGGGACTCTACAAAATGGGTGTAGACATTCCCAAATCCCTGATGTTAAAACTCAACTGGTACCACAGGCCTCTTCAGCATGATTTGCAAAATGTTTGAGAGAATACAGTGAGATTCACTGTGATTCCCAATTAATCGGTACAATTTAATATACTTTGCAAATATTTGAGAGGGCACAATGCAATTCACTACAAGTTACAATTATTCAGGATGATTCAATATGATTCACAAATGTTTGAGAGGTGTTAGGAACCTCATTCTTGGGCCCCAACAACATGTTCTCACTCTGGCATCTCTATCAACCAAATAATAATAAAAGTGAAGTAAAAGTCAGTTAGCAGCCACAGTTCAAAGTGCATGCAACCCACCACTCATACCACTTCCCGAGTGGGTATCAATCTCAATATTGAACTTGATTCTAATAGAGGCAATTGCATGTGATTGTAGGATTTAGAATTAAATGAACTTTAGGATCCTCAAAAGATCCTTAACTAATTTTCATAAGGATTTAATGGATGATTTGGAGTTTGTATAAAATAAGGCTCAACTAGGGATCCTGGGTTTTTTTTTTGGGGGGTTATCCTGGTGAAAGCTGATTAAGTTAACCATGCATGGTTTGTTTTGGTGGTGGACCTCCAAGTTCCCATCACAGTTTGCATTATATGTAGGTATGCCAGGTTCATCTTCAACATGGCATTCACCTTGGACAGGCCCTTCTCAAAATTTGTCTCCATAGTGGTCAACCATTCATCAATAATCTTTTCATGGTTGCTAAGTCTCTTCTCAAGGCCTGTCAGTCCTCCTTCTATAGAGGAATATTTTGTAAGAATTACATAATAGGGTGAAAAGTATTGACCTGAGCTGGATTTGACCAGCAACCACTATATCTGGATTACATGTCTAGTGCTCTTAACCCCTGAGCTATCAGGCCATTAAGAGTAGTTTTGTTAGGAACCAGTCACTGAGATGGTTAGTCATCAGTAAGATATTATTTTATCCAAGTCATGTAAGAAACACGCTCAGTCGACACAGATAGTGATTCGACTGAGGTATGGGTATCAAAACGTTCGAGGCTAAATAGTAAAATATCTAAATTATGTAGTTGATGGTAGTGAGTCGTGGTATATTAGGCAGGGGATAATGCGGCTTGGTATAACCGTATACGGGGTGGTGTATCCGTATACAGTGTTGGGTAGCCATTGGTCCGACTGCAAGAGCCTAAAATTCAACACTCCCCCTGGCTCGATGCACTCTCGCAGAGTCGCAGCGTAATACATTGCTGAATGAGCGTTGATTTGGGCAACGGTTTCGTGAACATATCCGCGAGGTTATCAGATGATGCGACGTGACGGACTTCGATGTCCCCCTCCTCGACCCGTTCCCGTATGTAGTGATACCGTATATCAATATGCTTAACATGTGCGTTGTGTTTCGTATTCTTGGTTAAGAGAACTGCGCCTGAATTATCATTGTAAAGAATTGCTGGCTTCGGCTGTGGAAAACCGACTTCATCCATTGCGGCATACATCCACAATATCTGCTTCGTGGCTTGGGTGAGTGCCATATATTCTGACTCTGTTGTTGATAGAGCAACTGTCGGCTGATATTTTGATCCCCAAGCAGTAGGTCCCCCTGCCTGAATAAAAACATGTCCAGAACAGGATCGGCGTGTGTCAGTGTCCCCTGCGAAATCAGCGTCGACATACCCGACTGGCCTGACATCCTGGAGTGAACCCCCATATGTAATCCCATAATCGAGTGACCCTTTGATATATCGTAAGACGTGGGTCAATGCGTTCCAGTGAGCCTTCCCGGGGTTTGAGGCAAACTTGCTCAATGTGGAGACCGCGTACGAGAGGTCTGGACGTGTTGCAATTTGTGCATACATAATCGATCCCAGTAACTCTCGATATGGCTTATCAGCCATGAAGACGCGGTCTTCAGTCGTCTGGGGCCCCTGCTCCCTGTTCAGCGTAATGCCTGGGGGTAGTGGTGTGCCGCGAGGGTTTGACTCTGTCATTCCGAAACGCTCAAGAATTCGTTCGAGGTATGCGCATTGTGATAGCTTTATTGTGCCACGTTTCCTGTCACGGTCGATTCGGATTCCCAGGATTAAATTCGCATCCCCCATGTCCTTGGTCTCGTACTTCCAGCCTAATTCTTCCTTGGCTCTATGTGCCTCTTCTTCGGATGAGGAGATTCCAGTCGTGTCGTCAGTGTATGTGGATGTTATTGTGGTGCTGCCATTTCCATGGCGGGAGCACACTGATGGGTCGGCTTTTGACCGGTAATATCCCAACTCACCCATTTCTCTATCCAAAGTTCCCCACCAGTTATTGGCACCATCCATGGTGCCATATAAAGTCCTTTCCAGTCTCCCGACCTTCCCTGCCTCCTTCGCGCCTTCAGGAAGTTCGATGTATGTAACAGCTTGTGGAACTGAATTGAGGTATGCCGCGACGTAGTCAATCTGCCATGACTCCATGTTTTTGGCAGCTGCGATGGCCAAATTCATTCGCAGTGACTCATACCGAACGACAGAGGCGTATGTTTCGAAAAAATCGACACCGGGTATTTGGGTAAAACCTTTAGCAACGAGCCTTGCCTTGCGGGCAATAAGTTCACCGTTACTGTTGTATTTGTGTGCAAAGGTCCAACGCATTTGTACCAGTCTAGCATTAGCAGGACAGTCCATAACTGTCCACACCCCGTGTTTTCTCATGACGTCTAACTCTTTGTTGATAGGGCCGGCCCATATGTCAGGACGCATCATCGCCTCGCTGTATGTTTTGGGAAGCCACATGTTTGTTGGGTCTGGAACTGTCATGGCATCAGTATGGAATGCACTATGTACTCTGTCATCAGCCCACGCTTCCCCTGCCAACTGGGCTTGCTGTATGTTCATCTCTGAGGTGAGAGATTCCTTAAGTGCCTGTGTTGGAACAGATACGTGTGTGGAACGATGTGGTGCAGATTCCACGCTGGTAGACTCAGTGACGGTTGGGATTGAGATATTGGTTGGGGTAATTGCGGAAGTGTGGTCTTGTACTGGTGCCAAACCGCTCCTCAGTTCGTCTGTGTTCTCGTTAACCGGTGTGGGGGTGAGTGTAACGTGGTCGAAATTCTGTATTTCCTCATCGCCCGATATCTCCATCAGTGTCTTGCAACTGCGACCCTCCTCGAAGATGACATCACGCGAGCGAAAAATACGACGCGTCTCTGGGTCGTAAATTCTATAAGCGTCACGTCCGAAATATCCAATATGCACCCCTTTTATGGACCGTGGATCCAGTTTACTAAGCCCTTCTCCTGTTTCGACGGGGATTTTAGCATAAGCTACACAACCGAGGGGACGCAGGTGAGAAATATCAGGTTTCTTCCCATGCCACAACTCAAAAGGAGTCGAGTTGGGGTTTCTGGTAGTAGGGATAAAATCCATCACGTATACTATCGCTGTTGCGATTTCGCACCACAGCGCAGAAGGTAACTTATTCTCATACAGGCAAACGCGCACTCGCTCGATGATGGTGCGATGACATCGCTCAACAATGCCGTTGGACGAAGATGAGTACGCAGTGGTGGTTTCGTGTATAATCCCTTGTTCGTTGAGGTAAGTGGTCCACAATGAATTGAAGAATTCGGTGCCTTCGTCGGTACGTATCCTGCGCACCTTCATCCCTGTCTGACGTTCAGTGAGCACTGTATATTGCTTCAATGCAGCTAAGGTTCCTTTTGCTTCTTTACTGGACAAGAAGAAAACTTCCGGGTGACCACTGTACCTGTCGACACACGGCATCATGTAACTTCTCCTGCCGATGGACTGGACTCGGGACGGTCCCCACAAGTCAACATAGGTCCGTTCCCCGATTGCTGTTTCACGCTCATCATTGATGTAGAATGGGCAGCGTGTATGCTTCCCCATTATACATCTCTCACATGTCCCTGGTTGGGGGGTCATGGTGGTTACCTGCATGCCACAAACGACGTTGTGATTGGCCATTTGTTGTACAGTATCGTACCGAACGTGACCAAGGCATCGATGCCAGGTATCTATATCGGTTGGTCAGTTGTGGGATTTGGCAGCAAAATCATGTGCAGTCATCTTGACTACGGCCGCTGGGTGTATTGCCATCTCCGGTGATAATTGCATGCTATCTGGGAGGGGGCCAGCTGGGGGAAAGATGTCGATCTTGTACATTGTTCCTTCTCCCCTCCCATACATAAATGGACTACCATCTGGGTTGATAAAGGTAACGCCGCCGCCCCCAAAAATTGCATAACATCCACTGTTGTCAAGTTTCCCGATGGACACGAGGTTGTGGGATAAGGTCAGGCAATGAAGTGCGTCCTGAAATATGAGATTGATAACGCGTCCATCGTATATGCAACGCTTGCTAACTGTCCCCTTTCCGCAGATTGAAAAAGTGCTACCATTGTTAGCCATAGTCCCATCCTTCCCATTATAATTCTTGTAAGTTTGAAAATCGTTTATATCAATAAAAAAATGATCACTCGCTGTGGAGTCAGCATAGGTGACAATAGTGCTGTTGGTGGATACCGTTGGATCTACCTGCGTCATAAGGGTGCAGAATTCTCCAGATCCAGGCGTGAAGGGAGTAGAGGGCACGACTGCCACGTTAGCCGTCGACACGTTAGCTGTTGATTTGGTAGGTACACCGTTGGATGGTTTTTGTTGCTGCGCGGCTTGACTTCCACCAGTACCGGTCCCCTTCTTTCTCCACCAATCAGGAAACTGACCTTCCATTCCCCCTCTGACTTTGAAACACTTCTCAATCGTGTGTCCTATGCGTTTACAGTTGGGGTTGGAGCAAACATCACTAGACCGATCAGATTTAGTAGTCGCGAGAGCTTGTGAAGTTTGGGGTGTGGGTTTCCTGTTTCGTGCGATTGTTTTGTCATATAAGGTGAGGTTTGATATTACTTCTTTGGAGGTCTTCAGTGAGAAAAGAGTTCCAATTACTAGATCCCACTCCTTAGGCATCGACGCAATCACAATTGTGCGGAAAGTAGAATCATCCATTTTTCCCCCTTGCACGTTGACCTTTGCCCATCCTTCGCGTAGTCGTGTGAAATGGGATATGATGTCCGCGCCGTCAATATGCTTGATTGTACGCAAATCGTTATCGGCATTAAGCAAACCTATATCGGAGGTTGCACTGTGTATCGCTTTCAGGGCTGACCAGGCCTCACTCGCAGTATCGGACGGTTGAATGCCGTTGCCGATAGGATTCTTGACGTTCAGATCAATCATTGCCTTTGCATATGCGTCGCGCTGTTCCCATTCCTCGGGTGAAGGATTGTGTGATCCCCAGTAAGTCATTGGTACAGGGGTAGTATTGGGGGCAAGTTGGGAAGGTTTCTTTATAGTTCCATCCATATACCCTCGGACGCCTCGTGCACCCACTGCAGACCAGATAGTGTCGTGCCATGCGAACCAATTGTGTCCATCGAGGCGATCCTCAGGTTGCAACATAAATAGTGCTGGTTGGTGTGACGCCATATTTGTTTTAGTCAGTTGGGTCGGGGTTCAGTTGGTCGAGGTCAAGTTTAGTTGGTCAGGGTCAGGTTCAGTTGGTCAATGTCGGGGTCAGTTTGTTTGGTCGGTCAATTTCGATGGTTAATTAACAGCTTTGGTCGGGGCCCATAACCTGTAAGAAACACGCTCAGTCGACACAGATAGTGATTCGACTAAGATTTACTACCTGTAAGAAACACGCTACAGTACATCAAGATAAGAATACGAAGACGAGAAATAGTTCGTAGTGACGTACCTCAGTCGACACAGATAGTGATTCGACTGAGGTATGGGTATCGAAACGTTCGAGGCTAAATAGTAAAATATCTAAATTACGTAGTTGATGGTAGTGAGTCGTGGTATATTAGGCAGGGGATAATGCGGCTTGGTATAACCATATACGGGGTGGTGTATCCGTATACGGTGTTGGGTAGCCATTGGTCTGACTGCAAGAGCCTAAAATTCAACAAGTCAACCATTGCTCATTCAATGTATTAGATTTTTTGGGTTTGCAAACAATGTAGCATGTGATTGATGGGTAACCAGGTATGGTATTACCAGTAGTAGGTACTTAAACTACATAGGTACTTGTACTATACACTTCATACATTTGCAACATGTTCTTTGTACCCAAACTGAGTCAAGTGTATTATGAACTCGCAAATTCTAACATCTTTGTCTTTCACAAGTTCTTGGCATCTAATGAGGTCATGAGTGTAGTAGTTGTGGGGGCCATCCTTAAAGGGAGCCCATAGGCTGGATGGCTCATTCCAGCATCTAATGGACCCACCATCCAGCCTTGTCCAACTTGGACTGATATCTGCAAAGCTGTATGGTTGGGTAGGGGGAGAGTGTTAGCTCTCCGCATAAGTGTGGGAAGACTCGCTGCTCAGGAGGGTGGGCATCCCCATGCTTCTACAACTTTGCAATAATAATCCAAGAGAATCCAATTACTCTTGATCCATTAATTGGCTATTTACTGTATCAATAATGTTCTCAGCATGAGGGCAAGGGTGGGTGGGTACACTAATTCAGAAAGATAAAGATGGGCGAAAAATTATAATGACTGTAAATCGATTGTCATCATCAGGAAGAAGGAGGTGTGGGAGTCCTCCATTCGCTCAGCTGGACGTTGAGTGTCGCACTTTCCCGGCAAGTGTGGGATCGTGTGACACTTGACACTATCCAGTGTTGTCCAACTCAGACTGATATCTGCAAAGCTGTATAGTTGGGTAGGGGGAGAGTGTTAGCTCTCCGCATAAGTGTGGGAAGACTCGCCGCTCACCCACAAAGGCTGCCTACAAACGTGGCGAGGCTACACCACCCACCCAACCCTAGGCAGCTACTGTTCTGGCTGAAAGATTCCTCAAATGATGTGATGTGATTTGTTCGAAGGCCCTAATGTACATTTGATATGCTAGTGACTTCCATCTGCCTGCTAACCTTACTATTTCGGGATCAACTCCCTGTGCCAGGAAAAAGGAAGCACCGCCAATACGAAATGAGTGGCTGAAGGATGTTCCCCATCCTTTTTGAGTAAGTATTGAATTTATCCACTTGAGTGCTGCTGTTCTGACTACTGGTCTGATATCACCCTTGTTGTCTCACCAGCAGAACAGTGGGTCATCTGGCCCTGCTGGCACAACTCTCAATAAGTTGATCAGGGCTTCGATCGGGCATGTTCCTTGTTGCTCTGTCAGGAATACTGACTGCATGCTACCAGCTTTGGCTGTTTTCGATGCAGGTAAGTCCAAGCGTGTGTAGCATTTTTCATTGTCGTCCTGACTAATCAGGGCATCCTTTCATTTCAGGTGCTTTCCTGTGTCAAAACACAATCTAGACGGTACAGTGACTTCTCCAAAATGCATCAGCCCCCAAAAGGCACACGTTGATACAGCCCAAATGCAGGCGTCAAAGGGGTCCTCTAGGTTCAAGGACGTCTTTAATGTGAATAGCATACTCAACTTCACTGGGGGCCTTGGAGGCCGTCTACATGCACTACCTTGTAGGTTATCTAACCCCTGCAGTGACCATTCTACTCTTGTGTGCTCATCATCTGAAAGCGGTGGTGGCCAACCTTGGGCTATGTGCCAGGCCCTAATTGCTGACAGGTACTTTCACATTACACTGACTGATATTGTTTCAATGGCCATCCCAGCAGCTAGCTCCTCTCCCAGAAATGCTGGGTCTGCTGCTGCCCATAATACAAAGGAGTGTAAGACTGGGAAGGATGCTGGGAGCCTGTCTGATTCGGCCACAGAGAAAATATCGCAGAAGATGTGAAATTTGCCCAGGCCGGCTCCATAACCATTTGCCTCCTTAAGTGAAGCTTCTGAGGCTAAGGATGCAATTGCCTGTAAGACTGGATGTCGCATTGTGGATGGTGGTGGGATGTTGACCCCTTTCCATTTGAACAGTCTCTCACCTGCCTTACATGGTGGTCTGAGTGCCAATGGAATTACCTGCAACTGGCTCGGTGCTGGCATTTGTAATGGAGGGGCAAACGGTGCTGATGTCAACACCAGTGCTACAATGATTGGATCCGATGCACTAGGTGCCCAGGAATGTCTACTCTGGCCTGCGTGTTGGCCTTCAGAAAACCTTTGAGGAATTTGCCGATAGGTCCTCGTGAGAGGGCATCTGCGACATTGTCCCTTGATGGTATGTATATTGCCTTTAACTGTATTCAGTTTGTGACTAACAATTTGTAAATCTCTTTTAGGATCTTGTTTGTCTCCTTGCTGTGCGATTGGCCTTTGTTTAAAACTGCGACCACACTGCTGTTGTCTGACCGCACCAAAAATATCAAATGTGCCGGGTTCCACTGACACATCCAATCCTGTTGTAATGCTACCTGCAGACCCATTTTGACTGCGACTGCTTCTGCTCAGCCAATGTCGCACTGGCAATATGGGCCAACCCTGAAGCCAGGTGCCCACTTCCATGCTGCCCACTGGTTGTCTACCACCATGCCTAACCTGAAGGACGTGCTGGCATCTCCCCACCATCCCATGTCCACTACCTCTGACAATGCAATTGGCAATTCATTTGGTAGGTGGTGATTATATACTGAATCCACAATATATCGGCCTGGACCGCTGCACCTGGAGGGAATGCTGCTCTTCGTGAATCGAAGTTGTTCGCAAAGGAGGCAATGGATCATAAGAAAGGCCTTATCCATGGAAAAATAGATGAGATGTGTACTAATTTCCCATGCAGCCTGTCCGCTTCTCTCCTTGAGACACATGCATCTTCTGCTGCCCAGCATTTGATCAAGTCCAGCACTGCATCCAGCTTCTCCTTCGGCACTGATACTGTTTTGGTGTCCAGGTTCCAAGAAAAACCTATGTATTTCTGGACTGATGAAAAGGATCTTGTTTTGCTTTGGCTCCATGGCACACCAAACTGTGCCATCAGGGCAATGAAATCGTCCTCTGTCCATGTCTGTCCTGGGAGGTGCACAGCCAGGAAATCGTCTACCCATTTGAGCAGGTGTCCAAAGCCGGCTCTCTGATATAATGCTATTAGCATGTCTGCTATGCTGCCGAATACCCCAGCACTCGAAGCCAAACTGAATACCACCATGTGGTCGACATACACCAGGCCCTTCCAGTAGATGCAACAGGTGTTCTGCTGGCCCAGTTTTACTGCGTCATTTGGTATGCTGCTGAGATGTCGAAAGTAGCTGCTACAGAACCTTCTGGGAGTGAGAGGATCAATGCCGTGGCATCTGCAAAGGTGCCCCATTCTGTTGGGAAGTCGCTGGAGTTTATGCGGCTGTTTATGGAAGAGTGAGTTGGGTCCCCTTGGGGGAACAATAGGTCTTGTATTAAGCGGTAAGTACTTGAATTCGGTTTTGGTATTAGCCCCAGGGGTGATGTTTGGAAAGGTCCAATAATCTGCTCCAGCTCCTCTGGCGTGAAGCCTCTGGAATAGTGGCCTATTTTCTGTTCATTTGTAATGTAATTGTCTATAAAGCCTGTGTCTATTAACACTGATCTGTGGTTTCGAAAAATTACTGTGTGTGATATGTGATCCTTTACTCTGATGTTGAATCCTTCCATTAAACTAGTTATAACATGCTGCCAGTCCTGTTGAATGCCATATTTACTTAATGTATGTGCCGCTTCGATGGGGTCGAGTGGCATTGTGACCCATCTTTGGTCAGAGCTGTTTGCAGGCACCCACTCCATGGTTGTCCTCAAAGCAGATGCTGCAGGTATGAGTGTTGGTGCAGCTGTCACCCCGCTTGCACTGTGATCCAAGAGCCCAGTTGAAGCAGAATTGTTTTCCATTGGGGGTGGCAAGGGCATGCTTGTTTCTGGCACCATGTGTGATTGGGGCTGCTGTCTTTCCTGCCATTATGAGCTTTGACTTGCATTCAGCCAGAAAGTGTCCTTGTGTTCCACACTGAAAACAGTGCAATGAATCTCTGTCTGTGCATGGCCTCTTAGATGATGATGGGACGTGTTGGGGCAGCGCTGCTGCTGACCATGTGCGCTTAGGTGGTGTGATTGGGGTGCCACTCGCCTTCAATGCATGTAGTGCCACCTGCATTGCAATGATTGTTAGTGCATCTGTGTCCAGGCAACCCAGGTCATGAGCTAAGTTGCAGGCAGCTGCTTTGCGCTGCTGGATGTCATAATCCATGGCGACCTCCCAGCTGTGTGATTTCGCAATAGTGGTCACAATGGAATGGTGTGCTATAAGTGCCTCGGCCCTAGTGTCACCACCGTGTGTCCTGGTACGATCCACAGCAGCTGCTGCCACTGCTAGCCAGTCGATTATGCTGATACCTCTTTCGTTCTTGCACTCCAGCCCTTTGGCCATGATACTACCTGTTGGAGAGAAAGTGAATTCCTCCGTACTTCTTTCAGCTTTCCACCCAGCTTTGGTTGTGAGGGCTACATATGGGACATAATGAAAGTTCCTAAATGCCTCCTCCACCTTCCATGGTATAGCTGAAAGGTATTGTGGGAATGAGCATGGTGGTTATACAGATGGTAGACAATGAAATGAAGAGGGGGGGGGGTGTGCTAGCCCCAGTACCATGTCCTTCAGACTGTACTGGACTGCTGTGAATAAGCCACAATATAGGGTAGCACCCCATGTGTCCAAGTGCCAGCTGCACTACAAGACTGGGCTGTGTGAACTGCACTGTGTGCCTGCTGCATCACAGCTACTGTCTGTATGGTGCCACCTGCCACGAGCACCGTGAACTGATGTGCATGGCTGTGCTGTGCGAAGGAAGGTGGGACTTACGTATCTCCAAGGCATTTGCTTTGAATCCAGGTATAATCTCTGGGATTGAAGTCCTTTTACCATCCCGGGCTTTTTCCTTTGCCAATGCTGAGGCCCTGGCTGCTTGTATTGCATCGGGCTCTGCAAACAGCCTTGTGATACCTGGCAGGGATTTGGCCATGGGCCTTCTCTCATGTTCTCCAGCATTGCTGCTGTTCAGTAGATAGTCCCTGTGTGCTGTCAGCCGAGCAATCTGGGAGTCCAGCTGCTCAATCTCCAGTGCTGACGAGTGCTCCTCCAGATGACCAGTGTCCTGGTTGTCACCCACAGCATCTGTAATAGATACTGTAGGATGCCCTTGGGACCCAGCCACCCCAGATGATAAGGCATCTAATCCTGTATCAGGGTGAGGGGGGCCTTCCCCACCTAGGTTGATGCCTAGGTGTGCAAAAACTCCCTGTGGCAAGGACCCAGATGTCATGTGAAGAGATGTAACACACTAATGCAGAAAGATAAAGGAATGATGATGTGGAATGGGCGAAAAATTATAATGACTGTAAATCGATCATCGTCATCAGGAAGCAGGAGGTGTGGGAGTCCTCCAGTAGTGAGGGCATGGAGTGCCTGAATTGTCCCCGATGGGGCCCAGAAATCCCCATGAGGGTGGGTTAGTGCCTGAATTCCCTAATTAGTCAGCATTGGTGCATTTCTGCACTTGCGGGAGCTTTTCTGACAGTGCAGGAGCATTAGTGGTGCTGTGGGAGTATTTTGTGACAGGTGTGGAAGTATTTTCTAACATGCAGAGGTATTTTGTAATGTGTGGAAGTATTTGTCCATGCATGGGAGTATTTCATCACATGCACGGAGGTATTTTTACATGCACAGAAGTATTATGTTGTGTGGAGGTATTTTCCGATGCTACAGGAGTATTTTGTCATGTGCATGGAAATATTGTTACACACCTGGGAGCATTTTTGAAACACGTGGGAGTATTTTGTCAGGCTGCAGGAGAATTTGTCACATGCATGGAACCCTTTCACATACCCTAATGGAAACATTTCCCACACCCCTCCAGTAGAATTTCCTGTGCCCTTCATATCAGCATTTCCCATGCCATTCACATAAGCATTTCCCATGCAGTTCACATACCCATTTCCCACACCCTTCATGGGACCATTTCCCACGCCCCTCAAGGACACATTTCCCACGACCTTTCTGGGAGAATTGCCCACCCCCTTTTGGGAGTATTTCCCATGCCCTCATGGAAGCATTTCACTCAACATTCACAGAGGAATTTTTGACACCATTTCCCTGAGCCCTCATAGCATAGAGTCCATCAAGGTCTGACTAGATACCAGAGCTGATTTATCCCTCATGTTAGAAGAGTTCTATTGGGAACTGAAGGATCAGCCTAAACTGAAACAGAGACTTACATAAACTATGATTGATACAACTCACAAGATGTGCCAAAGTATTAGGATACATTAGTGTTCCCATCTATCTTACAGCGCTTTGAATTACATAAGGCGCGCGCTAGATTTGCGCAGAAATATTGCTGAAAGTTGCGAACCTCGTAGCTTGCTCAATAATTGACCAATTGTCTTGTAACTTCATATACGTATTTTAATACTATATATCTAGTCTATTATGATGTTATAACTCCAAAATTTGACCTACAGCATGTTTCCCAAAATTGCAGTCTATTTGAGCTTGCGAACCAATTCATGAGCCAACAGATGTGTCACTCCCAATGAGCTTGTAATATGTTGTTTTACATGTATCTAGGTAGTAAAAAATGACAGCGCCTGGCTTTTGTGGTCAGAGTTAATGTGAGTGAGGTTGCCGAGTAAATGCATACAACTACCCTCATACAGGTTTGCAGCTGGTATTTAGACAGCAAAAGCCAGGCACTGTCATTTTTTATTACCTAGATACATGTAAAACAACATATTACAAGCTCATTTGGAGTGACACATTTGTTGGCTCATGAATTGGTTCGCAAGCTCAAATGGACTGCAATTTTGGGAAACATGCTGTAGGTCAAATTTTGGAATTATAACATCATAATATACTAGATATATTAGTAGTAAAATACGTATATGAAGTTGCAAGACAATCTGTCAATTATTGAGCAAGCTACGAGGTTCGCAACTTTCAGCAATATTTCCACGCAAATCTAGCGCGCGCCTTACATAATGCAAAGCGCTGTAAGGATGATACAGGAACCCTATTATGGTTCAATGTTGAGACCTACATATGTCATACAAGGGATGACTGTGCCAATCCTCTTGGGAGAAGATTTTCATGTCAACTACGAAATAGGAATGCTACAAGATCAGCCTTTAGGATAATTGAAAGTGTTTATATTTAATGATATGGTTGATGCTTAAAGGAGCCTATGTATGCCTGATCACCCTCCACCTACCTTTTGGATCCTTATCTAATTTTAAATTTTATAAGGATCCAATAGAGTTTATTGGAGTTTATAGAAGATAAGGCTCTACTATGGATGCTAAAATATTTTGGAGAGAGGGGTTTTCCCAGTGTGGGTCTACATACTTACTTTGCCAGATTTACATACAAAGAGGGCCCCCCTGACCCCCCCAGTCCCCCAGTCAGTGGTGGCTTCAGATAATATATATGACATACTTACTGATCTTCCCAATTTTCTGATGTTATATTCCCATCCTCACAACATAGAAGCAACAATGCACAGGGGCAACAACAAAAAATAAGTGATGAAGGACTGCTAAACAACAAATACTGGTCAAGTGTCCATTCTTGTGTACAATTTTGAACCTAGATCTGATATTTACTGATGTACACACTAAATCTAACCTACACCAGGAAAAGCCCTTGCTCCAAAATTTTTTAGGATCCTCAGTAGAGGCTTATTTTATATAAACTCCACCAATCATTCATTGGATCATTAACCAATTTAAAGTTTAAAGATCCAACATGTGATTGGCAGGTTTAGAATCCAACAAACTTTTGGATACCAAGTTAAAATCAGTTAAGGATCTAATATGTGATTGTAGGGTTTAGAATCCAATAAACTTTAGGATTCTCAAAAGATCCCTAATCAATTTTAACTCTTATAAGGATTCAATGGATGACTATTAGAGTTTATATAAAATATGGCTCTACTAAGGATCCTAAAAATTTTTGGAGAGGAGGGTTATCCCAGTGCTAAAAGTTGTTTCCACTTTTGCGTAGCCTAAAATGTCCATTTTAAGTAATATTTAATACAAAATAAAATAAAATAATCTTAAAGTTCATCCCCCTGGGAAGGATTTTGTGGCATACTGAAAGTGCTTCAGTGAGTTTAACTCCCAGAAGGATGCAGTCAGCTACTTTTGAGTTTTTGAATTCAGAGCTTTGTATGTTTTGTTAAACAGAACTTCTGATATCAGAATACCAAATAACCATGGTCAATAAACTGATCATTCTTTTTGAGGCATGGAATCTTTATGTTTCCATTGAGGTTTCTGAAGCATTGTTACAAAAGTTAATGTCTTTGTCAAGGTTCTGATACCCTGTCCAGATGTCCTTCAAATTTGGGAATACAAAAGATTTATGTGTGAAGGCTTACATTTCTAGGGTTTCAACATTTAGTGGTCAATTTCAATGTGCTTGTGTTCATCATAGTATCATATACATCATTCGATAATGGCACCATTGAACTCAGTGCTATATTCATATGATCCATAAGAAAGATGGACTTGTATGAAGTGACAGATGGACAGATTGCAAGGCATGTGACAAACCAGGTAGTACCATAAAGTGGCTCAACACTTGGCATGGCTGTGCCACACCTTGGTCAAGCCATACAGCATTAAGTCTATCAGGTGAGTATACATAATCTGTAAGAGTTGAGTCATGTATGTATGTGCACATCCACCAACATTCACCCACATGGATAACCCCCACCTGATCATGTATAACTATTTATGCCTTGGAGTGTGAACAATAGCTAAATTGACTATTAGTTGTTTCAATATCCCCAGGAAAAGGATATAGCAGGTGCAAGTTTTCTTAATTGGTTCTCATCTTGTTCTGAAATTTAACATACCAGGTATAAACCCATGTACAAAAACATTGAGTTGAAATGGCCCATGTGGGAGTAATATGTACATCCAATCCATGCATGGCAAATTATGCAATGATAGTAATGATCAGATTGAAGTTGTTGTAACAATGCTCTCTGATCTTGCAGAGCTCATCCACAATGTCACCTCTACTCAGCATGATACTACATACAAGCATGTATTTGGAGAGTTCAATGAGTGGGAGATTGTGATTTGGGATCCACATTGTGCTGCTGTGAGTCCACTTGTTCTTTAATCCTTATTTTTTATTTAACTTCATGGTTACTCAGGTGTAGCAATAGGATGCAATCTACTGCAATCATGAAACTCAACAGGCCTGTATTTACACAAGCAACTCAAAGTAGTCTGATACCTTCCTCCACACAAAGTCACCACTTATCTTTCACCTTGCCCACACCACAATCATAACCCCACTATGGCTTTTCCCTTGTCATATCAACAGTCATCATGTATATGGTCTTACCCTTCACCAAAGGTTGATATTCATCCAGCTCCCTTATGTCACAGTATGCTATTACTTTTCCAATTGATACATAGTATAAACACTGACATGGCTTTAGACAATGCACCCACTTTCTTATTAACTCCTCACTCAACTCCCCCACCTCACACTCATAATGTCAGGAACCAGAAAACCCGCCGGCTTCCAGGCCCCTGGACCCAGTCCTACATGCTCCCAACCCTCTATATTGTTTGTATAGTTACAACTGGAGTTCCCACCAGAGCCCGCACGCCAGCTCATTTATGCCTGACTCTCTGTATGCACCCCACCTGTGAGGAGTATGCTTTTACCACAGTTTCATTGTGGTAAAACACTCCTTTTATTTTAATTATATTTTACATATTCTATTCATATTTTTCTATCTTTCATATTCTTCGAATATTGCATATTTCATTAGTTCGAAGCATTGTGTATACTTGTGGGTGCACTCAGCCCCAATTAGAACTCAGACACACTTTAACCCAAGAACCACCACTCGTAAGACACAAACTAGGTCTACTACAAGCGGTGATCAGGGTAACATGTCAGCTACCACATAGGTAGCATTATCTGAACTATCTAACACTTCTGGCCTTGAACTGTAACAGTCAAGGCCTCCACTCGATCCATCGCACTCTTTGACTACTGCGTCATCTCGTGCTCTCTCTCTCACTTTCTCTTATATTGCACCGAATAGGTCAATATTCTTCCTTTCTACTCATTTCTTCGTATATAGAACGGTCTAAACTTCCGCCACTCTTCACACCACCTGTCTGTACCTATCCCTCTGTCTCATACACCAGTCCTCGGACTCCACCAGACTACGGACTCCACCCTATATACACCCGACACTCTGTATCTTATCCGGACTCCGACCGGACTCCCAGAACCCCTCTAACAGAGCATAGAACCCTGCTCCTGTTATCATCTGTCTCTGCATCTCACACACCAGTCATTGGAAAACCCACTAGACTCCACTGGACCTCCTGCACATCAAACCTGTCTATACCCGACACTATCTTGTGCACCAAGTCACCAGACTCTGACCGGACTTCCGGAGCCCTCTAACTGAGCCTTGCTCCCATTATGGTCTAATGACCTGTCATGTTTCGGACCCCACTCCCGTTCCATTCCGTCCCTAATACCTAGTTTGGTATTTACTTGTTTCATTTTATGTTTAATAGTTCTGCCTCTCATTAATACTGGATTTGGTATTATTACATTTCACAGTCTATATAAGTCTGCTATATTCATGTACTTAGAATCCAGTTTCAATCTCAAACATGTTTTCCCCCACACAAGTTTTCCCCTGAACAATCTGCTCCAGTGCCTACTCCTCTTGTCTGTCTGCATGCTCAATTCCCAGAACACCCACAGGAACTCCGGAATCTACATCTTCCTGTATGCATTCTGTCAGTTCGAAATATGGACACCCGAATGAGTGTACGAGGGTGCAGCCCATAAGCTGAAGCCAAGTCCATCTCAGCCGTACCCATTCTCTGGTAACTATTCTGACACCACACTCCCTTGTACTACTAATATTCCCAGAAACTCCCTGGACCTATTACACAGGGATTCCATGGGACTATTACCAGGAAAGTGTGTGTTCAGAATATAGTTACTGGAGAAACCTCTGTGGGACTATCTGTGGAATTCATGAACCTTAACACATAATCCCACTATGGTTTCTATCCCATTGTTTGCACAGGGATCATATATGTCACCCTATCCTCCACCACCAATCCCAAATGCACCCAGAATCAACTGTACAGTATACTGCTACTGAAAGTTGATGTTCATCCAGTTGCCAGACATTTCAGTATGTTATTAGTTTTCCAGGTGATAGCAGCATGGATACTGACATACCTTTTAGATTGTGTTAAATTTGCTGCCAATTCCCTCACCCTCTTTGAAATGAACCCTCTCCCCTTCCACCATAACCAATAACCAATTTATTTTTTTATTACTGTAATTATTTTAGTTCTTTTTAATATTTAGTTAATTATTCAAACTTCCTTAAATAGACAGGACAACTCGACTCTCACAGATTATGTGCAGCCTCCAGGTGCAATTGGTGTACTGAGGTTACTGTAATCCCCAACTGTATTCTTGATGGCACCATATAAAATGATATTAGTATCATTCTGCTCTTCATTTCTAAGACACTATGTTACCCATGGTTGAAACAACTAAGCTTCTGAGTATAATCTTGTCTATATCACTTGTATTTGCCTGTAACCTTGTTGAAAACAAGATGGTGAGTGGATTTGAGGTTACCGTCCCTTCCTTTTCTGACATGTACAGTCCTCCCTGCCCCCCCTCATATAGAACCCCTGCCCTGGACTCCCCAATGTTAAATTCACATCATATGAAGTATGTCTCATCTCACCACACAAATAAGGCTGACACATTGTATGTCTTGTCAACTAGGTATGCCAACCCTAAATCAGTGGTTGTAAATCTAGCAGTTGCACAGTTTAGAGCCATCAAGATGCCATGGCTAGGCACTGCCTTTGTGAACCCCAGTAGTTATCCACTTCTGGGTTAATTAACTTTCTGTTGACTGGCCTATAGGTGGACCAGGAGGTAGTGGCATAGTGCAGCAATTTATGGCACAGATATGTCTCTTAGCAATCATATTTCAATGGCTGCAGAGACAGAAAATTTATTCAATGGATGAAGGATCTCCATTTTGAGATGGAGAATTCCACAATGAAACTCACAGGTAGCTCACAACCATGATCCTGCTAAAATCAATAGCCCATCAAATTTCAATGGGTTTTGGGTTCAGTGTCCAGATCTGGGGAATATTTATGTTTTATCTAATAAATATGTAAAAGGCTTGAACTTGGCCTCATAATTAGTTAAGGAATATGGTGTTGACTTTTCTGGGATTTCGGGTTAGCGACAGATTGCGAGCATTAGGGCTCGGGTCGCAGCATTGGGGATTCACCGCATACTATGGGTTACATAAGGTCTATTTGTACTTATTTAGTCCTTATCCGTTTACAACGAGTACTGCCACCTCACTCAGACAAACGGAAAGTTATATGGTCTAGGAACAGCACCACGAAAACGTAACATAAACGGATCACGGCCAGCCACCGTTAACCAAAGCTAGGTGCTGTGCAGACCACCTTTGATCTCATCGCTACAAATCGCCATTCGCGCAATTTCGTTTTTTCGAGTGTCGACTAGTCGCATCTTTTTAGGCGGCCGTATAGAAGGGCATAGAAGCCGCAGTATTCGCATGGGAAGGGCTCCGGGGCGATACAGTGAACTTGCAGGAGTGAGCGGCTGTATTAAAGGGCTTAGAAGTCGCAGTACTCGCACAGGAAGGACTCTGGGGCGGTACATTAAACTCTGCAGTTCGTAGATTCTCGTGGGAAGGACTCCACAGTATCTGTTTGGTCTATTTTAGACTGCTCGGTGTGTTTTGACCCACCGGGAGTGCGCTGACTTTGTCTGGCACTAGGCTTGTTTTAGCCGCATTTTCCTTTTTTTCATTTTTTCACCATTCTAAATCGGCGTCGACCACTTATCCAAAATGGGAGACGAGAAACGCTTTTTGCTCGCGTCCACGGTGCATCGACGTATACCCCCCCCCACTTTTTTTGCGTCAACGGGTTATCAGTTCTGCAAAAATTACCGTTCAGATTTCACACATCGCGCGAGACTTATTACTCGTAAATAATCGAATTCTACCGCCGGCACGAAGGACTGTGCAGAGTGCTGAGCCAGGTCACATTTGTCCCGGATCGCTGTTTAGACATCGCCATCCGCCATCACACTTCTCATAAAGGGCCTTGGGATTGATTGGGAATGGGAGTTGCAGTGAGGGAGCTTGGGCTGGGAGGCTTGCTATCACGGTATAGGCATTTCAGTTCAGATTTGGAGTTGCTGAACTTCAGGGAGTGCTCGGGCCGTGGGGATGGTCACCGCGAGCCCCTTATGCTCGAGGGAGTGTGTTGACTTTTCTGGGATTTCGGGTTAGCGACGGATTGCGAGCATTAGGGCTCAGGTCGCAGCATTGGGGATTCACCGCGTACTATGGGTTACATAAGGTCTATTTGTACTTATTTAGTCCTTATCCATTTACAACGAGTACTGCCACCTCACTCAGACAAACGGAAAGTTATACGGTCTAGGAACAGCACCACAAAAACTTAACATATGGTAGTTATCCCAATTTCCAGATGAGAGTTTCTTGATGTGTGCTGAGTCACACAGTGAATAGCATTGCAGTGTTTTTTTTTCAAACTCAGCCAAACTCTAACTGCAGATTGGATATGGACAGAGTTGGAGTTATTTTGTAGCTGAGATATTAAAGTTCAATTCCTACCGTTAAATAATGATTATAGATGCCCTGTGTGATTTGTTATTGGATTTTCTTTAAAAAAGTCCAAAACATTTGGACACTTTTTTGAGCCACTGTATGCTGGCACAAAGTTGAGAACTAACTTGTAGGTATGCAAAATTGATTTTCTGATCAGATTGTAAGTACATGCAATAGGCTGGACTATATAGAATTAAAGATTATTGTTCCACAAACCTGGTTGGACAAAAAGCCAAAACAGGTGAACAAGAGACAAGGCAGGGGTGTCCATACTAGGGACAAGGCCAGGATGAAACAGGAATATGCACAGGAGACATAATAAACCAGATGTCAACCAGGTTCAAGGGTAGATTGGGACAGGATCTCCAAGTGTCTAAGGGATCTAGGAGACCCAGGCAAGGCCTGTTGGTGGGTCATTTTGTGAGGGAGATAAAGATCTACATATAGATAGGATCTGGGACCCCAGCAGATTTTCCAGTCCTAACACAGAATTAAGTTGGGATAATCAGTTAAGACCCATGCCCAGACCCTGTCTGGAACCTGATTTGCTTATACTACTTTCTTGTTGACCTCTGCCAGTTTCCTCAAGTTAAATCTGCATTCACTGTGGACTCTGAAGAATTCTCCTAGAGTATGCTCATGTTATGACCGTGTCACAACCCCGTTGCAAACCGACAGTCCCCAAGGATACAATGTTTCTAGTTATTGATCAAGTCCCCGTATCAGAAACCATCAGCCACCCGACACTGATGTGTACCCCCATGGTGATCAAACCCCGTTTATGCCCTGTCAGATTATACTCATACTATCTGGTTATACTTTGATACGTCCCCTTTTACTTATGTTGATCGGCTCTACTCTATGTTTCACCTATGCCGCATGTACCTGCAACCCTCTGACTATTTCCTTTTCTCGTAATTCTGCTCTCGGTTAATCACGGTCTCTGAACTTATCATAACCTCCCAATTTCTAATCAAGCTTATTTGTCAGTAGTACTTTCCGCTCTTCCCTTAGTTAGTATTTTCTAGATGCCGATAACTTGTATATGAACCCGCTGTAGTTGTAGTTACTAGGCAATCAGAATATCCACTCAGAACACCCACATACATACATCTCTCATAAGTCTTACACTAAGTATCCTGCTCCCCGCCTTCACGTGTGCTCGCCCATCCTCAGTCTCTGACCCCTCAGCCCGACGCTCAACTTATCCTTCATTTCTGATCAGTAACTCACTGTGAGGAATTTGATAAGATTAGTTTCTGCCCGCCTGAAATTTAAGGATACCAGACAGTAACTTGCAAGGGCACAGCACATAAGCTGAAGCCAAGTCCTTCCAATCGGTCCCCATCGGTCTACTGACATCAGTCAGTTTTCTGTTCTTAACAGCTCACCATCTATTTCTGCTTCAGAATGTGAAGCCTTTCCAAAAATACATTCACTTAACACTTTATATATGTACATTAGTTTTCTAGTACAACACTGCACCCTGTGATGATTGGAACCCTCAGTTAACTTTCCCTTTGTCTCTAATTTAGATCCACCTCTGATTATCCAACTACACTTGTGCCTTTCATTAGACCCATTTGTCTCTTTCCTTGTTCCTTGTGGGTCTACCCCTTGACTGCTCAATTTGTAGAACAATACCAGTTCTTGGTATAAATACTGCAATACCTTAGTTTGAATATTGACTTTGAATCTGGTTCATTCTTTCTGACCTACTGTATTTGCCTTAGCCCTCATTCTCCCCTTTATCTACACCGCCGTTTAAAAGCGCAACTCTAAATGGCCGACTCTGCGTGTAATGTGACTAGTTTAACAAACGATGCCGGTAATTTAGGATATGGTAGCTTCGACATACCATCATTGCGTCCTCATCATGCACTCTCACCAAACCACAGGGCAAGATCGCAAACTGCCCGAGTGACAGATTCAACCTATACTAACAGGGAAAGCTCAGCCTAAGCTGTATACCAACCCATATAAAAGGCACACGATCCACCTTAATTTTCTCATCATACGTGAACGCGTGATTCTGTGATGTAACCCTCGCATGGTCAATCATCGTTCGTGCATCAGCCGTTAATCCTATCAACCATTAAATGAGAACAACGAATTAGAAGTCAGCCGGCAGCCTCATCGTAAAAGTGGACCGAACCCACCACTCATGGTACATCCCAAATGGGTATCAATCTCCATGATCTTCTCTGTCGAACTTAATTCTGATAGAGGCAATTGCACACGCTTCTCGACACCTAGGACGACGCCTGCCGAGGTGGGAATTCCGACTGTCGTTGAACCGAACT
This sequence comes from Hysterangium stoloniferum, assembly GCA_015178975.1. Taxonomy (NCBI): domain Eukaryota; kingdom Fungi; phylum Basidiomycota; class Agaricomycetes; order Hysterangiales; family Hysterangiaceae; genus Hysterangium; species Hysterangium stoloniferum. The sequence continues at coordinate 1,599,457 of WHVD01000002.1, read as the reverse complement.
GGAAATGACGAATGATACCAGTTTTATATCCAGTGGTTCAAAGGGCATTTCTCACTTTAACAGCTTCCATGGCATATTTCACTGCATAATAGACATGGGACAAACGTTGTTCAAGTGTTAACACCACGATCTGTTTCCAACATAATAATGAACACAATTAACACAAGTAGATATACTAAACAGTTTATTCAGAACGTGTAAGAAACATGGTGAAGTAGTGGAGAAGTTCTAAGTTACTGGACGCGTATGCTGTGACGCGCGTCTGGGCGCGTACGTTTTCACTGCATGCGCCAATAATAACACTTGTTCATAAGAGTAAATATATTTCACGAACTCTCAGAGATTAAAATAAAGGATCGTTTCTTTATTGATCGCGCCGTGATTGTAAACACGATTTAATATACAAAAGTCAAGAGCACAAATGTTGAAGCGATGCTATGGTCAAAATGTTTCCAAAAATCCGTTATATTATTCCGTTACCCTAATCTTTCAAGGATCTTCTCCAACGTAGTATTTATCCGGGAATGGCTCCTCTCAAACTTTGTCTCCATGGCGGTCAACCGTTCATCCATAATCTTTTCGTGGTTGCTAAGTCTCTCCTCAAGGCCAGTCGGTCGTCCTTCCATAGAGGAATCTTCGTCTTTGACAAGTTTCTGGCATCTAACGAGGTCATGAGCATGATAGTTGTGGGGGCCATTGTATGCTTCAAAGGAAGCTACGCGGCCGTTGTCGCAGTCATAACAGAAGAATGTGGGTTCTGTGATGTGATTTTGAGTGTCGGTAAGTGATTAGTATTTCATTTTCAATACTGACTTTCACATTGTACGCAGAACCAGCACGGCTGCGAAACTTCCTTGGTACAGAGTGTACACTTGGCTTTCTCACCTTTTTCCTCACCTTCCCTAAAAATTCCTCCCTGGTTCGCATCTTCTTCACTTGGCGTCAAAATCTTCCTGGCTTTTTCCAAAGCTGCCCTCGAGTTGCGCTCAAACTGACCATGTTGCATAAGGTGCACGACCCGTCTTACCTTGACGAGATCGTGTGTGGGGCGATGTACCATTGTCAGGTCAGCGCGGTTCGCTTCAGCAGCCATACACCCAGCCTCATCGCAGAGATCTACGGTGTTCCATGTATCCTTCGTTTGGCACGTTAGACACATTATGCGCGATTTAGTGATTGTTACGCCACAGTGATCGCATAAATATCTGTTTGTGAACTACATGGTGAATATTTCCATGTTGAATGCATAATCAAATGCGCACCCATGTTTCACAGTGACCCGAATCTGATGTAAAGCCAACAAATAACAAAACGTGGTGTCATTAGGCATAAATTCCCGTTGCAAAACAGTGTATTCCGCCTGTTCAGAATCTTGAAGACGTTTTCCGGCCAGAGTGCGAACAAGGAGCGAAATAAACTTCTTCCTGGAGTCTCTGCGTTCCTTGAAAAACGACCAAGACCACAATTGGCGGCGAACCTGGCTCCGTATCGCATTAATCGCAAACTGCCATAATGCGCGAGCCTGATTGTCTTCCAGAAATTTTGGAAGTGGATAGAAGCGGAAGATATCTGCGGGGACTCGTTTTAGGAGGAATGTCCACGATGTTGGCATATTGTCTGGCGATAAAGCCTTTCGCCCTTGGATTGTTTCTGTAGACGCATCGAACTTTCCTGTGAAATATTCCGACTGTAATAAACCGCTACGGAATATCCGTTTGAACTCCACACTTATAACATTAGGAGCTTCCTTAACCTCACATTTTCCGACAACTGTAAACTCGTCATTGGCTACTTTTCCGGAAGCCTCGAATTCATTATTCTGTCCTGTTGCACGAAACACATACGACGTCATCGGAGTGGCATACTCTCCACAGTAGATATATCCATTCCAGACCCCCAAAATTGGAGCGAGGACTGATGATATGTCCGCGTTTGGCTGGGTGGATTTGTCTGACTGGTGAGTTTCGTAGGCGATGTACACGAAGCCTTGTTGATCCAGTGGGTAATTACAGACAGCATCTGCTTTGACATTTGGCATTTCCAAGGCTTCGTTATAAGGTAATTCCTCTGGGTCACTTTGTCGAACAATGGCTGGAGCCCATAGGCCGGATGGCTCATGCCAGTACTCGAACTAGCATGTAGGTCAGGTAAATGTGCGCATAACTAAACCATTAGCAAGGACTTACGATACCGTGGGCAAAGACCCTAAATTGATGTTTTTCATCAAGTTTTTGCTGTTTGAATATGGCTGTCATATTTTTTCATCAATTAGTCCAAATAAAACTCTTTAAGATAGGTATGTATAATCTCACACTGCAAAACATTGCAACGTCCTACCACAGAATCAAACACCCACTGGATAGTGTCAGCCGCATCCTACTAGTTGTTAGTTATAAAGAGGAATGCATTGTCGAGAAACTCACTTCTAATTCATTACAGTGAATCATTCTTTTTTGGCACACTCGGAAGATCTCAAAATGTTGCTTCAAGAGTAAGTAAAGGATCGGAAAAACGTACTACACGTTTCCTAGAACATCAGTCATACCCGAACACATGAGTCGATGTACGTACTTTCTCAATTCGACCAGGTCCTGTGACCAAAACTAAAGTGTTCATCGCGTCAATATCGTAGGCCACTTCCTGCAAGTTTTTCCTGAGCCTCTCTTCCTCTGCATCCACATAACTCTGAAAACGAGCTTGGAGCACTTCATTGCGGGACGAGAGGTTAACCGAAGCTCGTAGGGTCGTCACACGCCGACAAACCGTCGCCAGGTAGTCATTCACGAAATTTAGATTTTCGGATTTGATGTTGGGGAGGATGGCGAACATTTTGCCAATTAGTCCCCGGATTTTGCTAGAGTAGTCTGTTAGCGTCATATGCCACCCTGTACAGAATGCTTTAGACAGGCGCATCGGTCGAACGACTACCTCTTGGTCTCGTACCTACAGCCCAGTATGCTATCCAATGAGGCAGACTGAGATTCAGCAACATCATTATTGTGTCAATTAGTAGAAGACCATGACAATAAGTACCTCCATCCTAAGGGTCGCGAAGTAGTAAATGTATTGACTTCGGCAAGCGTTATAAAACCTGAAGCATCATCGTCGAAGGCTTCGCTGATCGGCTGCAGCCGAACTGTATTGATATAAGGCAACGCCCACTCATCGTCTGAATGTTTCTCGTGCGCGACGACAGCTCCGGGGGTTGTGCCGTCAGGAGAGTCAACGTTCCATTTTTCATGGAAATAATCGCAAAGAGCCATCACGAAATGCCGAGCCTTCACGCTGCCTCTCCAATTCTGTATTTGGTGTTGTCGCTAATGTTGCATAACAATTAGGGGGAAACGAGAGAGACTCACCATTTCTTTCCATATTTTGTAGACATCCTGCAAGCCAGACCATGGTCAGTCGGAAAGGTTGAAGGCATGTATTTATGCTTACAGGCTCAAGAAGTCGATCATGAGGTCCCGAAGCAATCGCACTAATGATACGATCACCTTCCCTCCTTACCGTGCGAGTGAGCTGTTCTGTGATCTGGCGTTGCTGAATTTCAAATTTGCGCTCAAACACCTTCTCATTCTTCTCCATCGCTTCATCCGGGTTGGTATGAAGGTCTTCGAGAAGTTCTTCCATATCATTTTCATTTGATGTCTTTTGTGGTCCAGTGGAGATGAGATCGAGGCTAGCGGTGTTCTTTTGGGCTAACTTGTTCAGCTCCTCTAGGGCCTTTTTGTTATTCTGAACGGCCTCTACACCTCCTCTTTTCTCTACAAGCCGTGCCATTTCTTCTTCCTCGGGAGATACCAATTGCTTCAACATTTGCATCATCAAGTCCAATCTAGCGTTCACATCACCAAGGGCTTCATTTGCCGCATCGACACCACGGGCAGTATGGATTGTGAGAGCGAACTCGAATTCCTGGCGTCGCCTGACGAATAGGCTCAAATACTCTACAAATCGGTTTTCCCAGACTGAGCCGACAAGTACTTTGACTGGATAAAGAAGAAGTGGCGTAAGTAATATGGGGCAAAACAAACAGGTCTCAGAAAACACATACCAAGAAGTTTTTTCTTTGAATATGTGTCGCAAGCGTTTGCACATTGTTTGATGTCCTTCTCGGTGTCTTCAGAAAGCTTCTGTATGCGTCCCGCTATGGTCGTACCGTCTGGGGCTATCTCGGTCACATCTTTTACATTTTTTAGTCTATAAGTTGGTCAGAACCACAATATTACAGCACGTTGCGAGTACTTACTGTACGAGAACAACCATCATATGCTTCATCTCAGTGTACACGGCCCTTATTTTGTTGTCATTCTCCCGCCGTTTCATCTCAAGTGTCCAAACGGTCTATAGAGTATAAATGAGATGATCATGGATAGGGATATTCTTTGTCAAACCTTAAAAATCAAGACAGCGGCTGTTGTAAAGCAATAAATGACCGTTGCGGGTCCTTTTCAATGAACCTCACCTGTTATGAAGGGGTGTAGTTGCGCTACTTCGTCCAAGGCACTTAGAAACACTGTACCGACTTCCGAAAATTTAATAATTCCGTCTTTAACAGCATCCAATTCGTCAGCATTCAAAGCGGAGACGGTAGCTGTTACGAGTGCTGCGCAATTTTCGACAGTGATTGCAGCCTCTTCGCTCGTGCTGTTGCTTCCTAAAATTCACTAATGATTGGATGACAAACAAAAAAAAACAAAGAATTATTCTGACCTAGTCTTTCAGGACCAGCTTCCGAAGGGGGTCCATATGCCGCAGTCCATGCTGAAGCGAGACCATCCTTTTTGGTGACACCTTGTTGGCTAGGTGCGTCAAGCGACGGAGAGTTGGAGACCACCAAACTCGTCTCATGGGTGACAATATTATCCTTGGAGTTATCTGCCTCCGAGCTATCCTTCTCTTTGTCTACCCCACGGTTGCATGGCAAAGGAGGGACAGGTTCGGATTCAGAGCTGTTTTCATTCTTTTTTGAAAGTTTTCGGAAGTTTCCAAGGATCGTATTAGGCATAGTTGTTTTGACACCTCTAGGCCTAGGAAGGGTGCGCGCACACACAAAGATTTACAGTGCTGGGTTAATAAGGCATTCTCTAGTGACGCCCACGGAGCAGGATGTCTGGACATAGCTCCAGAGTATCACTTCCGGAGTACGCCGAACCTAATACGCCGACTTCTGTGACTCTGAAGGAACAAGATGCAAACCCAACTGACAAAGTGAATTAAGCGTCAATTTCATATATTTTGGCCACCTACCGAAATATCTACACTGTTGTGTAACCGCAAGTGCATCACATAATGTCAAGGAAACAGAGTTGATAGAATTGAATAGGAACTCATTTAATACTCATGAACCAGTGGAATCCTATAATATCAGATAATATCGGATCAGAAGCACGGCACCATACTTACTAAAGCGCCTCAGGAAGTACGGTAAACATAAGGTAAAAGAAACGGACATTAAGAGATGGTATCCAGGTTATTCCTATTAGCATGGATAGTACGCTGCAAGATGCCCGATCCGATATTCTTTACTGATACTTTAACTAGGTACAAAAATTCAACCTGAAGCCTAGGCACGTCGTGTTAGCAATTTTAGAGATTGATGAGAGGACATATTGTGCTAAAATCCGTCTCGAAAACTCACAAGAAAACTCAGGTCTTGAACTAGAGACTGAATTAATATGTTTTAGTTCGAGAGCGGTTGATGATTCCTTTGTCGCGAATAGGCTTCTTTAGGAGTGTGAGATGTTAGAAAGTAAAATCTTAATGGTAATCTATAATATACATGAGTATACTATATAAATATGATAGAAGCAAAACAACTCACCTCAGTCTCTTATAGATGTATAATGGACTGAGGTGCATGAGTATCCTTTCTACTCTATATATACTAAATGTAACAATAGACGGTACGAACAAAGGAATATAGAACAAAGAGAAGATCGAGACAAGAAGAACAATGGTTCATAGGGCCACATTATGTGGCCTTGTGGTTCCTTTGTTATTTTAGACTTATATTTGTTTTGTTCTTCCAAAAGCAGTAATGGTGTTGCTATGTATGGTGTTGTCCAACATGAGAAGCCCTGAAGTTGGATGCTGTAAAAAGTATGATTAAATAATGTTTCCACCACATCGAGGTCACATAAAAACTCAACTAGGGTAGGATTCGAACTGCAGGCCTCATCACTGAAACACCCCATGCAGCCTGACCCAACACTAGAGGCAAGCCAAGATTCTTGGAGTTGGAAAACCTTCAGAAAATCTTGATATTTTGCCAAAAAGTCTAAGCATTTTTTGGACTGAAAACCTTTTTCACTATGAAAATTCAAGAAATGTGTTAGTAAAAGTGAAATCTTCAAGAAATTAACAGTTTCACATGAATTTCTTAAAGGTTTTTCAAGGTGAGAAACTCTGAATTGATTTTGCCTCATTTGTTCAAATTCAGTATAATTTGCAAATATTCCAGAGGATACATTGCAATTCACTGTGATTTCCAATTCTTTGAGAAGATCCAGTGACTGGTTTTGCAATGAGACAACCAAAATATTTGCCAACATGCTCTATCATGTATAGTCCAAGGCACCATAAGGTCATTATGTAATATCCATATATGGTAACAATATGAATATTTTAATAGAGAGGGGTCATTGGATACCCTTTGTAACTGACAGATGTCACGAATCGATTATTCTTCAATAAATTCAAATAATATTCTACTAATCGAACTCGAAAGCCTCGTTCAATGAAGTATATATTTGTCCTGTCAATGAAGTAAGAGGCTATTACCAGTCACGAGAACTCATGGAAGTATTTGTCGAAGAAGTTACGACAAGTTAGAATTACTAGTATCACTAATTTACAGATATTTCAACTGACTTCCCTCGCTCCTTTCGTAGCTCTTTTATGCTTTTCTTTGTATCATTTTGACTATGTTATGAACTAATAATGAAATCATACATGACATCGAAATGAGACATGTCGAAAGAGATTCGATGTTGTCGAATAATGTTTGGGTTTGTCGAGTCGAATTCGATGTGTCGAAGAGTTGTCAAATATTACCTTTGATTGTTTGTGACAATGTTGTGACTTGTGACAGTTGTGACAACAGGCTTTTGCATGAAAATCATATGACAATGTTGATTGTTTGCACTTGTTTATATTTTTCAACATGTCATGTGATCATACTGTGCTAAAGTATAAGTAGAAGGGCTTTCACAGCTAAGATTCTTCTAATTTCAACTATGCATCCTCTGTCCCCTGCTGCCCAGCAAAAGATCCCTTCTCTACTTGATGCTGGCCATTCTGCCAAACATATTTCAGTTTCCACTGGATATGGCTTTGCTACTATCTCTAGACTTCACTCTAAACATTGCTCCCACCTTTCTAAGTCCTCTGGTGGTTGTCCTTCCAAACTCTCTACAGCCAATATCTGTTTTGCACAATGTCTTATCAGCTCTGGGAAGACTGATACAGCTGTAGATGCAACAAAGGCACTTTGCACTATCACCAACCAGTCACTCAATCCTCAAACAGTACATCGTGGACTGAAGGCAGCTGGGATGAAGCCTGTGGTAAAGAAGAAAAGGCCTCTTCTTTCTAAGAAGCATAGGAATGAGAGGATGGACTTTGCTTTGGCACATCAGGATTGGACTGGAAGAAGGTGGTGTGGCCTGATGAGACAAAAATAAATAGGCTGGGGTCAGATGGTAGGAAGTGGGTGTGGAAAAAGGCAGGGGAGGGCTTGAGTGACAGGCTGGTTGAGGGAACCCTGAAGTTTGGTGGTGGATCTTTGATGATATGGTGCATGCTGTGGGGGGGGTTGGTTAAGCATGCAAGATTGATGGAAGGATGGATGGGGATCTCTGCATACAGATTCTGGAGGATGACCTGCAAGCCAGCCTCAGGGATTATGGTAAATCTGCAGATGATGTCATCTTCCAGCAGGATAATGACCCCAAGCATACCTGCAAGAAGGCCCAGAATTGGTTCCAAGAAAATGGTTTCAGGGTTCTCTCATGGCCAGCACAGTCTCCTGACCTGAATCCCATTGAACACTTATGGAATCACCTGAAGAGGAGGTTGGTAGGGTATGAGAATGCACCCCAGGGGATGGAAGAGCTTTGGGAGAGGGTGGTGGAGGAATAGTACAAGATTGATGCAAAGGTGTGCCAGGATTTGATTGAAAGTATGCCTAGGAGGGTTGCAGATGTATGTATTAAAGGCAAAGGGTGGCTATACCAAGTACTAAATATAAGTAATTTCTTGCCAAAAGCCTGTCAGTGACAAAAGGTATCCAATGACCCCTCTCTATTAAAATATTCATATTGTTACCATATATGGATATTACATAAAGACATTATGGTGTCTTGGATTATACATGATAAAGTATGTTGGCAAATATTTCGGTGATTTTTACAATTTTATCTACTGGGGTATAAGCTATACAAGTTGAAACTGCAAAACATTGGATACATTTTGTAAGTCACTGTATGTCTTGTCAACTAGGTATGTCAACCCTAAATCAGTGGTTGTACATAACTCTAGCAGTTGCACAGTTTAGAGCCATCAAGATGCCATGGCTAGGCACTGCCTTTGTGAACCCCAGTAGTTATCCACTTCTGGGTTAATTAACTTTCTGTTGACCGGCCTATAGGTGAACCAGGAGGTAGTGGCAAGTGCAGCAATTTATGGCACAGATATGTCTCTTAGCAATTATATTTCAATGGCTGCAGAGACAGAAAATTATTCAATGGATGAAGGATCTCCATTTTGGGATGGAGAATTCCACAATGAAACTCACAGGTAGCTCACAGCCATGATCCTGTTAAAATCAATGGCCCATCAAATTTCAATGGGTTTTGGGTTCAGTGTCCAGATCTGGGGAATATTTATGTTTTATCTAATAAATATGTAAAAGGCTTGAACTTGGCCTCATAATTAGTTAAGGAATATGTTAGAATGAAAGAAGGAAAGGGGGATCGGGGCACAGAATAGTGACCCTAGTGGACAAATAGACCACCACTCATACTCAAACTCAGACTCAGATTGACCACATGGTGGACAGAACCAAAGCCATGGATAAGGACTACTATGGATACATGTGGGTACTTAGGGTTCTGAACCACATAATCCAACAGAATATGGTAGTTATCCCAATTTCCAGATGAGAGTTTCTTGATGTGTGCTGAGTCTCACAGTGAATAGCATTGCAGTGTTTTTTTTTCAAACTCAGCCAAACTCTAACTGCAACATCCTAAAGAATGGGCTATAGGAAAGTGCCACACAGGTGTCATGCTGCCACACTAGTACTGTGACATGTTTTTTTTTTTTTTCAAAACAAGTAGATACTTGATCAAATTTGTGTTGGAAATTTACAAAAATACAATTATATTTGATATTAGAGCATCAAAACATGATAAATATTATATCTAGTGTACAATTTTGGAGGATAGTCACAATTTATTGAATATACAAAATTTTATGGAAAAATCCTCATATTTTTAAGTGAGACTATTTCCTCTGGCTATGACTACATGTTTTAGGGATTTATATTTCATTACCCCAAAATTTCATCTTTAAGACTTGTATGCTCTTTTAAAATATCCACATATGTTATGGTTAAACAAGATTATCTGGGTTGTCACTTAACCTTTGGGATCAAATGCATTCTCTAGTATTCTGTGACTTTTAAAATATCCACAAATGTCATGGTTAAACAAAATTATTTGGTTGTTGTTATGACCAGAATATCCACTGGACTCCGGGCACCAACCTATATGTAGCTGTGCTCTAGATACACCAGTTTTCAGTTAACCAGAATACCCACCAGGACCCAAACATCAATCCTCTCCATGTCCAACTTTCATTGTTTCATGAATCAGTCACCAGAATACCTGCTGGGACCCATACATGTCATACCTGTCTATCTCTGATCCTGTCCCATGCATCAGCCAACTGAACCCCACTCAGAAAACCCGTCAGCTCTCTAACTGAGCCCTATTCCCATTATGGTCAAATAACCTGTCACATTTTGAACTCCACTTCCACCCCATTCCCATTATGGTCTAATGACCTGTCACATTTCAGACTCTGCCCCCATTCCATTCCATTCCTAACACCAAATTTGGTGTTTACTTATCTTGTTTCATGATTACTAGTTCGAATTTCATTATTACTAGATTTGGTATAACATACATTCCACAGTCTATAATCTGTTAGATGTTGTACATACAAATCCAGTCAGAAAATCAGCTTAGTTTTCCCCCAGTAACCTTAGTTCCTTTTCCACTCTAAACCTCTCTCAATAATAACCACCTCAACCTCATTGGAGCCCACAGGCTCCGTGTCAGGGTACTGAATATTTTACCCTTTTATTTTATTTTAATATTTTAGTAATGTGAGGGTACCACAATTTCTGTGTTATGCATGACTGATGCATGATTGATGCTGTGCTATGCATGACTGATGCTGTGCTATGCATGACTGATGCTGTGCTATGCATGACTGATGCATGACTGATGCTGTGCTATGCATGACTGATGCTGTGCTATGCATGACTGATGCTGTGCTATGCATGACTGATGGTGCTATGCATGACTGATGCTGTGCTATGCATGACTGATGCTGTGCTATGCATGACTGATGCTATGCTATGCATGACTGATGCTGTGCTATGCATGACTGATGCTGTGCTATGCATGACTGATGCTGTGCTATGCATGACTGATGCTGTGCTATGCATGACTGATGCTGTGCTATGCATGACTGATGCTGTGCTATGCATGACTGATGCTGTGCTATGCATGACTGATGCTGTGCTATGCATGACTGATGCTGTGCTATGCATGACTGATGCTGTACTATGCATGACTGATGCTGTGCTATGCATGACTGATGCTGTGCTATGCATGACTGATGCTGTGCTATGCATAACTGATGCTGTGCTATGCATGACTGATGCTGTACTATGCATGACTGATGCTGTGCTATGCATGACTGATGCTGTGCTATGCATTACTGATACTGTGATATCATGCTATGCTTTCAATAGTATAAATACTTTACATGTACAGTAGTTAGTCTCAGTTTCAATCTCTTAGGAATCCCACTAAAACAAGTGTGATTTTCCCTGTCATTGAGCTATCTCCTCTTCACTTCATCTTTCTATATTCTATCTTGTGTTTGGTAGCCTTGTTAGTGTTGCCCTAACACTCCGACTCATCTATCACTCAACCTCCAACTCATCTATCACTCAACCTCCAACTCATCTATCGTTCAAACTCCAACTCATCTATCACTCAACCTCCAACTCATCTATCACTCAACCTTCAACTCATCTATCACTCAACCTCTAACTCATCTATCACTCAACCTCCAACTCATCTATCACTCAACCTCCAACTCATCTATCACTCAACCTCCAACTCCTCACCTGACCCCTCAACCTCTGTGGGATTCCTGCAGTCAACCCTCTGACCCCTCAACCCACCAACTACTCCTGGACTCCCCAGGCTTCCCGTCCGCCTGTCTGAAATTGGACGACACAATCTCGTGAGGGCACAGCCTATAAGCTGAAGCCAAGTCCTACTGGCCTTCCCATGGGTTTCTTTGGAAACCCTCCAATAAGCTCTGCATGCACTCCTTAACAGTTGTTACCTAATCTTTGGGATAAGATGCATTCTCTTGTATATTATGCAAACTTTCAAATATAGTTCATATAATTTAAATTTATTTGGTTTAGAAAGTTAACCAGAACTATCTGGCCAACCAATCCATGTTGTGGAATTTATCCCCAAAAGGATAATCTATATATGTTTGTTTGAATAATTGTTGTCAGATACAGGATAAATATTAATATGTCCTTATTCTCCAGAGTATCACCTGATGGACTGAATTTGATTAAATATTAATTGTAAGGGCAACTCTCTAGATCACACTGACTCGCACTATGACTGAGTTGGGGCACTAGCAGAGGGAATCCGAAGTAAGTTTTATACCTATCTATTATATACATACAATGTACATTATTACTTACCTAGCAGAGGGAATCCGAAGAGAAAAGTCTAAGGAACCCTCGGCTAGCGAGTGACTAACTAAAGGTGCAGCTGAGTTTGAAAATGTGATAAAAACAAGGTACTCTTATCCTTGACTTATGAGACTATATTAAGGAAGGTCAGGGATGAATTTAGAAAACTTGAGATTGTCCCCTGACATTAATCCTACAACAAACAATATATATATATATATTAGTGGACAAATAACTTTTAAAGTTTTGGGTTATTGTTATGACCAGAATTCCTGCCAGACTCTGGGCACTAACTTATACGCACCCACACCCTATATGCACCAATTGTCAGTTTACCAGAATTCCCACCAAACTCTGTACATCAGACTTGTCCACGTTCGACTCCATTACTTCATGTATCAGTCACCGGAATACCTACCGGACTCCATCCCTGTCTATGTCCGACTCTGTCCCACACATCAGTCACCCAGACCCCACTTGGAAAACCCATCATCCCTCTAACTGAGCCCCATTCCTGTTATAGTCAAATGACCTGTCATGATTCGGACTCTGCTCCTGCTCTGTTCCCGTTATGGTTTATGACCTGTCACAATTTGGACTCCACTCCATTCCATTCCATTCCTAACACCAAGTTTGGTGTTTACTTATCTCGTTTTATGTTTGCTAGTTTCGTTTTCATTATTACTGGATTTGGTATGTTATTCATTCCACAGTCTATATAGTCTGGCAGATGTTGTACATACAATCCAGTCAGAAAATCAGCTTAGATTCTCCCCAGTAATCTAGTACATTTTCCACTCTAAACTCCTCTTTGAATTACACTGCTCTCACTAGTCAGAGCCCATGGGCTCTGACACATCTATCACTCAACCTCTGACTTATCTATCTCGACCCACAACCTCTCAACCCATGAACCCCACCTGGACTCCCCAGGATTCCCGTCCACCTGTCTGAAATTGGACAACACGATCTCGCAAGGGCACAGCCTATAAGCTGAAGCCAAGTCCTACTGGATTTCCTGTGGGTTTCTCTGGAAACCCTCCATGTACACACCCTTAACAGATAACTGTCAAAGGTGTGTACATGGATGAGTTGGAGGTTGAGTGATAGATGAGTTGGAGGTTGAGTGATAGATGAGTTGGAGGTTGAGTGATAGATGAGTTGGAGGTTGAGTGATAGATGAGTTGGAGGTTGAGTGATAGATGAGTTGGAGGTTGAGTGATAGATGAGTTGGAGGTTGAGTGATAGATGAGTTGGAGGTTGAGTGATAGATGAGTTGGAGGTTGAGTGATAGATGAGTTGGAGGTTGAGTGATAGATGAGTTGGAGGTTGAGTGATAGATGAGTTGGAGGTTGAGTGATAGATGAGTCGGAGTGTTAGGGAAACACTAACAAGGCTACCAAATACAAGATAGAATATAGAAAGATGAAGTGAAGAGGAGATAGCTCAATGACAGGGGAGATCACACTTGTTATTTAGTTATTGGGTCTAGCGGAATTGCCAATAGAATATCTTGATGTAACTTCTCAATATCCATAATGATAATTCTATGGACAATGGGATGGACGATGAAAGTTGTGTGGACCGATAAAGTTGTGTGGACCGATGCAGTTAGTTGCTGATTCATGAAAATAGGTTTCAGGTGTGCGGGTTTACTGTGGCATAGTCATTGCTCCCCTCTTTAGGATAGACGTCCCATCATGTAGTTAAAGTGTTGGGTTTCCCACTGAGACAGCTGGGTCAAAAATGGATAGTCATATTGAAGGCAGATAGATATTCAGACCAGCAGGCCTGCCGATGGGTCAAAAGTTTTGTAGTAGAAAAGTATTCCAGGTTTTTGTGATCTGTTACAACATCAATTGGAGTTCCCGAGCCTTCCAAATAGTGTAGCCACATTTTGAAAGTTGAAAAGATTGCCAGGAGTTCCTTATCATGAACATCGTAATTGAGCTCTACTCTGGTGAAGGTCCAGGACAGAAAAGCCATGGGGTGAACTTCTCCATCGGAGTCCTGGATAGACAGAATGGCTCCAAGTGCATAGTCCAAGGCATCCATTTCAACAATGAGCAGGAGGTCCGGTTTCCAATGCAACAGAATAGGAGCTGAAGAAAAAGAATTTTTTAAAAGATTGAAAGCTTTTTGACACTTATCATTAAAATTCCATGGAGTATCCTTATGCGTAAGATGGGTAAGGGGGACCATGATGTTGGAATATCCATGGATAAATGGTTGGTAAAAATTGGCAAAGCTGAGGAAAGATTGTATATCTTTAACTTTTCGGGGTTCAGGCCAATCTTTGATGACTTGCACTTTAGTTTTATCCATGCGGAGCCCGTTGGGTCCCATTATGAAACCCAGGTATTCCACGGAGTCCGTGTCAAAAGTACATTTTTTACCATTTGCGAATAAACCATGTTGTCTGAGTCTCTGGAGAACTTCACAGACTTGTCTGTCGTGTTCCGTGGGATCCTCGGAGTAGATAAGAATGTTGTCCAAGTAAACAATGACACATACATTGAGCATGTCGGAGAAAATGTCATTGATAAAACGTTGCAAAACAGACAGAGCATTGGTGAGTCCAAAGGGCATCACCAACCACTCAAAGGCCCCATAGTGGGTTCTAAAAGTGGTTTTCCATTCATCACCCATGGAGATCCAGACCAAGTGATAGGTATGTTTGAGATCTATTTTGGTGTAAATCCGGGCATTCCATGGAGCATCGAGCAGATCAGATATAAGTGAAAGTGGATACTTATCCTTTTTGGTGACAGCATTGAGTCCTCTGAAATCAACACATAGTCTAAGGGATCCATCCTTTTTTCTGACAAACAGAACAGGTGCTCCAAAAGGAGACTTTGATGGTCTGATAAAACCTATGGACAAATGTTCATCCAGGAAATCACGGATTGCAGAAAGTTCCATGGACAAAAGCAGGTAAATATGTCCTAGGGGTTGCTGGGCGCCTTCTTCACGATCGATTTTTAAGTTGTATTCTCTGTGGGGCAGAAGCCGGTCAGCTTTCTGCTTGCTAAAAACATCTGTGAAGTCATGATATTTGTCCAGGATGCCTTCTAGGTCAGCGGCTTGCTCAGATGCAGATACTGGGGTTGAAAAACATCCAGTTGCTTTATCAATTTTTAAGTTGATAGTGAACACTGAACACCTGGGACCCATCCATTTTTGTAGCCCTAATAAAAGCTGCAGCATTAATCAGAGAAATAGATGGAGGTGCTGTGGGTTCTGGGGAAGCCATGGGTGGTGTAGGGATCACAGGAGTCCTCGAGACTGCAGGTGCCAGGAAGGCCATGGGTGCCGTGGAGGCCGTGACAGGCACAGTTGCCTTGGCTGCCATGGGGGTCCAGAATGTTATACTGTTAGTTATCCAGTCAATCAACGGATTGTAGTGAGTAAGCCAGTTGTGTCCTAGGACCACCAAGCAACTTGAGTCTAACTGGGTCACATAGAAAGTGACCAATTGAGATGTTCCACACGGGAAACAGATGGATAAATCACAAGCTTTGGTGACAACCAAATTACTTGTGCCATTGAAGAGGCCGAGGCCGATGGGATTTATCAGATAAGTTGACAACAAATTTTTTTGCGTGAATTTTGTATCTAAAAAACAATGAGTCGAGCCGGAATCTATAAGAGCTGAAAAAACAAATTTCAGAATCATATTAGACATAAGTTTAATGAAAAATGAATCAGAATGCGAAAGAGCGGATGCGTTGAGATGGGTAAACTCTTGAATGCATGGAGAGGCAATGCAACCCCCAACCCACGCAGAGTCCACAGGGTTGCTTACTCTTTTTTCGAGTCAGAAGCTGGTTTGTCCTTCGACGGAGTTTCCGTGGAGGTCTTGGCTATTCAACCCTTTGCAGAGTTTGCTTTTGCCAGTGGACATTCTGGGACTTGATGACCGGGTTTCCCGCACAAGAGACAGAGATCATTGTCCATACGATGTTGTCTTTCCTGTGGGGTCAATTTGCCATCAGGTCCGAGTTTGCCTGTGAGGTCGGGTTTTCTGGTCTGCTTGCTGGACTGTTGACCTTTGTTGGGGTTGTTGTTGTTGTTGTTAGAAGACTTTTTATTGTTCTTCTTGTCGGATTGTGTGGAGTTCTGGTTGCTGGTTGACAAGTTGTTGTTGTTGGTTTTATTGGCCATGGACTTGTTTACTTTGTCCACAGAGGTTTCATGGGTAACTTCTGCATGACATTCCCAATAGCATGCATCTGTGTTTTGAGCCTTGAGGTGCATACAGGACAGGGGTTTTGGCTTGCCATCTTCTCCTTTCGAGACTTCATCTTCAAGGTGGGATGGCAGACTGGCATAGAATTGGTGGTGGAGAGTGGGATCACCCCACTGACAACAAGCTGCAAGATTATTGAATTGGACGATGTAGTCTGTGATGTGCTGCGTATCCTTCTTACAAAGATTGGTGAGACTGTTCTTGGCTTCTCCTGTCAGGTCATATGGGCCAAAGTTGGTTTCAAGCTCCTCAACAAAAGCATCCCAATCTTCGAGCCAGAGTGGCTCTTCCTTGGAAAGTCCGCTTAAAGCCGGTTCGAACCCTTTCAATGCGGATCCTGATAGGTACAAAAGTGCGTAGTTGACTTTTCAGGAGTCCATGGAGAATGTGGCGGATCAATCATAGAAATTGAAGCAACATTGCATGAGGAAAGTAGAGAGTTTGTTTGGGTTGGAACCCATGAAGGGTTCTGGAGCATTGACTTTTGACCGTGGGGGTTCCAGATCTTTCTTTTTGCCTTCTCCGAGCATATGATTCATCAACCTTTCTAAAGCAATTGCTAAATACTCAGAGGTGGGATCCGAAAATGGCGGTTGATCGCTGGACAGAGCATTTTCGACACCTTTGCCCCTTGTCAGGGGCCACGGACTCGTCCTCGTGCTCGGATTCGTCCTGGTTTTCCGGGACTTCTTCGATATGGGCTTCTTCCATGGCTTCTGACTGGTTCGCGAGTGTCTGGCTGGTATACAAAGTTAACGGGGAATGAAGAGTCAATGGTCCAGGTAATGATGCCTGTGTGTGCTTTTCTTCTTGGTGGCATATTGAACAATCTGCGAGTTTTAGTCAGAAATACTGTTAGGGTATGTACATGGTGGGTTTCTGGAGAAACCCGTGGAATATCTGGTAGGACTTGGCTTCAGCTTATAGGCTGCACCCTTGTGAGATCATGTTGTCCAATTTCAGACAGGTGGATGGGAATCCCGGGGAGTCCAGGTGGGGTTTGTGGGTCAAGGGGTCATGGGTTGGAGGTCGGGGGTTGAGAGGTCAGGGAGTCGTGATAAATAAGAGAGATAGATGTATCGGAGCCCATGGGCTCCAACTAGCATGAGCGGTGTAATTCAAGTAGGAGTTTAGAGTGGAAAATGTATTAGATTACTGGGGGGAATCTAAGCCAATTTTCTCACTGGATTGTATGTACAACATCTGCTAGACTATATAGACCATGGAATGAATGACATACCAAATCCAGTAATAATGAAATGAAACTAGCAAAACATAAAATGAGAATAGTAAACACCAAATTTGGTGTTAGGAACGGGATGGAGCGGAGTCCGAATCATGACAAATCATAAACCATAACAGGAAGCGGAGTGGGAGTGGAGTCCGAATCGTGACAGGTCATTTGACTAAAATGGGAATGGGGCTCTGTTAGAGGGATGATGGGTTGTCCAAGCGGGGTCCGGTGACTGATGTGTGGGACAGAGTTGGACATAGACAGGGACAGAGTCCGGTAGGTATTCCGGTGACTGATACACAATGTAATGAAGTTGAACGTAGACAAATCTGATGTATGGAGTCCAGCGGGAATTCTGGTAAACTGACAATTGGTGCATATAGGGTGCGGGTGTGTTACGACCGTGTCACAACCCTATCGGTCCCGAGGTTATCGCCACTTATCAACATTTTCAAGTCACCACTTCGGAAACCATCAGCCCCCGAAGCTGACGTATGTTTTCATGATGATCAAACTCCGTTTACACCCACGTCAAAATACTTGTATTGTCTGGTTAAACTTTTGATACGTCCCTTTTATTATGTTGATCCGTTCTATCCTATGTTTCACATATGTCTATCTATATTTGTAGTCCTCGAACTATTTCCTTTTATCGTAATTCTGCTCTCAGTTATCTAAGGACACCCTATGGATATTTGCAAGGGTGCAGCACATAAGCTGAAGCCAAGTCCTTCCGATCGGTCCCTGTCGGCCACCGACATTAGTCAGTTTTCAGTTCTTAACAGGGTGCATATATGTAAGTTAGTACCTGGAGTCTGGTGGGAATTCCAGTTATAACATTAACTGAGAGCAGAATTATGAGAAAAGGAAATAGTCCAATAGCTACAAAGTATATATGGGCATATGTGAAACATAGAGTTGAACAGATCATCATAATAAAAAGGGATGTATCAAAGCATAACCAGATGGTACGAGTATATCTTGACAAGGGTGTAAATGGGGTTTGATCGCGTGAAGGTATACATCAGTGTCAGTATTCCAACAGTTACCGATATGATGGCTTGACCAGCATAGGCAGGCAATAGTAATGTCAGGGACCATCAGGTTGTGACAGGGTTGCAACACAGTCGTAACAATAGGCAGGTAGAGGGAACATTGAAGTTTGGTGGTGGTAGTGTGATGATGTGGGGTTGCATGCTTTGGGAAGGCATTGGATATGCCACTAGGATTGAAGGGAAGATGGATTCACAGCTTTACTGCTGGAGGATGAACTTCAGCAATCCCTTGAGTTTTACAAGAAAACTCCATCTGATTTCATCTTCCAGCAGGATAATGATCTAAAGCATACCAGCAAACTGGCTCAAAAGTGGTTTGATGACCATAGCTACAATGTGATGAAGTAGCCAGCACAGTCTCCAGGTCTAAACCCCATAGAGCATCTCTGGGGGCACTTGAAAAGGAGGCTAGCTGACTATGAAACACCATCTAGTGGAGTGGAGGAGCTTTGGGAGTGCTGTCAAATGGAATGGGAAAAGATACCAAAGGAGGTGTGTCAGAACTTGATAGAGAGTATGCCTAGAAGAGTAGAAGCTGTAATTAAGGCCAAGGGAGGGTATACCAAGTACTAGTTTAGTATATAGGGTGTATAAAATACAGGCAACAAAACCATTTGGATGTACAAGCTTCATTAATCCTATTATTACATCACCATAAATGGACATATGACATCATGGTTATGTAATCAACATTTAGTGATATTAGAGCATCTATCATAATTTATTCAGAATTCTTAGAATTTAATTTAGGCTAATGCTAAAGAGTCTTTCAAAACAAAGAAACATCTGAATGGTTTTGTTGCCTACTGTATCTAGTGCAACATCACCAAGTAGACTGCCTATATACATACTGTCTAAGGCAAAGGAATCATCATGGGCTTGGACTGACATTATTCCACCCATTCCTTAGCCTAGTTGTATTTTGTATTTGGGCTTTTTTGGATTTACACCTGAGTCCTTTACATATATCCTCTAACAAAAAACCTGATTTACCATTATATATATTTAAGACCTGTCCATCTTAGATTTTCACAGATACTAGTGCTCTAAAGCAACAAATTCTCACAACTCTTACAGAAGTGTAGAGTAACTGGAAAGAAAAAAATCACAATAGCAATGGATTAATAGAAAGGCTAATCAGAGTCTCAACAAGGAATATAATGTGATTTGGGTGTGTATGCGGAGCTGTTGAAGAATGTGTCGAGGAATTGCAGAAGTTGACTGCCAGAAGCTGAAAAGTTTTCAAACTCTGACACAGCAATATGCCTACCACAAACACACATTTTGGTTTCAAACTAAAACAGAGTCATATTTCGAAAGGTAATACTCAAAATATCATGTTAAATGATATATGCTATTAGAAAAGGGCCTAATACACCATTTTAAACATTAAAACTAAGTCTTAAAGTAAATTAACAGGCCCACAGTACATTTTTGAGGGCATTTTGAGGTGTTTGCAGCAGTTGCAACACCACCTAGTACGTCCAAATTCATAAGCAAATTAGCCTGAGTGGACATATGTGTACCCCCAGGCTAATATGCCCCCTTGTTGCATTGGGCCTCTTCCACCGCTGATTCTGCGAGAATGGGACGCTTCAAGTAAGAAAACCAATACAACAGAGATAACAAAATGTTACTTACTTTTCACTATACCTTCGAGGCCGTGGGAGACCTCCTTTCAACCCATCACTGGGCATCACTGCCCTTGCTTACCAGCCACATCACCACCCATCATCACAGCACTGCCTTCGGCAACATCCTCTGGGGTCATAGTAATGTGCTCGTCATCAGCAATGATAAGCTCGCATTCCAGCATTCCTGGCCACCCCAGAAGGGCGCACTTGGTGCATTTGGCAGCATTGATATATTTTAGACAGTGTTATTTGCATACTATGTACTTTTGACTCAATAAAATGAAATAGGTAATATTGTTCACACACTTCAGGTAACCTGATGAAATTTTTGATACTGGTGGGGGGGTATTAAAGGTATTGACTAAACTATCAATAGCATGCTATATCTCAGATATATTATCAAATCAAAAGACCTTAGTCAGGAGGAGACCAGCGGCACATTGCACAGGATGTTTTCCGCTCCCTCCCTTTGACAATTTTTCTCTTTTCTTCCATCACCATTAGTCAGGCTAATATTTTGCCCGTTCTCATAACTAATCATACTATAACTATTACAGCTAAGCTAGTTAATCGTAATCAAATAAGCCTATACATAAATACTACATTCATATTTAACCAACTTTCAAAAAGACTTATCTATGATAGTCAGTCAATGCAGTATCTCTCACCCAATGAGCATGAATGGACACCTGGATGCAGAGGTGGATGCATCATTCGACCCAGATGTCTTAGATGACGAACGACTTCTGCCTGTTTGCAATCTCAAAACCTTCTGGGACTGATAATAAATACAAACCATTACCCTCTCCAATATTCCATAGGGAGTTTCCATTAAAATTATCAGTATTGTTTCCTTATATGTATTTGGCTTAGGTTTGTATTACATCAATTCATATGGACACAAAATCCATCCATACCCTAATCCTGAGTTCTTGGCTCAATTATCTTCAAGAGATATCATGGTCTACTCTTGCGGTCCATTATGGACAAGATGTGAAGTCTGTTAGATATTCGCTCACCTTCCCTGATATCTCTGGCATAGCATAATGCCTTGTTTAACACTACATGGAGTTGGTGCAGCGATTGCTCGGTCAAAGTCTCTGAGAGCCAAAGTTCTACTTCGTGGGTGTGCCTTTCATACTCACCACACATTCCCAGTGGGTCTCGTACTGACCGCGGGACTTAGTAAACTCGAAGAATGATCGAGAAACTCACGGTTTAGACAGTTTGGACTATATACAGTCCATAGATGAAACTTTGTTTACTGTTTACTACTTTCCGGCAACGAACGGCTGTATACCGCCATAGTAGCACACTGCAGAGGCAATGCCTGCCTCGTGATGCTCACGGGGAGTAAACGTCGTCTCGAAAACTGAGGAATACCCACATTCTGTATTTATCACACACCTTATATATCTCCGAGGTTCCATGGTACCTGTCGATGTTGAGAAAAGCCATGTGCGCCATATTTATTACTCTACAGTATTAAGCGTTGTGCCTAACGATGCAATCTTGTTTCAAGCAATAGGGGTGAAGTGTATTGCGATTGAATCCGGAATTGTTGGAACAGAAGTAGTGCCTCAATTTACTGCGCTTTCCGTGCAGAGAAGCCTGTATCTCTTTAAATTTTACTTCTCTTCAGGTTAGCCAATGTATTAAATACCCCCACCAGCATCAAAAATTTCAGCAGGCTACCTGAAGTGTGTGAACAATTTTACTTATTTCATTTTATTGAGTCAAAAGTACATAGTATGCAAATAACACTGTCTAAAATATATCAATGCCGCCAAATGCGCCAAGTGCGCCCTTCTGGGGTGGCCAGGAACGCTGGAATGCGAGCTCATCGTCGCTGACGACGAGCGCATTACTATGACCCCGGAGGACGTTGCCGAAGGCAGCGCCGTGATGACGGGTGGTGATGTGGCCGGTAAGCAAGGGCGGGGGTACACATATGTCCACTCAGGCTAATTTGCTTATAAATTTGGACGTACTAGGTGCGCGACACCCTGCGCGGCACTTTCCCATGGCTCCTAAAGAACCTTCGCGAATCAATGGCGCGAACAACCATAATATTGCGAGCATGCTTTCACCATTTGGGATCCCCCTGCGACGTAGAGGAGTCCTATTGTCACTTCTTATTATTACAGCTGTTCTACTTCATGTGCTTTATTACTTTCAATGGAATGGCTGGTTCGCTCTGGATTCGACTTACAAGAAAGTCCATTTATCAGGAAGCACACTCCCCCTCCCAGAATATAAAGATATATACGAGATGGAAAAAAATTTACCTCAACACGACTTGGAGCTGCCGTTCCCTGAAGGAAAGACCGGTAGATATGTGGTGTTTTCAAATCAAATTTACCAACTAGGTTGGAACAATGTATTGAATGAACTGTACGTGTATCTGCCTTTTCTATACCTCGCTCATTCTAGCTTTCCAGTCTGCTCTGCACTCATCTTGCATGGCGTACAAAGCGAGCATACGTGTTCCAAAATTATATGTGGAAAAAAGATTTTTTTCCTTGGAGTGTTCCGTCCGCGCCATATACACCACTCAATGCGCTCATTGCTGGCCCAACCGCTGGTGGACCTTGGTCTTCGACCGATAATTCACCTCGTTCGATTAGTTTGATTTGGTGGGACAAAGTCTGTCCAGAAGAAGACATTGGTTATATCGATGCTGCGACTGCCAAAAACCCTGTTAGAGGCAAAGATGCTAAGGCAGTCATGGACTATTGGGTCAAGTTATTCAATGACATGCCTCAGAGGTGTATTTACGTCCGACCGGGTAGCGGGGATGATTTTCCACAAACGTTTGATGTAAAGTACGTGAGCAGGCCGTTCCGTGCCACCACCTGCGTCAGTTTGCTCACAGAATATTGCAAATCCAGGACAGTCAGTACGCCGCTCATACTACCACTCTTGGAAGAATTTCGGAACTCCCCCGTCTCGCGATTGTTGCACACTCCTCCCCTCGTCAATTCCGCCATACGGCGTAATGAGCACATCTTATTCCCACAAAACACAGTCTCCCACTTCACTCGTTACGCAGGAATGATGGCAATCCACGTCCGACGCGGAGACTACGTAGACGCATGCCAACATCTCGCAGACTGGAATAATACATTTTACATGTGGAATCTCCTCCCTGACCTCCCCGACCCGTTCAACCCTGGCGGTCCAGTAGAGGGACATGATGAAGTAGGGAAAAACACACCTGAGAATTACGTCCTGTTCAAGAAGCGGTGTTATCCATCCGAAGAGGCGTTGATTACAAAAATAACGGAGTCTAAACGTGATTGGGAATCGGGTGAAGGACGGGGGGCTGCACCGTTGACGACTCTTTATATTTTGACGAATGCGAATAAGCAGTGGATGGATGCGTTCCGCACGCGGATGATTGATGAGGGATGGAATAATGTGGCTACGACATCGGATTTGACACTCGATTCTGAGCAGACGGCTGTGTCGATGGCTATAGATATGGATATTGCAAGACGGGCGGCAGTGTTAATTGGTAACGGAGTGAGCCTTTATTCTTTCTAATTCATTATTATTACAAGCTCACTTGCCGTGGTAGTGGTCATCGATGACGAGCAATATCGTTCATCGGCGCCTTGTGGACGGACATCCGTATTCGTCAGTGCGATTTTGGTAACAAGAAATCATCTCCAGAGCTGGGGGAGCGTAGCACTGGTTTTGAAGCATAATCATCTGTATAATACATCGCTTTTTTAATGTATACACACGTATAAGGGACGAGATAAAACCGCGGGAATGCTTTGATAGCTACTAAGTTTCCTTGGCTTTGCCATTGATTCTTTCTTTTCTTTTTTAAGAGTAAATGTCATAAAATTCTCATTATAGTTCAATACACAGATTGGGTACGTATAATCTAGTGGTCAGTGGCGACCTGGGAGAGGCAGGTAACTTTGTTGGCGCCGTTCTCCTTGACAATTTTCTACATATAAAATTCAGAGACCACTCGGATTATCAGAGAGTGAAATTGGTTCTCACATGGCGTTAACAACGACTGCTTTTGGTGGTAGAGCCCTGTTGGCCAACCAATATGTAAACGGCACCGAGTTGTGTTCCCCGGCAGATTTATAAGTAAGATATTGGCGAAAAAGCTGTCTTAAACTTGGACTACCTTATCGGAAGAAACCTCAATGAACTTTTCGAATTTAATCGTCTGTGAGTCGAATTGAACATCAATTTCGCCCATGTAGTCCATACGAGACTTGTTGACACCGTTGTCAACGAAAGTAGCTTCCTGATAATTTAGAATACCATTTGATATCTCTCTATGGCTTTGATAATTTGATGAGACTAACCTGGGAGAACAAGGCATCGAAAGCAGACTAGAAGTCTGTCTCGCTTTTGGCTTCAACGACAGCCTTGAGCGCAGTTTGTGACCAGTCAACAATAGACATAATAATAACTTGATAGGAGGGAGATAGACAAACTGACGGTCCTGAGTGCGGGAGTGGGGTCATTAATATACATGGAATAATAACAAGAGAGAAAGTGGCCATACCAGAGATCAAAATTTGTGGGAATTCGTCTCCTTGGCCAGAAAAGGTGACAAGAAAGCTTCTAAAAACCCAAACGAATCCAGAAGGACCTCAACCCTCAGATGCACGCTCGGAAGAAGACATTGTGTTTCTTAAACCGGCAACTGTGATCAAAACTTTTATTCAGTATAAAATCACCATCAGCGAGATCTAATGTGTCCAGGACCTGTTTCCTGAATATCCACTCGACTATAAAGATGTATGATTGTTTTTGTTTTTCCTTTTTATTTCTTTCCGCTGATTATTCGTAAACGTTATGGAGAAGGGCTTATGACGCCGAACCATCACTTTGCAGTTCACCTTGCTGACCAAGTTCTTTATTACGGCCCGTTCATGGTTATTGGTTTTTTCTGGGAGAGCGACTGAACAAAATTACTGAAGAGCTTCAAGAGTAATAATTGGGGGGGGGGGGGTGCGAGCCTGGGGACGAGATGTTCATATGCGACAAACCGTGAGTATCTGGGGCTTACTAAATATCTTTTTATTGATCCGATCTAGGTGGATTATATACTGCCGGGAAATAACCTTCAATAAAGTGCCCTTGCCAAATATTTTGTCAAGGAGAATGCAGACTCGAGGCACTGTTGAAGCCATCACTTTGGGTTACGGAGTGGTCATAGATGATGGTGCTACAAATCACACGGTAATTTATGATATTTTATTTAAAAAACAATCATCGCACACATCTTACGAGGACCTGTTACTCGATCAGGCAGAAATATTCCTCTCGGATGCCACATGGCCCTGCAAGCGTATTACTACTCTCGCTCTAGCCATCTGACTGCACCTTGGGTATACTTACCTTTATATCACGAATCTCTTCACAATTGTGTCTATGTGTTTCGACATGTCATATACTACCGCCACATCCTCTAGAATTGGCGCCAACTATGCAAATATTTAAGGCAGTGGAAAACTTCCGCCTTTGAAGGACATTGGATAGGCCGCTCGCAGGTTACCGCAACAGTTGCATGTTTAGTTTTGCATCGTCGGGTTAGTGGGGGACTTTCTTTTCTTTTCACATTTCTTTTGTGCCACACCTCTTCCCGAGTGGGGTGTCAGTTTTGGGTACGGTTTGAGGCGTGGAACGCCTAAGCACATTACACGAACTCTATAACATACATACAAAAATTAGACCCTCTTTGTCCGCTGCAGACATCTTCCAATCAGCTATTCTCACATTTCGGTCAGCTCCTATCGGTAGTTTCTGTGATTCGCCGCCCCAACTATATTGGTCTACCTTTACTCTGGTCAGAATCCAGAATCTTGATAGTTTGAATAGCTGTGGCTCCATTTAGCTTGTTTGTTGTCATATCAGATCCTTCTTCTTTACTCTCATACTATTTTGGGCATCTCCACAATTGTCTTTTTTGGTCTATATATGACATATAAATGTATCGATGCTTCCTCCTCCCTGTATACCTTCATATGGAATCCTGCATTAGCATTCATTACTTGTTTCTATCAGTTCAAATGGTCTCTTTCTGAAATCCAAAAGTCAATAGATATCGTCACAAAAGTTGGACCCCTGCGAACTCCTATAACGCAGCTTTACCAGCCGTCTACAAAAACGGATTAATGAGGATTCGCCTGTATAAACGCAGACACACCTCGATGGGTAAGAGAAGCGCGAGTACGGCAGCCGCCAAATATAACGAAGCTGCGATGAATATGGGAACCGGACTGTTCAGGTTTGTGTATGTCGCAACTGGACCAAAGTGACTTCAAAGTCAATACTGCTCCTCCTTACTTTGTGAAATGGCATACTAATTGGCGACATGAGACCTGCAACTCTAGTAACGGGGACATCAGTGAGTTGGTGCACTTTGCACGCTCGACAGACAAGCTTCGATATGAGTAATGATTCACCGGTTGAAAGCAGCGCACAGTGCATCTGCTGTGCCTCTGATGATTGGGCATTTGAACGTGAACGTTGGAAAAGTGTAAGGGGAGACCTGACGTACCTATGGGGGGCCGGGAAGACTTCTGGAGTGTAGGCATATAACTGTAAATATTAAGTCGGTGTTTATGGCCGGAAGTATGCTATCCTACTTACGATTCCATATACCTATATTAGTCCGGATCCAACCGTTCAGTTTGTAATATACATTTTCAGAGAAAAGGAAACGTACAGCGTTTCTACCAAAGACTGTCAGAAAATGATAAGGCTGGAGGCGGTGGAAACTTACTGCGTAAGACTAGTCACACACGAATACGCCAAAATGGCACTCGACGTCCTAGCAGTCGCAAAGAGGAACAAAAATATGCCAGTCAAGGCTGTAAATACCATCATGGCGAATTTACGACCTCCAAATGACCACCGACCCCCACGAGTTCGATTAACCAATACACACGCAATCAGCGAGCCGGGGATGCCTAGTGAGTATATTATTGCGTAATTCCTTTTTACATTTGTTCTATTACTGCTCGGGTGGGATTTGTGTTGGAGAGAAAAACATACCGGTACGTTTGATTTACGCCACCGCCAGACGCGAGAGAGTCGCTATTGAGATAAATCGGCAGCAAGGCGTTGAAGAGCGGATATGCGAGACCAACGAGGCTATTTTGGGAATATGAGTTCCAGATGGGCTTCATGAAGAGCGGAGGATGTCACCCACCCCCATAATAAGATCGTTATAGACGTATTAATCGCCAGGCGGCTCGTTGCAAATAACGGCTTGACATGAGAGCTGTCATTGTGTAGAAGGAGTCTCCGCGTCAAAATGCACTCGGCGCAAAATGAACTTAATTTTAGAGACGTACAATGGGGACCCGGTACATGCCCGTTTGAGCGACTCGGACGGAGTGAGCTGTGTAGACGGCTGCCCCCCTGATACAGCCAACAGTTGATCCAATGTCAATGTGATCGTTCTCCCATTTCTCCTTGCTATATGTTGCAATACCTACAATGAAAACGCAGGACATGAGGCATAATTTTGAATCGGTGACTTGAAAAATGACCCACAGCTAAGGCCTCTTCATCGCGCCCCTTGGCGAGAAGGTATTTAGACGATTCTTGAAGGTCGAAAACAAAGAACCGAATGATGAACATCACCCAGGTGATTCCGCCTCTGATTTACACGTCATTGAACCATGTGCATCCTTCAAGTTGCTTCACTTACAATGTAAAGCTGGGACAGGAAACAACAACTGTCGTCAGAACCCCCGAGATAATAAAACCGGGATGAAGTAAATAGGTGCATACAATGTATATCTCCAGCCATTGTTCTCGCTTCGAGGGCATGTCCCGGGCGGGGTCGAGTCAGGACAAGAGAAATTTGTTATGAAAACCCAGCTAATTAATGATGTTACACTTTGTCCCACAGCCCAGAACACGGAAAGAAGTGTGAGTGTCCACTGGAACATGAAATGTAAAATTTATGGCGCATATTATTCCGTACTCAATGTTCACCTGATATTTCTGTGGGATGTGCTCCAGAAACAGCGCCCCTGTGGAAATATGATAAAAAGTTATCACAAGTGAAACAATACAATCGGCGTTTGTCCACACCATCAACGGGAAGGCTGGGAAATGGAGTTAGGGCGTTACAAGTTTGATAGAGGATACTGCGCACTTTCCACCGGTTCCAAAGCCTATGCAGGCACCCATAGCCGTGAATGTTACCCAGTTAGAAGCGCCTCCAGCCGCAACTCCGAAAACGCCCGCAATAAACAAAGTAACCTAGATCATAAGGAGGCCGATAAATTAACGAGTCTCTAACTTGATGGAAGACTTGCATTCCAAGAGAGTTTGCGTCCAACGATATCAGCGAGTATACCCTACGTATTTTCAATCTTAGCCGAGTCCTTGCTCTTATTAGCTGGGCGCGCACCCAGATTAATGCCCCGGCTAGCATGCCCAATAAAACCGCAGTCGCAGCAAATGCTATATGCGGAGGATTCATCTCTAGAACTATTTGGGGAAGGACAGCGAAGACCCCTGGCAATTTTGGAGAGCATATGTCATACGCTCTTCACGGAGGTGTACAGCACGGACCTTGCAACCAAAGACCTGCGCACAACATGTGAAAACCAATCTGAGGGCACGAAGAAGTAATGTACTCACTGTCGGCGGCCCATCCAAATCCGGAAACAATGAACAGTTCGGTTTGGTATCGACCCCAACCGATTCTAAACGGTCTCGGTTGTCATACTGCAGAGCACAGTAGCATAAATGCGCGCTCACTCATCCTGTAAACATTGGTTCACTGATGTTCGCGTTCAATAAAACAGTCATAAGTGCGAGGGGAGAGAAAGTCACCCAAGTTACTCTTCATCTCATAAATTATATCAACGCCTTGGTTTTCCGTCGACGCGAAGGCCAAGTCACCAAGTTTCCCGTCATCCATTGTTTTAGAAATGAAATTGAGAGATTTACAAGTGTCATTATATACTATATGAGCGGAAATTGAGCCCCAAGCCGCTTAATAACGCCTACCATGGTGGTGTTCATACTGGTCCAAATGGATCACAAATAAACACAAACGGCATTCCTCCTCCGGGTGTGAATGTCGTCATAGACGACGAGCAAAGGGAGCTAGCAGTGCTTCTTCGCTGAGTGGGGCTTCTGCAATATCGTCAGGATAGTCGAAGCGCGCTAGGGAACTAGTTAATAGGGGATTAGATATATATCCCCGGACCGGACCGTCACTGAATAGCAAAGTGGAGACGTTACCACCGTTGAAAGCGTGACTTGAATTAATACATGACCCATTGAGAATTTCCACCTTCGAAAAGTGACGTGGTTGCTTCCCTAACCATCGGCATACCGGCAGTATCTGAGAATTTAGACGGAGCGTCATCCACTGCTTAGATGGGATTTGTGTCGGAGAAAAACATACGGGTACGTTGGATTTACACCACCGCCGGAAACAGCAGAGTGATTGCTGAGATAAATCCGTAGGAAGGCGCTGTTGGGAAGATGAGTGTGCATCCTCTATCGACAGTTGCTTCATTAAGCGGACGGATAAACTTAATGAGTCTCTAACTTGATGAAAGACTTGCATTCCAAGAGAGTCTGCATTTAACGATATATGCGGAGCATTCATTTCCAGAACGATTTGGGGAAGGACTACCGAGGCTCCAAGCAATTTTGGAAACCATCCACCATCTGCTCTCCACAGATCACGCACCTTGCAGGCAAAGATGTGCGTACAACGTGTCGTGAAAACCAGTCGGAGGGTGCTAATATGTACTAAATTGGATCAGCGCCTTGGTTTTCCGTCGCGCTAACGCCGAGTCGCCAAGTTCGAAAGTACCCTGAAATGAAGAAACGGCCTCAGGTTTCGTTCCAAGTGTCCCGTCACACTGGCAAGGGGAAAAAAAGTGATTCATAATTATGATATTATATATCTGTGGATAGCCAGCCTACCAGATAAGCGGAAATGCGGTCAGGTACATACTTGATCTGAATACCTCATATATCGGGTGTTATACTCTCATACCCCGAAGGCAATTTCATAATATGCCATATACCTCTGCCACACACCTCGCTTCCAGCTCTATTGTACACCGTATTTGTTTTTTTCATGCTCTCAAGGCACTTAATTATTCCCGTTATACCCATTTAATTTTGGGGAAGGGAGAGCCGTTTTGGGGGCTTATATGGGACACTCACTAGTTCAGTAGGCATACCCCCAAGTGAACTCTTTCTCCCCGTCTGTGTTCTTTGTCTTCACTCTGTATTCTTTCTTGATACAACGATTTCACAATGTCAAATATTTCTGCGTGCATAGCACATGCATCTCTCAATATCCTTCGTCACCTAAATATTTTTTTTTCTTTGTTTTTTCCTTTCACAACTACAACCGTGTGTATGTTGCTTCTTTCGCCCCCCTCGTCTCGTTTTTACTTTACTTTCTTTTTCTTTTTTCAAATGTATATATCATGAATATTGTAATTGTTTTCAAAATATCTTGCGCAATATTGGTCTCGTGAGCCAGTATGGTTGTCGCGAATAATATAGACACAGAACAGTATCAGTTGCAGACGTTCCAATCAAACCTTGTGTGGTGATGTCATGTCACGTGCCTCCATCTCGTCGCATAACTAAGATACATAGAGAGAACCTGGACAAATAAATTTGTCCAAACTAACTTAACCTAAAGGAGAAGGTGTAGGATACCATTG
The DNA here is from genome assembly GCA_015178975.1 of Hysterangium stoloniferum. Taxonomy (NCBI): domain Eukaryota; kingdom Fungi; phylum Basidiomycota; class Agaricomycetes; order Hysterangiales; family Hysterangiaceae; genus Hysterangium; species Hysterangium stoloniferum. The sequence goes on along the minus strand of WHVD01000002.1, from coordinate 1,568,557 downwards.
TTTGCGGTTCTCATAACAAGAAGGGAAAATGAGGAACAAGAAAAAAAATATATCTTTAGACAACTGTTCGTGGCAGGTTTCGAACCTGCGACCTTTTGTGTGTAAGACAAACGATCTAACCACTGATCTACACGAACATAACTATATTGTGTTCTTTAATACAATAGAACAATAGAATCAATATTTGACTAATCAATTTTAATTATGACCTTTTCTCCACTTGTTTTGTTGTCTCGAATCAACTGCAGGGCACTTTCTGTGCGTTCTTTGAGTGTACCATTCTCGAACAATCGGACCCGGTTAGGTTGAATTAGACCCTTTGCGAGAAGCTGGGGAAGAACATGCGGCATTAGAGTCACCTTCAAAATTGGGTTCTTGAAAAAAAAAACCGTGTGAATTGAATCCCTTCGCGAAGCTGGCTGAGCTTACCTCCTGATACGTGAATGTTCTTGTTCCTATTATCTCTACGCCTTCAGAAAACGGGTTCCTGTCTTTCGGAACCTCCATCCACATCTGCCCTCCGGGCACTAAAGTGACCGCGCTGCCCTGTTTGATAGGAAGAAGTAATGATACAATGCCCCCCTTCCCTACCACTTGGGCCACAGACTCCAATGTCGTCTCTGCAGTGACACAATCAACGGCATACTTTATTGGTTTCCCCTCCGTTAGCGATAATATTTGCTTGGGCAGGCCGGGGGAAGAATAGTCAAATACGTCGGATGCACCGAGAGCACGAAGGTACTCATGGTGCTTTGGAGACGCAGTTGCGATTATCCGAGTATAGCCCGCTAAACGTAAGAGTTGGATTAAGTATTGGCCCACGGTGGCTCCCGAACCATATATGAGAATAGGCGTGTTACTCTCTGGAGGTGGTGACGATGCAGGTAGAGAGGAAGGGATGGGTAGGCGGAGAGAATCAAAGAGCACAAAGTAGGATGTTACCAAATTATCAGGTATTGTGGCAGCTTCCTGGAAAGTCAGGGTGTCTGGAATCTATCATATATCATTATGTAGTCCACCATAGACACAATGGACGGTGTCAAACCTTCGCCACACTATATTTTTTTAACAAGGCATATGTCTGCATTGATTTCCCCTTGAATTCATCGGCTAGCGCAAATGTTGTGACCTATTCGGAAATTCAGCAAACTGTCACTTATTGTGTGATGACGCATAGAATATTCACATACCCTATCGCCAACTTTCAGGTTGTCGACATTCGCCCCTACCTTGGCAACAGTGCCAGCCGCGTTGAGACCCAATGGCAAAGGATAACTTTCTACCCCAATCCCGGCATCAACAGTATACGTGTCGAATGCAACTAATGAAGAGTATTTCACTTCTACGAGAACTTCAAGCTCTTCCGGCTCTGGTGTAGGGAGTTGAATTTCTTCAATGATACCTTTTGCGGTGGTAGCAATTGCTTTGTGAGTATAACTTGACATCCTGTGAACGAGGGGGTTTACCTATATGCCTCCTCTGTTCTTTACTTTATACCTTTATTTCTCTGGGCAGATGCCGTCAGCGGCCAGGCCGCTTCTATATTTACGCGACTCCCGAGATTTACCCGCGCCAAGTTTTCTGATGACGCAGCCAGCCACAACGCTAGAGAGTCAGCATTTCTTGTTCAGCATTAGCACCTTGCCTGGTTGTCTTTTTATGGATTTATTCTACGATTTGCATGTCATTTTTAGTCATTTTTAGTCTCGAAAACCTCGAAATTTTGTATCAGACAGGAACGCCTAGTGATTCGAACAATGATTCCTTTTATCAAATACATGGCTCATTTGGGAAACAATGTGCCGCCCCCTCCTAAAGGCATTTAGTGCCAAAGCATGAGAACTTTGGACCTTATCCAGAAGAACATCAAATCAGCCAATTCCCGATCTAGAAAAGATACACAGGTTGGAGGATCGTATTCAACGTGCTTCCTCATTTCTGCTAACTGAAGCACCGAGTTTGATCATTTGAGAATTCGAAATACAAGCCTTTCGCTCGAATTAAATGAAGTAACAACACAGAATCGCCACTTGAGGGATCTTATTGGTATGGAAAACGTTTTCTACTGAAGCCTCGTCAATTCCTACGATTTTTACAGAGCTTGGGGACGCCGAAATGTTGAAAGAAATCGATTTCAAACTGCAAAATTTGCTCTCTCGATCTCATACGTTGATAATATCCAGTCTCTTCTACGAAAACATGGATCATGGCCACCCTTATATTGAAATTCGAGTTGGTTCAGGGGGAACTGAGGTGTGTGATTGGGTCGCGAGATATTATATATCTGTACATATTTAGCCTACTGGATAAGCAGAAATGCGGTCAGGTACATACTTGATCTAGCATATATCGGGTGTTATACTTTCATAAATAAGACAACCCCGAAGACAATAACAAGCCATATATCACACCTCGCTCCCAGCCCTATTGTACCCGTATTTCCTGTTTTCATCCTCTCAAGGCACTTAATTATTCCCGTTATTCCCATTTAATTTTAGGATTTAAAATGTGAACATTGGTGTTGGGGAAGGGAGAGCCGTTTTGGGGGCTTATATGGGACACTCAGTTGAATTCGGTAGGCATACCCAAGTGAACTCTTTCTCCCTGTCTGTGTTCCTTGTCTTCACTTTGCATTCTTTCTTGATACAGAGATTTCACAATGTCAAATATTTCTGCTTGCATAGCACATGCATCTCTCAATATCCTTCTTCCTAAATTTATTTTTTTCTTTGTTTTTTTCCTTTCACAACTAGTACAACAGCGTATGTTGCTTCTTTCGCCCCGCCCCCCCCGGTCTGGTTTTTGCCTTGCCTTCCTTAAAATCTATCTATATCATGAATATATGTAATTGTGTTCAATATATCTTCTACGTGCTTGCTGAAAGGCTGTCGTTATCAGCCTCACTCGGTCAACACGGACAGGACTAAGTTTTCTTTATTTTAGTAGCAGTATGATACAAGATGAATGTGAGGCTCCCTAGGGAAGGGTGGGAAAGGATTGTATGGTCGAAAAGATTCCCTCTTATCACTGTGGAATGTATACTTATATATCTGCTTGGAACAATAAGATTGTGGTAACAAAAGGTGTCTGAAGACAAGGAAGATGTGGCAGGAAAAGGAGAACAATGGTCAAGGTTAATTGAGTGGTGGCACAAGGAATGCTTGAGTAGTCGAACAAAGGGAGTGGTGGCATATGTGGTAAGGTGGCCAGGCTTACACTTGCGCAATATTGGTCTCGTGAGCCAATATGGTCGTTGCAACTAATGGACACAGAAATGTAATTTTCAGTATAAGCTGGAGGCTTTTCTGGAGCCCCAATCAAAGTTTGTGTACTCTGACAACGTCAATATTTCTCATGGAGGTGGAAAAGCTTCCATTGATGCGTATTAGCAATCGAATCGAGTGCAGTTGCTCCACTTGCGCATCTCTTACTAGCAGATAAGTCAATATCACGCGAAAAGATATTTACATTTACTATAGGTGATTAATAAAAGGGCGTATCCCATTATGTCGGCGGCCAATCGAATCGAGTGCGCCCACGCCACACGAAACCCTGCAAGTTACCCAAAGGAGAAGCATCGGATACCATTTTTTGTCTATGCGGTTTTTATAACAAGGAGGAGGAAAACTCACTAAAGAGAAAAAAATATAGAGAATGTTTGGAGCAAGTTTCAAACCTGCGACCTTTTGCGTGTAAGACAAACGATCTAACCACTGATCTACACGAACATAACTGTGGTCTCGAATCAACTGCAGGGAATTTTCTGTGCGTTCTTTGAGTGTACCACTCGAACAATCGGACCCGGTTAGGTCGAATCAGACCCTTTGCGAGAAGCTGGGGAAGAACATGCGCCATTAGAGTCTCCTTCAAAATCGGGTTCTTGAAAAAAAGAAAGCCTGTGAATTGAATCCCATACCAAACCTGGATGGGCTTACCTCCTGATACGTGAATGCTCTTGTTCCTACTATATCTACGCCTTCAGAAAACGGGTTTCTGTCTTTGGGAACCTCCATCCACCTCTGCCCTCCTGGTATTGCAGTGACCGCGCTGTCTTGTTTGATAGGGAGAAGTAATGATACAATGCTCCCCTTCCCTACCACTTGGGCCCACAGACTCCAATGTCGTCTCTGCAGTGACACAATCAACAGCATACTTTATTGGTTTCCCCTTCGTTAGCGATAATATTTGCTTGGGCCGGCCGGGGGAAGAATAGTCAAATACGTCGGATGCACCGAGAGCACGAAGGTATTCATGGTGCTTTGGAGACGCAGTTGCTATTATCCGAGTGTAGCCCGTTAAATGTAGGAGTTGGATTAAGTATTGGCCCACGGTGGTTCCCGAACCATATATGAGAATAGGCGTGTCACTCTCTGGGTGGTGGTGACGATGCAGGTAAAGAGGATGGAATGGGTAGACGGAGAGAATCAAAGAGCACAAAGTAGGATGTCACCAAATTATCAGGTATTGTGGCAGCTTCCTGGGAAGCCAGGGTGTCTGGAATCTAACATATATCATTATGTAGTCCACCCCATAGACACAATGGACGGTGTCAAACCTTCGCCACACTATATTTTTTTAACAAGGCATATGTCTGCATTGATTTCCCCTTGAATTCATCGGCTAGCGCAAATGTTGTGACCTATTCGGAAATTCAGCAAACTGTCACTTATTGTGTGATGACGCATAGAATATTCACATACCCTATCGCCAACTTTCAGGTTGTCGACATTCGCCCCTACCTTGGCAACAGTGCCAGCCGCGTTGAGACCCAATGGCAAAGGATAATTTTCTAAAGCAACCCCGGAATCAACAGTATACGCGTCGAATGCAACTAATGAAGAGTATTTCGCTTCTACGAGAACTTCAAGCTCTTCCGGCTCTGGTGTAGGGAGTTGAATTTCTCCAATGATACCTTTTGCGGTAGTAACAATTGCTTTGTGAGTACAACTAGACATCCTCTGTACGAGGGGGTTTACCCATGTGCCTCCTGTGTTCTTTAATTTATAAGAACCTTTTTTCCTAAAAACTCACTGACACAGTGGGTAAATCCCGGGAATTGTGTAGCAGATGCCGGGCTGCTTCCATGATTACACGATTCATGTGATTTTACCCGCGTCGCTGGTGAAAAGGTCGCACCGCACAAACCTCGGGTCGAATATATCGTATCGCACGAACCCCGGGTTGAAGGCTGGATTCGCCCAGGATAGTGCGCTTACGTACGGTACGACCCAATGTATTAGTCAGCCATAACGCAACATTTCTTGTTCAGTATTAGCAACCTTGCCTTGTTGTCCTTTTATGGATGATTCTACAATTCGCATGTCGTTTACAGTCATTTTCAGTGTCGAAACCCTCGCAAATATGTATCAGACAGGAACGCCCAACGATTCGGGCAATGATTTCTTCGGTCAAACGCATGGCTCATTCGGGAAACAACGTGCCACCACCTCCTAAAGGCATTTCGTGCCAAAGCATGTCAGAAGAGCTCATGAGAACTCTGGACCTTATCCAGAAGAACATCAAATCAGCCAACTCCCGATCTAGAAAAGATACACAGGTTGGAGGATCTTATTCAACGTGCTTCCTCTTTTCTGCTAACTGAAGCACCGAGTTTGATCATTTAAGAATTCGAAATACAAGCCTTTCGCTCGAATTAAATGAATTAACAACGCAGAATCGTCACTTACAAGATCTTTTTGGTATGGAAAACGTTTTCTACTGAAGCCTCGTCAATTCCTACGATTTTTACAGAGCTTGGGGACGCCGAAATGTTGAAAGAAATCGATTTCGAACTGCAAAATTTGCTATCTCGATCTCATGCGTTGATGATATCCAGTCTCTTCTATGAAAACATGGATCATGGCGACGCTTATATTGAAATTCGAGCTGGTTCAGGGGGAACTGAGGCGTGTGATTGGGCCGCCATGTTAGCCAAGATGTATACTAAATGGGGACACATTAACAACTTAAATGGTCTGGAACTTTAACCCTTTTATTTGAAAAATAACATTTTTCAACATTTTTCTTTATACGACCAGTCACTGTAGTTAACGAATCCCTCGCCGAAATTGCCGGGGTAAAAGCCGCGACATTGTTTATAAAAGGTCGTCATGCGTTTGGTTATTCGCAGTTCGAGTCTGGAATACACCGACTCGTCCGTGTCTCTCCATTCGACCGCGGCGGAAGTCGACATACCAGCTTTGCCAGTGTGCAGGTTTCTCCCCATATTGACGACTCTGTCCTGTCCGAGGTGATCGAAATAGACCCTTCAGACTTGGAGATCACGACAACACGCAGTCAGGGTGCTGGCGGTCAGCATGTAAATAAAACAGAGTCGGCTGTTCGAATTGTGCATATCCCAACTAAGATTGTTGTTACTGTAGGAGAGACCTCTTATATTTTGTTCTATTACCTACCAGAATGATCTTTTCTCAGTGTCAAAAAGAACGTAGCCAGCACAGAAACAAAATAACGGCTTTAGCAATGCTCAAAGCCAAGTTGTACGATCTTGATCGTCAAAAGAAGTAAGCCAATTTGCCATCTGCGTATCACATTTTAACCGATCAATCGCTCTCGCAGAGCTCTCGACAAGTCTCGTGCCCATATGAATCTTCCGGAGAATTCATGGGGATCTCAAATCCGGTCTTATGTCTTAAATCCGTACCAACTGGTAAAGGATACACGAACGGGTTATGAGGAGAAGAGCGCCCGCCGCGTCCTCGATGGCGAAGTACAAGAGTAAGCCGGTCTAATCTATCCCAAGATCCACATTTAGCAACCATCTTCATCTCAACAGATTTATGCTAGCCAGCCTTCGTCATTATAGGCAATGTCAATAACCATCTCCAATGGCTGTAACAGGCCGTATATACGATCCCTTGTGAGCTCTTGTCTACGAGTAACAATTTTTTCGATAGTTGATAAGATGGAGCATACTACTACTTCTAATTTATCGCTATTTTTACGACGAGTCTAATGTAGGTGAGTTTATGGCGCTTGAACACAGTCCGAGATTGAAAATTTGCACCCCAGCACTGTGACAGCTGGCATTTAAAAGTCTTCTCAGTAAGAAAATGGTGAGAAAACGGTGGCAATTCGGATTTCTCTCCCAGCATTTAATATCAACAAAACTGAGAAAATGTGGAGAAAAATACTATCTGGGATTTATTTAGTCGAGTGTAGTCAGTTTATTCCACATGTTTTCTTTTTTCGCACCATTTTCTCACGGCTTTCATACCCCAGGAATCCATAATCAAATGTATCATTTTCTCACATCTTTGTCTGATATTAAATACTGATAAAATCTGCCAGAGTCACCATTTTTTTACTGAGAAACTTCCAATACCGGCTGTGGGGTCCGAATATTTGCAGGCAATCGATCAACCGTAATTGAGTGTATATGTACATCTATCGTATAGCAAAGCGATGTTATAAGCATGGATCAGTAACGGTTGTCCACAATGTTCCATGAGACCTGTGCGGTGAGAGTATGGTGCGGCTATTTGCATGGTACATAGATAAAGAAGGGAAAAGGGGCGGTATTTGGGTACATTACACGAGGTACAAGGAAATATGGTATTAAAGAAAGAACGTATTTTCGGAGTATATTTGCTGAGTATTTTAGGAGTATTTCCGAAAAATACTCGGAAATACTCATTTTGCCGAAAGTGCCGTAAACGAGTATTTTTCGTTAGTATGTATTTATCTGTCCCCCCCATTTCAAAAGTACATCATTCCCGGAATGACTGAAATATTTCGTAATATACAGAGCATTTTTGTGGAAAATTTTTCTACATTTTTGACTCCAAGAAGCTCACGAAATACTCCGAAAATACCGAAGGTGGATCGACTGGCATTGTAGCAAGTTAATACCTCTAGGGCCTGGATGTAGGTAGGATTTATAAGGTCAAATCGGATACATTCAAGTATGCACATAATTTCAGTTCGTAATAATTTATTCGGAATTGTATCATAAAGGCGTTGTACTGCGATGTTGGAAATATAAGTATCGTGAATCGTGAAAAAAGGTAGTACAATTGGGTCTCCATAATGATTATGGCCGATACCTAGCCTGCCATCATGACGAAAACAGGTCCCCTTAGGCAACTTCCATCTCAGAAACATTGAGTTAGAAAGGGGAGATACGCCCCAAAGACAAGCGTGGCACAGATTTTGTTGAGGTAGGAACAGAATCTGGCATCACCAGCTGGTGTTGCGGTGTAACAAGCTTTCCGGGAATGCGGGTGCGGGTTGCTTCAATTTGTTGATTAAAGCGATGGAACAGTAGCAGACAATGCATTGCTTGGACTTTGTAGGTGATATTTTGGCGCAATATGCTTTTATGTTACGAATATAACACACACTCCAAACACAAGAAATGAAGAATTAACCCTTTAACGTTGGAGAGACCAGTGTCACTAAAGGTACCATAGTATTCGACGCCCTGATGCGAAGTCAACAGAATGAATATTACTACCTTTATCCTATTCATAGGTAGTGTTAACGAATTGAAATCTGCGAATTTTAGCATGCTTGCTGTTTTTGCCAATAGTTGAAAAGAATTTTATTTTACAAGCATAGTAACCTTGATAGCAGAGCAATTAACAGCAGGGCAAAGTTGCAGCATAACAAAACAAACAGAACAAAAAAAAAACAGAAGGAAACAAACAAAACAAAACAGACTACACAAAAAAAAACAATAAAATCGATCGAAAAAATCAACAAGAAATTAAAGTCATCATCACAAAGAAACCTTGGGGCTCGGTTGGTTCACCTCATTCACTTCAAGAACGTCGCTGGATTTGGAAGTCTGTCTGTTAGTAGTTTTTGTGTCGTCTAAACGAGAGGTCAGATTAAAGTATGAAAACTTTTACCAAGAATGGAAACTCACCGAAATCTCAGTCGGACTCGTAGGCAGGCTACACTCTTAAAAGATACAGAGTGCGGTGAGAGGCCTTGTACGAGTCCAACCTCTCAAGACCATATGGGACAACTAGAGGAGTGCTTCCCACGGACAACAAAACCATTCCTTGGGGCCGCTTGAGATCCGATGAGATGAGTATGAGGGCATAATTTTACTGGAGTGAGAGTAACTCACAGTTACATCGATGCAGGGTCGCCGTTTGCCGGATTGACCCGTACTAGCTCATACGCTCCAAGGTAGGACGCTAACGAATTGATAAAAAATCCATTAAAATGTGAGAAGATAAGCATACGAGCGTATATCTTCACTTACAATGTCGATAAATGAATAAAAAGTAAAAACCTACACAATTTGCTGCGAAAACCTGAAGTCGGCACCAAGGGAAGACTATAAAAATCTAGGTCAGTAGTTAGTCTTTACGTCCTGCGTCAAAAGTGTGGGAGTAGAATGGGATCAGTACCTAAATTATGTAATACATGGGACGATAAGAACCCACCAGGTATCATTTTGAATGGTTCTTGCAGGTGCTCTATCCAGCCTCAAGTCCGCTCGGTAGGTCTCAACGCCAATGTCGCCTATTTACCGAAAAGCATATGCTGAAACCGTCCTACCTTGGCTACGGTACTGGAAAAAAAATGCATTAGAAGAAATGAAAAGAAATATGAGAATCGTGCATACCCAACCAGTCGGGAATTCCCAGCAATCCCTCGCACGGATGCCCCATTGCACCCAAGCCGCTGAAAGACGAAGAAAGAAAGAACACATTCATTAGAGTAGACTACGCTATCTTAAGACAAAGGACGTACATTTAGTCATCCAGCGTGCAGCACGTCCTCATAGCGATGTCTCAAAGGCTTGCACAGCAAGCCCGTGGCCTAGGAGACTCCAAAAACACAATACTCACAAAACAGACACAGCTACAGGACAATGAATAAGTAAACTGAGGCAGGAAGGCGAACAACGGCGCACCTTGTTCTCAAAGACAAGAGCCTGAACCAGTCGAGCCGATAACCCAAGGAAAGTAAATAGGAGGGCAGAAATAATAGAAGAAAAAAGGGAAGAAAAACGAAAACAAACACGAAAACAAAAACAAAAACAACAAACGAAAACGAAAACTACCCACTACTGGGCTAATTTGACCTCTGCTGGCATTAGCTCTGCACAAGCCTCCCCTACTTCTGCTTCTTCATTGCGTAAAATACGGCCCAGAAATACCCCTTATCTTCTGAGACACCGGCATCACCAGGTCCACTCCCGTTACATCCGCCCTCCCACGCTGCAAAGCAGTGTGCAACCCTCAGCGGCCTGGTTCAACTGTAGAGTTCCATAACCCCCTGCTCCAGTTCATCTAAGTCGGCATCCCAGTAATCTTGTTCCCCCCATGGTTCAAGCTTTACACCCTCCACCTTTGGATTCACGTCTTCTGGCTCCAACTGCGTGGAATGCGTAGTGGCTGCCCCCTCCTTGTAACTCAATCCCATTTGATGACCACATGAAGAGTCACTCATATCGTGGGACATCTCTTCATAATTGAATTCATCGTCACGGTCCTCGTTGATGTTTTCAGGGGTGACTGGGGTGGAATCTGCAGAAGTGGCGGTGGATGAAATCAATTTAGCGGTGGTGGTGGATGGAATCAGTTGAGTGATGGCAGTGGATAGAATCAGTCCAGGAGTGGCAGGGGATGGAATCAGTTCAGCAGTGGTGGGAGAGGTAATGTTATTCTGACCTATTATAGCCTCTGTAACAACCGGCAGACTGTCAATAGGACCACATGAAGAGGCGCGCATCTCGCGGGACATCTCTTCATAGTTAAATTCCTTGTCATCGTCATCGTCCTTATTGATGTTTGCAGGGGCGACTGGGGTGGAATCTGAAGAAGTGGCGGTGGATGAAATCAATTTAGAGGTGGCGGTGGATGGAATCAGTTGAGTGATGGGAGTGGATAGAATCGGTCCAGAAGTGGCAGGGGATGGAATCAGTTCAGCAGTGGTGGGAGAGGTAATGTTATTCTGACCTATTATAGCCTCTGTAACAACCGGCAGACCGTCAATAGGACCACATGAAGAGGCGCGCATCTCGCGGGACATCTCTTCATAGTTAAATTCCTCGTCATCGTCATCGTCCTTATTGATGTTTGCAGGGGCGACTGGGGTGGAATCTGAAGAAGTGGCGGTGGATGAAATCAATTTAGAGGTGGTGGTGGATGGAATCAGTTGAGTGATGGAAGTGGATAGAATCGGTCCAGGAGTGGCAGGGGATGGAATCAGTTCAGCAGTGGTGGGAGAGGTAATGTTATTCTGACCTATTATAGCCTCTGTAACAACCGGCAGACCGTCAATAGGACCACATGAAGAGGCACGCATCTCGCAGGACATCTCTTCATAGTTAAATTCCTCGTCATCATCATCGTCCTTATTAATGTTTGCAGGGGCGACTGGGGTGGAATCTGAAGAAGTGGCGGTGGATGAAATCAATTTAGAGGTGGCGGTGGATGGAATCAGTTGAGTGATGGGAGTGGATAGAATCGGTCCAGAAGTGGCAGGGGATGGAATCAGTTCAGCAGTGGTGGGAGAGGTAATGTTATTCTGACCTATTATAGCCTCTGTAACAACCGGCAGACCGTCAATAGGACTACATGAAGAGGCACGCATCTCGCGGGACATCTCTTCATATTTAAATTCCTTGTCATCGTCATCGTCCTTATTGATGTTTGCAGGGGCGACTGGGGTGGGATCTGCAGAAGTGGCGGTGGATGAAATCAATTTAGAGGTGGCGGTGGATGGAATCAGTTGAGTGATGGGAGTGGATAGAATCGGTCCAGGAGTGGCAGGGGATGGAATCAGTTCAGCAGTGGTGGGAGAGGTAATGTTATTCTGACCTATTATAGCCTCTGTAACAACCGGCAGACCGTCAATAGGACCACATGAAGAGGCGTGCATCTCGCGGGACATCTCTTCATAGTTGAATTCCTTGTCATCGTCATCATCCGTGTTGATGTTTGCAGGGGCAACTGGTGTGGGATCTGCAGCAGTGGCGGTGGATGAAATCGTTTCAGAGGTGGAGGTGGCTGGAGTCAGTTCAGCGATGGCAGTGGATAGGATTGGTCCAGAAGTGGCAGGGGATGGAATCAGTTCAGCAGTGGTGGCAGAGGTAATGTTAATCTCACCTATTACAAACTCTGTATCAACCCGCAGACTGTCAATGGGTCCACATGAAGAGGCATGCATAGTGCAGGACATCTCTTCATCGTTGAATTCCTCGTCATTGTCATCGTCCATGTTGATGTTTGCAGGGGCGATTGGTGTGGGATCTGCAACAGTGGCGGTGGATGGAATCAGTTCAGCAGTGGTGGCAGAGGTAATGTTAATCTCACCTATTACAAACTCTGTATCAACCCGCGGACCATCAATGGGACCAGATGAAGAGGCGTGCATAGTGCGGGACATCTCTTCATCGTTGAATTCCTCATCATCGTCATCGTCCGTGTTGGTGTTTTCAGGGGCGACTGGTGTGGGATCTGCAGCAGTGGCGGTGGATGAAATCGTTTCAGAGGTGGAGGTGGCTGGAGTCAGTTCAGCGATGGCAGTGGATAGGGTTGGTCCAGGAGTGGCAGGGGATGGAATCAGTTCAGCAGTGGTGGCAGAGGTAATGTTAATCTCACCTATTACAGACTCTCTATCAACCCGCGGACCGTCAATGGGACCACTTGGAGAGATGCCCATATTGCGGGACATCTCTTCATTGTTGAATTCCTCGTCATCTTCCTTGTTGATGTTTTCAGGAAGATCAGTGTTTGCAGGGACGACCGGCTGTGCTCCCCTGAGTGTGTTGGCGCCGTTGACTGTCGCTTGAATGGGCGCCGGGCGAACAGCGATAGGATTGCGGATTACAAGGATGGGGACAAGAAGGGGGCATGACATGATGTCTGCAAGAGAATATGACCGCTGCGCTGAGACGGTACAGATACACCCCAAAATAGATTTCAGTAATTGATACCCAATCGCTGCGATGGTGAGCAACCAAAACAATATTATTCCCATGGCTCGTGCTGCAACACACAACGCTTGATAGCAAATGTTCCGAATATGTCTGCAGAGAAACACTACAATGAGTGGTGTAACTACGACATATGCGAATGTTGCTGTGATCCTGAATGTGCAGCTTGTCAATGGTCGGGACATAAATGAGGGAATGTGGATCTACCTCGAAGTAACCATGGGGCAAGCCTCTGCCTCAAGAGAGTGTTCAACACCGGAGAACAAAGAGATGACCTGATCCATAATGTCTGCGGGCATCGGAGTCTGAGCCAGCATGTATGGGATGGCAGGCAACATCTTCCAGAGAGAACCTCTGACAGGGGCGAGGCTATGGACATGGTTAGATTAAGGGATGGGTTGCTACATAAACGGATGACTAGCTCACCTTTGACGATAGCAGGTACATAGCATCAGCTGCGAGGAGACGCTGACCGGCAACAAGTTGACAATGACGTTTGCGTCATACGGGTCAATCTTCCCTCCTATCTTGAAAAATGCCATGAATTTTGAGGAGGAAGACATATGCGCTACAGGTGCAGGAAGCAGCAATGGTCCAAAGAGCTCCTTCGCCACAAAGCTGAGAAAGTTCAAGATGCTCCACTGATGGAGTGGAAACCAAGACGTAACGAGTAATATGTGAAGACCATATCTGCACATCTTAATGTAGCAGGCGAGAGCATGTGTCACAAAGCGACGGAGATGAGCAGTCAGTTCAACAGCTTGAAGGTAAGGGGAAAGTTGCGGAATACTATACGAAGGTCATTAAGGACATGTGTGGAGGTGAGGAAGATGAACCTACAATGTGGCTTGGGAAACTATTTTCATGGCATACAAGACTCCAAGAAGGAGAATACCGACATTGGCCAAATGTCCAATGTTGCGAGCCATAGCTTTGATGACCATGGCGTTGATTTAGGAGGTTGTAAACTTTCAGTATTTGGGGTTGAGAGCAAGGTTGAGAGCAAGGTTGAGTTGCGAGTGACTATGATCTCCGACAAATCAATAAATCGATCTTCCCCGGCGTCTAATGTGGCATTGGTCAATTGAGTCACTCACCGCATAATTTGCTGTCAAGGATCCACGAATGGGAATTGTTATTAAGCCTGGCGGATGTCCGACGGAGCATTGACGGGTGGGCGACCGACTATATGAGAATACCTGACAAGTTGTGTAGAAGATCGCCGTTTGCTTTGTAACCGGTTCCTCTCGTACACCCTCTCACTGTTAATTGTCTTCCTGATGTGACACAACGATAAATAATAGGTCTATTGCAGTCAGGCTCACGCGATTGAGAGAGGGGTGAGCTTGCATTTCAAAAGTCACGCCTTCGTTACATTTTCGCATGCACGGACAGCCCCACGTCGTGCTTAAGACCCTAGTGAGATCAATAGTGGGATTGAGAAGCGCGCTTCCAAGCGCTACAAACATGTGATATGAATGCTATTACAGAAAAAGTACGACATGCCCTTATCGTGTTTATCTCATGTGACCCCAAGTGTTCCCTTGGTTTGACAATATAAAATCAAATTATCCATCAAGTCTGCATGTGATTCAGCCCGGATAGCAAAGTGGCGAATTCCTTATCTGAAACCACAGAGATGCCACTACCCTCTTCACTCCAAGGCAGGATTCCAAAAGTATGTGGCGAAAATTCTTTACATGGCAAATCATTGTTGAAATTGTTGAAAGTCTGAGGAAAAGGAGCGGATTCAACGGTAAGATTATGGAGGGTGATAAGGGGCAATGTTGAGTGGCTGGGCGACAATAAGGTCATAGCTTACTACACACCTCTAGAGGCTGGTATTCTAAGATACCCATCCAGCGTTCCTCCAGCGTCACAAAAATACCGACATTACTCATCGCCGTCAACCTTATGATGCTGCCTAACCGTCCCAAATTCCGAATCCAGTACAGTAACCAGTCGCGATTGTTGCAACGATATCGCAAGCAGATATTGCGCTCCACTCCTGTCACATGTATAAATAATAGTGGAAAGTAACAGGATGTATGGCTATCTGATACAAACACAAGACCTTTTAACAGGAAAGACGGGGTGAATGTCACCTACCAGCTTGCCGATCAGCGCTTCGGTTGTGCCGGCAACACTTGCCCATTTTGGGTAAGTTTGATGAGTCAGCCATCCTTGTTCGTTCTGCAGCATACACATCAGGAGTTACAACATTTAAGGCAGCACTAAAATATTATCTAAACCTGTTTACAAAACTTTAACTGCATTTGTGTTTGTTATTTTCTCCCCCATTCCAGACTTATTTGTTGAATAACACCATCGAAATCCACCCGGCATAAATCGACCGACCCAAGACTTAATCGTCGGACAGGGGTAACCGGTATCACCAACATACCTATATTGGTACCTGATAATATATGCGACAATACATATAAGCTAGAGAATGAAAATGGTATCACCTCAGTCCGTTGTATGATACACGAGACTGAGGTGAGTAAAGATCGTTATATTTCACGCACATTGTAACTAATAATTGTTTATTAGTTATATTGTTATTAGGTACATAAAATATTAGTCCGTTGTATGATACACGAGACTGAGTTATATTGTTATTAGGGTTACTTTTCTAACAGGTTATGGGCCTTATTTCGTCCATCTGAAACATATTCAACAATTCAGCAATAACGACGAGTTGGATATTAACCCATATTCCCCAAATTTATTTTTGCAATGACTACCTCTGCAACAGCTTCTGCAGATGACATTGCCCCCTCCATCGTCACTCTCCGTACCAATGTCACTTACTCTGGTCCCAAATTAGACAAATTACAATCTAACTATCAGACATGGCTTCGGGCCGCCACCTTGTTTATGACATTGACTGGTTTTCACGGTTATGCCAAGGGAACTATTGTGCAGCCCGGGCCTGAACACCCTCGTGCCCGCGCAAACTGGGAGAGCAACAATTCCCTTGCAGCCGCCCTCATTGCATCGACCATCGAACCCACTGAATGGGAATATATCGACCTCAAACTTGGGGCCAAGGCCTGCTGGGACACCCTACTCTCCCGTCACAAAAGTGAGGGTCCCATCCGCCAGGTCCAGCTGCTCCAAACTGCTCTACTTACCCAGTTCTCCCGTGGCACCCCATTGCCCACTACCGCCGAAACTATTTGCGCTGCCGTGGACCGTGCCTATGATATGGGAGACATATCCCGGGACCTCTTCAAGTGTATTGCCCTCCTGAATGCCTTCGGCACTGACTTCCTACACTTGCGCTCCCTAGTCACCCGGGACATCTCTCAATCCACGACGTCTCAACCTTTTACTTCCACCCAGCTCCGTTCTTACCTGGATAGTGAACAGGCTCTGATGACCTCTGACAATACCAAACGCACCACTGGTACTACCTCCATTGCCCTTGCCGCCCTCCCTAAACCTGACACTTCTCCGATCTGTTCCAACTGCAAGCGGCGTCGCCATACTGCGGAATATTGCATTTCCACTGGTGGTGGCATGGCCGGGAAGACCATTGAGGAATCCAAACTGGCTCGTCAGCGTGACCGCGACATTAAATACCCCAAACCATCCACCTCCCCTTCCAACCCCTCCGGTCCCATCCCTAAACCGAAAATATCTGTCCGGATGCAGGGATCTGATGGCCAGATGTACTTCACACAGATGGACCCCTCTGACTTGTCCATCGCTACCCCTGCTCCCACTAATTTTGCAGGCATCGTTCCTCCACCACAGAATCCTGGTTCTTCCCCAATGGAACTTGACAGCCTGGAGTATAATGGCTGGGTTGTGCTTGAGGAGGAGTTAACCATGAATGTTAATTGGAACACGCATACCCAATCACACCCTACAGCCCTAAGTGCAACCAACATACAACCATTATCGCAAACGAAGCGAACTACCCTATCTACGGATACACACCCCTTTTGGCTAGACAGTGGCGCAACTGTTCATATATCACCAGAACAAACCGACTTCCTTACCTTAAATGCCATCACACCCCACCCTGTAAAAGGATTAGGAGGTTCTTCCATTTTGGCCATTGGTGTTGGAGACATCAAAATACGAATAGGACGGGGTGCTCATATCACTCTAAAAAATGTTCTCTACATCCCTGATGCTATCGTCCGACTAGTATCAGTTCAATGCCTTACCCGGGACTCTAACCTCATTGCACACTTCGATAATCATTGCTGTTGGCTCAGCGCAAAATCCTCGAATTCTACTATTGCTCGCGGCTCCCTACTCAAACAAAAAAACCTGTACTCCTTAAACTTGCATTCTACCCAAGTGGAACACGCCCTCATTGCACAAAGGACACCTACACTCGAAACTTGGCACCGCCGCCTTGGACATGCCAATTACAAGTCAATCAATGATATGATCAATAGTGGCCTCATTCAAGGTGCGCGACCATCCTCAACTACAGTCCCCTCAAAGTGTGACTCATGCATCTTTGGAAAGCAGACGAAATCTCCTATTCCAAAGATGCGTGAGGAAGGGATAGGGCATAAGGCGACTAGGAAACTCGAAAAAGTCTGGGTTGATTTGTCTGGACCACAAGCAGTAACATCACGAACTGGGAATAACTACATCATGAATATAGTAGACGATTTTACAAACTTTGTCTGGACTATACCACTGAAAGCAAAAAGCGACGCCTTCCCTTCTCTTCAAACCTGGGAGCGAGCTAGAGAAATCGAGACTAACCTTAAAGTCGGCCTATATCGTACTGACAATGGAGAACTCAAGAGCCATGAAATGGCTAATTGGTTGGAGGCACGGGGCACAGATCATCAGTTCACGGCACCCTACACATCAGCCCACATCGGACGTGTCGAGCGAATGCATAGAACACTTATGGGAAAGGCTAGATCAATGCGCATTTACGCCAGTTTACCCACTTATTTATGGGACGAGTTTTATCTTACAGCCACCCATCTTCATGTAAAAACTACTACCGCTGCTACCCAAGGCAAAACGCCCTGGGAACTCTGGTATGGACGGACTCCCGACTACTCCTATCTGCGTGAGATTGGATGCCGTGCATTTGTTCTCATTCAAAATAAATCTAACCCCAAAATATTTGAGCGCTCTATAGAATGTATACTAATTGGATATGATTCTAAATCTAAATCCTATCGATGCTATGACTCCATAGCCCGCCAAATTTACAGCTCTTACCATGTCCGGTTTCTAGAGAGTCATGATGGGCACACCAGGTCAAGCCCATCCTCCGATGTCCCTAACCCCCCTATAGGGATTCCAATCTCCATGTCAGACACCCCAACGCCTCTACCTGTCCTACCAGAAATACCATTAGACCCTCCTGCTCCAGATACACCCCCACTTCGCCGCTCTTCTCGTACTACGGCTGGTATTCCACCTGGGACGGACCGATTACAAAGGTCTGTACAAGCTTCGAAGGATAGTGCTGAACGTCTTCGCCTCCAAAAGATTGAGCAGTCATGTACCATTGACAATACACAATGTGATCGCATACCTGAGGAAAACACCACCCCCGATCTGGAACAGATCCAGCATGCACTTTTGTCCCTGTCCTTCAATCAAGAGCTCCCCAGCATGGATGCTGTGTTAGCCGCCATTTCAGACAACGTGTTAAGAGCAGAAACTGACGGATGTCGGCAGACCGACGGGGACCGAACGGAAGGACTTGGCTTCAGCTTATGTGCTGCGCCCTCGCAAGTTACCGTCAGGTGTCCTTAAATTTCGGGCGGGCGAAAACTAGTCCTGTCAAGTAAACCTCTCGGTAAACTACCGATCGGAAACCGAAGGATAAGTTGAGGGTTGGGTTGAGGGGTCGGAGACCAAGAGTCGGAGGCTGAGAGAGTCAGAGACTGAGAGAGTCGGAGACCGAGAGAGTCAGAGACTGAGAGTCGGAGACTGAGACAGTCGGAGACTGAGACAGTCGGGGACTGAGAGTCGGAGACTGAGAGTGTCGGGGACTGAGAGTCGGAGACTGAGAGTCGGAGATTAGAGGTTGAAGTCGTAAATGTAGGTTGAATCGTAAATCGGATGGAGTCGGAATGTGGTGGTCGTGAATAGATAATGGAGTCGGAAATTAGAGGGATATATAAGTCGATCTAAGTCGATATTCTGATTGTCTAGTAGTTACATTACAATGGGTCTTATATACGAGTTATCGGCGTCTAGAAACTACTAACTAAGGGAAGAGCGGAAAACGGCATTGACAAATAAGCTTGACTAGGAACCGGAAAGTTACGATAAGTTCGGAAGCCGAGATTTAGCCGAGAGCGGAATTATGAGAAAAGGGAATAGTCCACGGACTACAGGTATATATGGGCATGTGTGAAACATAGAGTAAAACGGATCATCATAATGAAAGGGGACGTATCAAAGCATAACCAGATGGTAGAGTATATTTGACAGGGGCGTAAACGAGGTTTGATCGCCGCGAAGGTATACGTCAGTGTCGGTGTTCCGAAGGTTGCCGAAATGATGACTTGATCAATAACTTCGATCATTGATAGACTGTAGTATTCGGAGACCATCGGGTTGCGACATGGGTTACGACACGGTCGTAACAGTATCCCCCCATTTGGCCGAAATCCCAAGGAGGCCGAAAAGTGCTGAAGAATAAGGTGAAGGCAGGAAGGTTGGAAGGGGATGGGATTTGGCAAGGTGCTGGAAAGGGTTCGGAAAAGGTTCGGAAAAGTTCGGAAAGGATTCAGAAAGGATTCGGAGAGGATTCGGAAAGTCAAGATCAAGATAAAAGTCAGGACGAGGCCATGGTCATATTTGGATACTTGAATGTAAGTTCAAACCTCGAAAAGGTCCGGAAACCTAAAAATTCCGAAAATCCAATAAGGTCTGAAAGTCCGAAAAGGTCCGGGACAGAGTCCAGAAGTTCCGAGGGATCCGAGCACACTGAAAATGTGGGAGCAGACAAACAGGGCAAGGGGGACAGGGGTGACGAAGGTCAGTAGGACAGAAAGGTGCCGGAAAGGCCAGAAGATGTCCAGATGCACCGGAAATTGCCTATGAGGGGCCGGAGTGTTACCTGGGAGCAACAGGGAATGCCGAGTTGCTGGCAGCCACTGAGAGGGCTGAGGAGGAAGTGAAGGAAACGAGACAGGATACACAAATATGGGTGTCGGAAAATGTCGGGATGCTGTAGATGATCGGGGTCTGGATATGTTCGGATATGCTTGATGGAAGTCTTTGATGATGTCCGATGTGTTTCCGAGTTCTGTGGCAAGAATCCAGGATGCTTATTCATCGGTACCTTTGTAACCGGTCCACTTGACAAAATAGAGTAGTTTGCAGGTATGTCGGTGATTATCCATCTTTGAATCTACGATTTCCGATATCTCGAATTCGGGTTCCCCGTTAATAACCACAGGTGGAGGCGGAGGTTGTACTAGGTGTACTGCACGCATATTCTCGGGGAGCTGAAGCGTCCAAGAGAGCGTGCCTGCTTGTGCTATAATTTCAAAAAGGTCCTAAGTACTTATTGGCGAGCTTTTTGGATGGCCTAGTCATTCGGAAGAACTCGGCTTTTGGAAGAACTCGGTTTTGACAAATACTCGGTCACCGATCTTGAGTTCAGGGGGCGGCAGCCGATTTTTATCTGTGGAGTGTTGGTAATGTTCATGGGCCGATGTGATGTTCTTTCGAAGTTCTTGGTGTAGCTCGTTGAGGTTTGTGACAAAGTCCTGAGCACGGGTTGAAGTGAGATCGCGTTCCAGATGGATAGCGATATTTGGGTTGTAGCCTTTATTTGCGAAGAAAGGCGAAATGCCGGTAGTAGCATTTGGGGTGTTGTTATATGCGAATTCGGCAAGCGGTAGAAGTGATTTCCAATTGTCTTGTTGATAGTTGTAATAGACTCTGATGTACTGTTCCAATGTTTGATTAGTGCATTTGGTTTGGCCGTTGCTTTCCGGGTGGTAGCCGGAAGTGAAATGGAGTTTCATGTCAAGTGCTTTTCCGAGTGACCTAAAAAAGTGAGAGATGAACTCGGATCTGCGATCGGAAGTGACATGCAACGGAAATGCCATGCTTGGAGAATACATGAGTGTTGAACAATTCGGCCAACTGTATGGATGTTACTGTATCATAAGTTGGAATGAAAATACTTTGCTTGGTAAGCCGATCCACAACAACAAGAATTGCGGTATGGCCGTTGGATGCCGGTAGGTGTTCGATGAAATCCATTGATATTGAATTCCAGGGTTTTTCCGGTATTGGGAGTTGTTGAGTAGGCCATGTGGTGTGTGACGTCTTGATTTGGAACGTGCACAGTTGGTGCATGATTTACAATAATGCTTGACAAAATCTCGGAGACCGGGCCATGTATTTTCTCTTTGGATAAGTCCAATGGTAAATTGATACTGAAAATGTCCCGAGATCTGGTGGTCATGTTTATGCTGTAAAACTCGAAGTCGGAGAGTGTCGGAGTCCAGAACATATATGCAATTGTCAAGTTTAATGAAACCATGCGGGTCGAGTGACCATCGAGAATGATCGGGGTCGGACGGGTTATTGAGGTGTGCTTTGGTGACTGGGTCTAATGGAATTGCCGATAGTATGTCTTGATGTAATTTTTCGGTGTCCATAAGGATAACACTGCACATGACTGGATGTATAAGGTAAGTAGCTCGGATTAACTCGGACAGTTGTTCGGATGAAAACATAGGCTTGAAATTATGCAGATTAACTGTGGCATAGTCGCTACTCCCCTCTTTAGGATAGACGTCCCATCGTCTAGTCATAGCGTCGGGTTTTCCACCAAGGCGGCCAGGACGGAAGTGGATGACCATATTGAAGGCAGAAAGGTATTCGGAGAAGGGCCGGGTGACGGCATTTTCGGAATCCGAAGTTTCCAAAAGTTTGGAGAGGTCGGAAAAATCACAGAATTTGAAGTCGGACAAAAGGGCTGAAAAGGCCCGAAGAGAGGCCAGGGATCCAAAAGGCTAGGATTTGCCGAGGGCCAAAGTTTGCCTGAAAAGGCTGGATTAAACTGATTTTTGGCAAGCAAACACTCAACAGATAATTGGGAACGGAAAGGTCCAAGGATTCCGGAAAGTCCGGAAATCTGAGGAATCCGAAGTTAAGTGAAAGTGTTGAACATGCCGAAAACAGCCATAAATGCCTAAAAGGCCAAATATGCCAAAAGGCTTGAGGTGCCCAAAAAGGGCCGAGGGTTGCCCGAAGGCCAAGAATGCCAAAAGAGGCCAGGGGTGCCCGAGAAAAGGGCTGAGGGTTGCCTAAAGGCCAAAAGTGCCTGAAAGGCTGGATTAACTGATCTCAGCAAACAATCACTCAACAAATAAGTAGGATCCAAAGGGTCTGGAAATTCCAGA
The DNA here is from genome assembly GCA_015178975.1 of Hysterangium stoloniferum. Taxonomy (NCBI): domain Eukaryota; kingdom Fungi; phylum Basidiomycota; class Agaricomycetes; order Hysterangiales; family Hysterangiaceae; genus Hysterangium; species Hysterangium stoloniferum. The sequence goes on along the minus strand of WHVD01000002.1, from coordinate 1,546,261 downwards.
AAATCCGGAAATCCGAAGAATCCAAAAGTTCCGAGGGTTCTGGAAGGTTCGGAAATAACCATGGAATCCGAGTTTAAGTGAGAGAGTGGTAAGCCAAAAGACCAGAGATGCCGAAAAGGCTAGGCCCAGAAGGGCCATGGGTGCCCGAAGGCCAGAGATGCCTGAAAAGCCAGATTAAACTGATCTTCACGAGCATATACTCAACAGGTAATTGAAATCCAAAGGGTCCAAAGATTCCAGAAAATCCGGAAATCCAAGGAATCCGAAGAAATCCAAAGTTGACTGAAAGAGTAGAACACACCAAAAGGGACCAGAGGTACCAAAAGGCCAGAAAATGCCCAGAAAGGCAAAGGGTTGCCCAAAGGCCAGAGATGTCTGAAAATATTCAGAGCAGACCAATACAGTCAAATGAGAGGCATCGGAAGTTTCGGAAAATTTACTGCTCAATACCCAGAAATCAACGGATTATAGTGGGTGAGACAGTGGTATCCTAGAAATAATCAAGCAACTCATACTGCTAGTCAAAGGGGTGACGTCCAGATTTGTTCCACAAGGGAAACAGGTAAATGCTCCTCAGAGAAACTGAAAAGAGCCAGAAAATGTCCCAGAAGGGAACCGGAAAGCGTATTGCAGTTTGGAATGTATCCAGGTTGCAAAAGCCGATGAGAGATGGGTACTGCATAAAATCTTCCTGACTCGGAGTCCGACCTGCCGAAAAAACCGGAAAGTCTGGAGAGTCATTGTAGGAATCAATGCAGAGGTTGAGAGGAATCCGAATAGTCGGAGAATAGTCGGAGAATGGGTCGGAAGGTAGTGACAAAGCAAGGAACATGCATGGGACAGCATGGACCAAAGGGTAGGTCGGAAAAGGGTCCAAACAAAAGTTCGGAAAAGGGGTCGGGACCCGAAGAAGGTCCGAAGGCGAGGCAAAGAACAAGGGTAAGCAAGGCGATGTCGATTTGGAGTTATGAGCAATGGTTTAGGAAGGTATATCTGTAAAGAAAACCAATACTAGGTGGCCAACACATTGCGAACTTGAATCCATAGTATACCATCAAGGTAAATGACAGGCAAAGCATATTTCCGGAGGCCGACGGATTCCGATAGTATGGTGACTAGTGGTAAATTAGTCCATTCGGAATATCCGGAAATAATTGGGAGCCGAGCAAACCAGGGGCAGGACAAAACAAGGATCAAAGCAGGGCAAAACGAGTGGAATCTGAGTAAAACAGGATCAGCTTTGGCCATTAACTTATCTTTGCATCTGGAAATCAGAGTGATGTCTGAAAACACAAAGGGTTCTGTAAAAGATAAGTAATGTGATGCCGATGTGGAGTGATGAACAAATGAATAGATATAAGGACGGGTTTGCGAGTAGAAATCAGAATATACTGTTAAGAGCAGAAACTGACGGATGTCGGCAGACCGACGGGGACCGAACGGAAGGACTTGGCTTCAGCTTATGTGCTGCGCCCTCGCAAGTTACCGTCAGGTGTCCTTAAATTTCGGGCGGGTGAAAACTAGTCCTGTCAAGTAAACCTCTCGGTAAACTACCGATCGGAAACCGAAGGATAAGTTGAGGGTTGGGTTGAGGGGTCGGAGACCAAGAGTCGGAGGCTGAGAGAGTCAGAGACTGAGAGAGTCGGAGACCAAGAGAGTCAGAGACTGAGAGTCGGAGACTGAGACAGTCGGAGACTGGGACAGTCGGAGACTGAGACAGTCGGAGACTGAGACAGTCGGGGACTGAGAGTCGGAGACTGAGAGTGTCGGGGACTGAGAGTCGGAGACTGAGAGTCGGAGATTAGAGGTTGAAGTCGTAAATGTAGGTTGAATCGTAAATCGGATGGAGTCGGAATGTGGTGGTCGTGAATAGATAATGGAGTCGGAAATTAGAGGGATATATAAGTCGATCTAAGTCGATATTCTGATTGTCTAGTAGTTACATTACAATGGGTCTTATATACGAGTTATCGGCGTCTAGAAACTACTAACTAAGGGAAGAGCGGAAAACGGCATTGACAAATAAGCTTGACTAGGAACCGGAAAGTTACGATAAGTTCGGAAGCCGAGATTTAGCCGAGAGCAGAATTATGAGAAAAGGGAATAGTCCACGGACTACAGGTATATATGGGCATGTGTGAAACATAGAGTAAAATGGATCATCATAATGAAAGGGGACGTATCAAAGCATAACCAGATGGTAGAGTATATTTGACAGGGGCGTAAACGAGGTTTGATCGCCGCGAAGGTATACATCAGTGTCGGTGTTCCGAAGGTTGCCGAAATGATGACTTGATCAATAACTTCGAACATTGATAGACTGTAGTATTCGGAGACCATCGGGTTGCGACATGGGTTACGACACGGTCGTAACACAACGTAGGGATTGATCCTCTCACATGCAATGATGAGCCAAGAACTTGGCAGGAGGCACTGAAATCTGGAGATGCAGAGCGTTGGAGGGCCGGCTTTCAAGATGAACTCGACTCCTTGAAAACTATGGGGGTATACAAACTCATCCATCGGTCAGACGTTCCCCGGGGATGCAAGATTCGCAAGGGCCGTCCTGTGTTCCGGATTAAACGAGATGAGGATGGTAAGGCTGTCCGTTGGAAGGTCAGACTTGTGTTTAAAGGTTTTGAACAAATCTATGGGAAGGATTACCATCAAACTACCTCACCTACTGCACGCATGGAGTCCTGGCGCATCCTCCTCCACATTGCTGCCACTCTTGGATGGGATGCTCAGCAAATCGATGTAAAAACTGCGTTTCTGTATGGTCTACTCCCAGATGATGAAATTCAATACATGGAGCAACCTGAGGGCTTCATCGAACCAGGACAAGAAGACTATGTTTGGATGCTCTTACGAGGACTCTATGGTATGAAACAGAGTGGCCGAATCTGGAACAAAATGATGAACGAACAAATGCTACTCTGGGGTTTTACTCGCCTTGCTTGTGAGCCTTGTATCTATTACCGTCATACAACCACAGGTATTATCATCATAGCTATCCACGTCGATGACTTCCTATCTATCGCAAGCACCGCTGCGGAAAATGAATCCTTCAAAAATGAAATGCGTCGCATCTGGACCATTTCAGACTTGGGGTGCGCCCGTTTCGTTGTTGGCATTGGTATTGAATGGGACAGGCCCAATCGCCTCGTTTCCCTCTCACAATCCGCACTCATTGACAAGATTGTTCGTCAATTTGGCCAAATCAACGCTTCCATCGTCTCTACCCCTATGGATCACAACCTTAAACTTCGTCCCACCGATCGATCCTCTCTCTCTCCAACCAATGTTGCTGCCCTGCTCGCACTACCTTATCGATCCCTGGTTGGCTGTCTACTTTACCTTGCCATATCCACCCGTCCGGACATATCATTCGCAGTACAACAACTATCCCAATATCTCGACAGTTACTCCGCCCCCCACTGGACTGCAGCCATCCGCGTCGTGAGATACTTAAAAGGCACACGACTTCTTAAACTCTGCCTTGGGGGTACCAATGACCTCACACTAACTGGCTACACTGATTCTAATTGGGCCAATTGTTTAGACACACGTCGTAGCATTGGGGGCTATGCATTCACTATGGGGTCTGGCATCATTTCTTGGACATCAAAGAAACAAAAAACAGTCGCTACATCCTCCTGTGAAGCAGAGTACATTGCGGCTTTCGAATCTGTCAAGGAGGGTGTCTGGCTTCGTAGCCTTCTAACCGGCATTCACATGCCTCCAACCTCTCCCACGACTATTCTCTGCGATAACAATGCTGCCACCGCCCTCTCCGAAGATCCCCTCCTCCACCCCAGGGTTAAACATATTGATATCAAATATCACTTCCTTCGTGAAAAAGTCCACATTGGCGACTTCGTACTCCGCTATATCAATACCAAAAACAACCTGGCCGATATTTTTACGAAAGCCCTGGAACCTACTCAATTTATTACCCTTCGCGGCTTCTTGGGTCTTCAATCGGACTTCCATGCGAGGAGGAGTTTCAACGGTGAGGAGGAGTGTTGAATAACACCATCGAAATCCACCCGGCATAAATCGACCGACCCAAGACTTAATCGTCGGACAGGGGTAACCGGTATCACCAACATACCTATATTGGTACCTGATAATATATGCGACAATACATATAAGCTAGAGAATGAAAATGGTATCACCTCAGTCCGTTGTATGATACACGAGACTGAGGTGAGTAAAGATCGTTATATTTCACGCACATTGTAACTAATAATTGTTTATTAGTTATATTGTTATTAGGTACATAAAATATTAGTCCGTTGTATGATACACGAGACTGAGTTATATTGTTATTAGGGTTACTTTTCTAACATTATTTGCATACTACAACTTACTTTTGTTATAATAGTATTTACAGTGACAAAAGGATAGAGTCAAAAGGCTATATAGGACGGAGCCCGTGCTTTAACGGGATAAAAAAGTTGCCTTGCGCGGGAATCGAACCCGCGACCTTAAGACTCTTACCCGGTCAGAAGGACTGTAAGAGTCTTACGCTCTACCAACTGAGCTAGCAGGGCGCACGGGCTTAGTGCGAAATTAGACCCTTTTTACATCACTCATCTTGTCCAAAAGTCGGGGTCTCGCACCATACGTGCTCTCAGAAATTCATATGGAGTTGGACGAACCTGCGCAGCCTCATGTCAGATGCCGTGGCCTGTTTTCCGAGAAACAAACTGTTATTTATTCTTCTTAGAAGGACAATCTGTGAATAGTTTTGGCACTTGTTTGTCAACCTGGACAGTGGGGCTGTGGAGGAAACTGCACATTTGGAGTTAAATCCATGAGGCCGTCAATACAAAGGCTTCGCTTTACAAAACATGGCAGACGGAAACGACACATAATAGTTATGAAATGCCAACTTGCACTCAGGACGACAATGCGGAAGACTTACCACCTTTGGTTTCATCAGCTGTAGCTTCCAGTCTCGAGCAGCGTCACCATTCATTTCTTAGGAGCAATATCCGCAATATCCTGCGAGAAAAGTGGGCGTGTAACAAATCTGGCCATAAATCACTGTCCTCCCATTGCCATTTAGTCGAAGTGTCCTTGGTTAAGCCAAAATGATCATCCCCCGAATATGCCAATGTATGATTTTCCCCAGTGGAAAGTTCTTGTTAGCAACAACAAGACCTGTTTCACTTGTTGAATTTGGAGTAAAGTAGGCACCACGTATGTTCAAGAGGACGCGTGTGCAACAGATACTACTGATTACACGCAGCGGCCTGCAGGTAAGATAATACGTTGATGTCTGGCAACAGACAAATCAAGAGAAAATGCTCACAGCACCATTAAAACACCCCATTCGACCTTCGAACCATGGCGATTATGTTCTCGAGAGGTCAAACTTAAGTGAATCAAGACTCACCGGAAGAGCGAGAGCAACAGCTACATGAGCCGTTGAGAGAACTAAAAAGATGCTTAGATGATTCGTGGATGGACTACTTTCGACCTACTTAATGTATAGATATAATATAACAAGCCTATCAGAACAGTTAACATCTTTTTCCGAAAAAACGTGATTGATAGAGATATACCATCTTGAAACATAGTTCTAATCAGCGGGTGCCTACTTACGCGATATTGTTGCATGGCGCGATAAAGTGTCAAGATAGCGACGACTGTTTTGGTGATTGTAGCTCGTGATTCTCGTAAGAGTACAACTGCAGCTCACCTGCTTGATTTACCATAAAAACCATGAACTCGAAGCCGGTCTGTCCTCTAGCAGGCAATGGTGCACAGGTGATACGAAGGGAAGGTTCCAAGAAGGCAGGGATCTGAACGACTGCACTCGACACGTAAGTCTTTCCGAAAAATGCCACAAGTTAGAGAGATATACTTGTCAAAGACTCAAGAGAGCGGTGTGTGAGCACCGATGCCGCTGCAAAAACACTCTAAAAAATGACTGTCAGACTGTACGAGGGTGGTGTCCAGAAACGTGAGACGACGTACGAGTGTGAAAAGCACGAGAAATATGAGAATCGAGCGTCGGCAGCCCCAGATGGCATAAGTTCTCATCGCTAGCACAACTAAATAACACAGCTGATAGTTAACTCTCATGTCGTACTTTCTGAAACGAACATCCCGCCAACGAAAGCACCTTCGATATCGCTCAGTATAATTAACACTATACTGCATGTGGAACTAATCTTCTTACCTGCTGTCGCTGTCGACAAAGCCGGGCATAGCTAGGAAAATGTTATTGAAGTTTGAGTTTTGCGCCAATAAATTGCTTCACACCCTTTGGTCTTTCACCCCTGTTTGGACTATATAATATAGCCAAGGCATTAGAAGAGACATGACTAAGTGAGACTGCCGAGCAACGTACTATATATTGTCAACGTTGTATCTATAATTGGGCTATACGTATTCAAGAAGAAAATAACTTTCCTAACGACCATTGCGACCCCCAAACGAAGTATATCTTCAGGGTTCAAATCAGTAAAACTGAGTGTCGACCTTATGGTTTACCAGTAGTGCAGCGCATGCAACTGGGGGAATTGAGTTTGCATCGAGAAACACAATGCGGCAAGACATGCCAATTGTATACTGTTTGCCCACATATGAAAAGAATGCTTAAAGATAAACTTACCTCTGTTGAACGTAACCCCACAACGGGTTGCAGTAATTCGTCCAAAATACCACCAAAAATTGACATTATAATGCAAAACAAATCACTATCCGCAGAGGGCAGAGGAGAGACTGTGGTGTTTCCAAATGCCAGGCATCATCATCTCTCGCAAACGTAAGGTCTCAGCAAAATTAGATCGTTGATCGACACGCATGCTATACTATCGACATAAGCAGATGTTATCTGATAGGACCTATCAAATGTTGCGAAGCCTAAAGTAATAGGAGTTTTTATTTGGTTCCATGGAATTCACGGGTCACGGCCTATACGATGTCTATAATTTTTGACAGCTATAGCAGCAGAACATGCCATGAGAAAGATATGAGGTATATTTCACAATATTCGGGCGTGTGTAGACACGGATGTCGTGTACTGTCACAAGAGCAGAACAACAAAACCACCCGTCAAGGAACCTCCACCACTGCGCGCGTGTATTGGAATTTGATTAAGTGACAGCTTGAGAATTAAATAGATGCATTTAAGCGTAAGGCCTATTCCATCTCTCGGCCTCATACGGTAGCAGATGGCTTGATGCAGCTGGCATGACTAGACTGATGGGAACTCTTAAGTTGAGGTCAAGCCTAACCATAGAACTGTCCACACAAAGCCTGAGTTCCCGACTCGGAGCTTCCTTGAATATCTTGTACAGCAATGTCTCCTTTGCAGAGATGTCATCTGACTGCATTTACTCAGCGGATGGGACTCTCCAGTTCAAGTTGGTGCCACTGCTAGTAGGGTAGAAATTCGGAGCCAACTGAAGTGTGAAAGGGACGGTGAAAAACGCAGCTCAAGATATTTAACCGCCACTACCCTCCTATCTTCTCTTGTGCCGCCCTCTCTCCATCTTCTCCTGCTCCCCACAACCTGCCTCTCCATCCTCCACCCCCAACACAACCCGATTTCGCACCATTTCCAAGAGGGCCTCGGATGCAGCCAGACCCTTAGTACTAGTAGATTTCGAGGTTCATTCAAGGTTGGATTATCCTACAAAGCACCAGCGGAAATACCAGCTCCCTTGCGTCACCGTCTTGTATTCCCTTTGTAATTTCTTTTGCCTGCATACTTAGCTACCACAAATTATCCCTGCGCGATTGTATCAGGGATTTGTAAAGTCTATGCTCATTATTATAGACTATCTATACTCTCTAGGCTACCTATCTGTTGGTCAGTAGGTAGGAGTCTCGGAAAGGGTATTGTGTCTACCCGAGTCTAGCCGAACTAGTGATAGTTCTCAAATATACGCTAAAATATTTACTGATGTTCCCGTTTTGCTGATATACCAAGGTCAATTGATACTTTGCTTAGGGGCATTGTAGAAGGAAACACGCGCAATTCAATTTCCGCTTCTATATGATATTTTGTATGCATAAGCCATGAGTAGGGCACCCGAAGCCAATCAAACGTCAGCACATGCTGTGACAGCTTCTATTAGACCCCGTTCAATCAATCAGAGTAGGCAATTAACGTGAATCACCACCGACAGTTACCCCTGTCAGAGGCGTTGCAACCAAATGATATCCAATCAACGGTTCAGAGAAGTGTCGCTAAGTTAACGACAGCTATTCTCCCATCTCTCGCCTGGGCCTCTCGCTGTTGCATACTACATTGCTCGCTCTAGGGATGACTTGGTATGCAGCTGCTGTCAAAGCTCTCTAGGCATAAGTATGATCTACAGAAGGATGGGAGTCAAAAAGGATTAGTATTACCAGCCAATTGGCAGATCAGGGCAACAAACATATTTGCCGCCGATGGGAAAAGTTGGTTCTAGGATCTTCGTGCCTCACGATTAGGATTTTAATAAATTCTGTTCAGTTACCTAAGGCTTTCTCTCTATCACTCTTCGTCCCGTTCGACTCTTTGGACAACTTCCGTTCTTTACCCATTCCCTTACCACATAAACATGGTCCGCTCCATCTTCGCCATCTCCGCTCTCCTCTTTGTCTCCCCCATGGTTTCCGCCCAAAGTAAGTCCCATGGGGGGGTTTCAATATCTTTGACCTTACCGCCTGGACAGTCGGGAGCATTGTTGGAATATTAACTTCTAACGGTAAGCGATAACTCATAGGAGTATTTCCCACATTATCTTACGCTCTACTGTGTACCAGCTGGATCTGCTGCCTCTTCAGCTGCTGCTGGCGCTACAGCTGCTGCAGGCAGTGCTGCAACGTCTGCTACTGGGGCTCTCGCAAGTACGGTAGTGAGCATTGCGACTTCTGCGGCAGCGAGTGCTGCAAAGAGCGCTGCGAAATCTGCAGCTTCGAGTATCGTGAACAACATGACCGCCAGCGCAACTGGTGCTGCAAACGGTACGTGATCTTGCCAACGAGCGAGATAGCGGGATATATATTGACTATTTGATAGCGACCGCCACTGCATCTCAGTACGTGCACATCAGTATTCAATTTAAATTGTTAATTAATCTTCCCTTCCCTGTCCCAGTAATGCCGCGCTTGTCATTCAAACAAGTGCTGGTCTTTTCACTTTGGCGATCGGAGTCGCTGTTGGTACATTTGCTTTGTGAATGAAACGCCACATGTGCTCTGCACTTTATCATCCCCCTTACCACTCCTCCTCTGCTATTATGGCTGTATAGCTGTATAGCGGGAGAGTCCATTCATTCTACCTGCTCCACGTCATGTCATAAGTACTGTGCACCTTCACTCCTTTAGGGAACACACAATAAGTCTAAGTCTAATACATCCGAGTTTGTCATCCAGCTGCAATAAGAGTGATAGTACATCACACAAGTTACACCGGGAAAACCCCTCTCTCCAAAAGATTTTAGGATCTGTAGTAGAGTCTTATATTATGTAAACTCCAATAATCTCTACTGGATCCTTAATAGATTTAAAATTGGTTAAGGATCCAAAGATAGGTGGAGGGTGATTAGGTGTACATAGGATCTTTTAAGCATCAACCATATCATGGAGTATAAACTCCCTTTGTTCTCCACATGATAAAAAGAGGCTAAATCACACTGGCTCCTCACAATTTTCACACAAAACATGGAGCCGGTGTGATTTAGCCTCCATTGATCATGTGGAGAACAAAGGGAGTTTATATTTGCCGAGCAGTTGGAACAAAGGAGAATTTAACTTAATTGTGGACCATCTAACAGATTCTATATCATTTTGTAATTCCATCAAATTCAGGGATGTGAATGGGATTTTAAATTGATTGATTACACACATGCTCTATGTGATGTTAAATCCTGCAACCACATTTGGGAGTTTTGTGGATTTTTAATTGGATCGTCCTCTGACAAGTCACAGGAAAGATAAAGGGATACAGAATCCCACTGGACTATACAAAATTGAAGGAGTTTATATTCCATGATATGGTTGATGCTTAAAAGATCCTATGTACACCTAATCACCCTCCACCTACCTTTTGGATCCTTAACCAATTTTAAATCTTATAAGGATCCAATAGAGATTATTGGAGTTTATATAAGATAAGGCTCTACTACAGATCCTAAAATCTTTTGGAGAGAGTGGTTTTTCCCGGTGTTAATCAATAAAATGACAGCCTGACTGTGTTGGAAATGATGATGAAACACCCTTTTCCTAGAGGCGGCTCACCTATTTCTTCAACTTTTCATATGAAAATTGTGGACCATGCTTTTGTTAATGCATGATTTTACCAGTGTACACCTAAACTAGCACCAAACCTATCATGTCAGAATTCACTAACTGACACATTGATTGACACACAAGTACTTCTATTACAACTCTTTTAAACCCTTGTAGATTGTGTATTACAATAAACCAACTCATACTATTTTTAATATACTGTTGAGGACAACTGTCATTGACAAGGGTAGAGTTCTGACATTCGTCTTTCTGCTTTTGCCACTGCCCAAGTCGAGCCATTGCCACCATGTCTATCACCAATTTTCCACGAAACCAAAGGTTATTTTCCACAAACAAGGGATATAATCTTCCACTATCTCCTCTGAATTTATAATCGCAAGCAGAACAAATTGAAAGTCCGCACCATCTGCTTTCAAACCGTGCTTACACATCATCTCCACAACTCTACACAAATTTGCTATATACCACAACCATGGTGAGTATCACGGATCGTCAGAGCATGGTGTATATATTACCCCCAGCATGTTTACTTTTTTTTTTCGTAATAGCCATCTCTTTGGGAAGTTCGTCTATCCGCCAGCCGTAATCTACCCTACTATTTCAACACAGAAACCCGCGACTCCAGATGGGACCCGCCTCCCGGACTCTCAGAAAGCGAATTGCAGGAGCTACCTGGAGCTGATCAATATCTTAATGCACACGGCGGTGGAGCTCAAGCGCCGAGTGACGGAGTCCGTGCTAGTCATCTACTGATCAAGCATCGCGACAGCAGGCGACCATCGAGTTGGAAAGAGGTGAATGTCACGAATAATGGGTGTTTTAGTCTCAGATCTCATATTGTATCTTATAGTCTAACATCACTCGCTCTGAAGACGAAGCCGTAGATATTCTACGCGGTTTTGAGACTCAACTTAAAGAGGATCCGACTAAATTTGCAGCTCTCGCTAAGGAACATTCTGATTGCAGTTCACATGAAAAAGGAGGGGATTTAGGATTTTTCGGTAGAGGCCAGATGCAAGAGTCGTTCGAAGTAGCCACTTATGCCCTTAAGGTCGGGGAGATGAGCGATGTTATCCGCACAGCCAGTGGCGTGCACCTTATCTTGAGGACCGCTTAGCATGTGTTGACAAAACGATGAATTCCAAGTGTAATGGATGATTTGCATCTTTGTACTTGCTACATGATTTAAAAAGAAACGTATAACATTTTGATGATTAAAGTGTATTAGAAGTCCTGTATTTCGTCCGTCTCCAGCCACCCACCAATACTACCGGTGGCCTTAGTCAATTCCAAAGTTTGGGCAAGACCTGACGGTTCCGCAGAGGTAAAATATTCGGAGGGCTCCTCGCTCTCTCCGAGTTGTCGCATGCGCTGCAAACCACCTGGCATTTTGGCCGGATGGATAAAGCTTAATGTACTGAAATGTCTATGAGTTTGCGGTGGCGCAGCTGCAAATAGGATCAATCATAAAAGCACGTAAACAAACCAGTGCGATATACCTACCCGCTCCGCAACTATCCAATACTTTTAGCGCACTTCCCATTTCCAAAATAATCTCATCTTTTGACCATCCTCTCACGCGTTCCTCTCGTGCCGCAATAACATTTAACCAATTTTCGGTATCTATCAGACCTCCTTCCGCTTCCCGAGTTTTCTTAAGAGCGTCAAAAAATTCCGGCTTGAAGATCTTCTGTGATCGTCGTGGGACAGGCGATGGGAGTGCATGTAAAGTTCCTAAGGTAAGGATATGGAACCGGTGAGGACTTTGTTGTGCTTGCCACTGATAAACACCATTGGTGTCAATTAGCCAAGACGTAATCGAGCAAGAAAAAAAATGCACGTACGGACTCAGATCCACTGGAGTCTATCCAACTAAGCAAATCACATATTTTATCACAATCCTCTATATCATCACAGAACTGCGTGTAATTTTGATGCAGATATAAAGAAAATAGCGATGTGTCCACTGGGGAGTCTGCGTATAATGCCTTGGAAAGATAGAGTACATTAACATTTAGACGGGGAGGGAGCAGCCATAATATCTTTCTTACGTTTACATCTACACGACTTGCCTGACGTGCGTGCTCTACCAGATGCGACGGTAAAGGGGGTGGATCCGAAAGTTTGCCATCGCTCTCTTCAATTTTATCCCGTTCCTTGGCAGTCGCCGAGCTATTCGGCGGGTCGCCCTTCCCTATGAATAATGAAAAGTCAATCGAGTGAAAACTTGTTTTAAGGGTGATCAGACGTTTATTGTATAATACTTTCCCCATTAAATGAAATAATGCGAGGCTTTGCTCGCGTCTAGTAACAGCTTCAAGCCTGAAAATATGGCTTGTGAATGGACCGGTATCGGATTACTTGAATAACAACATACAGTGCTCTTGCAGCCCCATTCTTACCCACCTTCGGCACTTGTAAGACGCAAGCAAATTCTAAGGCCATAATCGCACTTCGGATGTCACCATTAGATGATTCTACAATGATTTGAACGGTCTCCTTGGAAGGTTGTAGGGACGTCTTTGATTTCTTGGAGTTGGCAAAGTGTTTGGTCAGAAGGGCTGATAATGCTTTTGTCATTATAGTAGGAGCAATTGGGTTGAATCTGGTATAAAGCAAATTTAATACAATACAAGCTCAAACAATCAAATACGCACTGTATTTCTTGAAAATACGGCGAATTAAATAACAATGGCGGGATAACACTTCGGATATCAATGGCCTGCTTTCTCCACCTCCCCCACCGTCTGCTCGACATATCACTATCTGGATCTTCACCTCTCACCCCAGAATCAGAAATAATACAAACAAGAGGGACACCAAAAGAAGAGGTTATATAGTTCTCTAATGCTGCATGAAAGGCGTCCGCCGTTTCCGGATGCAGGATGTTTGGAAGGTCTTCAAGAAGGATAACTTGCCGTGATGGCTGACCAGAAGTGGTGGACCCATGGAATATCGGAAGTGCTCGACAAGATGCTGCTCGTGTGAGAAAATTGTCAAATTTATTGGCAAGAGATTCACGATCTAAAGTGTATTATGAGCAATTAGTTGTAGTATAAGGTTTTATGCATAAAGATGAACCATTACCATAATCCTGACTGTCTCCAGCAAAAGTATCATCAAGGGAATTACGCCATTCTATGATCTCAAACCCCATTTCGTTTGCCAGCATCCGCAATGTTGCAGTTTTACCGCTCCCGGCATGTCCTGTCAAACCAAGTATTCTCTAAAAAATAAATAATACCATAAATACTATAGTCATACCAAACTTACTCTATACTTCTTCAAAATACCTGTTGGTCCTCCATTTAGGGCCTCGTCGAGCCAATGCCGCACTTCCTCTACTTTCTTTTTATGGACCGCAAGTTCTCCCTGATATTTTTGAAGCTTTTAGTTTGATTACAAGTCTACGAGCCATACATACCTCTTTCTCCGGGGCGTATCTATCAACCCATAGTTGCCCTACAAAAGCAAATTACGTAAGCCAACAAGTCTGTCAATCGTTGCTTTGCGTCCTACCTACACTGTCATCTACGATCTGCTGTGTAGGCATGATCGATATTTCCTTCTCCTTCCCTTTTACTGATGCGACCAATTGAGTTGGTGCCACGAACTTTGCGTAGCAAGTTAATTCAATTGAGAAAAAAAGGGTTTATTAAACGCCTCATACCGAAGATAGGGGTTTAACTGCTTTATTAGGACCAGATTGCCTTAAGTTGGCGCTTACAGGCGGTGTGAGAGCTGGGGGCGTTAGACTTGGTGTTATAACACGTTTGGAGCCAGATGAGAAGAGGTCCAACGTGAGCGTGCTGAGCTTCGACTTGGACTTCTTCGATGTGGTCGCCTTTTTTGACGCCTTGGGTGCCATTTCATATGGATTTCCTTGACTATAGTTGCTATTGGCGTTTTGAAAGCGACCTCGTGCGTCGAAGAGCCTGTAGACGCGGTGGAAGAAGGGTGGGAAAGGATTACCTAAACCGTTAAAGTACCCCACTTCCAATTTGACTTATTACTCATATAATCACATTTTTATTGTCGGCATCCCCTCTTAACATTCGAACCCCGATTGTCTGGAAATAATGCTACTTCTCTATTAGTAGATCAGATTCTGATCAACTTGAACAGGAAGATATTTAATCGGCTTGTTCGTATGTTATGGGTGAGGCTCAAAATCTTGGAAGATATATAATTTCCCTGAAACGCATGAATTTTTAAAACTGCTTTGGGAATGTAATATATCATGGAGAGTTCTGCAGGGTCTTCCCAAATAATTATCTTGAGTTTTGGGTGCATTCTCAATGCTGGAATACGTAGGAGACCGGTAATGTTTTGGTATGCACCTGGCAAAGGACAAAGGGGATCCTTCGCTAGACAAGGGATCCACACTACATAGTCCAACATCGATAATGCACAAACAAACAGTTCAATTTAGAAAGTTCCCGGGAGAATCCTTCAGAATATATAAAATTCCCTGTGTTGTTTCAAAACGTTGAACATTCCCAGGAAAACCGTTATATTTTTTCGACAAATTTTGGAGGATATTTTAAGCCTGAAAATTGGAGACTCACCACTGTGACTTGCATGCACACAACCCTATTCTCTATCACACGATCTAGAGTGGTCGGTCAGTGACCACATATATGCTGCCCCGTGTAATGGCGGGGGGAATATTTGTAAAGTATTTACTTTGAGTATATTCAGATTGAATTCCAACGTATGAGAACTCAGACCGTTGCCCTTCACAGATGTGTAGGACGATCGTTATACAAAGAGATATGATTTAGCCAGTGCCATCTCTAGACTCTTGCAGAGGCAGAGATATCCTCAGGAATAGTGCGAATTAAATTATCGCAGCGACAAGCGGACCGACCTCTCCTTCCAAAGAACCTCTTTTCCTCCCTTGAGAGCACATTACACAAATGGCAAGAACAGAACAACGCTAACGCTGACACTAAAACTGTGGAGAAAGAAGGTAGTCAGCCTTTGACTCGGAAACGATCATAAATAATTACTTCGGTCATATCTCTTTCGTGAACGAGGCGTACATGTCGTTTCAACTCATCTTTACGAGCGAATTTGGAGCTACAGTCGGCATACGAACATGCGAAGGGTCGTTCCCCACTATGGGTACGTAAATGGCGTGTCTGCAGATCCCGAATCAAATCGAGCCACCAAATGTACCCATCGGGATGCACAAACCTGATGCTCCAGTCTTGTAAATCTCTGCAGACAATTAGGATAGGAGCATTGATATGGCTTTATATCTGATCCGGAGTCATGAGACATGGCGAACGAGGGGACAGACGGGATTTCTTGGCTCATGGATGTGGCTGGCCTGGCTGGAAATGGTTGTCGTGAAGTATTCGTGGGCACTCGTTGCGTGTCATGGCTGGGGGGATCGTTGCCAGACTGTCAGTTTATATTCAATGAGAATATCAGGCTAAACATACGGGTTTCTAGCAAATGGTTCTGAGGATCGGTGCGAATGGGAGCCGCTGGCGTTGTAGACCACTCGTTGCGTGTCATGGCTGGGGGATCGTTGCCAGACTGTCAGATTATAGTCAGCGAGAATATCAGGCTAAACATACGGGTTTTTGGCAAATGTTTCTGAGGATCGGTGCGAATGGGAGCCGCTGGCGTTGTAGACCACTCGTTGCGTGTCATGGCTGGGGGATCGTTGCCAGACTGTCAGCTTATAGTCAACGAGAATATCAGGCTAAACATACGGGTTTCTGGCAAATGTTTCTGAGGATCGGTGCGAATGGGAGCCGCTGGCGTTGTAGACCACTCGTTGCGTGTCATGGCTGGGGGATCGTTGCCAGACTGTCAGATTATAGTTAACGAGAATATCAGGCTAAACATACGGGTTTCTAGCAAATGGTTCTGAGGATCGGTGCGAATGGGAGCCGCTGGCGTTGTAGACCGCTTCCTCAGAATCTGCTAGTCCACGAAAAGACGAGGAGTACGAAGGGCTCTGGAGGGAGAGGGGCAGTCAGCTTTTGTGAACAAAAATACGAATTATCTGTAAAGAATTACGTCGGACTTATCCCATTCGTGAATAAGGCGTATATGTCGTTTCAAATCGTCGTTACGAGCGAAACTGGAGTTACAGCCGGTGTACGAACATACGAAGGGCCGTTCCCCGCTATGGGTGCGGTAATGGCGTGTCTGCAGATCACGATTCAAGGAGCCCTCAAATGTCCGCATCGGGATGCACAAACCTGATGCTCCAGTCTTGCGAATGTCCACTCACAATTAGGATAAGGGCATCTGAACGGCTTCTTCTCTGATCCGGAGTCACGAGACATGGCGAACGAGGAAACACTTTTTGGTAAGAGTGAAAGTCGGAGGGAAGAGTGCTGCACAGAAACTCTAGTGGGATGAAATGCGTATTATTATAGTTTTTTGGAAACAACACCCTTGAATGGTTGGAAGACTGCATAAATCAAAAATTGCTGGCACTGAAGTTAAGGAACCTAGGAATGAGAAGCCTCGGTTATCGATTGTCATACAATTTTAGAGATCACAGATTGTGCTGGCACGTGTACAAGCCGTAGTGTCAGTTGACGGTTTTAGAAATAACCTTTTTTCGGAGATGACCGGCACTGGTAGAAGTTCGCGTAGGTGAAGCCTGATATAATTTAAAGATTATGTAATCTCATGAACTATGCAAAAACATGTTCTTGATAGTGCTTTGCAAAGATCCCTATTAGTGCAGGAAGAGAATGTACTGAGAAACAGAGTAATAAATTTATTACCCTTACGTAATATTACGTAATATAAAAATGCACTGGAGTACAGTTCTAGCGCTTCGTGCGCAAACAATGCCAACTCTTCCTGCACATGTTCACATCTCTGCGTCGGGGCTAGTAAGCGACCGATACGGTGACTACACATGCGACAGCCGATCTGTGCCGAGAGTGACAATCAATAACCAAGGCTTCTCATTCCAGTCCGCCAACGATTATTGAGCTATGTAGTTTGGCGATTATCCATGGACATTCTTTCCAAAAGCTATCAAACGCTGAGATTCGGGCAATTGAAGCTCGGGTGTCAATCAACAAATGTCGAATCGAATGGCGAATAGGTAAATAGTGTGTTGGAATATACGCGACGCGTCTGTGTCACATGACGGTGTTTGGTCCACTACGGTCCACAACTGTCGCATATATGCGATGTCAAAAATGCATTATATGCTATTAGTCTGAGTTGGAAAAGTTCTTCCTCATAAGTAGCGAATAAGTAGTGTATTCCGCTTAATTTCACACTTCTTTTACTTAATGGGCAATAATCATGATGATAAGCAGACATTAAGTAGGTTTAAGTTAAGCCCAGATTTTCCTGATGCCGACTACCCTAAGTTCTCCGGGAGGGGGAATTCGAAGGGGGGGCGCAACGCAATAATTTCATCAGGTCATTTCTATGTCAGAGTTAGAATTATTGTTGTTGCCATCCGAGTAATGTGCTTTAAAGGGAGGCTGGAAGGTATTCTTCGGGACGAGCGACATACAGTGGATGTCCGAGTCCGTTCGTCGCTACGATAATTTAGTTTTATATTGCCGTTTTAATAATAAGAGTGTAGGGGCAACGCTGGATAAATAATACCCGCTTTTCATGACGGCCGTCCACGCCAGTAAAAAACCGTGCTCTCATACGCTGGTAATAAAAATATTAAGTCTAACTACACACCCAAAGCAAATACTTTGTAAATACCCTCTGACTATGATACGAAGTTGCCTATAGTAACCATGATAAAGCCAATAATAACACATAAAAATGTAACGAATGCTTGAAATGAATATGTCCGAACAGCACCACTGCTCCCAAAGCTCGTACTTCCTCTTTGTTGGTTGAGACCTCCATGCCCATTCGAAGTAGCTAACACCGCTGGGTCGATTGTCACCGTGTTCCGTAAGGAGACGGTTGTTACGGTTGTTGCAAATGTTAGGTGCGCTGTTGGATTTGGTGTGGACTCTTCAAGTGCCTCGTCGGTAAGGAAAACTAGCGCAAATCCAGGTGCGGGAACCGGGACGGAACAGACATTGTTAGTGGTATCGCAGTTAATAGTCACGTTCTCCAGGGTTCCTTGAGGAATTCCATTTGATGAAAACGTTCCTCCGAAGGTCTATAACATTCATGAGGGACATTGGACATAGGACAAATCAGGATCTCACTTGTCCTGCCCATACAAAGCCACCCTTTGTTGTTACCGACGGTGCCGTGAAATATCGGACAAACACCTTAGATGGTGTTGCGTTCTGTTGTCCAGTAGTACCACCCCCAATAGAAATCTGCGCTGTATAGTTACTTGCCCCACTCGGATCGGTGATGAAATTGAACAGCGCGACTCTCATGGGATTGCCATTCTCGTAGATCGCATAGCCAGGTGTAAAAGGATTATTAGAGTTTTGAAAGAGATCAGTTATCCTGGAAGCATTTGACGAGCCAAAAATCTCTGAAACTATGAGGGCAACATAGTACATTGGTCCGATTGTCCACTGCGCTTTCCTTACCAAGGCCCCTGGGGGCGGTGTAAAGGGCTAGAATACGTCAGTGGAATTTGGCGAGGACAGATGAAGCGACAAACATTATAATACACATTTTGTCCACCAACATGCATCATAGCACCGCTGAAATTCGAGTACGCCATCTGAAGAGCCCAGTCCAGTCCCCAAAGCGCTGCCCCGAAACTGTCAGACAGGCCAGGAAAACCTCCGCACGACGCTGTGTTGGTTTCCATCATAATTAGCGGTTTTCCGTGCGCTTGTGCAATATTCGCGGTATTCAGGTAAGCCAGCATTTGAGAAACTGCCAAGGTGTGGCTCATGTACTCCGGGAGTGCATCTTGCGACTGTTTAATATTCCCGTGCCCCTGTAATGATGGACAGGATGTTTTAAAAATTAACCGACAACGTCAATAGTTGGTTCACTTACGTCAGGACACCGTGTGTCCGCATCTAGTGTGTCAATGTTACAAAAGATATACCATATCAATAACTTACACACTCACAGCTGCAAATGATAAATTAGAGAACTTTGTCCATATTAATGATAAAATAAAATAAGATACTGACTGCTCGACGGCCAGATACGCAAGGCTGTCCGCGAAATTCAAGAAGCCGGCATCGAATACTTGCTCAGGGGTCCAGAAACAGCACAAACTGGGACCGATGAGATTCGTCTTGTTCTTTATATTCGTGTCAGTTTGGATAGCCGTTATCATGGTCTGATAATCCTGTACAAAGTCGGCTGGGGCGTAGGTACTGGGGCGTAGGCCGTGCTGCAGACTAGTGTGAGATACCCCTCATTGCTCAAATTACATCACTTACAGTGCCATACAGATCCGGTTCATTAGCTACCTGGAGGCCGAGAAGATACTCCCCTAGGATCTGTTCACTAGCTTCGGCAATTCCGAGTCGGGGCTGAGTGGTGTCGTTGAATGGTACACCGATATACCATTGCGTGTTTACCAGGGAGGATATATTGGCCATAGCAAATATCAGATCGATCCCCACCTCTATTGTTGGTGTGTCCGTCTGTACGACGTGCTATTGATTATGCACAGCAAAGAAGAAAAGGCGGATGCACGCACTGGAGTATTTGGATTTGATTCCGTCTTCAATAAGGTGGCTCCGCCAGGCAAACCTTGAGGAAAGAAGACGGCCTTTTCTTGTGTATTTCCTCCAACACGTACAACGGATCTCCCAGCTCGTGCCTGGATGTTAGCCATGAGATTCAAAAAAACTGGGTTAATATGTGTTCTAAAAGCTGTCAGAAGTACACTAGTCAGCAGATGATGGCCAAAAGATAATTACCCGTTTTTCCCAACTGTATTATGGATGTTAGGAATGAGACGCGAAAAAGGCTTTGTCAAGTGGAAAGGCTCACAAATGGTGTCTGCGATCGACAGCTCCACACTAAACCCCACGAAGGCCCCCGTTTGCGGTAAACTCAAATTTGCCATCCCACCACTAAAAAGTTGAACAGGAAATTGTGTGGGTATCGGTGGAGAGGGGACAGCAGGTGGTGTGAGGGATGTCGGGTCAAATGCTGAGGCCGCAGTGTAATTTGGAAATGAGGAGGTGACCACGCTAGTTGCGAAAAAGGGGGATTGATCAGTATAAATAGTAACATTGCCATGGACTCCCCAGATAAGCAGGGATATCACAAAAGTACAAAACATTTGTGAAAGAAATTAATAGAGGGGTAATCGAAGGAGGGGAAAGGAAAATATGTTTTGAGACTTGCTGCGCAACGTAGATCACCGTGGGGGTTGTTGGGTTGTTCTATTAGTAGACGAGGGGCATGAGATAATGTACAATTTATTTGACACTCTCACGTAAAACATCACATTTCCATGGGCTATTCTAAGCGGTTATCCGTGTACTCCCAGGTTCTAGAAGCGGAGCGAGCGCCTCACCGCATCGCCAGACGAGATTGAACCCGGAGACTTGAACAAATTGAAATTGGATTAATATTGTTTGAGTTTTTATACATACTTTTGGTTCATCATTAAAATCAGAGCAAAGAACATGGGGTGGCCATAATGAGGGAAAGATTTGGTTGTAATAAATTCTTTGTCTACCTGAACGGCTAAACCACTTATTTTAGATTAGCGGCCGTACCTATCGCCTCCTAGACAGATCTTTGATATAATTATCACTGGTAAATATATATCAGCCAACAGGCAAAGTTGGATTGGTTGTAACCTGGTGCGAGCAGCCCTACGCATGCGTAACCTGGTGCGAGCAACCCTATGCATGCGTAACCTGGTGCGAGCAACCCTACGTATGCGTAACCTGGTGCGAGCAACCCTACGCATGACGGCGGATCATATGACCAACGAAATACAATTGGATTCCTCCAATAAGGGTGGATTGGGCGGTCCAGTTTGAGTTGTCATAAGGTGTCGGGTTCATCATGATAGTCTAACGTCTTAGAGTACTAGTAGATGTGTCCCGCTATTTCGGATTTTGGTCTTGTATAGACAAAATCACGAGCGCAACTCATTAGCTCTGAATTTCGACCTGAGAATCGTACTCTTCGCGAAAACATCATGTTTGTCCTTAGCGGTGTTTTATACCTTCCACGGTCAGGCAGATCATTCTGAGACCGAGAATCAGTGCCTCAGTGCTGCCAATGAGTTTCAATTAAGAAAGATGGATTGATTGATATGCGAGAAAGCCGTGAAGTACACCGACTAATCAACTTGTGTACATACATGTCAAGAGCGTTGGCTTGGGGACAGAAGAGTATGTTGAAAAAGACAGCGTAAGACATTCTCAGAAAGAACAATATTCGATATAATTCTTACAGGCTGAGCAATCTCGCTAGTTGGTGTGGTGGCCGGAACAAAATAACAAAATAACAAGTATACCTGGCTTATGATATATTCTTTCTCCGAGTCCGACAAAGCTGTGCTTGATTGAACTTGCAGTATGAGTCATGCTGCGGCCGCTCGGGCTTAAGCGGTTACTCTATAATTCCATGAAACGTTCCACTATCATCCAGAGCAATGTGTCTACAACACTGCCGGGCGCTGTCGTCGTAGTCGTTGGCGGAACACAAGGCATTGGGGAAGCAGTTGCCACTCGATTCGCTAGAGCCGGTGCTACAGTTTGGATTATCGGCAGGAATGAAGTAAAAGGTGAAGAGCTACTTTGAAAAAGATCTGTTTCCGAAAGCCTAATCGTAAGCTCGATGCGTCAGCCAACGCAATCTTGAAAAACCTCGCCGAACTTTCTCAGCAGACGCAACAGACAATAAAATCTGAGCATCTTTTCATCAAAGCCGATCTCAGCTTGGTTTCTGAAGCTAAACGTGTCGCAGAGATTGTGAGTGATCGTGCAGGCCCACGAGGGATCGATTATCTTATTCTTTCGCAAGGCGAGTGAACAACTAACATGTATTGTGTCACTTGATTATTGAGTACACTAATCTTACACCGGCAGGCGGGCAACCAAACGGAACGTTTTTACCAACTGCTGAAGGCCACGATCAACATTATGCAGTACAGGTCCTATCACGGTTCATTTTTGCCTATCGTCTTGCCGGTAGTCCAGACTCGACTGTTAAAAGAGGCGTAATGTCCATTATGTCACCAGGATTTACGTTGCAGCCTACAGACTATGATGATCTCGAGCTGTTAAAAGCTAAAGCTGAGGGCAGGTACGGCATGAATGCAATGTATTCCCGAGACTCCAATATCATCGATATAGTGACCCAGGTGCGTTATTGACTTCTGAGATCATGGGCCCAGTTAAGGGCCAAATATGGCTAGATTCTGGCCGATCGGAATCCAAAGGTTATCTTTACGCATGTCTTCCCTGGGTATGTCAACACAAACATCGTGAATAACTCAGCGCATGTGTGGTATATATCTCTATTTATGAGGTGTTTCCTCGCCATCATGGGGGCCTCGGCCGAATCGTACGCCGAAGTGCCATTTTATTTGCTAGCAAATCCCGAAGGACGCTCTCTCACCGAACATACTCAATTCTGGGACGAGAAAGTCAACCCTATCAATCCTCACTTCACAGCTAGGCAGAAGATGAATAAGGATAAAGTCTGGGCTCATCTTCTACAAGTAGGGGGGCTTGCCTAAATATTTCTGTTCAGAACTTGAATTTTGTTGGTTTAATACGACTGGCATTTAGCAATTAGTTGTATATATTATATTTTCAAATAAATTTAATTATTCATTTCTATTAGTTAGAAATATATTTGCAACAGCATCCTGTTCAATTATTGTAACTCTGCTTTAGAACTATATCTATCTACCGTTATACGGTGCATCGTAAGCGCAGTAGCACTTCCAGCACCTAAATCAAATCCCTGTCTCTCTTGTGTCTCTCAATTGAAATTAGCCTATCTGTAGGATTAATCACAGTATTATTTTTAACAATAAAAAAAGATAACCGACTAATACATAGGTATTGTGTTATATAGAGTTTAGTGACTGATCAAATGCGTCGAGTGCGGGGCAAGACTAAAACCCGAGCTCGTTGTCATCGCTGACGATCATATGGAGAACGATAGCGCCGTGATGATTGCGTGATGTGACCAGGGTAACGACACTCTATGACATGTTGGAGAGACATCTCTCACGGTCTGAAGCTGATTCACAGCCGGATTGAGACAAAAAATGAAACAGCAAAAAATCAAATGGTCCGCCATGATACCCCCTAATCATTTGAAGTGCGGAGCTACAACTTTCCCCTTTCTAACAGAGTAGCTAAATGGCTGGCGAAGAAGCTCTTACCTCTATGTCTTCATTGACACGTGTTGACCAGTCAGATATTCAACAACGAACATCCAAAGTCCCCGAAATAGGCGAAGTTGAAATATGTCCAGGTGGTTCGAGGACACAGTCCCAATATGAGGCTCAAGATACAAAGTATAAATACGCCGTATTCTCCTTCATCCACCCTCCAGACTTCAACAGGGTTCTTTTTTCGCCAAAGAAATTCCCGACAATAAATCAAACTCAGGCTACGAAACTTGGCCAAGATTGGGCCGACGTTCGAATCGACGCTATCTATTCCTCTGACGCGGAAGAAGCAAACCTGATTGTCCAGATCATTGTAAATGCTCATTCCAGCGCGCTAGAATCGAGGACACTTTCGCTCCTTAGAAAGCAATATCTTGACCCAGAAATCACAGAGTGTATGCTACTCGGCGATTTTTCCGGAGCAAGAAGGTTGCCCACCGGTGGCTACGCACCTGACAGTCAGAATGGGCAGTTGCATCGTCTGCCTGGCGGAGAATCTGTAACTGATGTTGCTGAGAGAGGTGTCTTGGTGCTGCAGTATCTGATCCATAGATACGGTCGCTATCTTTCCTCACCGCCGACGGAGTTCGCTAACCCACTTCCTGATGGTGTCCCACATATCGTTGTTGTCAGTCACGATATTTTTCTTTTAGAGCTCTATGAAGCACTATTGTCTTGGAATGCAAAACAACATTCATCAATGGAATATGGCAATACACCATTGTAATAGTTTTTATTAGGCCATTTTCGGTTGCTAATATATCCACAGGATGCATTTTGTCGTTCGCCTGGGAGACCGTCCTTTGGAGAGCCCACATGGATGCTATCAAAAGACTTTCGGTTTGGACTTGTCATATTGGCAACAAGGAACATACAATGTCCCCGAAACAGGCGAAGTTGAAGTCTCTCCAGATGGATCGAGGACACAGTCCAAATCTGAGGATAAAGATACAGTGTATAAATACGCCGTATTCTCCTTCATCCGCCATGCACAAGTCAGCACTGTGCCTGATTCCTCTTTTAATTTCTACTCACATATCTTGATTAATAGAGCAATTCAAATGTGGACACTCGTAGGGCCAATGGACTGGAAGACGAACTGACGACAAGAGGTCAGGATCAGGCTAGACAACTTGGGCAAGAATGGGCCAGCGTTCGAACCGACGCTATTTATTCCTCTGACATGGCAAGAGCAAAGGCGACTGCGCAGGCCATTATAGATGTTCATTCCAGCACTTTGGAATTGAAGACACTTTCGCGTCTTAGAGAGCAGGCGCATGGGCCTGAAGTCGAAGAGTGTATGCGATGGTGTGACTATTCCAGAGCACGGAGGTTGCGCACTGGTGGCTACCATCCTAGCAGTCAGGAAGCGCGGTTGCATCGTCCACCTGACGGAGAGTGTCCAACTGATGTTGCTGAAAGAGGTGTCTTGGTGCTGCAGTACCTGATCCATAGATACGGTCGTTATCTTCCCTCACCGCCCGCGGAGTTGCTTGAAGACCGTCCGATTCAGTCCGCCAACCAACTTCCTGACGGTGTCCCACATATCGTTATCGTTAGCCACAATCTTTTTCTTTCAGAGCTCCATGAAGCGCTATTGTCTTGGAATGAAGAACAACATCGTGATTCGTGGATTGAATACGGCAATACACATTGGTAATAGTTGTGCTTATTAAGCCATTTTGCTTTGTTAATATATCCACAGGGAACGTTTCATCGTTCGCCTAGGAGATCGTCCTTTGGAGAGCCCACAGGGATACTATCAAAAGACTTTCGGTTTAGACTTGACAGTTAAACATCCCTCTCGCCAATACTGGATATGATGATGGTAGGGGTTGTACTTGAGATGGTCGCATGGGATGACTAAAATACAACATTTTGTCCACTTGTCTTCTCCCCAATGTCCAGCCCATTTTACTTCTGTATTGCGGAACCTGGGACCTTGCCAATGAGAATTTAATACGTCAGGTTTTAAGCTTGAACCGAACCTATTAGAGTGATATTATACTACTTAAATTCCCGTTGTTCATATCGTTCCTTTCGGGAACATAGCACTATATATGACGGCTTCTAACCGGAGCCATTGGGAAGTTAGCAGTATGACTTGGAAGGAGGCTCGATTTCGATTCCCCCGTCTTTTGGAATACCCTTTGACCATCCAGACGCTCGACAAGGGATATTAGCGATTCTCGGAAACAATCAGCATACCCTCACACCTCCTATTTCAGATACTATATGTCGTCCAGGAATTGCCGGAACAAACTTTGCTGACCACTATACTGTATTGTGCTGAGTTTACAACTGTCTAGCGTAGACAACACGTAGATCGGCGACAGAGGATCGAATTACTCTACGACGGTCTGTGAGGGATACAAGAACGTCGCAATGTTAGAAAGCGGCGAAGCATATTCAATATTGAGAGGTACAGGCCGGCAGTCGCGGAGTCGTCTACTTGAACAAGAGATGATACACATGTTAGTAATCAAGTCTTCGCATAAAACGTAACCGAAATATAGATCCGATGACGAGTATATGCGCATATATGCGCATATATTGAAGTGCCGTTAAGGGGGGAGTAACTCCTAATTACAAATTTCTCCTTTATGATGCAATTGACTAGAAACTTCAAGCATCAAAAATTTCTTACTCCCCTAATAACTCTCCTAAAATAACTAGAAAGTAAATAAAAAGTCACAATATTCCGCCATATACCTTAGTGAAGTTTACTCACTCACTCACTGAGGTATATGCGCAATCATCTATTCTTATTCTATTACTTACGAAACGTCTTATAGCTTCGAATTTAGGTATTATAATATATAGTGAAGTTTACTCACTCACTGAGCTTCGAATTTAGACTCTACCCTTTCGAATTCTTGTCTCCTACTTAACAATACATTTAAATTCGGTGAGGCTCTCCTTGAGCTCAAGAAGATCATTTTCTAGCAATGACCTCAAGCGGAATTCCCAGTGTTTACATAAGCACCAGCAGCACCAACTACGTGTCTTTTGCTACTCAAAGAACAAGTGAATCATTCAATCCCATGGCTCTCATACCCCCTCCAAATGAAGTGGGCATTCCTCTGCCACAACTGCCACAAATTCCTATTAAAAATAGTATGAGTTGACTCTATTGCAATACACAATATACAAGGGTTTAATAAGCTTGTAATAAAAGTATTTGTTTCTCAATATCTTGTGTCAGTTAGTGTAGCACCTCCTGACAATATAGGTTGGATGCTCTGGGAGGTGTATAGTGGTTCTGACACACATTAACCTCCAAAAGCATGGTCCACAATTAGCATCTTCATATGAAAAGTTGCAATAATTGGTGGACTCCCCCTATAAAAAGGTGTGTTTCATCATCAAATTTAACACACCCCCTTGATGAAACACTTTTTTAATCCCATATCTGTTCAATTTCCTAATCCCATCATAGATCTGAACTTTTCCACCTTTGGTTTTGGTAATGCTTTGGTTAAGATATCTGCCGGCATTTCATCTGTTTGTAGGTAGATAGGGTTGATTGATTCCTTTTCTACCATGTCACGTAACCAGTAGTAGCATAGGTCCAGATGTTTCATTCGTCCATGATGTTCTGGATTCTTGGCTACAGTTAGTGCTGACTGGTTGTCAATGAAGAGTTTTGATGGACATGGTGCCTTGTATCCCAATTCCTTTAACAGGTTCTGCATCCAACAGATCTCCTTCCCTGCTGCAACTGCAGCAACATATTCAGCTTCTGTGGTGGATAGTGTCACAATTGGTTGTAGTTTGCTGCTCCAACATACTGCTCCTGATCCCACTTTGATTATGTACCCTGTTGTTGATTTTCCACTGTCCTTGTCTCCACCATAACTAGCATCACTGAAGCCAACGAATAGATCTGTATTTAATGGATCAGGACCATATGTGAGTTTCATATCCATAGTTCCCTTCAAATATCGGAATAGATGCTTGACAGCCTTCCAATGTGCTATACCAGGGTTTGAATTAAACCGAGCCAATACTCCTGCAGTGTATGCAATGTCGGGACGGGTGGTAGTGGCCAAGTACATCATGGACCCAACTGCATTAATGTAGGGAATGTCACGCATTTCATTCTGTTCCTCCATGGTTTTGGGTGACTGATCTGATGATAGTTTTGCCCCTGGATCCATGGGTGTACCCACTGTATGACAATTTGACATCCCAAATTCCTGTAATTTGTTCAAGATGTACTGGCGTTGTGATAGAGAGATAGTCCGCTTTTCTCGATCTCGTGTGATTTCAATGCCTAATAGGAAAGATGTAGGTCCTAGATCCCTGAGTTTGAAATGTGTAGCTAATTCAGCTACAAAATCATCCAGGACTTTTTCGGATGGTCCTGCAAGGGTGATGTCATCTACAAATATGGGAACAATGACTTTGATTCCATCTCGTTGATAGATATAGACCGATGGATCAGAATAAATCCGCTTGAAGTCCATTTTCTCTAGTACACTCCGCAGGTGTTTGCTCCAGAGATTGCTTGCCTGCTTGAGTCCATAGAGCGACTTGTCTAGTCTACATGCTACATCTGATCCTCCTTGGTGAAATCCTTCTGGCTGGACCATGTATATTTCTGCATCAATATCACTGTTGATGAATGCATGTGATATGTCAACTGATCGGAGGTGAAGGCCTTCTGCTGCAGCCAGTGCTAATACTAGACGAATAGTAGCATGGCGCATTGTTGGGGCAAAAATCTCTGTATAGTCAAATCCTGGTCTCTGGTTGTATCCTTTAGCAACCAATCGTGCCTTAAACCGTTCTATTGATCCATCTGCCTTGCGTTTCACTTTGAAAACCCATTTTGATCCTATAGCCTTTTTTCCTGGTGGTAGTTTCATTATGGTCCAAGTTCCATTGCTCATGTGTATGTTCATTTCCTCCAAGGCTGCCTCTCTCCATTGTCTTGCCTGTGGACCATTCATTGCCTCTGTAAATGTCCTTGGTTCAGAAATAATTGACACATGTGCCTCCTCCAATTCCACTTCATCGGTACTGTCAGAAGTGGTAGGATTGGGTTCCCAGGTTTTCCACCATTCATTAGGAGGTTTTTTGTTGCGCAAAGGTTTTCGAATAGCAATTGGTCTGTTATCTTCCTCCTCCTCTTCCTCCTCCTCATTATCTGTGATCTGGGGGGATGGTGTGATAACATTGTCTTCGGATTCGGGTACAGGGATTTCATGATCCTCCACAGGGGCAGTTGGTAATTCATTTGGTGGATTATCATCTTCTTCAACAACTGGACCCCCTGGGATATAATCCCTCGTACTTGATTCATCCTTCCCACCAGTATCTGGAACTTGTGGTGGTTGGTGTTTCCATGTGTATCGTTCATCGAATTCAGCTCGTTCACTGATCACTATCCTTCTTGTCAATGGGTTGTAGAATAACCATCCCTTATACCCTTCAGGATACCCAATGAAGATGCATTTCTCCATGTGAGATCCCAGGCTTGATCGTTTATCCTTTTGAATGTGGACATATGCAATGCATCCCCAAACTCTGATGTGACTGATATTTGGTTTCCTTTTGTGCCAAATTTCATATGGAGTTTTGTCCTTTAAGGCAGATGATGGGCAGTGGTTCCAGATGTGTACAAATGCAGCCAGGCAGTACTCCCAGAAGTTCTTGGGTAGTTCAGACTCTGTTAGCATGGTTGTAATCCCTTCTGCTAATGTCCGGTTTGCACGCTCTGCCATTCCGTTTTGTTGAGGTCTATTACGGACTGTATGCTGACGCAAGATACCATGTTTATCGGTGAATTCAATGAATGCCCTTGACATGTATTCTCCACCCTTGTCATCCCTAAGTTTCTTTATTTTCCGTCCAAGGAGGTTTTCTGCAAATGCTTTGTACCGTTTGAATGCCCAGAAAACACCACTTTTGGACTTGATTGGGATGACGTAATAGAATCTTGAAGCCTCATCAATGAATGTAACCCAATAGTAACATCCAGATCGGGATCTTGTGCCAATATAATGTACATCTGTATGTACCAACTCCAAAGGTTCATTGCAGTGATGTTCTGAGGGGGGAAATGGGTTGGCATGCATCTTTCCTGCAAGACATGGTTCACAAATTGGATCTGGTTTAGCCTTTGAATTAAGTACCAATCCTTTGACCATGTTTCTTCTCATTAGATTCTTTATCCCCTCATAGTGGTGATGTCCCAATCTTCTATGCCACAGAGACAGATCTAGAGGTAAAGTAGAGGACATGTGCACATTCTCCATTCTATTTATAATAGTCTTGCCATCCAAGTAGCCCACATTTCGATCAGTGATTGATGCAGTGAATAAAAGATTCCCATGGCGATTAAATCTTATGGTTTTGGATGAAATGTGTACATCAAATTCTTTATAACGTGTGAGATATAGGACAGCAAGAAGATTATTATGTAAAGCTGGAATATGTAATACTTTTGTGAATTCAACCTCCCGGCTAACTCTTCCATCAATGATTGGTTGAAAAATAACACTCCCAACACCTTCAGAATATACAATTCTATTGTCTGCAAGTTTTATTGGGGTTCTGTATGGGGTATAGGTGTGGAACCAGTTGTAATGGGGTGTCATATGCGATGTGGCCCCTGTGTCTGTATTCCAATCATAGATATTAGCTAAGGTTGCACATGCATCATGTTGTGAAAAGACACTTGCTTTTCCTGTCTGTTCCTCTACTTCCTCTATTTTTGCCTCTTCCATCTTGTTAGCACTGTTGCGTGACTGCCAGTATTGCTGTATCTTTTCTTTATTCCTTGGCTTTGGACAGTCATAGCTGAGGTGCCCTTCCTTGTCACAATTATAGCAAACCATCTTTTTTCGATGCTTGATGGGTGCTTTGGCCCTATTAACCATTTCTCCACGGCGATTGCGATTTAGTTCCTCGCTTCTAAATGCCTGGAGAATGGTATTCTTGTCCAACTTCTCCATGAGTAATAATGATGAGGAGAGGTGTGCATATTCCTCAGGAAGAGCCCGGATGAGTGCCATGCATTGTAATTCTTCATCCAACTTTTCAATTGTGAAGTCCTTTGGGCGCAGGTTTTGAATAGTCCCCATTGCTTTATCAATTCTGACACCCAAATCCATCAAAGACTCCTTTTCATCCTTTTGGATTGAGAATAGGTCATCATAGGCATTGAAGCGGGCTCCTGGTTTTTGTTGTAAGTGTGTCCTTTCCAACAAGTCCCACATTTTGATTGGATCTTCTTCAAATCCACGGAAATGCACCCTCTGATCATTTTCCACCATAAGATATATCTCTGCAGCTGCTTTCTCTGCCTTTGTTTCCCACTTCTCAATGTTATCACTGCCATTTACTGGCTTGATTTCTTTTCCACAAACAAGCTTCCAATAACCCAACTTCATCAACCATGCCTTCATTTCTCCAGACCATTCTGGATAATTTTGGTTGTTTAATGGTTTGAATTTTGGTAATGATTCTGAGGATGTCATGCTTGACACAGTAGGGAAATTTTCGAAAATCCGAAAATTAAGGTTTCTTGCTTATGCAAGCAAAAGTGACAGGCTCAACCAAACACAAAAGTTGGTTTGTTATGCCTCCAAATTCAAGTACTTATAGTAATGTGTATTACAATTAGAAGCCGGGGCCCATAACCTATTAAAAATAGTATGAGTTGACTCTATTGCAATACACAATATACAAGGGTTTAATAAGCTTGTAATAAAAGTATTTGTTTCTCAATATCTTGTGTCAGTTAGTGTAGCACCTCCTGACAATATAGGTTGGATGCTCTAGGAGGTGTATAGTGGTTCTGACACACATTAACCTCCAAAAGCATGGTCCACAATTAGCATCTTCATATGAAAAGTTGCAATAATTGGTGGACTCCCCCTATAAAAAGGTGTGTTTCATCATCAAATTTAACAATTCCTGCTATATATGATGACATTGCCCAAGCACACCAATATGTGGAGGGCCTAATGTGGACACGCAGGGGTAAGAGGCCACCTTACTAGCTTTCACTGATGTCAATAACTCCATATCACTAGGGAATATCTCTCAGAATCCTGCCACAAACCAGGAGGTTGGGCTTGCTGAGGTGTATAAGACTGCCCTCATCTTCCAGTGTGCACCTGGTCCTGTTGAGCCACCATGGCTGCAAGCCTTTCAAGCCAATATCCAGCAGAACTTTCAGCAAATAGCACACAATCTTGCAGCAATTCGTGATGACATTGCAGCAATTCGTAATGACATTGCATTACTTCGACAGGAGCAGCCAATTCTGCTGGCCAATAGTCAGGCTGGCACCAAAGGACCACTTTACAACCCTGTGCAAAATGGATGGGTCCTCCTTGCTGCACCCAACCCTGTAACTAAGGATGAGTTGCTGACCTTCACATATAAGTAGTATGTGCTGACTGCACACCTTGTTTTATTGAGTCCCCTATGTATTCTAGAAGTCCAATGTATAGCATCAGCTAATGCACTGGGCCTTCCAGCTTTACCTCCCCATACCCTGATTGTTGATTGTAGACAACAGATTACTGCCTGCATTGGGGTTACACTTTAAGTTACAGTAAAATGAGGTGTTGAATGGTTGCAATCACTGATATCATGATGTAAGATAATGACAAGGCTCCCTCTCTTTTGGTACTTAGCATTAGTTGCAAATACTCTCTATTATCCTCCTTGGACTCTTGATGTAAGTAGTATTTCAAACCTTTCTCTTGAGAGTTATCTGAATGTTGTAAAATTAATTAAAGTGTATCATAATTACTAAGTCTAAATCAGTCATCAGTCTCAGAGTTAACAAAAACAGGCCGGAATAGTGGAATAGTAAAGTGAGAGTTGTAAATGCACTAGGAAACCTGTCCTCCTGAGCAGCTAGCCTTCCCATGCATACGCGGAGAGCTGACGCTCTCCCTCTATCCAACCATACTGGGTCGCCAGGCTTACATCTTCTGACTAAATCATGCCTTCTCGCCTGGATTGCGCGCCTGCAGCGCTCGATGGTCGGTCTCGTGATCGAGGGGGAAGATTTTGGGGTGGTCTAGCAGGCCGGGGACTGTCTAATGATGGTGAAGGTAAATCCTCTGAAGACAGCCTAGGCGTCTGAGGACCAGATAATGCATAAGGCGGATTTCTTCACGAAAATGAAGGCGGCGCTTGAGGTATGGGCTCGTTGGTTCGTGTAAGAAGCAGCTCTAGTAGATAGGAGAAATCCAGACTGTCATCTTTGAGGAGCTGGATGCATGTTGGGTAGTGTTTGGAAAATGGGAATAACTGTGGGACTCACCTTTCTATTTTGAAGCCGCGTTACCGCAAGACAATCTTGAACCATCTGAGATGCTACGTCACTCCTGTGGACCTGCTTTCTGAACATTTCAGCATAACTCTCTATTTGCTCACCCATTGCACAAGAGCTGATTATTGTCATTACATTAAATCAAGTTCTATTTTCGAATGAGACATACCAGATGCGGTATCATTCTCTCGGAAGCTCGAAAGGAACCATTCAGTGGGTTTAATACCTGTGAAAACGACGATAGCCAGATCCGAGATATACAACTCCACCGAGCCCTCGAACCTACAGAAAGAGAGAGTATGACAAGTTGATCGAGAGTAATATCAACATCAGAAGGATTACCGTAATGCCCGCACATGCGTCCGCATAAGTTCTCCGCGCACTGCAAGGAAAGTGGAGCGAGCAGTTGCACCTGCTCCTAGACGTTCCAGAAGACTGATAAGATGTACTACTGCCAATTTGCGTTGCATCGGATCCGAAAGCGTCTGCAATAGTGCAGTTGTTAATGATACTTTCAGCGTTGTGAATTTTGGTGCTAGCATTGGTGTAGTAGAAAGCCGCTTCTCTCCTATGGTTCATTCAACAACTAGATGCACTCGCCGCATAACTATGGAGATCTGCACACCTATTTCCACAAGCTCAACAGCTTCCTCCCACTTTCCAAGAGCAATAGCCACCGTCAAATCATCGGAAAAATCTTCTACCCATCTCGCGTCACGTTCGGCCATCTCTTTCGAGTCATCCAAGCCCTCTCGAGGACCAATCTCATTTAACCAATCAGGTAGCGCTGGCATTTTACTAACATGAGGCGTTTGGAAGGAGCTCTGTGAGAATCGAGTGGCGTAAGCCTGGGTCAGTTGTAGTTTCAATATACCCACATTGCCATCAGCCTATACACTTCGCCGTCGCTCATGTTTGCCCTCACGTTCTTTGTCTTTTCTTTCTGCTAAATCTTCAGATGCTTGGCGAAAAGACAGTAAAGTCTTCTTCTCCTTTAGGCGTTCGACTCGATATACATGTGTTTCTTTTCCATGACGCAATTCGATCTCTATCATTTGGAGATTAATTAGAGAAATATGTGACAGCAAAAGCGTGACCTCCATTACCCGTTGAATCTTTGACGTCTCGCATGACATGTCAGTCAATAACCAGCACCGTTCAGCGACGAGCCTTCCAGCACCACCCGTCCGTTTTCGTCGTCGTTTCGCCACTAGTTACGAGTCGTCCAGTAA
Source organism: Hysterangium stoloniferum (assembly GCA_015178975.1). NCBI lineage: Eukaryota > Fungi > Basidiomycota > Agaricomycetes > Hysterangiales > Hysterangiaceae > Hysterangium > Hysterangium stoloniferum. The sequence goes on along the minus strand of WHVD01000002.1, from coordinate 1,512,198 downwards.
TACAAAGTGAACAGTATTTTCGACCTTGTACATAGCAGGGTTAAGCGCAAGCACATCTCCCATTCCAGATACTATATGTCGTCCAGGAATTGCCGGAACAAACTTTGCTGACCCCTCTATTGTATTGTGCATAGTTTGCAACCGTGTAGCGTAGACAACACGTAGATTGGCGACAGAGGATTGAGTTACTCTACGACAGTCTGTGAGAGAGATACAAGAACGTCATTAATGTTAGAAAGTGGTAAAGAATATTCAATATTCAGAGGTACAGACCGGAAGTCACGGAGTCGTCTACTTGAAGAAGAGATGGTATAGATTATTCGGTGAGGCTCTCCTTGAGCTCAAGAAGATCATTTTCTAGTGAGCAATGACCTCAAGCGGAATTCCCAGTGTTTACATAAGCACGGGCAGCACTAACGGCACGTCTTTTGATTCAAACAAGTGAATCATTCAATCCCATGGCTCTTGTACCCCCTCCAAACCAAGCGGGCATTTCTCTGCCACAACTGCCACAAATTCCTGCTATATATAATGACATTGCCCATGCACACCAATATGTGGAGGGCCTGATCTTTGGATGTGCACAAAAGATCAGGCTCATATATAGCAGTAATTTGTGGCAGTTGTGGCAGAGAAATGCCCCCTTGGTTATCCTGGATCGGGAAAGAATCACAATGTCATCAACGATGGAGAACTAAGGATCGCGGCAGTGATGATGCATGTGACGCACATGATAAACGCTGGGCTTGAGCACAAAGTCGGACCATTTGTGCGCTCCAAGCAGCTTTCGAAAGTTGGGGTAATGCCAATCGACTTCGATGAGGACCACGCTACTAGTAGAGGGCTGTTAAGGACAAAAGGGTGAACATTATGCGACACGGACACGAATCGCATCGTTTGGGGAACTAACTTTATGAAAGACGGCATACAAGTCCTGAGAACGACCCATACAGCACGCGAGCCACCGCACGAGGACTATGACCTCGCCGGGCCTTCCATGTTCGGGTGGGGAGGGTAGGGGTAGCAAACAGTGAGATATCTTGGTTCATCATCGCCTGGTAGTGGGTAGTAGGACGTTTAGGCATGATTTGAAGACCGAGTGAGGGAGCTGCTGCAGTTGAGAGAGGGATGAATATTAAAGGATGAGTTTATATGGTTGTTCGGGAAGGCCACGGGTAACACGTTAAGGAAAGAACAATGAAAACATGCGAATCACCAAGTAACGTAAATATTGACGGCATATGAAATCCGATCGTGCATACTCATTTCAAAGGCATTCTCATCCAGATTCAAGACTGGGCACTCCCAGGCTGCTCTTCATTTTGGAAGGCCATGGTGGGCCATATAACATCTGATCATGATTATTATTGGGTTAAAATACCCTCATATAGGACAGCTTGTCTTCGGATATGGTGCAAATCAGTCGTAAAATTGAATAGTACAACGGTGAATCCATTATTGCAAGCATTTTGAAGTCCCAACCTGGATTAGCGTTTCGTTGACTTGAACACCAGGTTCGTTTCTCCGCGACCGACGTCGGAAGCATTAATAATTCACCGGCGAAAGCATGGCCATCCTCGCCCTGAGTGCCAACAACCATTATATTTACAAAAATCCCCTATAGCCCAAAAGCTGAGCAAGAGCTGCTAGGCACACAACTTCAAGAAAGAATCTTTAGCGGACGTCAGGAGATATCCGGGAGATGTTTTTGGTGCTTTAGAAGTGGATGGCAATTCCATAGAGTTTACTTCTAAGAATCGGATAGATGTTATTTGATCGCAATTGATGGCCTCATAATCTAAACAATAAGACGAGTTAGTAATAGGTAATCAGAAGAAGAGGATAAAGCTACCTGGACATTCCGACCTCTCCGATTACGTCGGAAGCTAGCACGTAGCAGCCTTGGCATGTCCATTAAAGACAGTCTTAGATAAGGCATTCCAAAGCCAAATGGAACCATCAGCATATCCTACAGCAAAGGAATCTTCAAAGGCAAATTCTGAATTCTTATTATGGAATGCGATTGTGGCTAGGTCTCTTTTTTGTGCGTGGCTGACTTTAGTGTGATACCCGGCATATTAATGGTCCAAAACAGTCTGAGTTTGAAAGTCAATCCTGGTGCTGTACGTATGCCAATAAAGGATACCAGAGATTAGCATAGAATGATGCAACCTGATATATTCCTGATATGTTTACCTTTGGAAACTTATCACCACTCATCGTACGTACCAGCGGTTAGTGTGTGGTCACACGACCTGACAACATGCTGATGTCTTGCAGGGACTGGTCAGCTCTCATAAGATGATCACCTGTTGCAAGGACTGATATGCTAATTTGGATTTTTCCAACATACTAGCGTGCGATATACCCATTTAGCTGTCTTGCAAAGCAAGCTCTACATTCGATTTTCCCTGATCACCCATTAATGTAAAGATGATGCTGCTATTTGAAGGTTAAAATGTTCCACATCACGTCTGGCTGGAATTTCAGTCTAAGTATCGGCAAACAATATGTCAAACATCAGGAAAGTGGGAAGATCAGTAAGTATGCCGTCTATATTGTCTAGAGCCATCTAGGAGAGCTAGGCTAGACACGGCTGGACACGCTCCTTTCGCGAGATCCCTATTTACTAGTCGGTATAAAAGCTTACTATAGATTTAGGGAGTCTAAGGAGGCTAGGGAGTTTACATAATGGGTGTAGACATTCCCAAATCCCTGATGAAGAATGCTATTTTCAGTCACATATTTCTTCCGACTCGGAGACACTCAGGATAGTTCCTTCTAACTATATATGATACCTACAACTCAAATCACATGTACCATATTTGGATAATATATCGCTATAATGGATACACAATAGGGCTGGGGTGGAAAACCGTACAGCTGGGAGACAGTCGTGCCCTGTTATTATGGTATCCGGAACTGAATGGTACAGTACGTTGATATTAATCTGAACAACATAATAATTTCATTATTTTTAAAATTACCACGGCAGCATAAGTCTGGCTGGTCAGAGCAGAGTGGAGGCGGGTTGATGCACAGTTTCATACAAACGCCTGTTCGCCATGGTATCAAAGCAGTGGTGGTGATGGCTGTGGGGCAGGGAACAACCATCTACCACCGGTGTTTTCGTGGAATCAGCCTGAGCGAGACAGCTTGATAGATATTTAGACAAACGGGTCGCTGCTGTGGTAGGAGTCCGGCGCAACCTGCGGTGTCGGCGGCGCCACCTTCAACCAAAGTATTTGTGACACTTCGACGCGTTCACAGCCAATGCTACGAGCGGTCACGAGTGTTAAAATAAATCTGGTGCTGTTCTGAGACCGAATTATCTTCCGTTTGACAGAGTAGGTGGCGGTTAACTCGCTAGACACAGATGATTACTACAATACATGTCTCATCCGTTATATACCCAGTAACCGCTTACTAAATATGGTTTGAGTCCTTGCAGCTCACATCCCGAGTCCCAAAATTTAACAACAAGTGACCGAGCGGTATGACATTTTGGAAATAGGGGGAATGTGTTTTTGTCCTTGCAGTGAACGGCCCGACTTCGGTGCTTCATAACCGCTTCCGAATCTGGCACATCCCCAGCCCGGACTGGAGCCTTCATTTCTTTCAGGTAGATACATTGATTGTAGTTTAGCTTTCTTAGATTCCTGTCTATGACGATATGAGGACTGGGGATGAACTCAAAATTTTCTGAAATGAAAACTTTTATCTCTCAAATGTCCATTGTGGAATCTCCATTGGCATAACGCCATAGTCCCTTTTGTCGTCGAACAATTGGCCGTCAAGCAAACTCAAACAACATATTAATATTGTGATGAAGCGTGTTTACTATATGTGTCATGTTGGGGCACTCAACAGAGTTGTTAATTGACATGGCCTACGACTAAGTAAATCTCAGATACTCGCTAACGAGATATTCCATCTCATAAATAGCGAAGAATCATAATGTCTACAAGTGTCACTTGGTGAGAATTACGACATTTTGCAGTCGTCTGAAGTGCTCAGACTTGAAATGATCATAACATTACGCCTTAGATTCAAAATGTCTTTCATAACCTGACTTGTCGTGTTTAATTATTGACTTGATGTAATGCATTAAAGTAAGGACATCACTAATTTCGCTGGCCAATTGCTCTCATTCAAGCTTGTGCGATTACTTTCGAAAACACGTCATGATCGAGGCCAAGTTTGGTGAGGACAGTGTAACGCGATATTATGCACTCCGAGCTGTACCAGACAGCACCTAAAAGGTTCATTAATGAGCAATTGAAATAACAGTAGGGGGTAACCGGCCGTTGACGTTTCAAATGGCCTTGCCCCGGTGCAATATCACAATAATCTTAGATCGTCTCGCGTAACCCAGTTGCTGTAGCCCCCGTTGACACAGACAATGACAAGTGCGTCAGTACACCTGTCGTAGAGCCGCCACGGCCGCAATGGCTCGATGTGGTTGCGGAAAACAGAGAAGTCCGAAACAAACTGTATGAGTGCTTCCTAAGGAACGGGTTGGGGGCAGGGCTAGGCGGCTCACCGTGTGCATCGCACCGTGATGCAAAGACAAATTAGGGGAATCAGCGAAAAACAGGTGTTCGCAATCACTATTGATGATCCCGGGGAGTCGCAGATAGGTCAGGGAGCGCTTCGGATTTACCCAAGCCCTGTTGTAATGTAAACTCCGCGAACTGAAGATTTATAAAGGGTGAACCAAGGACAGGAAGCGAACATTCATTGAACTTGCCTTTCACCATGTTGGCCCTAAAGCTTCTCTCCATCGTCGCGCTAGCTAGTATTGTCTCTAGTAACCCTACAAAAACCTGCACTAGCGTGATTGGTCGTCATTCTGGTGTGTGCGCTGACGTTTGCACGAGCCCGCCTCCATCTTGCGCCGACGAACCCGACTTGTGTTGCTGTGGTATGTGTCAGCTTCATTAATACTTTTGCATCGCATACTGAAGGGTGTTGGCTCAGTCCCCACGACGGTTAAAGTGCCGTGTGCGACACAAACTTCCCCTCCAACAAAGAGACAAACACACCCTACTACAAAGACCTGTACTAGTCTGATCGGGAAACCAACCGGACTTTGTGCAGACGTCTGCACGAATCCTCCACCCTATTGTTCTGACCAGCCAGATTTGTGTTGCTGTATTCCGAATACGGTCACTACAACTTGTGCACCTACTTCTGCCGCCTAGTGCTTCCTTTGTTGGTACGCCATTTACAGAAGGTCTCTCGCTGATCTTGATCTCGCATAAATGTATGTAGATCTTAGTCGGTGATAGTGCCGTCATCTTGTGATACTTTGGTTAATGGGTATTGACGTAATCTAGTTTAAATATTCGTTTGTAAAGAATATCGCGGATTTGTTAATAATTAATTCTTTGATTACATGGAGATATTAGTTGAAATCACTCTCGGATTTCTGGAGTGCTTATTGTTAATCAAAGATGAGGTGCGTAAGAAAAAACTAACATGCCCTTGTGCCTAACAGTGTCAGAGGAAGTATGATCTTGCGTTTGTAAACTCAATGGATAGCCTGACTCGTCTGTGTGTCCCGGTGAGAACAGGTACCATCATGAAAACGTTCTTGAAAGCTGTTTCTGGGACATGGGAAAGATACGCTGTCCCGGCATTGTGGCTCGCTGATTCCTAGTCTGTACGTTACTGTAGCTCATGACAACACAGGACACGTCTGGAGTCAACGTCGTCCACTGACATCACTTTCAGGGATTCTTGAAGCAGAAGGTTATTTAAGTCATGCTCCGACTGCCAGTACGCTGTAAAAAGGATTTGCAACCGTAAAGAATTCAAAAAGGAGACCACACTATTTGGCTCTCTGGCCACTGTCCCGATATCCATATGTAGCTCTGATCCTAGTTTATTATTTTCTTTTCTGATGAGGAACCATTTGCAATGGTCTATTAATAGTGAGCGGGCTTTCTGGCCAGCAATTGCAGCAGAACCTCCGGCAAATGCAACAGAACCTCTAGCAAATGCAACAGAACCACCAGCAAATGCAACAGAACCACCACTGTTGCATTTGCGGGAGGTTTTGTTGCTGTTGTTGGAAGTTCTGCTGCAATTGCTGGAGGTTCTGGGGTTGAAGTCTAAATGCCAAGCTGCTGATGATATAGGGAGAGACTATGAGTGAGAGCTTCATAAATGAAAGGCATACCATGATAAATAATCATAGCCTCTGAGGAGCATCTACATGGGATGTTTCTGGTGGATGGCAGGTTAGAACACAGTCCCCAACTCTGACACAAGCCATATTTTTATATTTGCATTGTGCCATCCACATTCCCCTCAAAAGTGAAAGCCATCTCATACTTCCTTCAAGTGTATTCATAAATCAAAACTAGTAAAGGAATTACTGAAATGTCTTTCGAAGTTGTGGTGGAGTGGGCAGAGACGGAATACAGGGAGCCCTACTGCTACCATGCCATGGTGAGACCATCAGGCTCATTGATCAGCTTATGCTGAACTTTATCTGACACATGTGTAAATTTGGGACTTGTCACTGGATCTAATCTAGTATAAGAGAGGATGCCTGATGGTGCTCCACCTTATAACTTTGCAGTGTATTGGGACAATGGCAGGCTTTTGAAGAAAAATTTAAATCACCTGACCATAATGAAATATAATTATTTGATATAACCCCAAGTGCAAAAGAGCCTTGGGGATGGTCCTTGAAATGTCTATTGAGAGATGGGCTTATACTAACCCCTGATATACCCCAATACCTGTTTAGCTTCCTTGCAACGCAATCTCTACATCTAATTGTCTCAGATTACCCATTAGGCTATATATTTTTTGTAATTTTCAGATGATGTGGCCATTTGAAGGTTAAAATTTACTGTGCCATGTCGGTATTGGTCAATGATATATCAAAGAATGTTACTTTCAGTCACATATTTCTGGTATCACAGTAGTTGTGGTGATGGTTGTGGGACAGGGACAAGACCTATTACTGGTGTTTTTTTGAGACCAGGTTGGAGGAAATAGCTTTCTTAGATTCCTGGCTATGATGGTATGGGTGTTGGAAGGAATGAAGTCAATTTTTTCTGAAATAAGGATGTTCATGTCTCAAGTGTCTGTTGCAGAATTTACATTGGTACGAGGCCACAGTCCCTTTTGTCGTCGAACATTTGACCGTCAAGGAAACTCGACTAACATGTTAACATTGTGATGAAGTGTGTTTACACCTGTACGCATCATGTTGGGGTGTTGGAATAGTATATATACTAGATACCTAGATAGCAGAAAGCAATCTCAGTGTTTGCACGCAGTAGCGGGGCTAAACAGCTGTGTATTTACCTAGATAGCAGAAAGCAATCTAGGACGCATGATAAGTATTGTATCTAAGTAAACGTGTAAAGGTAATCTCACCTCAGTGTTTGCACGCAGTAGCGGGCTATTGAGGTGCACTAGCTATAGATACTAAGCTTTTAAGGTATCAACGTTCTATCTATGATCGTACATTGCGTATTACGGAGAGTAAAACAGGAAGTAACTAAATGGAAAGGCGTATATATTATATCGTGTGTACCTGCCTAGCTCGGTACTTCAGGTTAGGCTCCGAATATAGCGGGAGCGAGACTATATCATGCTTGCTAATCCAACATGGGCCTCTCTACGGAGTTGTTATTTGACCTTCTAATGACACTATGTCATCAAAGAAGTAATTATTACAAAACCTCCGACATTTTTTACAAACGAATATTTAAACTAGATTACGTCAATACACATTAACCAAAGTATCACAAGATGACAGCACCATCACCAACTAAGATCTACACACATTTATGCGAAATCAAACTCAGCAAAAGACCTTCTGTAAATGGCATACCAGGTGGTCCAAAGGAAGCACTAGCTGGTAGAAATTGGTGCACAAGTTGTAATGACTGTATTCGGTACACAAAAACACAAATCTGGCTGGTCGGAACAAGAGGGTGGAGGATTCGTGCAGACGTCTGCACAAAGCCCCGTTGGTTTCCCGATCAGACTCGTACACGAGGGGGAGTTTGTGCTGGACACAACACTCTACCGTGGGGACTAACCATTCCCGCAACATCCTTCAGCATGTTATGCAGTAATCTTAATGGAACGGACACATACCACAGCAACATAAGTCAAACTGGTCAGCGCAAGATGGAGGCGGGCTCGTGAAAAAGACAGCACACACACAAGAATAACGGCCAATCACGCTAGTACAGGTTTCTATAGTGTTACTACAAACAGTACTAGCTAGTGCGACGATCGAGAGAAGCTTTCGGACATGATGAAAGACAAATTCAATGAAAATTTTCTTCTCTTCCCTCTTTACCTTGTATAAGTCTTCATTTTTCAGAGTTTTCATTACAAGGCGGATTTTGATAAATTCGAGACGCTTCCTGACCTCTCTTAACTGCGACTCCCCGGTATCATCAATAGTGGTTACGGGAATCTGGTCTTTCCCTGATTTGTCTAATTTTGTCTTTTTGAAATACCCGTGTGATACGCACCACAATCCTTCACCATCATATCAATAATTAGTGTATTAGTGTAACATACACCACAGCTACCCTCTTTTGGAATTTTAATTTTAATTTATTTCTGTTCCAATATGTTACATCTGATTCTCGCCACGCTAACACATGGCAGGGATCTTCTCATTTGCAACGGGATATATTGCTCAATAACCGATTTCAAAAAAAGGCTGTTAAATGTAGCTATCATCTTCGCAAAATTTAATTTATATTTCTTTCTGTAGATTATTTTATCTTTTCTGAGGCGTAGACTCGGGTCACTCCGGTGTCTTCGGCTGGACCGCGTATCAGCTGGTCGTGAACGGCAATTACGCCAATTGATCGGCTATGTGTTAATGTGGGACTCGGCAATAAGGTCACATAGCCCACCAAACGCCTACGACATGCATGAGATAACTCCGCTGGACGACGGTGAAGATTAACTCCTCAAAGGTCCCGGTCGGCTACGCCAGTAGGTTACGACTCGCAGCAGAATAACACAAACATCACAAGGACAATTAGCGTTTATAAAATGCTCCAGGCGATGGAGATGTGACAAACTAGGCCATGATATGTGCCTACAGGGGACCGGTTATGTTGGCTATATTCAGGTGTCTGAATATCAGCGCGTGATATACCCGTTTAGCTTTCTTACAAAGCGACCTCTACATTCGATTTTCCCGGATCACCCATTAGGGTATATATTTTATAATGTACAGATAATGCCGCTATTTGAAGGTTAAAATGTTGCGCGTCACGTCTGGCTGGAATTTCAGTTTAAGTATCGGTCAACGATATCTCAAAGAATGCTATTTTCAGCCACATACTGCTTCCGACTCGGAGACACCCATTGATAGCTCCTTCTAACTATATATGACACCTATAATTAAAAACACACCTTCCATATTTGGATAATCTATAGCTATAATGGATACACAATAGGGCTGGGGTGGAAAGCCGTACAGCTGGGAGACAGTCGTGCCACGTTGTTATGGTATCCGGAGCTGAATGGTACAGTACGCTGATATTAAGCTGAATAGCATAATGATTTCATGATTTTGAAACTTACCACAGCAGCATAAGTCTGGCTGGTCAGAGCAGAGCAGGCGGGTTGATGCACAAGTTCATACAAACGCCTGTTGGCCGTCGTATCAACGCAGTAGTGGTGATGGTTGTGCAGGGAACACCCATCTACCACCGGTGTTTCCGTGGAATAAGCCTGAGGGAGTCATATTTACAAATATTTAAGCAAACGGCTCGTTGCGGTAGTAGGAGTCCGGCGCAGCCTGGGATGTCGGCGGCGTCACCCTACAAAATTCGAGGCAAGGAACCCCGCTTAGCAACCCAAGTATTTATAACACTTCGACGCGTTTACAGACACAGCCAATGCCACAGGAGGTAATAGGTGTTAAATAAATCTGGTGCTGTTCTTAGACCGAATAATTTTCCGTTTGACAGAGCAGGTGACGGGTAACTCGTTACAAACAGATGATTATTACAATACATGTCTCATCCGTTATATACCTAGTAACCGCTTTCTAAATATTCCCATATGGTTTGAGTCCCTGCAGCTCACATCCCCAATCCCAAAATTTAACAACAGGGTGACCGAGCGGTATGACATTTTGGAAATAGGGGGAATGTGTTCTTGTGTTCTTGTCCTTGCAGTGAACGGCCCCACTTCGGTGCTTCATAACCGCTTCCGAATCTGGCACATCCCCGGCCTGGACTGGAGCGTTCATTTCAGGTAGATACATTGATTGTAGTTTGGCTCTCTTGGATTCCTGTCTATGACGATATGGGGACTGGGGATGAACTCAAATTTTTCTGAAATGAGAATTTTCATCTCTCATATGTTTGTTGTGGAATCTCCATTGGTATGACGCCGCCAGAGTCCCTTTTGTCGTCGAACAATTGGCCGTCAAGGAAACTAAACCAACATATTAATGTGCGATGAAGCATGTTTACTGAAAGGCTGCTGTCTAATGCAGCCTTACATTGGCATCGGTCCAGACATTGATAGGACCGAACTGTATTCCTCGAGAACGGCGAGTACGATACACGATGATGACGGTAAGTAAAACGATATATGAAAAAACTACTATGCGCGTCTGTGATAACGTAATCACTATGTCGTAAGCCACCAGGCTTACATTTACTATGCGTGTCATGTTGGGGTAATCTACAGAGTTGTTAATTGACATGGCCTACGATTAAGTAAATCTCAGATACTCTCGCTAACCAGATATTCCATCTCATATATAGCGAAGAATCATCATGTCTACAAGTGTCACTTGGTGAGAATTGCGACCTTTTGCAGTCGTCCGAGGTGCTCAGACTTGAAATGATCATAACATTACGCCTTAGATTCAAATTGTCTTTCATAACCTGAATTGTCGTGTTTAATTATTGACTTGATGTAGTGCATTAAAGTAAGAGAATCGCTAATTTCGCTGGCCAATTGCTCTCATTCAAGATTGTGCCACAATGCCGGGACAGCGTATCTTTCCCATGTCCCAGAAACAGCTTTCCAGAGCGATTTCATGATGGTCCCTGTTCTCACCGGTACACACAAACGAGGCAGGCTATCCATTGAGTTTACAAACGCAAAATCATACTTTTTCCGACACTGTCGGGCACAAGGGCATGTTAGCGTTTCTCTTCCGCACTACATCTTTTATTAACAATAAGCATTCCAGAAATCCGAGAGTGATTTCAACTGATATCTCCATGTAATTAAATAAGTAACCATAAAAAAATCCGCAACATTCCTTACAAACGAGTATTTAAACCAGATTACGAGCCAACTGAATACCTGTTAACCAAAGTATTATAGAGGAAGACACCATCATTGAATATGATCTATACATTTACGCGAAATTAAAATCAGCAAAGACCTTTTGCAAATGGCATACCAGATACAAAGGGAGCACTAGGCAGTAGAAATAGGTGCACAAGTTGTAGTGACCGTATTCGGAATACAGCAACACAAGTCTGGCTGGTCGGAACAATAGGGTGGAGGATTCGTGCAGACATCTGCACAAAGTCCCGTTGGTTTCCCGATCAGACTAGTACAGGTCTTTGTAGTAGGGTGAGTTTGTCTCTTTGTTGGAGGGGGAGTTTGTGTCGCACACGGCACTTTAACCGTCGTGGGGACTGAGCCAACACCATTCAGTATGCGATACAACAATATTAATGAAGCTGACACATACCACAGCAACACAAGTCGGGGGCGTCGGCGCAAGATGGAGGCGGGCTCGTGCAAACGTCAGCGCACACACCAGAATGACCGCCAATTACGCTAGTACAGGTCTTCGTGGGGTTACTGGAGACAATGCTAGCTAGCGCGACGATGGAGAGAAGCTTTAGGGCCAACATGGTGAAAGGCAAGTTCAATGAATGTTCGTTTCCTGTCCTTGGTTCATCCTTTATAAGTCTTCAGTTCGCGGAGTGTTCGTTTCAGCGGGCTTTTGGTAAATCCGAAGCCCTCCCTGACCCATTTGCGACTCCCCGGGATCATCAATGGTGATTACGAATACCTGTTTTCGCTGATTCCCCTAATTTGTCTTTGCATCACGGTGCGATGCACACGGTGAGCCGCCTATCCCTGCCCCCAACCCGTTCCTTACGAAGCATTCATGAGGTTTGTTTCGGACTTCTCTGTTTTCCGCAACCCCATCGAGTCATTGCGGCGGTAGCGGCACTACGACAGGTGTACTGACGCACTTGTCAATGTCTATGTCAAAGGGGGCTGCAGCAACTGGGTTACGGGAGACGATTATCTAAGATTATTGTGATATTGCACTGGCGCAAGGCCATTTGAAACGACAATGACCGGTTACCCCCTACCATTATTTCAACTGCTCATTAGACCCTTTTAGGTGTTCTCTGGTACATCTCGGAGCGCATAATATCGCGTTACATTGCCCTTACTAAACTTGGCCTCGATGATGACATGTTTTCGAAATTAACCGCTCGCTGTTTCCTAGTCTGCACGTTAATGTGGCTCTTGACAACACAAGACACGTCTGGAGTCAACGTCGTCCACTGACATCACGTTCAGGAAGTCTTGACGCAGAAGGATATTTAAGTCAGGCTTAGACCGCCAGTACGCTGTAAAAAAGATTTTGCAACCGTAAAACATTTAAAAAGGAGACCACACTATTTGACTCTCTGGGCCACTGTCCCGATATCGATATGTAGGTCTGATCCTAGTTTATTATTATCTTATCTGATGAGGAACCATTTGCAATGGTCTATTAATAGTGAGCGGGCTTTCTTGCACGCCAGAGTATAAACAAGCGCAATCCGAGGAAATTTGTGATCTAGGCACTCCTTCCCACTGCCCCACCCTGTCCATAGTTAAAACAACCGGTAACATAAACTTACGTCGGCAAGCTCCGCTCCCGACCCCCAGGGCAGCCGAGGCGCGCCCGGCCCGCTCCCAGCAATGGCAGCTGACGTTGTCGAGCGATCCTAGAATTGACGTGCTAAAATAAATTGCCTTCCTGTAATTCATTGCATTAGTTGAATGGTGCAGTAAACGAGATAATTGCATTACATCAGCTTATCGGAAGTACTCATCTAAGCGGCGGCGGCCGTTGTGTCGGGCCTTTTTGATGGTAAATAGTTTGTAATGGGAGCGCTGCTAAAGAAACACACCTTTTATCAATAATTGTGCAAACTTTTTTTCCTTTCTACCTTATAAAACTAAGTCATCATATTTCTCCTCAAGCTTGTTGGATATTGAAGATTGGGTTAAGGAGAGCTTGAGACCATCCGGGGATGTTCGACCGGATTTGTAAGCGTCTTTACAAGGATAAAATGGTATATAAGCGCTGGGAGGAAGAAGTCCCTATTCTCCGGGCTCCGCAATATCGAGGAGTCTCGTAGACTAGGAGGAGGAGCCATCCGAATCAACAGTTCATTTACCGATGACCGGTCTTGTGAACAGCACCGATTATTTCAACATTGCTGTCCATTCATCGTGGCCTTGTTCTTTTCTTGCTTGACAAATACTCAAACACAGGGCTGCGTGCGGCGTTTGCAGAGGAGTTTGCGCTCCGCTGTTTTGCGACGTTTTTAGCGCTTTCTTATAGTAAACAACGTACGATGGGCCTCACCGCAGACTGGGGGCAGAAATGAGGGGGACGCTATTTATTAATTTTTGGACAGGTTGAATACAGCCTGACGTTCTGTAATCAAATACGTGAAAGAATGGATTTAATAATAAATATTTCCGATGAGAAATTATGAACAATATTGAGTAGATGAGAAGGGAAGAGGACGCAATGCCGACATGACTGACAGGGAGATGAGTGACAATAACTAAGGTAAACACTGAAAACAACTCAGAAAACGAGGACACGTGGATCAAGCCGCGCTAACGAACCTTGATATCTACAACGTTACGGAAAAGGTCTGTCTGTCCAAGCAAATACGAATGTTGCTTAATGGAGTCCGTGATCTACGCGAAACAAGCCAATAGATGTAGGCAAACTTTCATAAATCACGTTGCAAGATAACCTCGCTTTGTCCATTTCTTTCCTCTTATTAACAAGCTCTCCTCTTGGCCCTTTCTAGCGCTCCGCTCGTGCCCGACCTGGCTGATACTGGTTCTTCTGGGAACTGGATGAAATAATGCGTCAAATTTGCAATGATGTACGATGGCAGCATGTAGCGCGGCTTTTTTCTCATTCTTCCCGGTACCTTCAAATTCGACTCAAGTTCATCCATCTCACTTTCTTGTCCTTCACTGACTGAGTTCTGAGACCCTCATATGGACGCTCACTGATTTAATAAAACGTGAAATTATAGCGTAAGAAACATGTATGTGATGTGAAAATGGACCTTATCGGGAAATGACATTGCTGTCTGGAATAACATTCCTCATCCATTGATCACATCGACAACGCCAATCGGACTCGAACTTTCTCGGGGACTGGATGGTCAGAAGGGAAAATAACCGGCGGAGGGGGGGGGGGGGGGGGGGTGACTGAATCGCAACCGCTCAACTTGGAGCAGAAGTACGAGAGCCCGCAGCGATAGCGATAGATAACTCACTCATTGGCATTGGTACTGATCAAAGAAGAGGATACATACGCTCATATTTATGAAAAGTATCTGATCGTAACTGGTGGCGTGCCAGTGGTAAAAGAAAAGGAGATGGTGTGATAGATACTATTTAGTCATGCTAGTTTCCTTCTGACCACCCTGAGTCTGCACAAGAGTCCAAGTCTGGCCTCATTAGTGTTGTCTATGTGATCAATGGACGTGGGATGTTATTCCAGACAGTAGTGACAGTTCTCGTCAAGCAATTAAGTCCATTTTCACGTCACATACATGTTCATTGTGCTATAATTTCACGTTTATTAGATCAGTGAGCGTCCATATGAGGGTCTCAGCACTCAGTCAGTGAAGGACAAGAAAGTGAGATGGATGAACTTGAGTCGAATTTGAAGGTACCGGGAAGAATGAGAAAAAAGCCGCGCTACATGCTGCCATCGTACATCATTGCAAATTTGACGCATTATTTCATCCAGTTCCCAGAAGAACCAGTATCAGCCAGGTCGGGCACGAGCGGAGCGCTAGAAAGGGCCAAGAGGAGAGCTTGTTAATAAGAGGAAAGAAATGGACAAAGCGAGGTTATCTTGCAACGTGATTTATGAAAGTTTGCCTACATCTATTGGCTTGTTTCGCGTAGATCACGGACTCCATTGAGCGACATTCTTATTTGCTTGGACAGACAGATCTTTTCCGTAACGTTGTAGATATCAAGGTTCGTTAGCACGGCTTGATCCACGTGCCTGAGTTGTTTTCAGTGTGTCCGTGATCCCGAGTACGTGGACGCACAACTCAAGCCAAAAGGGCGTGAACAGAAAATGGCCACGCAAGTACTTGTCTGTTGTGTTTTGCACGTATTGCACGTATTCGATGTGACTACGCCCGTCTGCCCCTACAACGCCGAAAATGATAGCGCCATCGCAAAAGCGAGAACGAGGAAGATGAGGAAATGCTATAAGATGGACTCGAGAGTTTGTAGGCTGCTATCTCAGATGTTCGAAGTCTGCCAACGTCTTACGAGATGTGTTACCGAAGCTACTCCATTGACGAGTATTACAAGGAAGCGATGCGTATTAGCCCAAAGACCGAGAGTGCACCGAATCGACTGGAACCCCCAAAGCAAGCCATGGTGTAAGTCTGAACTAATATATCATCCCATTGAACTGACTCTGAGGCATCCCATAGTCATTATTGCCAATTCTTATGTCAGAAGGTGATTCACTGACTGACATATTGATTGATACAAGTACTTCATTACAGGCTTATTAAACCCTTGTATTTTGTGCATTTACAATAAGCCAACTTTTACTATTTTTAATACACATATCTGGCTGAACATAGTAGGAGGGAGAGGTTGCTCACAAGGAGGAATGTAGCCGACATACTTCGATAATTGGAGTAAGCGTGACTTCATGGGCAATTAGTGAAAGTTGTCGAGGCACATATACGGGAAAATTTTTATGATGCCCCATTCCGTCTGTCCTAGAGCTGACGGATGTTATTCACGCAGGGATACGGCACATGAGGTCCCTGGTGAATATATCCAGAACAAGACTGCGGAGGAGCTCAAGACGTATGCTAAGGTCTTCCGGAAGCAGTCGCGTGATTTGGAAGGCTGTAGGAGTATCCTAATGTACTGCCCCCAATACCCCACCAGATTACCGAAGCACTATCTGTAGATTTCCAATGTATCGAGCAATTTATTCTCAGAGGTGAAGCCCGCTGTGAAAGAAAGACAATTTCGAGGCTGGAGTACTCCTGGACGAAAGGATTGAATCGGTCCGGTTCTGAATGCAAGAAATTGAGCTTGACAACCCTTCACGAAAAGAGAAGGTGTGCCATGACGAATTGCAGGCCGCTGTCTCCTTTACTGGTTGAAGTGCTATTGAGTTACGAGCCAAGACGTGCATGAAGGTATTAGGAAGGACATCACCGTCGTCTGGTGCGCGAGCCTGAGCAGACTTGATTATTTCTATAACATTCAAAGGCATTTTTTATTATTAATGCAGCAAATATATTTATATGGCATTGGGGTAGGAGATCTGTTTTACTATAAAAGAATGCTAAGACGTCATGAAATCACGGGAGTGCCAACTCATCATTATAGAACACTCGCTCTTTCTTTGTGATTCTTTGTCGGCAGCAAAAAAAGAAAAAGCCCCCGATGAATGGACAATTGTGTTGAAATAATTGGTGATCCTCACAAGACCAAGAGATTTTCCATTGACGGAGTAGATGACGGCAACTCGTTACAAGGGCTAAATGCCACAATATACGGCCCACCCTTACATACCCAGTACAGTCGCTTACAGATCATCCCTGGATGGTCTCCAGCTCGCAAACCTAATTATCGTTATCCAACAAGCTGAAGGAGAATTTGGGAGAAGGATGATAATAGAATTTTACAAAATAGAGGGAAGAAAGATTTCCACAATAATTGATGGAAGGTGTGCTTCTTCAGCAGCGCTCACATTGCAAACACTTTGATTCCTATGGACCGATGGTGTATGTTAAAAAATAAGAGCATATTGACAGTGCGAGCATCATGTCTCACCATTGCATCAATCTATAAGCGCCAACACGAGATATGTCCTATTTGGCTCTGTTTGTCTTTTTTTTTTTTTCCCTCGGCCGTTTATGTCCTTCGTGCGACTGAGCTAGTTTTTGATAAATAATTATGTCATTTACTACCATTCAATTAATACGATGAATTACATGAAGGCAATTTGTTTAGCACATCAATGCCAGGATCGCTCGGCAACGTGGGCTGGCATCCCGGGCGCGCTCGGGTCGGGAGCGGAGCTTGCCGATATAAGTTCTTTAACGATGTGAAATGGGGAGGGGTGCCTGAACCACAAATTTCCTCGAATACTTGTTTATGTACTCTGGCGTACACGAAAGCCCGTTATCAGACTAGGAACCAGCTGAATTCAGCGGTCACTTTCGAAAACGTCATCATCAAAACCAGATATAACACGATATTTTCCCCTCAAAAGGCACCCGAGACCTCGACAAGGATCAACAGGCAGTTGAAATACCAGTAGGGGTCAACCAGGCAATCGAAGTATGTCCCCGGGGATCAACGGGCAGTCGAAGTAGGGGTCAACCGTGTAGTTGAAGTAAGCTCGGGGTCAACCAGCAGCTGTCGTTTCAAGTAGCCTGCGGCAATGCAGTATGGCCTTCGAGTCCCGTAATCTTAATGCGCCTCTAACGTTGCCGTAGGGTCGTTAGCGCTAATGGCTCGATGTATTACTGGAAGGAGAGAAGTCTGAAGCAAAGTACATGGATGCTTCCTAAGGAACGGCTGGGCGGCAGGGACACGGAGTCCCCGTGAACATCGCAAGAGCGTTATAAAAAGATAAAATTAGACAAACCAGCGAAATGCTGGTATTTCGGTAATCACTATTGATGATACCAGGGGAGTCGCAATTAGAATGGGAGCGCTTCGAGTTTACCAAAGGGCACGTTGTACGAAGACTCCGCAACATGAAGACTTATAAAGGGTGAACAAGGGAAGAGAAGAGAATGTTCTGTTGTTGAACTTGCCTTTCATCATGTTGGTCTTAAAGCTTCTCTCAGTCGTCGCGCTAGCTAGTATTGTTTCTAGTCACCTTACAAAAACCTGCACCAGTGTGATTAGCCATCACTCTGGCGTGTGCTCTGACGCTTGCACGAGCCCGCCTCCATCTTGCGCTGATCAGCCCGAGATATGTTGCTGTGGTATGTGTCTGCTTCATTAGCATCGCTGCATAGTATATTGAAGGGTGTTGCGGAAACGCTTAGTCCCCACGACGGTTAAAGTGTCGTGTCCAACACAAACTCCCCCTCCTACAAAGAGCTGTACGAGTCTGATTGGGGCTCCAACGGGACTTTGTGCAGACGTCTGTACGGATCCTCCACCCTATTGTTCCGACCAGCCAGCTTTGTGTTGTTGTATTCCGAATACGGTCACTACAACCTGTGCACCTATTCCTACCGCCTAGTGCTTCCTTTGTAGCTGGTACGCCATTTACAGAAGGTCTTTTGTTGATTTTGATTTTGCGTAGATGCGTAGATTGTCGTCAATGATTGTGTCTTCATCTATGATACTTTGGTTAATGGATCTTTTCGGGTAATTTGGATGAAATATTATTTGTAAAGAAAGCCGAGTTTATAATAATTACTTCTTCCGTGACATGGAGACGTCAGATAATGCCAAATGGTTCCCCAAATGCTTACTTTTAATCAAAGTTATAGTGCATGAGAGAATGCCGATGTACCCCGACCAGTGTCGGACAAGATATGACACTGCGCTTGTAAACTCAATAGATAGCCTGACTCGTTTGTTGTGTGTCCCGGAGAGAACAGGGACCATCATGAAGATCGCGCCAGAGAGCTGTTCCTGGAACATATGAAAGATGCGCTGTCCCGGCACAATCTCAAAATGGAAGCAATTGGCCATTGAAATTAATGATGCTCCACTTTGATGCATTGCATCAAGCCAATAATTAAACATGAAAAGTCAAGTTATGGGATAATATTTTGAATCCAAGTGAAAAGTTATGATCATTTGCAGCACCTTGGACGATTGTATAATGCCGTGAAAGAGTTGTAAAACGACAATTGTAAAATAATGATTCTTTGCTATGTATGATATGGATTTTGTTTTTAAGGAGGGACATGTCCGGAATGGCCGTCTTGCCTTCCCAGCTGGAATATCTGAGAATCTGAGAATTATTTACAAGCGCGCTGGGGGCAAACAGCTCTCTAGAGTGCTCGAACATGACACGTATAGGTGTAAACATACGCTAGACGCTTCATCAGTGATATGTTGGTGGAGTTTGCTTGAGGGCCAAGTGTTCGACGACAAAAAGGACTATGAACCCATACCACTTTCAGTGTAGATTCCGCAGCAGACGTTTGAGAGATGAAAAGCCTCGTTTCCGAAAATTTGACTTCATCCTCGCCGATATCGTAATAGATAGCAATCCAAGAAGGCTATCAGGTGCAATAAATGTATATAGCTAAGACCACTGGTTGAAGGCTCCAGCCTGGGGATGTGTCATATTCATAAACGATTATAAAGCTCAGAGTCAGGCCGTTCAATGGCAAAGACTCGAGCACATCTCTTCTATTTCTGAAATATAATACCGCTCGGTGGCTTATTAAATCTTGTGATAATTATTAGCTATGCTTGTGGACGCGTCGAAGTGTTACAAATACTTCGGTTGAGGGCTCCTTGCCTCGAATGATGTAGGGTGGCGCCGTTGACATGTTGGGCTGGACCCCTGGTGCTGTAGTGACTTATTAACCTGCTTCCCTAATTCCACGGACGCACCAATGGTAGGGTGGTTTCCCCTACCCGCAACTATCACCACAACTGCTTTGATACCATGGCCAACAGGGGTTTGCACAAAATTATGCACTAGCCTTCCTCCACTCTGTTCCTATCATCCAGACTTACACTGCTGCAGTAAGTCTCAAAATTAAAAATTATCATGCTATTCAAATCAATATCAACGTATCATACCTTTAGCTCCGGATATTATAACTGTGTATCCTTATAGCCACAGATTGGCCAAATATAGCACGTGTACCTTTGGCCGTTGATGTCATATGTAGTTGAAAGGAACCATCAATGGACATCACTGATGAAATGTGTGAACTAGAATAGCTTTCTTTGACGTCTCGTTTCCAATAACTGCATCATCTTAATATCACATAAGAAATAGCCTAATGGATCATCTGGGACAACTGAATGTAGAGATCGCTTTGCAAGAAAGCTAAACGGGTAAGTCGGGGTATATCATGGGCCGCCGCAACCATCATAAGGACATATTTCAATAGGTATATTGTATCAATCTCTCACAATTGTCGGACTAGTCTTCTCTTCGTTGTATCAGCTCTCATCTGCTTATCCGATGTGACCTCGAGCTGATGCTACTTTCTTCAAATTTGTATTCTACGAGCTGGGTGTACAATTCAAGTCTTGGACTTGTAAGCTATCGTGTATCATCAAAAGAGAAGAAAGACGGGCCAGCTTACATTTCCATATCTTCAATCATAATTTTTATGACCTCAGTTTAAATCAGGAGGTATATTATTTAGAATGAAGAAGCTACAACTGATATCATTTTTTCCCTCGTTAGACGATGGCTGCATACCGTCCTTTTATACCTACTGTAAGGGTTGATTGTTATGTATATGTCGCTGTTGAGAGATTTATTATCAGTAAATATTATAGAGCAAACATGAAGGTCAGACATCCTCTCAGTCCTGGGTAGGATCTGTGGACACCATCCCAAGAATGTTCCAAAAGGAATCCCCCATCAACGTGACTAGTCTACAGAAAAAACATTGAATGGATAACTCAACATTCCACCAAAAATTTACAAAGCACGGAAAACAAAAATCTACCCGTAAATTGATGTAGGGATTTACCGCGAGTGCCAATACCCAATATCTCATTTTGCCGTCACCATATACGGCCTCAACTCAAACTCCCCGACGTTACAGTGACGGGCCGTATATCCGGTGCCGTACATGGATACGCTGACGGCGCCGAATCGCCCATCCGAGTTCCTGGCCTCCCAGTTTGATCGGCTCTTCCAGAGTCAGACGCCACAAAACTATCGGGGTGCTGTTATGCATTGTTGGCGTGATTTACAACAGAGTATGAAGATAATACTAAACTTCATCAACAAAAGAAGGCCATTGAAAGGCCCGCGGGGAACGGTATGTTGTTAGCCATAGTCAAACGTAGTTACGAATCTGACCATTTTGTCTTTTGTGCTTCAGCTGACCCCACAGATATATAAATGTCGCGTCTGGCATCACCTAATTCTGGGGAGGTATACCCGCGAAAAAGTTGCGGGGAAAGGGTGGGTACGGAGAATGGATTACACTGTGTTTGATTCGTTTCCTGTTATATGTCGGCTCATGTATAATACAAGTATGGTGTATCCTCGATGGGCGTGGTAGGGCTTAGGTTTATCTCTCTAAGGGCATCCGTTTGAACGAGCAACAAAACGGAAACTATTCACATAAAGAATAATTAATGCTCATAGATACCATGCGATGGCAAACGCCTACAACGCAATACTGTTGAAATTGCAAGCCGTTGAAGCCCTTAAGAATGTCTCACTAAGGCATATGAATTCCGCGGTAGCGTTACCCTTCTATTTGATTTTACTCCGCCTTCTTAACAGACTCGCCTACAACCACCTAAACCAACAATAAATAACAGTAGATTCTCTCCCCTACACCTGAGCACTTATGACGGATCGCTATGGCCCTCGGCATCAGTGTAAGAGGAACACCGAACTACGGGACGCACATCATGTTCTGAATCTAATACGTCTAGGCCTGACTGATGTCGACGCAAAGACTGCAGCTGACGAAAAGCAGATTGGCGAAGCCGACTACCGCAAATGCGCCCAAAGTGCGCGAGTTGGTATTTGGAGTTCTCTCTCTCTCCCCATCCATCACAGCCATAGTATGCTATTTTTCTCAATCATCTCCGCCCAACGCCAGCATGGCTATACATGGTCGGATTAAATCACTATCAGCATGTTGTAATGGATTGCCTGGGACATGAATGAAAAACAGTGGCTTCGGGCCTCTTTTACCCCCCCCCCCTTTCGAGGTACGCTCTACTGTTATTATATATGAAATATCTCGGGAGTTTGAAGTTAATCTAATTTGAATCGAGAATGACGCTCAATACCCTGTTAGAGAGTGACTTGAAATTTCACAACCTATTGCGTGCCTCGTTTATCAACCTTTTTAATATCTTGACCGTGGCACTGTTTTGGAAAGGCGGGACTTGGGAGGACTAGTGTGTCGTGTCAGTAGTAGAACGGACCGGAGGGTTATGTTGACTCCGGTTTAAGGTGCACATTCTTTAATGAACGTCCGGGTCTTGTGTAATGGTGATATACAGTCTCAGAAAGATATTCCAATTGTAATAAAGCGAATTGATTGTGAACTTGCGTAATATACTTATTTCAGTTAAGTGGTCGTCTAACCCTACTAGTAAATAGAATCCGCGGCCCACCGCCAAAGAAATGATTTAGTTTATTTGTGCAGCATTGAAGGTTGGCGACGATAACTTCTAATGATAAATACATTATTTAATTGATAGCTGCATTGTGCTCCATGGACGATAAGTGATCATCTATGGGATTTCCTTGTTCACCTTGAAGCTTCTGTAATTCTGGTCCCCGTCGAACTCCATCATTGCGGGAACTCGACGCATGTTGAACATCCCATATTCTAAACACAGCGTCAAGGGTTGATTGAGTATAAAAGCACAGAGAAGAGGGATTTCGATCGTCCAATGGTATATCCCATGAAAGCCAACTCTACAAATCTGACTAGGATTACAATTACTTTATGTGAAAGCATGAATCAATGTATTTAATGAAAGTCCGGATTATAAAGGGACCTTATGTATGTGGAAGATGATGAAAGCGTCCTGGGTCTGGCTGCATCAAAACATCCCTGGGTGTTCACAATCCCGTGGCCGCCCAAGCGACACCCAATCCAACTGCAACCACCACCCCCTTCCGTTTTATACCCATTCCCTGAGCACCATTGGTGGTGGTGTTGTTCGAGTTTGGGATACCCGGAATGCTATTGGAGTCCGTATTGTCGAACGGATTTGATGAGGTGCTCGTACTAGATGGGGCTGCGATAGACGGTCGGCTTGCTGTCGAATCCAAGGAGGGTGAAACCCTGAAAAAGTCAAGCTTAATTTAGAAATTGCCATTATGGGAAGAGGAACATACGAAGTAAATGCCGAGGGTGGTGGGGAAGTTGAAAAGGAGGCAGAAGGGAAGTTAGCGGTGGAAGATGGGGAATTTGATACTTGTGTTTGTGTTTGCGTTTTTGTGTGGGTGTGAGTATGGTGCCCGTCGTCCCCGTCGTCCCCGTCCCCGTCACTATCACTGTCACTGTCACTGTCACTATCACTATCACTGTCGCTATCGCTATCCCCATCCTGGTCGTCGGAATCGCCGTTGTCCCTCTTTTGGACATTAATCTCGGACTTGTTATCGAAAGCAGAAATAGAATCAGGATGGGAGATGGTATTGGCTTCAGGGTTCGGCACAGTAACGACCCCTCCTCCTTTATCGCACTGGTGACCATTCGGGCAGCAGCCATTTGTGACGCAGTATGTTCTGTAAATGTATTAATCTTAGTTGGTTACATCAAACAACTACTTATTGCTAGAGATACTCACCCGACGCCGCAACAACCTTGGTTGTCGGCTTCACAAGAAAAGAGATGAATAATGTTGATTCGGGACAAGTCTCAAGTGCTTACCGCATCGCTCCTGACTGACCATGCAGCATCCATCTAATACACAGAATTGACCCTGAGCACAGTATCCTATTATAAAAATAAGTTTAGACCTTATGTAGAAAAAAAGAGGAGAGAAAATCAAGATTGGACATTGCATACCTGCGCCCCCATCACACTGCACATTGTCATTTCTCCCATTCAACAACTCCCTGATCGCACTAGCCCGCGCACTATGACCCGGGTATGTCCTCGGAAAAAGGACTCGATTCGAGATTCCCTTCGGGTGACGTGGTACCACGATCGTTCGTGCTTTTGCTATCCCGAGTAGGACGTACAGCAAGCAGCCCAAGAAAGCGCAGGCCGAAATCATAGTGGCAATATATAATTATGGGAAGCAAGTGTAAGCAGGGGGTGGGTTCACGTTCACTTGTCTACTATCGCAGTAACAATTTTGAGTTTTTAAATCACATTAAATGCGATGCTGCGGCACTCCGAGAACAAGCAGCTCCGATAATTGTATTGTCCGTCCGATAGGTCATCAGATTAATCAGAATCATAGTAAACTTCTGACCGAAACGTGTGGAACGGAGAGCGGAATGCCAATTCATTATATACGACGGAGAAGGAGCCGCCCACGGAGTGACGCGAAGGGTATGCCTAAAGCCTGAATCAAGCGCGCGACGTGGCAAGAACGCATGCTTCTCGCATTCAACTGCTACAAAATAGTTGCAACATGGTTTTCACACAGCCTATGAGATATTTCGGCGTCCACAATTTTAAGATGACAATAAGACATCCGATAATTTCTTACAATAATATCTCTCTCACATAACCAGATATGCCAGCTGTTTTAAAAAAAGGACCAGAGTCAATATCTGCAAGCGGACTTTCATGAACCAGTGGAAAAATCTGACATTTATTTAAACTGAATGATAAATGCCAATAAATGTTTGTTTGCCGTATATCTGACGTAATTACACATAAACATTGAGATTGTCTGGTTCTGCCGAACTCTTCTTACGAATATGTTCCGTACACAACTAAAGCCGCCTCAGATATAATAAACATACAAGAATACAGCGGAGTGGTATTAGTGATCTCCGGTCAACAGAAAAAACGGTCCGTTAAAGGCTGCGAGTAGGACACTCGAAAATCTTATCAACTGGCACTCTGCTCTGGATAAAAATAGACGAGCTTCGTTAAGGCGAAATTAGACAAAGCGTCAAAACAATACTAGTACATTCACGAGCCACAACAGCCCGATGTTCCGAAGTAGAGAGAGAATACAAGCTTAGAGGTAAATGGTAGAAGACTCGGCTAATCAGACTAAATTCCTCTCTACAGCATTGCTTGAGATAGAGCAAGGATATAGCCCTCATTTCTCTTTTAGATCTACGTCCGTTGATAAGTCAGGACTCATTCCATCCACCAGCCATTTCACCAGTAGCATTATCAGTAGCTCTCGCACGCAGACCCTGGCTAGATACATACACCTTCGTAGGACCAACGCCAGCTCCCTGGGGACGCAGCTCAATCTCGTCGTGATCAGGGAGCGGCAAAATTTGCGGCGGGAGTGGGAGGAGCTCTCCGGATGCGAAAAGGTGCTGCCGTTTCTCAAGATCATGTGCCCACATCGCTGCACCGATACGATTACTGATGCGGAAGCCGAGACCGACGATGGGGAAGCCTTCGAGGAGAGAGGCCGTAAAGCCAAAGACTAAATGGCATTATATGTTAATTGGGGATGATTATAGGGCATGATATGGTAAGGAAGGATCATATGGATGTTAGTGGGACAGAACAAACCTCTATAGCCCCATTTACGTTCTTCCATGAATAGTGCAATTTGGTGAGGGGTCATTTTTTTGGATGAGAAGTAGGATCGGTGCAGATAACGTGCAGTGCCAATGGATTTTAGCCATGATGATATGAGGATTCCGACGAATGGGTATAAATCAAGCGGGGCCAGCAATACTTACATAGTACAAATTAGCCAATACGCCACACATGCGTGAAAAAGACTACGGCACCTTTGCGAATAACAATTCTAGTAATTCTATTACTGACCCATTTATGCCACCATTTTCCTCCTTCAACGACTTGCGGCGGCACCTGCCATTCCTCTACATAAGGGCCCCAGAAATCGGGGCCTTTGCCTCGCGATTGAACGGTTAGATCCCAAGCTCTGTCCGCTGCGGTGCGAAGATTTCGTGAGAGGAAGAAGGTGAGAATCATATTTACTTGTGAGGATAGGAACATCACAGTCGCATCTGAAAGATGGAAATGTAAATAAATAATGGATCATTAGCCTGACGACAAACATGTCACGATGTCAAATGGGACACTGTAGCCAAATATTGTGTCATGTGAGAGACCCGTTACTCGCGGAGAACTACATCAGCTCCGGCTTCAGTCTTCAAACGGCCACTGCCATAACATGGGAGCAATTACGCACTTGATAAGGAAAAACCGCACAAAACCCCGTTGAATTTTAAACGTCAGCACCGTCTACAGGACAATTACAGACCAAATATCAATAAGAAAATTCAAAATTTCAACAAACTAGGAATATTACTCACCCACCCAAGTCCAACAATAATTCCGCGCTGTGCACCATGCCTCACTTTATCCCAAATTGGGCGAAATAGCTTTGGATCGGTTAAAAGACGATATATACCTACCGCGGCATATAAAGGCGGAAAATTAAGCCTCGATTCTCGAGTGTTGAAGGAGGGATCGGAGACGAAGGGTGGTCGCGGCGAGGAAGACATGATTGGTGGTTAATGGTTCCAGCGAGCCGAAAGCCGAGAGCCGCGGCCGCAAAATTAAAAACGGAGCCGAAGTCCTCTCGGCTCATTCTCCAAGCAGGCAACAACACTAAAGTGGTCCATACGGCTCGCCATGGGCGAGACTTTAGACTGGTTCATTTTTTAGGTGTCGAAAGAATAATGGTTGTGAAAATCCAAGATAAGCATGTTGTGATGCGTAAATTACATTGTCCAAGAAACACGGCGCGTCTCATTTGGTCAACTAACTATCTTTCTAATAGATTCCTACAAATCTCATGCCTGAAACCGTTTCAGTACCTTGCCTCCAGTCGCTCCATAAAGTATACCCCTACCTACAATAAAGGCACCTGTTAGTACATAAATCGGGTAGAAATATGCCACAAATTCAGATACACTGGAGGCACCCCAAGATTTTTGGAGTTGCAAAACCTTCAAAAAATCTTGCTATTTGGCCAAATTTGCTAAGCATTCTTTGAACTGAAAAACTGTTCGAAAATCTTGAGTTTTAGTAGGTTTTTCTGAGGACAAAAATTGTATCTGAAAACCCTAAAGATGTTGATCAGGAAATTCTAAGGAAACATTGTTGGAAATAGCCTATTTTCTGTGGATTTTCTAAATGGGGAAATTCTTAAAAAACCCTGGGTTTTGTTAGGTTTTTCCACCCAACAGATTTCTATAAAAACTGTAATAATTTGCCTAGAGAAATCAATTGAAAACAACATATTTCTGCTCAATTTTTCTGCTCAGGGAATTGGGTGAAGACTATAATTTTTTACCAGGAAAATCTTGTGCCAAGACAATGTTTTGTTAATGTTTTGTCAAGGGGAAAACCCATAATGAAATTGACAATTTAATTATATGGGAAATCATTGAATAATGATAGATTTCAATAAGATTTTCCTTGGCCACAAACACTATGGAAATTCAAAAAATGTGTTGGTGAAATCTTGAAGAAATTAACAATTTCACATGAGTTTCTTAAAGGTTTTTCAAGATGAGAAACCTTGAACTGATTTTTCCTGATTGAGCATGATTCACAAATATTTAAGAGGATTGTTTTAGATTCAGGTAGATTCTTTTAGATTCAGATAGATTCTTTTAGATTCAGATAGAGTCTTTTAGATTCAGATAGATTCAGATAGATTCAGATAGATTCAGATAGATTCTTTTAGATTCAGATAGATTCTTTTGGATTCAGATAGATTCTTTTAGATTCAGATAGATTCTTTTAGATTCACATAGATTCTTTTAGATTCACATAGATTCTTTTAGATTCAGATAGATTCAGATAGATTCAGATAGATTCACATAGATTCACATAGATTCAGAGAGATTCAGATAGATTCTTTTGGATTCAGATAGATTATTTTAGATTCAGGTAGATTCTCTTAGATTCAGATAAATTCTTTGAGATTCAGATAGATTCTTTTAGATTCAGGTAGATTCTTTTAGATTCACATAGATTCAGATAGATTGTTTGAGATTCAGATAGATTCTTTTAGATTCTTTTAGATGCACCCTAAACCATAAAAGAATCTATGTGAATCTAAAAGAGTCTATGTGAATCTAAGAGAATCTATGTATCTGAATCTATGTGAATCTATGTGAATCTATGTGAATCTATGTGAATCTATGTGAATCTATCTGAATCTCAAACAATCTATCTGAATCTATGTGAATCTAAAAGGATCTTTGTGAATCTATCTGAATCTATCTGAATCTAAAAGAATCTACCTGAATCTAAAAGAATCTATGTGAATCTAAAAGAATCTATCTGAATCTATGTGAATCTAAAATAATCTATCTGAATGTAAAAGAATCTATCTGAATCTAAAATAATCTATCTGAATGTAAAAGAATCTATCTGAATCTACAAGAATCTACCTGAATCTAAAATAATCTATCTGAATCTAAAAGAATCTATGTGAATCTAAAAGAATCTATCTGAATCTAAAAGAATCTATCTGAATCTATGTGAATCTAAAAGAGTCTATCTGAATCTATCTGAATCTATCTGAATCTATCTGAATCTATCTGAATCTATCTGAATCTAAAAGAATCTCCCTGAATCTACAAGAATCTATGTGAATCTAAAAGAATCTATCTGAATCTAAAAGAATCTACCTGAATCTACAAGAATCTACCTGAATCTAAAAGAATCTATCTGAATCTAAAAGAATCTAAAAGAATCTATCTGAATCTAAGAGAATCTATCTGAATCTAAAAGAATCTATCTGAACCTAAAAGAATCTATGTGAATCTAAAAGAATCTATCTGAATCTACAAGAATCTACCTGAATTTAAAATAATCTATCTGCATCTATGTCAATCTAACAGAATCTATCTGAATCTATGTGAATCTGAAAGAATCTATCTGAACCTAAAAGAATCTATCTGAATCTAAAAGAATCTATCTGAATCTAAAAGAATCTATCTGAATCTAAAAGAATCTCCCTGAATCTACAAGAATCTATGTGAATCTAAAAGAACCTATCTGAATCTAAAAGAATCTATCTGAATCTATCTGAATCTATCTGAATCTAAAAGAATCTATGTGAATCTACAAGAATCTATCTGAATCTAAAAGAATCTATCTGAATCTAAAAGAATCTCCCTGAATCTACAAGAATCTATGTGAATCTAAAAGAATCTATGTGAATCTAAAAGAATCTACCTGAATCTACAAGAATCTCCCTGAATCTAAAATAATCTATCTGAATGTAAAAGAATCTAAAAGAATCTATGTGAATCTAAAAGAATCTATCTGAATCTATGTGAATCTAAAAGAATCTATCTGAATCTACAAGAATCTACCTGAATCTAAAATAATCTATCTGCATCTATGTCAATCTAACAGAATCTATCTGAATCTATGTGAGTCTGAAAGAATCTATCTGAACCTAAAAGAATCTATCTGAATCTAAAAGAATCTATCTGAATCTAAAAGAATCTATCTGAACCTAAAAGAATTTATCTGAACCTAAAAGAATCTATCTGAATTTAAAAGAATCTATCTGAATCTAAAAGAATCTATCTGAACCTAAAAGAATCTATGTGAATCTAAAAGAATCTATCTGAATCTAAAAGAATCTATCTGAATCTAAAAGAATCTATGTGAATCTAAAATAATCTATGTGAATCTAAAAGAATCTACCTGAATCTACAAGAATCTACCTGAATCTAAAAGAATCTATCTGAATCTAAAAGAATCTATGTGAATCTAAAAGAATCTACCTGAATCTAAAAGAATCTATGTGAATCTAAAAGAATCTATCTGAATCTACAAGGATCTACCTGAATCTAAAACAATCTATCTGCATCTATGTCAATCTAAAAGAATCTATCTGAATCTATGTCAATCTAAAAGAATCTATCTGAATCTAAAAGAATCTATCTGAATCTAAAAGAATCTCCCTGAATCTACAAGAATCTACCTGAATCTAAAATAATCTATCTGCATCTATGTCAATCTAAAAGAATCTATCTGAATCTATCTAAATCTAAAAGAATCTATCTGAATCTAAAAGAATCTATCTGAATCTATCTGAATCTATCTGAATCTAAAATAATCTATCTGAATCTAAAAGAATCTATCTGAATCTAAAAGAATCTATCTGAATCTAAAAGAATCTATCTGAATTTAAAAGAATTTATCTGAATCTAAAAGCATCTATCTGAATCTAAAAGCATCTATCTGAATCTAAAAGAATCTATCTGAATCTAAAAGAATCTATCTGAATCTATGTGAAGCTAAAAGAATCTATCTGAACCTAAAAGAATCTATCTGAATCCAAAAGAATCTATCTGAATCTAAAAGCATCTATCTGAATCTAAAAGAATCTATCTGAATCTAAAAGAATCTATCTGAATCTAAAAGAATCTATGTGAATCTATGTGAAGCTAAAAGAATCTATCTGAACCTAAAAGAATCTATCTGAATCCAAAAGAATCTATGTGAATCTAAAAGAATCTATGTGAATCTAAAAGAATCTATGTGAATCTAAAAGAATCTATGTGAATCTAAAAGAATCTACCTGAATCTACAAGAATCTACCTGAACCTAAAAGAATCTATCTGAATCTAAAAGAATCTCAAAGAATCTATCTGAATCTATGTGAATCTAAAATAATCTACCTGAATCTAAAAGAATCTATCTGAATCTACAAGAATCTACCTGAATCTAAAATAATCTATCTGCATCTAGTCAATCTAAAAGAATCTATCTGAATCTATCTGAATCTATCTGAATCTATCTGAATCTATCTGAATCTAAAAGAATCTATCTGAATCTATCTGAATCTATCTGAATCTATCTGAATCTATCTGAATCTAAAAGAATCTATCTGAATCTAAGAGCATCTATCTGAATCTAAAAGAATCTATCTGAATCTAAAAGCATCTATCTGAATCTAAAAGAATCTATCTGAATCTAAGAGAATCTATCTGAATCTCAAAGAATCTATCTGAATCTAAAAGAATCTACCTGAATCTAAAACAATCCTCTTAAATATTTGTAAATCCCACTGTACCATTCCAAACAATTGTGAATCATGCTCAATCAGGAAAAATCAGTTCAAGGTTTCTCATCTTGAAAAACCTTTAAGACACTCATGTGAAAATGTTAATTTCTTCAAGATTTCACCAACACATTTTTTGAATTTCCATAATGTTTGTGGCCAAGGAAAATCTTATTAAAATCTATAATTATTCAATGATTTCCCATATAATTAAATTGTCAATCTCATTATGGGTTTTCCCCTTGACAAAACATTAACAAAACATTGTCTTGGCACAAGATTTTCCTGGTAAAAAATTATAGTTTTCACCCAATTCCCTGAGCAGAAAAATTGAGTAGAAATATGTGGTTTTCAATTGATTTCTCTAGGCAAATTATTACAGTTTTCATAGAATTCTGTTGGGTGGCAAAACCCTAACAAAACCCAGGGTTTTTTAAGAATTTTCCTATTTAGAAAATCCACAGAAAATAGGCTATTTCAAACAATGTTTCCTTAGAATTTCCTGATCAACATTTTTAGGGTTTTCAGATACAATTTTTGTCCTCAGAAAAACCTACTAAAACTCAAGATTTTCGAACAGTTTTTCAGTTCAAAGAATGCTTAGCAAATTTGGCCAAATAGCAAGATTTTCTGAAGATTTTGCAACTCCAAAAATCTTGGGGTGCCTCCAGTGATAAAGGTTCGTATTTCTTAGGATTTTCTTCAGACCAAGTGCCAGGCACGCAATCAACAACACTAGGAAAATCCTAGAAGGCACATCAGGTAAGTGAAATATCACTGGCTCATTATAAATAAACCATCGCCTGTACAGAACTTTCAGGATGAATTAACAGTCATTTTTAAGCACGTTGTTTGGTTGAGACCTACCTACGGAGTAGAGTGTCGTTCCGGGATCACACCATCCTCACTTACCTTCCCGGGCGCGATCACGGTGTACAGCATTCTTGATGGTGTCATTCGACCATAACCACGCGTCAGAATAATAAGTATGCGAAAAGCAAAAGGGAACATCAAAAGTAGCTCAGTCGCATGAAGGACAAACAGAATCAAACAAGACGCATCTCATGCGGGCGCTTACAGTATGTATTGATGTGATGGTGAGACATGGTGGGCTCGCATAACACTTATTTTTTAACAGGGAGCATATACAACGCATCATGAAATTCCAGCATTTACCCCTCGATGTATGGTGCCATCATGGTCACATGCTACAACCGCTTCCTCCCCAACCTGCCCACTGCATGCCCCTGTGGATATGCACCCCTCCAAACGCGCGACCACATCTTAACGAGTTGCCCTGTTTACAAAGACTGGCGTGGGCCCCTACGAAAGGTCTCACGCGGTCTTGACCTGGCCTTTCTGCTGGGTACAAAGTCTGGGCTCAGAGCAGTTGCAAAATTTATCTGCCAAGCCTCTGCCTTTGCACCACGCCCTTACGAACCCCTTAGAGTCACCTGGCTCCATTAAGAAGTTCCGAGTGAGCTTCGTGTCTACAATGTATTTTAGAGGGCTCGAGTCAGGGTGGGGACGGTGAAAGTCGGCGTATGGAGTCAGATGTAGCTAGAAGGAGAAAAGAAAAAGAAGACCAGGAGAGGGATATGTACATACATCGGCCATGACGTTCAGGGACGATCTGTTGTGGAGGGATTGTGGGAGAGGTGTGGGGTGAGCGGGGGAGTCGGCGAGGACATTAAGCTCGGTACGTACACCGTTTCTCCTCAGCCGGATGGCAGGATAAGCAAATATATCATTCCAAGAGAACAAGGAAAACCATAAGTAACGAGTAAGGACTTCAGTTTAATTCCTGAATTTCATAGAAGTGAAAAAAGTTCTTAAGTATGGAATATGGCGCGAGTTGGCGATTCGGTAATCCTAACTAATTTTAAAGGTTGCCTCTGTGACTGATTGATAGTGTTACAATCCATTCTTGCTCAATATTCCAATATAATTCCTGTCTCTGGAAACCCATCAATTCCTAGATATTCTGTTAGGACTGGAAAACCTGCCCAGACCCCATTCTATAAGCACTTCACTCCCTTTTACAGTATGACTCACCAACTGGGCTCTGCCCAGATATTCCATAGTCTTACACACTTGAAGATCTTTGTCCTGATGTAGAGTGTGAAGATCCATTCCTGGAGACTCCATGGAGTATTTCCTGGAAAGTATATCAGGTTCTGAACTATCTTCTGGACTGGTATCTCCAAGCATCCTTGGTCATTTCCCAACCTGGACTCCACCCAGACCCCTGGTGTTTGTTCTAGATACTTTGGTCCAAGGCCCAACCTTCACCAGATCATCCTTGTCAATCCTCTCTATGCCAATGTTCTGACTTTCCTGGAATATGTGGCATTCCTGGAAATATGCACACTTAGGTCACCATAGTGTTAGGATCCATTTCCAGATAGTATTGGATGTCTGTGGACATTCTGACTCACTTCCTTTGTTCCACATATGGTAACTGACTGGTTGACAGATGTTCATTCATTTGTTTTTTGTTCTTGCTCTTATTTCCCAATCTCTCCCCATCCTTGTATCCTCATTTATCTGACCTGTTATTATATCCTTAGTTTGGAAACAGTTCCAAATAAGTCTTATTATACTCCCAGACTTGTAGTACAATTACTGGAACATCTATATAGTCTTCCATAGTCATGTACTTACTCTTTAGTTTTAATCTCGACTTAGTTAACCTTCTCCTTTGTTCTTTCTATGTGCTTGATATCCAGAACTCTGTGGACTCCAGACATATGGAGCCCCCAGGAACTCTGAGTATCTGTAAGCACTCCAGATACATCTGCCCTCTGAAATATGGACACCCAAGTGAGTGCATGAGAGTGCAGCACATAAGCTAAAGCCAAGTCCATTCTGCTCTCTGGTATATATTCTGATACTCCCCAAACTAATCCCCAGAAACTCCCCAGACTAATCTCTGGAACTCTGTGGGCATTTACCAGGAAGTGTCCAGAACATCCACTGGAGAATCCACCTGAGATCTGGAACTTAACATAGAGAGTCCAATTGGAAAGCAACTTAAGACCATTCAAGCCCTGAGTTGCAGTCACACTCACACTCACTCAATCACATATATACTTTGGCACCAACCTCAGCCTTGCTCATCACACAGCCTAGTCAGTTTCATCTTCATCATATCTAGCATCACCTCATCATCTAAACTCACAATCAATAAGATCCACCCAACCTCCTTCCCACCATCAATGTCCCCCTCATGTCTTGAAACCTCCATGATCCAATCTCCCTCTTCCACATTGTCAACAACCATCTCTGAACTACCACCCATCCACATCTCCAAACAGTATCTTCACAGTCTTTGTGAAATCAAAATTTGACCTCCATTTGAACACAGAGATATCATCTACATTCATCCATATGATGATGAGTTTAGGGTCTATCCATACAAGTTTGATTGGCTCATCACACATTATACTCCATAACCACATGAACTTGAGCAATACTATTATACAGCACAGTCCATGAGCAGTGGAGATCATTGTGGTTGTCATCTCATGTCATTCAAGGTCCCAGAAGACTATGAATGTAGAAGGCCTTGTCTGCAAGCCACCCAAATTTGTCACATATTTCAAGAGCATGTTCTCCTGTTGCTGCTGATCACTCTACATTTGGTGTATGGCTCCCAATGTATGGAGAAGGTGCTGTGGAGTGTCCAAGAGCATGTAGGGTTTTTGCATACTCTCCCATTCCTTTGACCTTGTGCTTCACATGAATAAAGCATGTCCATTCTCAGTTCTGTGATGAGATCTATGATACTTACATATTACCCCTGCTATTCAACTAGCCATCATTGTGATTTGATGTCCCTTATCATTACTCATGTGATCATCATTCTATTGTCATCTGATCTTTTCTCTTACTCACCATGATTCACTGTTTCCCCATTTGTCTATTGTTCTTCATATATGAGTGGGGAATTGGTCCACTGGTTCAGAACCTCTCAGATGCCAGCTTTACCCCTTAGCACCAAATGAACAGGACTTAGATGCATTTCTAGAGGAGAACCTTAAAAGTGGCAGGATCCAGCCCTCCAAATCCCCTATGGCATCCCCAGTATTTTTTGTCAAAAAGAAGGATGGATCCTTGAGGCTGGTTCAGGACTATAGGAAACTGAGTGACATGACAATCAAAAATTCCTATTCCCTGCCACTCATATGTGACATTATCAGCAAGTTGAAGAAAGCCAAATACTTCACCAAACTGGATGTCAGATGGGGTTATAATAATGTTAGGATAAAGAAGGGAGATGAGTGGAAAGCAGTATTTAGGACCAATAGAGGGTTATTTGAACCACTAGTCATGTTCTTTGGTCTCACCAACAGTCCTGCTACTTTTCAGACCATGATGAATGATCTGTTCATACATAGAACTAATTAATGGACAGGTTGTCATTGTTTACATGGATGATATCCTTGTCTTCACCATTAAAAAACACAGAGAAGCAGTCAAGAGGGTTCTGGAGATGTTGAAGAAAAATAAGTTATACTTAAAGGCAGAGAAATGTGAATTTGAGCAGGAAAAGATTGAATATCTTGGACTGATTGTTTCAGTAACTGCATTGAGTCCTCTGAAATCAACACAAAGTTTGAGGGATCCATCCTTCTTTTTGACAAAAAGGATGTGTCCTCCAAAAGGACACTTGGATGGCTGGATTAAACCTATGGACAAATGCTCATCCAGTAAATCCCAGATTGTGGAAGATTCCACAGAGGAGAGCAGGTATATTGGTCCAAGGGGTGGCTTTGCCCTGTCTTCAAGGTCAATTTTTAGGTTGTACAGTCTATGGGGTTCAAACTGGTCAGCATCCTTCTTACTAAAACATCTGCAAAGTCATGGTATTTATCTGGGATGGCTTTGGGTTCCAGGGTTGTAAAATGTCTGGTTGCTTCAACAATTCTGAGGTTGATTGTGACTGCCTGGTGTGAAGTTTCATTATAATCACATTTCAGAAAAGAATTGTTGATATAGCAGGTATGAATGAAGAATAGCGTGGATGGTGCTGAAGATTCTGCCAAAAAAAGCTAGAGTTATATAAAGAATATACCTATCAAGGCATGGGTCACCATCACCTAGTTCCTAATGAGTAGCTCTATGTTACGACCGTGTCGCAACCCTATCGGTCCCAAGGTTATCGCCACTTGTCAACGTTTCAAGTCACCATCTCGGAAACCATCGGCCCCAAAGCTGACGAGTGTTTTCGCGAAGATCAAACTCCGTTTACGCCCATGTCAAAATAACTCGTATTGTCTGGTCAAACTTTGATACGTCCCCTTTATTATGTTGATCCGTTCAATCTTATGTTTCGCATATGTCTATCTATATTTGTAGTCCTTGAACTATTTCCTTTTATCGTAATCCTGCTCTCGGTTATCATCGGCCTCCGAACTAATCATAAACTTCCCATTCCTAGTCAAGCTTATTGTTAATACCGTGTTCCGCCCTTCTCCCCATTAGTATTTTCCAGATGCCTGTTACTTGTATATGAACCCGCTGTAGTTGTAGTCACTAGGCAATCAGAATATCGACTCAGAATACCCTCATACACCTGTATCAGTCTCATACTAAGAATCCCCCCATCCGCCTTCGCGTGCGCTCACCCACTCCCGGCCCCGACCCTTTGGCCCGACGCTCAACTTGTCCTTCGATTCCGATCGGTATCACGCCAAAAGGTACTCATTAGGATTAGTCTTCGCCCGCCCGAAATTTAAGGACACCCTACGGATATTTGCGAGGGTGCAGCACATAAGCTGAAGCCAAGTCCTTCCGATCGGTCCCTGTCGGCCACCAACATTAGTCAGTTTTCAGTTCTTAACACTCTACCAGCCTGCGCATATGCCTTCAACGGACAGAAGGTTGGCAGCAATGATGAGATAAAGTTTGCTTACAGATGTTGTCATCTGGAATTTGCAATTTCACTGCAGTGTTGAGGAGTCACGTCTGGTTGAGAAGTGATAGCGCTGGATCGACAGGCAAAAAATGGCATTCAGATAAATGATTCACACGTTCAACGAGCATGAAGACATTAATTAATGGGAGATATCCATAGAACATGTGACTCCGGGTTTTACTTCCAAAAGCACTGCACCCGTTCGTCCATATTAAAGTTGAAGATTGAACAAATGCCATGCAATTGCCTCTTTCAGAGAGAAGTTTTTGTTACTCCATAATAGGCGGGCATTGTTGCAATTCAACATGTCATGGCTTGTAGCTCCCTATGATGAGCATGTTCTGATGAAGTATTGGCTCATATTCAATCAAGTTGGTACCGAAAGCCCAGGGCTATCTATGGTAATTGGGTGTGTAGCGTGAGTGGCGCAAACACCCTAACTGCCCTCAACCCCGTGCAATGTTCAGTTATTGGACCATTAGTAGTATTTTGACAAAATTTGAGACAATAAATATTTTACATGGTTAATGGTGGACCTGACAGCATAGCATCCCCACGACATTGTCGCAACAAAAGAGTAATTGTGCGATTTATCTGCAAGGCCTTGGAGGATTTGGTGTTCCTCATTTATTCTTGACTCACCATACTTAGACTGACTCGACTGTTTCATTTACACTGCATATCCTCTTATATCCTCTTATGTATATCCCTGTATATCCCCATATATATATCGTATAAAGTAAAGTTGTACAGTGGGTTATGGGTACTACAAGATGCTGTCTTAGCACTAGTGCCAAAAATTCCAACAAGGCAGGTTGTTAGACCCATCCTATCCTATAAACACTTTACTCTCTATACTATATGAACTGGCCTCTGACTGGACACTCCGGACCCCCTTGTTCCCAATCCATTTGACATCTGGTTTATTGCATTCCTTGTTTTATTGTATTCCTGTTCTGTCTTTTTTGTCTCTCTGGATTTGTAGTACAATAGTACTAAGTTGATATCAGATCTGAGGTGAAGTACAAATTCACAGGAACTAATATAAGTTCTTTTGTTCTTGTACTACTAACTAAGATCACAATAAGATGGATTAGGGAAAGATTCCGAAATGGGAATACAACAAACAAACAAATGAATACTTGTCAGCAGACAAGTTACCAAATGCAGAACAAGGATCACATTTGGAAGTATGGGAACTGGAAATGTTCCATGGATGGAAGTTGGGTTGAAAGCTACAGATAATCTCAGAAGATTGAAGTATTTGGGAATGGGTTGTAACATTAGGGTCTGGTATGAAATGTACAATATGTGGACCTCACCCAGATATTGTTATTGCTGATGGGGTAAGCATTGGATATTCAGTGACAAAATTCATTGTTTGCAGCAATGGTAAATGGCCTGTGTCTGAGATCACATGTTCCTTCTGTGGTGATAGAGGACATTATGCTCAACATATGAAGATGGGGAGTACAGTACCTGAGAGTATGCCTTTTAGCAGGATAGAAATGCCACATGACTCCTTCGCTTAAGGAGGTGTGTTAGATTTTTGGGTAAAGTGAGCAGTTGGAGTCGTATAGTGACTGGGGTCATTATTGCCCACATTCATTACCACTCTTGTTTTGAGTATATAATCCTGTAGTTACACATGAGACCCCCCTATGCATTTATAACCAACAATATAACTCAGACAGTCTTGCGCTCATCCTCTATAGGTCTGGTCATATGGTCACCGAAAAGTTAACAGCCTCTCATAAGGCCAAAAATATACATACATATACATATAGGTCCATACAATATCATACACATATCCTGTTATTATGTCTTAATTGCCCCTCATTCTGGAGATATGGCACAATTTGTCTGTGGCAGGATTTTTTTTAAATTTTGAACTCCACCTTAGGTACTCGGAACAGCTGTAAACAATAATCGAAGTGCAATTGAATTTACAATGATTATGTTGTTGGTAATGAACCTGACATTCCTAGAATATTATAGAATATCTTGGAACATACTTAAGATAGCTTTAGTAATATCTCTGTCATCCCTTCCAGAACCTTCTCCCCATAGATATATATAATCCCCAATAGTTCACTTGTAGATACAAGCCAAGTTATATTCTAATATCTACTGTGGTCTTTGCAAGTTCCCAATAAATGTATTTGTACAATGTAAGAGTGAATTAAGAGAGGGAAAACCAGCATTGGGTGTGGTGTTGACGTGTAGTATCAAATGGGCCCACCGTTGGTCCAGACTTCGAGTAAATTATCGCCTTCGTCATTAGGCTCCCTACATTGCGATTTGGTAATATTTGACCTTATTGTTGTCCATATCCCATTGTTGTCCACTAGTATATAATCTGTATATGTGGATTTTGAATAAAGTAGTGGTTAGTTCCCCATCACTCATTCTAGTGTTTGTCTGCGCCCACAGCAGATACTAGTCTTACAGCGCAAAGATGCACCCTTTTAAGTAGATTTTTATTTGACAGCCCCTCTCCTTCATGACCTGTAGGAAACACATGTCGATTTTTGCCTCGGCTGTTATATATTTTTCTAAAATCATCAAGATATCGCCACAGAAAAATAGTAATGCCATTCCGTATCCTGAATTGTGGCGATGCTAGAGCCAATGACTATGAGACAAGGACCTTCTGTCACATGGGTGTGAGCACAAAGCAAGCCAGACCAAAGGTAGATATAAGGTAGACCATCAGGCATGTACTAATGACGTCAGAAAAGAAGGAAATAACTTCGAGTTGAAGCGTGGACCTGAGAAACCACGTGGATGTCGGTCTTTTCATGGGAAATACCGCTCCATAGTGTTACGAGAACAGGTGGTTTCAGAAAAGAACCTGCATCGGATAATACTTGGTGATTAACATCAGGGATTTGGGAGTGTCTACACCCATTATGTAGACTCCCTAGAGCGTTGTGGGTCCCGCGCACGCTGTAGTGTGAGCGGCGTGCAAAAGATATTATTTCCTATTGTTGGAGTCTGCCAGCCATAGAAGCTGCGAGACTCCTGCGTTGTCTCAGATGATTGATTCTAAGATTGAATTAAGTGTATAATGGTGTACTTAGACAGTGGTGTGCTTTACCCTTATATATTGAGACTCCCGAAATATTTAACACCCATTCAGGTTGTTGAGTGCGGCAGAAGGACTTTTACATTTCCACCGGCACTGCAAAAAAAAAGGTTAATATATCTTATTTGAATTTTTCAAATTTATTTCATATATTAGTACAAGAATTTTGCACTGCCTTTGCTAAATACTTGCGAAAACAAAAGAAATACGAACATTGACAATTTAATCTTGTATTGATCGGATCAGCAGTCCGGTGAATTTCGTTGTATCGGCAATCACTGGAAATTGATTGACTAAGCCTTCGAATGGGATTTAAGAACACGCCTATTTTAGGCCAGAAAGAGCTGGTACCGAGCAAGGATAATGCAACTTTTGGTTTCCAAAAGTTAAATGACCATACAATCCTGACACACTCTCGGTCCTGCTATGGTGAAATCACTATCTAATTCGTTGACCCGAAAAGTAGTCGCCTTGTGCTGAAATAATCGGTGCTGTTGAGAAGACCGCTCTCCGTCTGACAGAGCAAGTAGATGGTAGCAACTCAGTAGTACGACATAGTTATACATGTGTTGTGTTGTGCATAGTATATCATGTATTCAACTCTCATTGTGTCCTGTTATCTACGTCTTCTACATTATCATGTTTCGCTGTTCCGTCCCTTTTGTTTTTTCTCCATTGACATAGTTTTCGCCCAATTTCACTGGCGCGGGAACCTGATACATAATAGGCCGCTGGTCTTGATTTAAGCTCATGTTCGAGAATAGCTGATGCAGTCTCCTGACAACCTGTCTTCGCGTCTCGTATCTTGATTCTTGACTCGTCACAAACGGTGTGTCTCCAACTTCCTCTATCAATAGTTTATTACATTTAGATTGACAAGTAGGTGAGATGGCGCCTTTTGCTAGTCAGTGCAAATCTTAGATGGCCATCCTTAATGTTTTATCGTAACATTGCGCATCTCCCTCTAATACAGGCAACCCAAGATTCCGTCTACATCCCTAAGGCTAAGGAGCAGGCTATTGGATCAACGTTTTTCTATACATGAACGATGGAGACTCACAAGGCGTTACGTGCTTGGTACTGAAACCAATCCGCTAGAACAGACGTTTGGGGACTTAAAATACGAGGGCAGGCAGCTTTTCTCTTGACTTCTGTCAGGTGGATATCTTCACGAACGCTTGTATATCCAGAGAGTGCCTCAGGAAGCAAAGTTGTTGTGACAGCTCTGGATGGAAAGTTCCGCCTGGCTCCTCAGATGCTTAACCCAACACAGTCCTCCAAGAATGTGAAGACACTGGCGCCACGCTTCTGACGCAGAGCCAAGACGAAACTACCGCTGCAGAGACCATCTCTCCCTCAGACGTTGTCACCAAACAAACATAATTCCGATGTAGCCCACACTTGAACCCACACGCCACTCCTTTATCCAACTGCCCGCCCCTCCACCGATTCTTTATTGACATGCCAGACACGCTCACCTCTCCTGGAGCCAACATGATCGCGCTTTCCTCCGCGCAAAGGACACCGCTGGTGTTAATGTTAAATTTGATGATGAAACACACCTTTTTATAGGGGGAGTCCACCAATTATTGCAACTTTTCATATGAAGATGCTAATTGTGGACCATGCTTTTGGAGGTTAATGTGTGTCAGAACCACTATACACCTCCCAGAGCATCCAACCTATATTGTCAGGAGGTGCTACACTAACTGACACAAGATATTGAGAAACAAATACTTTTATTACAAGCTTATTAAACCCTTGTATATTGTGTATTGCAATAGAGTCAACTCATACTATTTTTAATAGTTAATGGACGAGCGTCTATCTCTGCAACAGGGCCATGCGTAGCGGGTAATGGGCTGGGAACATATTTAAGTATATCGTGTCTTTGTTTCTTCGTTAGACCATCAGCTTATTGTTGATGTTGTGCATCCTAGTAACATGTTCCTCCGTTCACGCCGAGACTATGTCCGGTTTTTAGTGCCCCATTTGAACGTTTTGAGGCCATGAGTTGAACCGCATGCACCGAATTCGTCCGACAGCGAGAGCGGAAGCAATAGTGATGGTAGGGATGACTCCGACTGTAGTGAAAGCGTAGAAAAGACCAGATTACTGTGCGACAAACGAGCACATTAAATTGGAAGAAACACGTTTGAACCAATATCATCGTCATTAGTGGAACCTCACAGTGTGACATCTACCTATCGTTCGTCACGACTGCCTGCCATCCTATATCTTCTGTGTACGCGTTATCGAGTTTCTCACCTGGCACCTACTGGCGGATCTCCAGCCCAAGCAGCCACTCTCATTCCATGTTCGACCCAGCCAAGTACACCGCATCTTCGTTTCTTTCTTGTGATGCAACCTTGATCTTGACTTTAATGCCAACCTCAATGAGATGGCCTTCCATTCTCAGCAAAGGATGACGTTGACGGTAGTAACGGCGTAAGGAAGGCGACGCGACGGACATGGATGCATCAAAAGTAGAAGAAACTCGTTGGATATCATCATCCAATCGAACTTTCACTTGTGGACAGTCGTTCATCCTCCTTCACCAATTCGC
The DNA here is from genome assembly GCA_015178975.1 of Hysterangium stoloniferum. NCBI lineage: Eukaryota > Fungi > Basidiomycota > Agaricomycetes > Hysterangiales > Hysterangiaceae > Hysterangium > Hysterangium stoloniferum. The sequence goes on along the minus strand of WHVD01000002.1, from coordinate 1,469,454 downwards.
GATGTTAATATACACAATAAACCCACCTCACATACATCGAGCTTCTTGCCTGCATCTCGCTCCACCCCATACGCTCTGGGAATCCTTATCCCAAACAGCCGCCACCGTTCGCTCTTCAGCTAGGCGACGTACAAACGCAGCCAGGACCCAGCGCCCGCCCCCGGGCTGAAAGATTACCGGATCGCCAACTCGCGCCATATTCCATACTTAGGAACTTTCTTCACTTATAAAATTCAAGGATTAAACTGAAGTCCTTAACTACTTACTCGTTACTTATGGTTTTCCTTGTTCTCTTAGAATGATATCGCTGCTGATCCTGCCACCCGGCTGAGGAGAAACAGTGTACGTAAAGAACTTAATGTCATTAATTTAGTTCTAAGTCTAATAAGTAAAAAAAGGATATCTCAGATTTCCTGATTTGTTCATCCGCGTCTTTCGCAACCGTCCTTGCGTTGTGGCTTCCATGTGCTATTTGCACGCTTCACGCCTACCTCGTTGTATATCGTAGCTATGTGTTCTCAGAAGTGGTGTGGGATGGCATTGTTTTGTTGAATTCGAATTCCAGCGGCCCCCCGCCTCTCTACAAGTGAACGGATTTTAGACTCTGACTCGGGACTCATTTCTCACTGGAAGCTCTGCTTCCATTAATCACCAAGTATTATCCGAAGCTTCCTAAAAAGGATATTTTTTGAAACCACCTGCTCTCGTAGCGCTATGGAGCGGTATTTCCCATGAAAAGACCGACATCCACGTGGTTTCTCAGGTCCACGCTTCAAAGTTCGGTCTCGAAGTTATTTCCTTCTCTGATATCATTAGTACATGCCTGATGGTCAACCTTATGTCTAGCTTTGTTCTGGCTTGCTTTGTACTCACAACCATGTGACAAAAGGTCCTTGTCTCATAGTCATTGGCTCCAGCATCGCCACAATTGAGGATACGGAATGGCATTACTATTCTTCTGTGGCGATACCTTGATAATTTTAGGAAAATACATAACAGCCGAGGCAAAAATCGACATGTGCTTCCTACAGGTCATGAAGGACAGGAGCTGTCAAATAAAAATCTATTTAAAAGGGTGTATCTTTGCGCTCAAGGCAATGCTATGGTAGGCAGTATTATACCCCAATCCCAGATATTCCGCACAGTAGTATGAAATGGTACCAAATTTCTCGCTGATAACAATCTGGTGATTATTATGGTTTGTAAATATGGAAAGCGTAAAAAAAAGAACTTGCATGCGGGAAGGGACAATTGACACAAACAATGCTAGGCCCATGTTCGGAGGAGAAATTCTTCCGTTTGTAAGCGGGAAATATCCGGGAGGTATTTTTGTAGGTTCCTGATGATTCGCTGAAGGAAAAAGATCAACCTAATGACGAAGACGATGATTTACTTGACGTTTGGACCGACGGTGGGCCCATTTCATACTACAAGTCAACCCACACCGAATGCCAGGTTTCCCACTCTTAATTCACTCTATGGATACATTATAATTGTTAAATTGAAATGCACTTCGATTCTTGTTTAATACTTCCCCTAACCGTTCGGTTATATTTCTATCACAGATATCTATATCCTCCGAAGGGCCTCTAACTGGCTGTGCTAATTATTGTGCCAGAATGTCTGTACATTCTACACATCTTTTGACATGTTAAAGTTTCAATTAAAATGACACTCAAGAAATAACTACCTAAGAGCCAAATTAAGCCATGTGTCAAAGTACCTGAAGAGGCGCAGCTTATCGTAGATGTCTCACTTGGCTCGGATAACCACGCAGGGTAACAGTTCATATAACAAGTGATGTACGATGCAACTAATTCCCCCCACCACTAGTCCTACTGATTAAGCAGCCAAATCAGCTTGTAGTCCCGGCAAGTGAAATATTTAGAGTCTACAACCTGCCAGAAGGCATGGTGAATGAAGTAAGTAGAAACCTGCTCCTCCATTTGCTTTAACTCTACCGCAGCCTCCCGTCCTTTTTCCTCCCCGGAAGCTTCCTTGAGAGGCTTGTAGTGGAGGCCTACGTGCTTCAATAGAGCGGTCCTTGTCGGAAAGACACGAACCATTGACGAATTCACACATCCCTTCAAGGGACAGGTGTACAAGGCGGCCAGGAGGATATCCCGCCTCTGGGTTGTATTTGCAACCGAGTTATTGGGTGCTTCATGTGGATGCAGAAGCGCGACTTTCAAGTCGCCAAAGGCATGAACCCTCACCCAATGGTCTACCAGTGAGTTTTGGGTGGTCAGAATGTTCTGACACAGCTTGCACTCCGTCCGGTCTGCCTGTGGATCAGCGGCGGTAATGAAGGTCACAAAGTCGGCGATGTCGGTTTTTTTCCCCAATGGCGTAGGAAATACTGCGTTCGCTGCGGCGGCCTGGAGGAGGGATACCCTCACCGTGAAAGCACGGTGGATCGGGGTAGTGCGGTTCCTCTTAGGTTGAGGCTTGGTTGGGTGTGTGGGTGTGATAAATGGGCGCCATTTAAGCATGGTCATAGTCGAGGATACCTCCTCCGGCTCCCTCGCCATCTCCGTACATGGATTACGTTCCATGGTGCCGCAGTTCGACGACATGGATCTGGCGTGTTCTACATTGTTAGGTTCGGGGGAGCTGGGGTAGAGACATGAATTTGATAATAAACTTGTTAGCCAGGATATATTGATTTCGCAAACATAGGAATGCATACCGTGTTAAGCTCTCCCCGTGTGCGAAAACATTTCCCTCGAAGGGGTCTTTGATACGCCCCGGAGTACCCAAGGTAGGGACCACAACTTCTGGCATACCAGTGTGGGAATTGTCCCCAGGATACTCATGGGGTATGCTGTATTCTCGTCAATAAACATAATTAATTGTAAGAAAAGAACTTACGTCGCTTCAAAATTCGCGGACCTGCGCTGACGGTCGAAATGTCTGTAGTCTACAAATTCTAATACATTTCGTTTTGCAAATTTTTAACAGAAATTGAATGTAATGAGCACGAAACAAACCTGACGGTGTCCCCGAGTATGCGTACACAGGCATCCCCGTGGAATGATGCCTGTCTGATAGTTGTGAGCGAGAACTAAAAGGATGTCAGGAAAGAAATATTTCAAGTAAACATAGATTTTTTCCCGAAAGATTGCAATGTTACCTATTTCTGTACTCAAATTGATTCAAGTGGGGCGGCGGGAATGGCCCCCTGGGATCGCGTGAGAACGAAGCGGGTAAGGACAAGTCGTTCAAGATGGACGTCCCCACGCTCCCTGAGACGACAGCAAATCGTCGGTCTCTTGACTGGATTATCGGAAAATTGTTTCCGGATGTCTCCCCCAAAACTGCACATTCCTCCTCCAATCTGCAAATAAAATCGATTGAGCATGCTAAAAAGGTTGTAAAATATGTGATATGAAGCCTCGCACGTCCGACTGCCTGTATCCCCCACTCCATCCGGGTGCCTTCGACTTGGAGCACTTGAAGACCTGGCGCCACCATCAAGCGTGCCGTTAATGATCAGATCTTGAATAAAGTGAAAGCCAAATGGAAAATACACACTCGGCATCATTTCTAGGGTGGGTCTGAGGGTCCAGTATTCTCCAGAGGTCCATGAGACGTATGTGGGTGAAGTGAGGGTAACAGATAGGTGGTTTTGAACCTTCCCTGAAGCGAAGTTCCCACACCAGTCAATTCCATTGTACTTTTTCTGATTATTCATATTCCAATCTCAGCCTTTCTTCGTGTCAGCCAAGGTTCGGCAATTCACTTGTGTATCTTCTATTTGCAACCTAATTAGCTTGCCGCTGAGTTCCGACCTAATTAGAATGCATAAGCTATTTTGCCGCAGCCTGCTGGATGGTCTTGCACTTCCCGGCAGCTAGACGAGTCAGATCAAAACACACCCTTCACTTGCAATGTTCTACATGTGACTGAATCACATACACTGCTACACATATCTGACATAATGCGTTTCCCCGCACTGTGCCTCTGCCGCCATTTCATTCCTGGGCTTTGCTTTCCAATCATTTCATGGGCCAGGCTCTCTTCAAAGGTCTCTGTATCTAGGGTTGGGCCAAATTGATGTCTTGTAACTTCTAGGATTACTACTGCGCATATACGTCAAAATGCCGCCAATTTTCTTCAAGACTATCAGGAAAGGCTGAAGTGTGAGTAAATTACACTTTATAATAACATAATGACTTCATGATGTACACTAACCCACCTTGGTCCTTTAGCAATCACAGCGGCCAATCTCAAACTTGCGGAAGGACACAGAGATGGGTATGCAGGATATAATGTATTTGATCAAGGTTACCCAGATAGCCATTTGGACAATGAACATTTTGTGAATGACAACAATGTGCAGGACTCTGACTCTGACTCTGACATTCAGGCTCAAATGGATGACAATGAGATGAATTGTAGTGTTTCAAGAATGGATGATGTGTAGCTCAATGCAGTGTATTGGTGAGTATGCTGTATGTTTTGTAATACTAATATTTATTGATTATCTTCATTAATAGTTACAAGGCTGTGACCTGTAGGGGCAGGCCTCCCCCCCACACTACTCTGTATGAACAATTTTAAGTATCTATTAAGGTATTTGATCTAACTCAGAGAAACCTATTTTAAGATTATAATTATACAATTATATACTCTTGTGAATTCTATGTGATTGAGTGAGTGTGACTGTGAGGGTGACTCATAGCTTGAATGGTGTAAGCCTGGCCACCTTACCACATACGTCATCACCAACCTCTCCCATCAACCACTCATTGTTCCACCACTTGGTAGCACCCTTGTGCCTTATCATGTGGTCATCAGCACCAACCTCTCCCATCAGCCACTCATTGATCCGCCACTTTATTGTTAAGTAGCACCCCTGTGCCTGATCATGCAGTTCCTTGTTCTTCCACCCCATTCACCTTGACTCTATATAAAAAACCCCATATCCTATAGTGATAGGATATCTTCTCTTTGACCATTAATCCTTTCCCCACTCTTCCCTAGGGAACCTCGCATTCACCTTGTATCCTACTGATATGTAAAAATAAAGAAAACTTAGTCCTGTCTGTGTTGACCGAGTGAGGCTGATACCGACAGCCTTACAAATGGTCTTAAGTTGCTTTCCAACTGGACTCTCTACATCAGGACAAAGATCTTCAAGTGTCTAAGACTCCAGAATATCTGGGCAGAGCCCAGTTGGTGAGTCATACTGTAAGAGAGAGTGAAGTGCTCATAGGATGGGGTCTGGGACCTGGCAGGTTTTCCCAAATGGAAAATACACACTCAGCATCATTTCCAGCGTGGGTTTGAGGGTCGAGTATTCTCATAGACCTGTGGAGAATACTCGCTCCTCAAACCCACCCTGGAAATGATGCCGAGTGTGTATTTCCCATTTGAACCTCACTCTATCCAAGACCCGACCACCAACGGTATGGTCGACCGCGGCGCCAGGTCCCCAAGTGCCCCAAGCCGAAGGCACCCCGGATGGAGTGGGGGATGCAGGCAGTCGGACGTGCGAGGCTTCATATCACATCTTGTGCAACCTTTTAGCATCCTCAATCATTTTTTATTTCCAGATCGGAGGAGGGATGTGCAGTTTTGGGGGAGACATCCGGAAACAATTTTCCGATCATACAGTCAAGAGACCGACGATTTGCTGTCGTCTCAGCGAGCGTGGGGACGTCCATCTTGAACGACTTGTCCTTACCCGCTTCGTTCATACGGGATCCCAGCGGGCCATTCCCGCCGCCCCACTTGAATCAATTTGAGTACAGAAATAGGTAACATTGCAATCTTTCGGAAATAAATCTATGTTTACTTGAAATATTTCTTTCCTGACATCCTTTTAGTTCTCGCTCACAACTATCAGACAGACATTATTCCACGGGGATGCATACCCGGGGACACCATCAGGTTTGTTCCGTGCTCATTACACTCAATTTCTGTTAAAAATTTGCAAAACGAAATGTATTAGAATTTATAAACTACGGACACTTTGACCGTCAGCGCAGGTCCGTGAATTTCGAAACGACGTAAGTTCCTTTCCTACAATTAATTATGTTTATTGACGAGAATACAGCATACCCCATGAGTATCCTGGGGACAATTCCCACACTGGTAGGCCAGACGTTGTGGTCTCTACGTTGTGTACTCTGAGGCGTATCAAAGAGCCCTTCGAAGGAAATGTTTTCGCACACGGGGAGAGCTTAACGCGGTAAACATTCCTATGTTTGCGTAAATAAATATATACTGGCTAACAAGTTTATTATTATCAAATTCATGTCTCTACCCCAGCTCCCCCAAACATAACAACTCAGAACATGCCAGATCCATGTCGTCGAACTGCGGCACCACGGAACGTGATCCATGTACGGAGATGGCGAGGGAGCCGGAGGAGGTATCCTCAACTATGACCACGCTTAAATGGCGCCCATTTATCCCACCCACACACCCAACCGAGCCTCAACCGGAGAGGAACCCCACTACTCCGATCCACCGTGCTTTCACGGTGAGGGTATCCCTCCTCCAGGCCGCCGCAGCGAACGCAGTATTTCCTACGCCATTGTGGAAAAAAACCGACATCGCCGACTTTGTGACCTTCATTACCGCCGCTGATCCACAGGCAGACCAGAGGGAGTGCAAGCTGTGTCGGGACATTCTGACCACCCAAAACCCGCTGGTGAACCATTGGCTTAGGGTCCATGCCTTTAGCGACTTGAAAGTCGCCCTCATGCATCCACATGAAGCACCCAACCACTCGGTTGTAAATACAACCCAGAGGCGGGATATCCTGCTGGCTGGCTTGTATACCTGTCCCTTGAAGGGGTGTCTGAATTCGTCAAGGGTTGGTGTCTTTCCTACAAAGAACGCTTCACAGAAGCACCTAGACCTCCACGACAAGCTTCTCATCAAAGGTTCCGTGGAGGAAAAGGGACAGGAGGGTGGGGTAGAGTTAAAGCAAATGGAGGAGCAGGTTTCCACTTACCTCAGTCACCATGCCTTCTGGCAGGCCGTAGACCGTAAACATTTCACTTCCCGAGACTACAAGCTGATTTGGCTGCTTAATCAGTAGGACTAGTGGTGGGTGGAATTAGTTGCATTGTATATCACTGGTTATATGAGCTGTTACCGTTCGTGGTCATCCGAGCCAAGTGAGACATCTACGATAAGCTGCGCCTCTTCAGGTACTTTGACACATGGCTTAATATGGCTCTTAGGTAGTTATTTCTTGAGTTTCATTTTAATTGAAACTTTAATAAGTCATAAGATGTATTGAATGGACAGACATTTTGGCACAATAATTGTCACAGCCAGTTAGAGGCCCTTCGGAGGATATAGATATCTGTGATAGAAATATAACCGAACGGTTAGGGGGAGTATTAAACAAGAATCGAAGTGCATTTCAATTTAACAATTATAATGTATCCATACAATGTGAGAGTGAAATAAGAGTGGGAAACCTGGCATTGGGTGTGGGGTTGACTTGTAGTAAAATGGACCCAGACGTCAAGTAAATCATCGCCTTCGTTATTAGGTTGATCTTTTTCTTTCAGCGAATCATCAGGAACTTGCAAAAATACCTCCCGGATATTTGGCACTTACAAACGGAAGAATTGCTCCTCCGAACATGGGCCTTGGATTGTTTATATGTGTCAATTGTCCCTTCCCACCTGCAAGCTCGTTTTTTTTTACACTTTCCATATTTGCAAAAAATAATAATCACCAGATTGTTATCAGCGAGAAATTTACTATCATTTCACAATACTGCGCGGAATATCTGGGATTGGGGTATAACACTGCGTTTCTCCCATAGCATTGCAATGAAACCTTGAGCGCAAAGATACACCCTTTTAAATAGATTTTTATTTGACAGCCCCTCTCCTTCATGACCTATAGGAAGCACATGTCGATTTTTGCCTCGGCTGTTATCTATTTTCCTAAATTATCAAGATATCGCGACAGAAAAATAGTAATGCCATTCCGTATCCTGAATTGTGGCGATGCTGGGGCCAATAACTATGAGACAAGGACCCTTCTGTCACATGGGGTGTGAGTACAAAGCAAGCCAGACCAAAGGTAGACATAAGGTACACCATCAGGCATGTACTAATGACGTCAGAGAAGAAGGAAATAGCTTCGAGACCGAACTTTGAAGCGTGGATGTAATCCCGTCGTCAATTGGGATCACTGGCGGTCACACAAGTTGACAGGACCACGGTGTATTGTCCAGAGCAGAACAAGATACAGGCAAGTGCAGCGTACGGTAAGATCTAAGGTCCTGAAAACTTCCCGGCTACTTATACCGTAAAACGCGGTGATTATGTAATCACGTAAAACTAAAGGGTCCGTGCGTAAGACTGGGGGCACCAGGATTACAGTGGACCTGAGAAACCACGTGGATGTCGGTCTTTTCATGGGAAATACCGCTCCATAGCGCTACGAGAGCAGGTGGTTTCAGAAAAGATCCTTTTTAGGGAAGCTTCAGATAATACTTGGTGATTAATGGAAGCAGAACTTCCACTGAGAAATGAGTCCCGAGTCAGAGTCTAAAAGTTGTAGAGAGGCGGGGGGCGGCTTGAATTCGAATCCAACAAACAATGCCATCCCACACCATTTCTGAGAATACATAGCTACAATATACAACGAGGTAGGGGTGAAGCGTGCAAATAGCACATGGAAGCCGCAACGCAAGGATGGTTGCGAAAGACGCGGATGAGCACATCAGGAAAATCTGAGATCTCATTTTTTTACTTATTAGACTAGCGGGATTGGATCTGCATACTCCTGTGCTTGCACATGGATAGTTTTATGCTGGTGTTTCAAAAGGGAGAAATTGGGGAAGAGTGAAAATCCTACTCCATGACACTGTTAAGATCTAAACTAAAAGGGGAAGGGAGGCTCTAAGTTGGGGGTCTGATGACTGAAAATGAACTAATCAGGGGGCCAATGATAGAGATTGTACTAGTCAGGAGGTCTAATTCTATAATCATAGTGGAGCTTGGCTTCAACTTATGTGTTGTGCCCTTGTATGAAACTGTTAGGGTGCTCTGTTTGAAGTACAATGGAGATGAAGTTCAACACTTAGCTCAGTTGACCAGGGGGCTGAAATACTAAGAGTCATATGGGAAGAGTTCATGGCTTGCCAAGAATGTCTTTGGGAGTCCAGAGAAGGGGAGAATGAGACTGGAAAGTAGTAGAGGGTAATCTAAGTTGATTTTTGAACTGAAGAACTGTAGTATACATGAAGAGGATTTATACTATGATGAGATGGATGACTGGATGCCTGATCAAGGAAGTGAAGGATGAAACAGATCATGAGAAATTGATGACAAGGCAGGAAGACTAAATGTAATATACTAAACAATATTAAAGGGGTCTGAAATGGCAAGTGAGATGTGTAAACAGAGATGGTGACAGGGAAGGGAATGGAATGGAGACAGCATGGAAACTAAAAAAAGAGTAAGACTTATAATGAAATAAGTGTCAGGGGTGCTGTGAGCACTGATACCATGAGCAGGGGTTCTGACAGTGAGATGATGAAGGGGATTAAGTCCAAAACAAGTAGCAGGGGTCCAAAATGATGGGGATCCTAACAGACACTGATATGACTACAAATGTAGTGTTTAAGGATGTTATTATTGATCCATGAGTAAGTATTCAGCAAGGTTGCAAAAGGAGACTGACTGATGTGTTTTAGATGCAGTGAATTCACAAGAGTATATAATTGTAAATAATTATAATTAATTAATGAACTTTAATCATTTCAAAATAGGTTTCTCTGAGTTAGATCACATGCCTTAATAGATACTTAAAATTGTTGATACAGAGTAGGGTGGTGGGGCTTGTCCCCATAGGTCACAGCCACCGTAGCATAGTTTTTCTGGGCCTTTCCACCCCCTAGCCGCAGTTAGCCATTGTTGCTTGAAGCGGGATACAAATATAACAAAAAAAAAAAAATCATGGTCACGTGCTTTTCGCGTCGTCATGCATTATATTGGTGAGTGCGTCGCATCATAAGTCAAGGACTTGACGCAACATGGGACTCTGGAGAAAACATAAACTTCATATGCATCAGTGGGAGAACATCAGACAAGTGTGATGCGGACCTTAGGGCTAATAGACTGCCTACAACTTTGAATCTGTGAGTAATCAGTCATTTGACACAGGTTTGTCCTGCACCAAATTATCAGAAGTAGTGATTGGCAAGGCCCGGCCCGGCCTAAAGCCCCCAGCTTGGGCTCAGCTTTCACGGCCTGGGCCTACCAATATCTCAGGCTGGGCTTTGAGAGAGGGCCTGGGCCCGGCCCGGCCCAGCTTGGGCCCCAGGCCGCGGTATAACAGATTTTTGAACTTGTAGTCTACTAATAAAATCAAATAAACTTTTCAAAAATATTATCAATTTATATTACACATAAATTTCCTCTTCATCAGAGGATAGCTCAACTTCAAGCAATGCAGCCTCTGAATCCCTGCTCTGTAAACTTGTTTCGATTTCTTCGTCACTCTCAATATCCATCTCAAATGAAGAGGAAGGCATTGGAGGATGGATGAGGAGGTCCTTTTGAATTGCACATTTGACAACTTGAAGTGCTTCAACAATGTCATTTTTTAAACGGTTTCAACGGCATGTGAGTGTAATGCCATTCGCCGAAAATGCCCTCTCACTAGATACGGAGGAAGCCATAATGGGAAGATAATCCAGGGCTAAGGATGCCCATACTGGATATCTATCACAATTAGCCTGTTTTAAAAATTAAGGATATGAAATAAATAAAATTGCGGTTAAAAAACTTACACCCCACCATTCCACAATTCCCTTTGATTCTGGGACTACCTCTTGAGTTTGAAACCAGCGCTGGTACTCATGCATCCAAGGTGATGCACTTAAGGAAGCTTCGTCATCATTGTCGTCATCACTACTTTCGAGTTAAAGTAAAAGCTGCGATAATTTTGTGGTTTTTGGGTATTTAGGCTGAATGACGGGAGCACCATTTCCATATAATTTTATGTACCGTTCCCAAAACTATAAAAATAAATTAGTGATTGAAAGTCAAAAAACACACATTCTCACTATTTTTTCAACACGCTCAAGTGCCCGAGTTTTTAATTCGGCACCCCAGTACTTCTTGAAATGCTGCGCTTTTTGTGAGGGATTAAGCACTGTGAAAATCAGGGACTATGAAGTGGGACAGATCAGTATAATGTATATGACATACCCATGGCAATGAGATAGGCATTGGATTCCTCAGTTTTGTTATAGTACTCAGCAATTTTTGCAATTCCGGCTCCTAGGGGTGAAATAAACAGTGGGCTACACTTAGAATGACGCTTTGTCCATGCAGCATGCAATCCCTCAAGTGCGGGAATTGCCAAATAAAGCGTAGGATAATTTTCCGATGAGAAGGCTTGTTGTGCAGCATCTGCATACTGATAAAACCAATTCAATGGGTAATTGGATGACGTGAAATTGAATAAAATACTTACACTTATTAATTCTCGAAATTCCTGGATCTCGTCCCATTCTGCCATATCCAATGCAATTGAACGAAGTTTTGCACACCTTGTGATGTCGTTCTCTTCGGCTGTTATGTCAAATATAAAGCGGTCCACATGCTGTAAACCAATATAAAATATCAGAATAACTAAGTATCATCTCTGTTTTAATACTTACATCCCGTAAAAGATATGCCCGGTTCACCATAACTAAAGTAGATGACCAACGAACTGGCATATCTAATAATAGTGTTTGTGGCCGATCGGAGCCTTTGTCCTTTTGTAGTTTGAGAAATAGATCTTTTCTTTTACTTGAGCTTCGAACCTGAAGTATTATAGATAGTATCAACGTGAACAGAATGCATCTTTAATCACATACCTTCACAACTATGGCACGAACCATCCCCAATACATCCTTCTTGTCACCTGTGCCTTGAGTCGGAAGGTGTGCTTCTGGGTCATGTGGGTTGTAGTGTTTAGCACCCGAATATGTCGAGATAATTGCTTGAGTGGCCAAATTAATGACATGCGCAAGGCAACTGAAATTTTAATATTATTTAATGTTAGTATTGTATAAAGCAGACATAATGAAAAACTCACCGAATCCGATGTTCTTTCCAATCGTATTTTTCACCTGTTGCTCCTTCGAAAAGGACCATGAACTCTCTCATCATTGTGCCATTGTTTGCTGCATTGTCAGAGGTGATCCAACCAGTCTATTAAATTATATTAAATAATGGCTTGTGACATTGTAATTGTTATATGTACTTACTTTTTTGATAATATCAACCCGGCTGATAAGTTTGAATAGTGCCATTGTGAGCAGTTCATCTTTGTAAACCCAATTAGTGAGGCTTGTAGGGTCCATGTTTTTGAATCGGTCCATTCAATCCAGTGTGCCGTGACAGCAAAGTATGAGTCTGCATTACTTGCCTGCCAGCAGTCACACGTGAATGAAACTTTGCCCTTGACCGTTGGGCCCTGAAATAAAGTTTTTAGCTCAAAACTTTGATATTTAAAAAGAAACTAAGACTCACATTTATTCTCTCCTTGATATCAAGTAGGTGTTGCCTAAAAAGTGATATAATTCCTTCCCGGGTAGCCTTTTGTGCTGGAATCTTTACCCCATTCTTGGCGCAAGAAGCAATATTAATCATTTCTTTAAATTTTGGATGATTCAAGGCTTGAATTGGCTTTGGAATCAATGTTATTGCTAAATAAAGTAAAGATTTAATAGTGTAATAACATACTTGATCTGTCTCAATCAACCACTCCAAAGCAGCCTGCTTAAAAGCCTCATCTGAGTATTGAATAACATTTTTAGCTGGGCCAACTGGTTTGAAATGGTCAGTGACGCTGGACTGAGTCAATATTTCTTCTCTCATTTTTAAGAGATGCTTTGGGAGTTTGTTTGTTGTTCCGGGTGTCTCTTTAACCCATTTAACGTAAGCACCCTGTCACCATATAATTAAAATTTATAATCAATAAAGAGATATCATAAAGTTTACATACTGTGTGATTTGATTCGAGATGTCGGTGCAAAGTTGTCACCTCGTTAGTAATTGAGCTGTCACTGAAAAATTTTTGATTTATTTAATTAAAAATGTAGCTGTGATGTACTCACCGACAAATTTTGCATTTTCTTCTTTTTTTCCCATTAATGGTGCTGGGGGCATGAAAAAAATGATCTATATCTCTGGTCTTATTTTTGTTCTTCATCATTTCCTCTCCAATCTCTTCAATTCCATCCATGTCATTGCATATCACATCCTTACAGGCATCTGAGACTGAAATAATATTTAAATAGATTATATTACTTGTTTTAAATATATTTGAATTTCAAAAAACACACCATTGACAGCGGCAGTGATAGCCGACTTGATTTTTTTTTTCTCAGGTCCTGTTTCACATACAATCTCATCTATTGGTAGGCTATGTTTCAATAAATGTTTTGATGCCGTTTCAGTGGTGGGCACATCAGCTGGCCCAGGGCATGTGGAAGACGATTTAACTACTAAACTTGGCGGAAGTTGCCTCAATTCTATGTTATTCGGATCACGGAGCACTCGGTTCATCGTACGGATCCGTGCTGAGCACCCTGGAGACTTACTTGGCTGTCCCAGGCAAGGTTTTGACTTTGGCAGCATTGTGTACAAGGGAGTTGGAATAGAAATTGAACGGTGGCTTACATTATACAGAAGACACTCTGACGATCCTTGACCATGCGGTACCTTGTCCTTACCTTGTGGCCACTAGCAGGCCGCGGCTTGGCGGCCCGGCTTGGGCTTAAAATATCTCAGGCCGGGCCCAGAGTGGACGGCCTAAGTACGGCTCGGCTCGGCTCGGCTCGGCCTGGGCTTTTCAGGGCCCGGCTCAGCCGGCCCACGGCCTGAGGCCGGGCCTTGCCAATCACTAATCAGAAGTGATATACACTGTTTCATGTGTAGTCGGGAGCGAGTAATAACACACACACCTTGGGTATATGCGTCTATATGATCATCATACTCGCTGAAGTCATAATTAAAAGCCTCGAATGATCATCCTCATACCACATCTTGTAACCTCAATGGCTTTTCGGTATTGTGATCGCCAAACCACAGCCGTACGACTTGATCACTAAATGACCTAACCTCTGTTTGAGCTGCATTTTACCAAACAAGCTCAGAATGTATCGTCTGATTCGAAGCTGAATGTAGGAAGCCAAACCCGTATTCCGGTCGCAGATCTCACCATACTAAAATTTACAGTTTGTCACCAACCCAAGTATTTATTAATCACGTCGAATTTGATCCCCGGCTATTCTCAGGACAGTCAATGCCTTCCATGCTGGAGAGCTTAGATTTGGCCACCGATCATATTACTCCGGCCCTCACCGACTTGTGTCACATGCCACTATACCAGTACTTCCAGTGGATTTCTATTCGAAACTATTTCAGAGTCACGATCTCTAAAGCAGACAGTCACCACCATTCCTGATCTCCGATGACTATGAATATTTCGCAAGTATCATGTGTAGAGCTATGATTGAGGCTGGCGAACGTTTGCAAACAACACAGTAACACACACAAATTGATTGTCTACGGGCAAGTGAAGTGAGCTCTCTAAATCAGGATTATGGGAGCTCAGATTTTCCCCGTCAACATCTGCGACGAGCCCAAACATCTGATTAGGAGTTTGAAAATGATCGTTTATAACAGGGAAAAAGACACGATCTATGAAGTGGGATGGTGCGTGTCATTACCTACTTCTAGACATTCAGTGTCAACACTTTATCAATGGCCATTCCCCTAGACCAGACCGGAGCTTGCTTTCTAAGAACCCACCTCGCTTGTAGCCATTAACCTCATTCCTACGTGTCTAGTTCTCTATGTCTAACTCGCATTCAGTAATAGGAAACGCACTCCCACCCCTACGGCCAGTGATCCATTGACCAGGATCAGACGGATATCCACGGAGACGGACCAGAGGCGCAATGCAGTACTTCTGGCAGAAAGGCTCTCTCGCGAACCTGAAACTAGATAAGAGTCTTATCCACTTTTCACTGTGCAGTATGTGACGATGGCCAGTGGTATGATCGGCCCGGCTTACTACCACTTCCAA
The DNA here is from genome assembly GCA_015178975.1 of Hysterangium stoloniferum. Lineage (NCBI taxonomy): Eukaryota > Fungi > Basidiomycota > Agaricomycetes > Hysterangiales > Hysterangiaceae > Hysterangium > Hysterangium stoloniferum. The sequence goes on along the minus strand of WHVD01000002.1, from coordinate 1,454,379 downwards.
GGCCTCTCGGTTTCCCTCCACATGCATCTTCATCTCCCTCCTTATCTACACGATATATACCACCATTTGTTAATGGAAAGGCAGCGCTTCAGGTATGGCCAAATTCGGTGGCCTGGCCACTCCAAAACCCGACTACAATCGATGGGAACTCATATGACGCCGCACGCCCCCACCCAGCCACCGTATCTGATTCCGCCATCGTCTCTGACTCTCACCACCTTCCACCTTCACTCTCTGCTTTCAAGTCTCTTAATAATACCTCGCCACTCCTTCATTTTGAAGAGATGGACTGCTGAAAGATGATCAGCAACAAAACCACAATTATTGTTAGCAGAGGGCAAAGGTGGAAGGATGTGAGAGAATAAGTGCAAGATACTAGATACAAGAATATAAACTCAGTATTTGCACACAGTATGCCAAATAGCTGAATTGGTTACCTAGATACAAGAATATGAGGTGATGCTAACTAGGATGGTTTGTACTTAAGCTATCTAAGAACAAAAGAAAAGTGGTAACAATAACGCAATTGTACAGAATGTACTAGAAATGTTTCATCTAACAAAGGAAATAGTGGGACAATGGAACAGCATGTCTTTTGTCTGCGGTCGCGCGTGGCCGTGTGGCTGCGCACAAAGGGACTATTGCGTGCTTACTAATCCAACGGGATGTGGGAGAGAAGATGGATGGAGTCAGAGAAGATGTATGAAATCAGAGTCAGAGGTGGTGGCTGGGTGGAGGCGTGCGGCGTCAAATGAGTTTCCATCGATTGCAGTCAAGTTTCCGATTTGGCTGGCCCTATTAAAAATAGTATGAGTTGACTCTATTGCAATACACAATATACAAGGGTTTAATAAGCTTGTAATAAAAGTATTTGTTTCTCAATATCTTGTGTCAGTTAGTGTAGCACCTCCTGACAATATAGGTTGGATGCTCTGGGAGGTGTATAGTGGTTCTGACACACATTAACCTCCAAAAGCATGGTCCACAATTAGCATCTTCATATGAAAAGTTGCAATAATTGGTGGACTCCCCCTATAAAAAGGTGTGTTTCATCATCAAATTTAACACACCCCCTTGATGAAACACTTTTTTAATCCCATATCTGTTCAATTTCCTAATCCCATCATAGATCTGAACTTTTCCACCTTTGGTTTTGGTAATGCTTTGGTTAAGATATCTGCCGGCATTTCATCTGTTTGTAGGTAGATAGGGTTGATTGATTCCTTTTCTACCATGTCACGTAACCAGTAGTAGCATAGGTCCAGATGTTTCATTCGTCCATGATGTTCTGGATTCTTGGCTACAGTTAGTGCTGACTGGTTGTCAATGAAGAGTTTTGATGGACATGGTGCCTTGTATCCCAATTCCTTTAACAGGTTCTGCATCCAACAGATCTCCTTCCCTGCTGCAACTGCAGCAACATATTCAGCTTCTGTGGTGGATAGTGTCACAATTGGTTGTAGTTTGCTGCTCCAACATACTGCTCCTGATCCCACTTTGATTATGTACCCTGTTGTTGATTTTCCACTGTCCTTGTCTCCACCATAACTAGCATCACTGAAGCCAACGAATAGATCTGTATTTAATGGATCAGGACCATATGTGAGTTTCATATCCATAGTTCCCTTCAAATATCGGAATAGATGCTTGACAGCCTTCCAATGTGCTATACCAGGGTTTGAATTAAACCGAGCCAATACTCCTGCAGTGTATGCAATGTCGGGACGGGTGGTAGTGGCCAAGTACATCATGGACCCAACTGCATTAATGTAGGGAATGTCACGCATTTCATTCTGTTCCTCCATGGTTTTGGGTGACTGATCTGATGATAGTTTTGCCCCTGGATCCATGGGTGTACCCACTGTATGACAATTTGACATCCCAAATTCCTGTAATTTGTTCAAGATGTACTGGCGTTGTGATAGAGAGATAGTCCGCTTTTCTCGATCTCGTGTGATTTCAATGCCTAATAGGAAAGATGTAGGTCCTAGATCCCTGAGTTTGAAATGTGTAGCTAATTCAGCTACAAAATCATCCAGGACTTTTTCGGATGGTCCTGCAAGGGTGATGTCATCTACAAATATGGGAACAATGACTTTGATTCCATCTCGTTGATAGATATAGACCGATGGATCAGAATAAATCCGCTTGAAGTCCATTTTCTCTAGTACACTCCGCAGGTGTTTGCTCCAGAGATTGCTTGCCTGCTTGAGTCCATAGAGCGACTTGTCTAGTCTACATGCTACATCTGATCCTCCTTGGTGAAATCCTTCTGGCTGGACCATGTATATTTCTGCATCAATATCACTGTTGATGAATGCATGTGATATGTCAACTGATCGGAGGTGAAGGCCTTCTGCTGCAGCCAGTGCTAATACTAGACGAATAGTAGCATGGCGCATTGTTGGGGCAAAAATCTCTGTATAGTCAAATCCTGGTCTCTGGTTGTATCCTTTAGCAACCAATCGTGCCTTAAACCGTTCTATTGATCCATCTGCCTTGCGTTTCACTTTGAAAACCCATTTTGATCCTATAGCCTTTTTTCCTGGTGGTAGTTTCATTATGGTCCAAGTTCCATTGCTCATGTGTATGTTCATTTCCTCCAAGGCTGCCTCTCTCCATTGTCTTGCCTGTGGACCATTCATTGCCTCTGTAAATGTCCTTGGTTCAGAAATAATTGACACATGTGCCTCCTCCAATTCCACTTCATCGGTACTGTCAGAAGTGGTAGGATTGGGTTCCCAGGTTTTCCACCATTCATTAGGAGGTTTTTTGTTGCGCAAAGGTTTTCGAATAGCAATTGGTCTGTTATCTTCCTCCTCCTCTTCCTCCTCCTCATTATCTGTGATCTGGGGGGATGGTGTGATAACATTGTCTTCGGATTCGGGTACAGGGATTTCATGATCCTCCACAGGGGCAGTTGGTAATTCATTTGGTGGATTATCATCTTCTTCAACAACTGGACCCCCTGGGATATAATCCCTCGTACTTGATTCATCCTTCCCACCAGTATCTGGAACTTGTGGTGGTTGGTGTTTCCATGTGTATCGTTCATCGAATTCAGCTCGTTCACTGATCACTATCCTTCTTGTCAATGGGTTGTAGAATAACCATCCCTTATACCCTTCAGGATACCCAATGAAGATGCATTTCTCCATGTGAGATCCCAGGCTTGATCGTTTATCCTTTTGAATGTGGACATATGCAATGCATCCCCAAACTCTGATGTGACTGATATTTGGTTTCCTTTTGTGCCAAATTTCATATGGAGTTTTGTCCTGTAAGGCAGATGATGGGCAGTGGTTCCAGATGTGTACAAATGCAGCCAGGCAGTACTCCCAGAAGTTCTTGGGTAGTTCAGACTCTGTTAGCATGGTTGTAATCCCTTCTGCTAATGTCCGGTTTGCACGCTCTGCCATTCCGTTTTGTTGAGGTCTATTACGGACTGTATGCTGACGCAAGATACCATGTTTATCGGTGAATTCAATGAATGCCCTTGACATGTATTCTCCACCCTTGTCATCCCTAAGTTTCTTTATTTTCCGTCCAAGGAGGTTTTCTGCAAATGCTTTGTACCGTTTGAATGCCCAGAAAACACCACTTTTGGACTTGATTGGGATGACATAATAGAATCTTGAAGCCTCATCAATGAATGTAACCCAATAGTAACATCCAGATCGGGATCTTGTGCCAATATAATGTACATCTGTATGTACCAACTCCAAAGGTTCATTGCAGTGATGTTCTGAGGGGGGAAATGGGTTGGCATGCATCTTTCCTGCAAGACATGGTTCACAAATTGGATCTGGTTTAGCCTTTGAATTAAGTACCAATCCTTTGACCATGTTTCTTCTCATTAGATTCTTTATCCCCTCATAGTGGTGATGTCCCAATCTTCTATGCCACAGAGACAGATCTAGAGGTAAAGTAGAGGACATGTGCACATTCTCCATTCTATTTATAATAGTCTTGCCATCCAAGTAGCCCACATTTCGATCAGTGATTGATGCAGTGAATAAAAGATTCCCATGGCGATTAAATCTTATGGTTTTGGATGAAATGTGTACATCAAATTCTTTATAACGTGTGAGATATAGGACAGCAAGAAGATTATTATGTAAAGCTGGAACATGTAATACTTTTGTGAATTCAACCTCCCGGCTAACTCTTCCATCAATGATTGGTTGAAAAATAACACTCCCAACACCTTCAGAATATACAATTCTATTGTCTGCAAGTTTTATTGGGGTTCTGTATGGGGTATAGGTGTGGAACCAGTTGTAATGGGGTGTCATATGCGATGTGGCCCCTGTGTCTGTATTCCAATCATAGATATTAGCTGAGGTTGCACATGCATCATGTTGTGAAAAGACACTTGCTTTTCCTGTCTGTTCCTCTACTTCCTCTATTTTTGCCTCTTCCATCTTGTTAGCACTGTTGCGTGACTGCCAGTATTGCTGTATCTTTTCTTTATTCCTTGGCTTTGGACAGTCATAGCTGAGGTGCCCTTCCTTGTCACAATTATAGCAAACCATCTTTTTTCGATGCTTGATGGGTGCTTTGGCCCTATTAACCATTTCTCCACGGCGATTGCGATTTAGTTCCTCGCTTCTAAATGCCTGGAGAATGGTATTCTTGTCCAACTTCTCCATGAGTAATAATGATGAGGAGAGGTGTGCATATTCCTCAGGAAGAGCCCGGATGAGTGCCATGCATTGTAATTCTTCATCCAACTTTTCAATTGTGAAGTCCTTTGGGCGCAGGTTTTGAATAGTCCCCATTGCTTTATCAATTCTGACACCCAAATCCATCAAAGACTCCTTTTCATCCTTTTGGATTGAGAATAGGTCATCATAGGCATTGAAGCGGGCTCCTGGTTTTTGTTGTAAGTGTGTCCTTTCCAACAAGTCCCACATTTTGATTGGATCTTCTTCAAATCCACGGAAATGCACCCTCTGATCATTTTCCACCATAAGATATATCTCTGCAGCTGCTTTCTCTGCCTTTGTTTCCCACTTCTCAATGTTATCACTGCCATTTACTGGCTTGATTTCTTTTCCACAAACAAGCTTCCAATAACCCAACTTCATCAACCATGCCTTCATTTCTCCAGACCATTCTGGATAATTTTGGTTGTTTAATGGTTTGAATTTTGGTAATGATTCTGAGGATGTCATGCTTGACACAGTAGGGAAATTTTCGAAAATCCGAAAATTAAGGTTTCTTGCTTATGCAAGCAAAAGTGACAGGCTCAACCAAACACAAAAGTTGGTTTGTTATGCCTCCAAATTCAAGTACTTATAGTAATGTGTATTACAATTAGAAGCCGGGGCCCATAACCTATTAAAAATAGTATGAGTTGACTCTATTGCAATACACAATATACAAGGGTTTAATAAGCTTGTAATAAAAGTATTTGTTTCTCAATATCTTGTGTCAGTTAGTGTAGCACCTCCTGACAATATAGGTTGGATGCTCTGGGAGGTGTATAGTGGTTCTGACACACATTAACCTCCAAAAGCATGGTCCACAATTAGCATCTTCATATGAAAAGTTGCAATAATTGGTGGACTCCCCCTATAAAAAGGTGTGTTTCATCATCAAATTTAACAGGCCCACCGAATTTGACCATACCCGAAGAACTGCCTTTCAATTAACAAATGGTGGTAAATAACGTGTAGATGAGGAGGGAGATGAAGATGCACGCGGAGGTAAACCGACGGGTCTTGGAAGTGGTAGTAGACCCGACTGATCATACCACTGGCCATCGTCATGGCTGGAGATGATAATGGCAGGAGAGAGGGAGGTGAATAATGGGATTGGATTGGACCTTGCTTGAACAATAAATATATATCGTGGTGCAAACCACGCTATCGTAGAAGTAGAATGTAGCGGTCAAGTTGAAGATTGAGGCAAAACTTAGGCTAGGTTCGAGTGGAGAAATCTAAGTGTTGATCGACTTTATGAAGACAAATTTATTTCTTAGATATATTCATAATATTTTTGGTTTTATCCCTGCTTGGGTCGTACTATGAACGGCGTCGCCTTTGATCTGACTAACACAGACATGTATGGTGGGCTATTTTATTTCACTAAACGGAGCGACTAACGGAAAGTTTCGCGCAACGTCGGGCACAAGCTGCACAGACAGCACTCACCGATGCTATCCTTTAAAAAGCGTCCACCTCTGAGGGTGGTTTGCAAAATCAAATACAGAACCTAGGGTTGCTTCCAAACACTGAAGGAAGGCCTTTACGTTCGTACTTTATCTTCATTTCGACGACAATGCTGATCCTTCGGTACCAGGAATTATATTTATCACTTGTTGCAAAACGAATCTACTTTGTTTTTTCTGGATCAAACTTGCAGGTAGCTATCGAGACATTCCAACCACGTGTCTTCCTTGTGTACGTCCCAAGGTACAATTTGTCTCGCATTGCTCACCGATAAGCAGGGAACTCACCGCCCACATTCTTGTCAGCATTCTTGCTCTCTTTGGCTTCCTCGGAGTCGTAATACATGTCCTGCATTACCGTTCTAGGGGACTAGTTGCCATCTCCCGTCAACCAGGAAATATAGCATCCGCTGCAGCCTTCTTCACTGCACAGTCAAACATCAATAAATAGACATTAACTCGCGTCTTGAAGGATAAACGCTCGAGAATTGATAAAACTACCGGTAGGATTGTGATGGAGGGAGAAACAGGATTTGAAGACGGAGCTGTTGTGCCGATAGATCGACGCGAGAGTGTGTTCAGACTTATAAACATGGATGCTTGACGTTGATTGGACTAGTACCGCGTTCCGGGTCTGGGCTGAGCATAGTTTTCATTAGTACATCTTTGGGACTATTTATATTTTCTCGGTCAATAAAATATTAACTGTATGTTATACCTAGTCACATTATTGTTCCGTATGTGTTACATCATAGTAGCGATGATTCAACACAAGTAGAAGTGCTCGGCTCACAGATTGTATATGAATTATCAACGATAGTGTCACTTCGGCGTTCATTAATGAGAGGCAAATGAGGAGATAATATTCGATCATCTACCGATGGCTCCCACGCTTTTACCATCACCATTTCGAGCGCAATCTTGGCGCCTGCTGGACCGGTGAGATCCTGTCCCCCGATATTCTACAGTATTGTCCAACCTCACGCGTATCATCTTTCCGATCGGCTCATCGCTATCGCACCCTTCTTCGGATCTATGGTTTTTGCACAAGCTTGTTCGAAGAAGCCATATTGAATGCAATAAAGAACCATAGCTCCAAAGTTTCAACATTCGGTGATCCATCCCAAGGCAGCCAATCAGTATCTTCGAAGACACCATCTTGTCGACACCATCGCCCAAGCGTTCCTGATGCTTGCTCGCCGTCCAATGACGAGACTCCCCTTCAATGCCGCCATATCTTCTCACGACGACATTTGGGGTATATTCTCAAGCGTCCGACGCCAGCCCCTTGCTCTCGAAGTCGCTATTCTTAACGAAGGAATCAGCCACGGCGTCCTTGTAAAAGGGCAGTATGCAACTTGCCTTGGCCGCCACGTCTTCCACCACCTAACGAGCCTTACTCGCTATGACCGCATTCCACTGAACATTGCCCGGGGGCGGTCGCCCCTCCGCGTCTTCTTTAAGATTCGGAAGCTCTTCTATCCCGTTCCGTGCCTTTGAAACCGGCGAGCTTGAGAAAAGCGGCAATATGTTCCGGTGTGGACGATGTAAACATTTTGATTGAAAAGAGTCTTTCCCTTCGAATCTGGCTCTGACGAGCCGCATTTCGGCATAGTGGAGGCGTAGAAAGGGGATGATCGGTGTACAGTCATTTACGTATTGAGCCTCTTTCTCTTTAGAGAACCTTGTATTTACATCTCTTCTCGCTTTCATGGATATAGAGGACTTTGATATGCGACGGAATGCGCTAAAGATGTTGTCCTAGGAGGAACTGATGACGGTGCTCAATCAGGACATCTTATTCCGAAACGGGCTAGACAGGGCTCTCACTTTAGCTGCGCAAACGAAGCTATTCAGATGCTGGTCGACATGCGTAAGTTCTACCCGTCCTTGATACTTGTCAAATTGTGTTCGCAGCGGTGGCTGAAGTGATCAAATAGTCGGCACATTGGAAAAGCCGACATCTATAACATCAGTCTCATTGCTGGTGGTCTCAGAAGAACGAGGTGAAGCTTTGTCTATTGACAAGGACAAAATGGACCGTTTGTTATCACATTGTAGAGCTCTCATTGATGGATGATTGTAGACCACTTCACTCGCGAGAAATGAAGGCTAACCTTGATAGGGACCACCTGCGTTTGCCATAACTTCCATACGTTGCAAACTCAATAGCATCGCGTGGCAAGGTCTTCCGTATGCATGATGAGTAGCACGCTGTGCTGTTATGGTCGAACTACATGCAATGGAGCGCCAGTTTGTGTCCTTTGTAAAACAGCAGAACGTCGTTGATGGCCTTGCTTTGGATGGCGTGAGGTCGCTGATCTGCGTTCGGCTATCCTGATAGGGACTATCTCGTGGTTAACAGTCGGCTTCTTGTGGTTGACAACCAGAGCGATGTTTCGCAGGAAACGGCCTAATTCGATCGCATATGTACAGACGTGAATTGAATGTCCTACAGATAAAGTATCGAGCTTTTGTAAACTCCTTTGCCCGGGAAGATCCAACTTAACACGGTACACAAACCTGGCATCCTTGAACGATTCTAAGATCGCATCTGCTACGCCTTGCTTGTCGGTCCCATCCAAGAATGGGGCAAAGTCGACGACCTGGATCCCGCTTTCATCGCCAAGTTTGACGTTAGACATGTCGGCCGCTTTTACTTTTCAGACTTAGGTCTGGTAGTGTTAATAGCCAGAGACTAAGGCATTGTTGACAAGTTTGGTAGTAGGTAGTACTTACAGAGGTTTTGTGGTGCACGCAAACTGAGTACTTATAATGGACATGACGCGCTTGCTTCTTTAACTTCATATCGGGGTCGGTCAGACGCCCGCCACTCACCATTTCCAGATTTTCTCTATTCTGTTCCAGACTCCTTTATGGGGTGATCGTTGTGAAGGCATCTGCAGTACTAGAATATAGGGCTGTGCGTGTGCTACATCGGGTATTGCACCCCGTTGTTCTTTAGACTTTAGCTTATCCCATTCAGCGATGTACGTACGCTATCCATTTGCCTCCTACGAAACACAGAGGTCAGACGGAAATTATATTTCTAACTACTCCAGAAACACCTGACCCGAGAATTCGGATTGGGTGCTATTCCTATTTTGGTTACAAATTGGGTCTTGGACTCTTACTGAATGATCGGAGATAGATCGATTAATGCATATGGTAATAACCACCCTCGCCAAGAAAATTTAGGATCCTTAGTAGAGCCTTATTTTATATAAACTCCAACGATCATCCATTGAATCATTATAAGAGTTAAAATTGGTACGAGATCTTTTGAGGATCCAAAAGTTCGTATCACATGTTAGATCTCAGTTATGGATCCAAAAGTTGGTCGGATTCCAAACCCGCCAATCACATGTTGGCCTTTAAATCGGTTAAGCATATGAACGATCGGCGGAGTTCATATAAAATAAGCTTCTACTGACGATCCTAAAAATTTTGGAGCCAAGGCTTTTCCCAGTGTTAGCACGATAGCCGACTGTGTGCGTTATAATGCATCCAGTTATTCGCCTGACCGACGTCAAGGCACCCCATTCATTACTTTGCCCTGGCGAAGACGGGAAAAAATGCTCACTGATCTGCGGAGCCCGTGTAATATCAGAACTTGACGATCCGCACGAATTCAAATGATCTTTTGCCTTTCTGGTGAAATGAGCCAATAGAACCCCGGCGATCGGCTGAAATTTTCTCACTCTCTTCTTCCAAAGCCACCACCAGGGAAATCACCAAGATGGATGTCCTTAATGATCCAATAGGGATAATCGGTTCTGGAGCAGCAGGTCTTATTACTGCCCATACTTTATTGCAAGATGGATTCACCAACGTCCAAATTATCACGCGCGACAAGACACCGGGAGGCGTTTGGGCCAGGGAGAGGGTTTATTCAAGTCTCCTGATTAACAAGTGAGCGTCGGGAAACGGTGGTTACCTTCCACCCCAGGGACTGATAATAGTCTAAACACTTCAGCATCCATGGCGAATACCGATTTTCTGCCCTTCCTATGCCTCGCCCTCTCAACGCCGACAACAGCGGTGGTCGTCTTTCTGGTCAAGACCTGTGCGAATACATGGAAACCTTTGCCGACAAGTTCCTGAAAGGAAGGTTCCGGTTCCAGACTGAAGTTGAGGATGTCAAACGCGAGGGAGCATCCAACTGGGTAATCACGGCTCGCAACAAGGAAACTGGGGTGCGGGAGTTGTTGAGATTCAGGCGAATTGTGATGTGCACCGGAGTTCGTATTTCTTCTGGGGCGTCTCGTTGCGATATGTGGCTGATGTGTCGAAGGGGTGTAGCTCACCTTTCATACCGCCTCAGCTATCGCCTGCATTCGCTTTGCAGAAGGGCTTCCGTGGACCGGTGATCCATTCTACGCAGTTCGGGGCCGAAACTGGCCATATTCTCTCAAAAACGGACGGGAAATATGCATCTGAGGCCAAGGACGGCTCTGGATCGATCGTAGTTGTTGGTGGCGGTAAATCTGCCCTAGAGTATGGCTCTATTTTCATTTCTCTGCTCAGAGGCTCATGGCCTGGATGCAATAGTATATCCTCTTATCTTTCGAATGAAGGCAGGCGAGTCACGATAGTCTTGGAATCTTCAGATGCAGTTCTGGCTGTGACCACGCCCCTACCTGATTTTATTCGGAAGAGTCGGTATGGTAGCTTCTTCCTATCCATATCCTATCTGACGCCTTTCTCAGGTTTTTAGCAATACTATCCCCTCACATCGAATTACGGAGTCGTCTTGAGTAAAATGATCCGTCGTCGTCCTGGGCTGGCCACTAATGGCCGCGTTTTAGGCGATTTCTGCACATGACTTGGCTCGGAAGCAAGATTGTCCATGGGATATGGAATGCAATGGCCAGGACCTCGGTTCGTGTCTGTTTTCTCTGTGCTGCCCGTACCAAGGGCCCTTTCTGACGTCTTTGAATGCACGTGGACTAACGATAGTTCGATGCCCTGAAATTGCCCAAAGACTCTCCCCTGCGCAAGACACATTCTCTCTTCTGGGGGGTGCGTACGAATGATGAGGGCGTTGTAAGGCCCAAGGGCTTTTACGCGCTTGTGAATGCGGGGAAAATAAATGTCGAGGCACCGGCTCGCGTTGAGCGATTTGGCGACGATGGCCGTTCTGTGATATTGAACAACGGTAAAAGACTGGAAGCGTGCGCTGTGATCTTGGCCACCGGATATACGTCGTCCTGGAAGGATATTATTGATGGTTTTTTTTAAATTCGTTCATCTTTGGTTCCAATGTCCAGCTAATGTACCTTTTCGGCTCCAGAAAAGACATCTGATGAGATCGGTCTTGGCAGACGTCTGCGATCGCAGGGGACTGTTTCAGAATGGAATTACCATAGCCTGCAGAATCCACCCTGTTCTCAACGTGGGGGTGAACAGTGGGCGTCGTCCATTTACCGTGGCATCGTACCAGCAAAGAATATCGATCAGCGTGATTTTGCGATCAATGGGGGTGTAGTGCGTCCATTATCGGCTTTCACAGGCTGCTGGCTTACATACTGCAACTCTGTAGTTTACGACGAACCCTGGATATTTTTGCGAGGTCACTGCACACTGGATATCATCGTACTTCTTAAACGACCCAATGCGGCTTCCGCGCACGCCAGAAGAGGCTTGTGAATATGCAGAACGTAACTCTGTCTGGCTACATAAGCGTTTTCCCGGCGAGCTGCTCGGGACAAATGAAAGCTACAGTAGCAACCTGACCCTTTGGAAGTGTGTGGCGTTCAATTTACGCCCCAGATTGACCCTTCCTCATGTTTTCTTATTAGTTGGCCCCAGACTGTCGACGAGTTGCTGGACGATATGAAGGTGCCTAGTCTCAGAAGCGGGGGCAACTGGTTCACGTGGGCCTTCAAGACCATTGACTTGAACGAGATAACAAATTTGAAGGAAGAGCGCTCAGAACGGCGAGTGTTGCGAATTTAGGGCCAGCTGTTGTTACTTTTGTGTCTTCGTGCGAACTGATGGCATTTTTCCGGTGTCACTGGCATGCCATCAGAAATTACCTTTTATTAAAGACCTTGCTATCTTCAGTGGGACAGTGAAAAGTTCTACTGCGTCACACTACTACCATGACTCGAGATGGCCCGATGGCCCTGTGTCACGCAGAATCAAAATACAGAAATCGGGGTGAATAATATACAATCTCCAAAGAAATGGGTACTTGAGCTAAGAATTTCACCCCGACTCGGGAAACGACTCGAGCGTGGTTGAGCATATGGTGTCTCCGTCATGTCTGACATGTTTGTTCGTACATTTTCTTAAAGCGTCACTGACAGTTTGTAATACGTACTCCGAAGAATGACTTTAAAATCCTTTCCAAGGAGATGAGCTTTAAGAAATGGTTTCATTTTGTACTAAATCTTAATTAAAATAATAGGTCACACCAAAGTGGAATTAAAGAAAATCTCTAGAATTCTGCAGGAGATGATTTGATGATGGGTCTGGGGCGGATGGCGATTGGCAACTGCCCCTCGTCGTGTGGTAAACACATCCCATTGGAGATCTCTTTTTCTCTTTCTTTCCTTTCCCTGCTTGTCTTTCTTTTCCTTTTCTCTTTTTTATTTTTTTTTTCGCCCAGTCCTCTCGGTGTTGATGCCATCAAGTGCAGCACATCAGAAATCTTCTTCCCCTTGAATACACCTTTTTCATTTATCCTCACTTTTATTCATCCATATTGGAACACACTCCATCGAATAACCATAGGTGTACTATTTATAAATAGATTGATAATTGGCAGCAGTGCGAGCCGTATCATATATCTATCTACCCGAGTCTCAGGCATACCCGAGTCCCAGGCATTCCCATGTTGGGCAAGTCCTACAGCCACACGTGGTGCCCTGCCTCGGTAAAACCTGTCAAACTCGGCTACTAGTGGAATTATCTTCCCCAATGGGCTATTGACGGACATGTTCCCTATTTCGCTATCGCCTCGTCCTACGACGCTCGCCCGTTCCTTTGTCGAGGAAGGCAGGAAAATAACCCAAAGTTGTTCCATGTTTGATTTCGCCCTTTCACGAAGCCTATATCGGTCCGATCCGCCTTATCTTGGCCCACGCACCGCACTTTACACCATTATGGTCCGGATCAAGAGCCTCTCCTCCGGTGTCTGGTTCGTTTCTCTGATCCGAATCTTGATGCTGTCATTAATGGTATTCACCTCGTTCGCAAAAACTTCGCATCAGGGAATTTCAGTGATATCGACTGCGTCGACAATCAGTGTTGGTAATTCGTGAAACAGGTGTGTATGTGATAAATATGGTCGGACGGTGCACTGGAGAACCAGTGCACACCCCACCTGCGTCTCACCACCCTGAACTCTTCACGTCCCACACCATATCCTCCACATGGCGTCGCAGCAACCAGGAGTAGAGCTTCTGTGAGTGCATTAGCCCTGGGTTGTCTATTGCTTAAAACCGATCGGTCGTTTTGTAAGATTTGGTCCAATGCTGATTGGTGTCTTCCTTAACAACATTCTGTTTGGGGTAATCGTCCATTCACTCCCGTTATACATGCACGTCTAAGCAAGGGGTTTCCTACAGGTTCTCATTATTCAAGTGAGTACGATTGCCCATTCGAATCGATACGCTGCTACATGGTGATTGTAGGCATATATATACTATAAAACCTATACAAGGTAAAGCCAGTGTCTCGTAGTGTTCTCGTTGCTAATCCGGCTGTCACAAACCAGAGAGCGAGCATGGATAAGATATCTAGTGAGTTCCTACATTTCTCGGGATAACTTGCGCTAGATGAGGAGGGCAGATATTATATTTGGTGGTCGTGGAAACTTGCAATACGGCGTTCGACATGGCGATGATGTTCCAGCCGCTTGTTCAGGAGTACGGTACGGGCTATGCGATTTTTTAGGATACGACACTTGTCTAATCTGCCCCTGATCTGACCATACGGACATAGGAATGGCCAGTGCAGTGACGAGGTCGCCCACCAGTAGGTCTTCACGTTTCTTAGTTGTGACCGCATGCATCATACCTGGTTGCTAGTGCTCGCTGCGGGTACGTAAACAGAACTACACGGTGTTTCTGACTCATGCAAAGCGGTCCCTAGATGGCGTTACGACTGTACGTTTCTGATTTGATTCATCCGTGAGGAGGCGTTGACATGCTCCGCAGGTTTTGATTTCTACACCCGTACAGCTCTTCATAGCGTGGCGCATCAAGATCATCAGCTCATCACTGGTCATGCCGTCGATAATCGCGTTTTTCTCATTTTGTTCATTCGGTGAGTTCTCCGGTAGCCGATGTATAGTTCAGCTCTTTACGGTATCCGCCAAGTTGGAGGCATTGCCACCACGATCTGCGTATCTCTTATACCTGAGTATGCAAGACTGCACGAGTTCGACGGGGCACCGACTACCTGGTTAACATCATCGGCGATTGCTGATATTATTATCACTGTCACCCTTGTCATTTCATTGGTAGGTACCGCTAGCAGAGGTGTAGTGTGTGAACTACTCACATTGAGATTAGCGCAGGTGCAGGACAGACCGAACATCGACAAACGATGTACTGGATAGAATCATTCGACGTGAGTGATTTTGCGACTCTGGTCTTGTTTTACTAACGTACATTGATTTGCAGTTACCATCCAAACTGGCGCTATTACGGCCATATTCGCCATATTGGATGCGGCGATCTTCCTCGGGAAAAGGGTAAGTGTTGGGATATTATTCGGGTGATGGAAATGTCGCCTTACCTCGTTTTCTGTAGCACACGTCATTGTGAGCATATCGTCAGACTTACAAGGTATCATCCTCATTGCGAATGCTGCAGGAACTTTGCGTGGGATTTTCCCCTTGGGAAGTTGTATACGAACTCCCTCCTGTCCACTCTCAATGCCCGTGCGGGGTGGTCACAGGCCATTGCCGAACAGCAGCAAGATAATGTACTTTTCAGATCATCGCGACCCCCATCAAAAAGTCCCCAATCGAAGACGGCAAGGCATTCGGATTGGAACGCAGTTGTAAGCGATGTTTGGTCTTTGGAGAAAACTGACTCGCTGAGTTCGGAACAGGATTATCGGACACCCATCGAGTTCAGATCGACTGGGCATGGTAACAGCACAGATCGTACAAAAAGCTCCCACGATATGGAATTCGGGGTCGTTATTACGAAGACTACGGAACAGAAGACCGACCCTTTGTAGTATTTAGGGGCTCGTGCCATCACGTTCGACAGAGTGTAGGCCCTATAGAATACTCTGACGTCTGAATGTATTAGACAAACTATATATAATATGGGATATACAAGCACTCGTGATCATGAATCTACGGAAGGGAATTCGGAACCAATAAAAGAATTTCCTGTACAACCACACGGGATGACAAGATACGGGAACGTAAGAAGAACTCGGAGCATTGTTGAGAACATTTAAGTTTCCGGTAGTTCTTGTGACGATGTTTCTTCCACTTTCTAAGCCAAAGCAAGCCCTTATGATTAGACTACGCGAAAGGCTGACATTGGCTCACTTTGGTTCCCTCCTCAGCGTCGCTTTCCTCTAGATCCTCTAACATCTGCTCCAAACTTTCTAACAATTTATCAAGTCTACCCTCGACCCCCTGAGCAACACCAGCAGCTTTGTCTAGCTGCCGGACAAGTGCGGCGACATTGTCACCATTCGTATCCTGCTCAACACTTTCCAAGACTTCTCTCAGAAATGCGACGTCCTCAGCTAATGCACTCGGTGGCGATGTTGCGTTAACATCTGAGGCGCCTTCGTTAGCTAATGCACTCGATGGCGACATTTCGTTAACATCCGAGTAAGTGGCTCCCTTACTGCTTTCCATGTGTGATAGTATCAAGAGGGGATGCATAAGCGCCGCTTATCTAAGCTGTTTCTCAACGAATTTCACTAGTTCCCACGTAACTATACGTGCTTAGACAGGGATGCCCAGTGGATGGCAGTAGCTAAATAGATATTTTATGCGAAAATGTACACTGAATAAAACTACTGTTAATTCGGGCCGGAGTGATTTACTTAGACATGTGTGAGTCCATTGTGACCCACTGCCATGTGGCTATCCAACGAGCGCCAATCTTCTCACCGTCGCAGCGAAGTCGAAATCTACATCCTCTATCGACCGTCCAACATGTCAACCTTTTTGTCTCCTCCTAAACTTATCAAGTCCACTCCTGGGGCATGCGATTTCGGGTTGAAAGAGCTTGCATCTGGCGGGGAATCTCCCACCATCGAGTGAAGTGATATCTCCCTTATCGTAGACGATGATTGCTGACCTCCTCACAGTATCGTTGCCATACACGGCCTCGATGGCCACCGGGAGGCATCCTTCACTGCAGATAATGGTGTCTTTTGGCTACAAGATCTCTTGCCAGAGGCGTTACCTTTCGCCAGAATTCTTACTTACGGTTATGATGCGCGTACACAGGGCGAGAATAGATCACAGCAGACACTATATGGTATATCTGGGGATTTAGTGGTCAAATTATCTGCATTCAGAATATCTAATGGAACGGGCGTTCGTGATTCGGTACATTTTATGGTTATTTTCTGATAAATGTTGTGATTTAGCACCGACCGCTGATATTTATTGCGCACAGCTTTGGTGGAATCATATTGAAAAATGTGAGTAGACCCATATGATGATAATTGTCCTGGTTCACCTTTGCTAGGCACTTATTCATGCAAGCTCGGCTCATATGGGCCATCTTGGTGATCACAAGGCAGTTGAAATATCAACCTATGGTGTGATTTTCATGGGAACTCCCCATCAGGGTGTGGACCTCCTTGAATGGACTCGGTCACATGTGGATGGCCGATCACTTGGGTCTTTGCAGGACGACCCGTTACTTAAGCCTTTGCTTTTACATTCGGAAGTATTACAACAACAGTTGACACAGTACAACCCTATTAGTACCCAGTTCAAGACAGTGTTTTGCTATGAACTGTATCCAGCACTAGGATTGATGGGAAGTGCGGTGGGTTATTCCCTGTCTGCAGGTCTTTCCAAGGGAGGGTTTGGCTGACTCCCGCCAGGTTATTCCATTTTCTTCGGCTGTAGTGCCAGGGGCTGTTAACGTTGCATATCTCGGTATTCACAAGACTCATATTGAAATTGTTAAGTTCCCATCGAAGGAGGATGATGACTACAACAATATAGTTTTCCAATTGCAACAAATGATGGATAGTGCTCCTTCTCACATTGCATTGAATTGGATGAAGCATGGTATTTCTTTGCCCCTTGGTACGTTGGGACAGAGACAGGTTATGGATCCAGGTAATTTTGACTTGGCTCTTGCAAACAAGAACTGAGTTTAAAATTGTCAAAGCTATGGTAGAGCTTAGCAAAAAGATCTCTGACTGGCTTGCTGCTCCTGATCCATCAGTGAATTACCTTGGGGCACAAGCAATCTGTATGGAGGGTACAGGGACTTGGTTTACTAGTAGCGTTAAATTCATGCAATGGAAGGATGGTATTAAGCCTTGTTTGTGGATTTATGGAAGCAGTGAGTGGATGGTACAAGTGTTATTATTTACTCATCTGGAGTGTACAGTGGGCTCGGGAAAATCAATCTTGTGGTAAGAATACACTAGTTCTCTCTATCTATTTTTACAATCACCCCAAATAGTTCTACAATCATTATGGATATTGAAAAACATTGCCATGCAAAGTCATTATATGCAGTGGCATATTTCTTCTTTGACTCTAGAGATGCACAGGAAGAGTTCCGTCTCTATCACAAATTGCTTCGGTCAATCATCAGGCAATTGCTTGCACAATGTCCTCAGGTTCCTCTGTCCATGCTACCTATATATAACAATGGCAATCAGTCACCAACACTTGCCTCTCTTCCTGACATGATCAATCATCTCTTGGCTATCTTTCATCATGTTTATATAATTTTGGATGCCTTGGATGAATGTGAAGACTATCGGCAGTTGTTAAGGTGGATTCAAAACTTGGTTGGTCAAAATAATGGAAAGGTACATCTTCTAGGCACTGCTCGCCCAGAGAGACATATCACAACAATATTGGAGTCTTTGGATCTCAGCTCACAATATGTGGATCTCAACACTGTTTCTGGAAATGATGATATAGAGTCTTATATCAGAGACAAAGTCCTCAATAATGCTGATTTCTCTGGGTTTTCTGAGGATGTCAGACAGACTATCCTTGACACACTTCATTCAAAAGCCAAAGGAATGTAAGAATTTTGCAATTGTATGAGCAATGGGCTTTTATCTTATTTCTTTATCTTCAGGTTTCGATGGGTTGCACTGCAACTTGAAAATCTTGGTGAATGCTGTACTGAACAACATATAGAGGAGCAGCTTGAAAATCTTCCAACAAGCCTCTATGAGATATATACAAATGTGATTGACAGAATTCCTAAAAATCTTCAAGTTGATGCCATAAAATTCTTCCAATGGCTAGCATTTTCATTTCACCCTTTAACATCCAAAGAGTTACAAGAAATTCCGGGAATCAGTTTAAGATTTGAAGTTGGTGGAACAAAGCCTCCTTTCAATTCTAAAGGAGTATATCATAACCCAAAGGACATTCTCCGGGCTTGTTCAAGCTTTGTTGTATATAATAAAGGTAAGGAAACAGACATCTTTATATGATTTTGTGTAACATATCTTGATAGGCTACATTAAACTGGCCCATTTCTCTGTAAAAGAATATTTGATGTTAAATGTTGGATCAGGAGGGCCACCTCGAGCCTTTCAGTTGGAAGAGAAACTGTCACATTTCCACATAGCACAAATGTGTTTAACCTATCTACTTCAGTTTCAAGAGCAATATGCTGGTGCCATAACTGAGTTGTCCACTATTGATGATTATCCCTTACTACAGTATTGTGCCAATAAATGGGTTTCACACTACCAGTTTACTGGTAATGACATCTCAGATTTACCAGTGCAAACACTGTTTTTAGACCAGAGTCAACAATTTAAAATATGGCTGGACCAAATAGCCACAGGGAAATTATTTACAACAAATGATTCACCATTGGTTGTAACAGTGAAATATGATCTGCTCAGTTTAGCAAAATGGTTATTGAAAGAGTGGGCAGATGTCAATGCACAAGCATGTTGTGGGAATATCAAAGCAAAGGAAAGTGATAATTACAGTGCAGCACTGAGAGCTGCAATCAAGCAAGGAACTGTTGACATGGTCCAACTGCTGCTTGAAAATGGTGCAGACATCAATGCAGAGGGAGATGGCAGTGGTGGCACAGCACTGATTACTGCATCCTTGAGTGGGAATATTGACATGGTCCAGCTACTCCTTGAAAAGGATGCAGATGTCAATTCACAGGCAGGTGGTAATTATGGCACAGCACTGATTGCTGCTTGCTGGAGAAGAAATATTGACATGGTTCAGCTACTCCTTGAAAAGGGTGCAGATGTCAATTCACAGGCAGGTGGTAATTATGGCACAGCACTGATTGCTGCTTGCTGGAGGGGAAATATTGACATGGTTCAGCTACTCCTTGAAAAGGGTGCAGATATCAATTCACAGGCAGGTGGGAATTATGGCACAGCACTGATTGCTGCTTGCTGGAGGGGAAATATAGACATGGCTCAGCTACTCCTTGAAAAGGGTGCAGATGTCAATTCACAGGCAGGTGGCAATTATGGCACAGCACTGGCTGCTGCATCCTGCAGTGGAAATATTGACATGGCCCAGCTACTCCTTGAAAAGGGTGCAGACATCAATGTGCAGGCAGGTGGAAATTATGGCACAGCACTGACTGCTACATCTTTGAGTGAGAATATTGACATGGCCCAGCTGCTCCTTGAAAAGGGTGCAGACATCAATGCACAGGGAGGTGGCAAGTATGGCACAGCACTGATTGCAGCTTCCTGTCATGAGAATATTGACATGGCCCAGCTACTCCTTGAACAGGGTGCAGAAATCAATGCACAGGCAGGTGGAAATTATGGCACAGCACTGACTGCTGCATCCTTGAGTGAGAATATTGACATGGCCCAGCTACTCCTTGAAAAGGGTGCAGACATCAACGCACAGGCAGGTGGAAATTATGGCACAGCACTGACTGCTGCATCCTTGAGTGGGAATATTGACATGGCACAGCTACTCCTTGAAAAGGGTGCAGACATCAATGAACAAGGAGGTGGCAAGTATGGCCCAGCACTGATTGCAGCTTCCTGGCATCAGAATATTGACATGGCCCAGCTACTCCTTGAAAAGGGTGCAGACATCAATGCACAGGCAGGTGGGAAGTATGGCACAGCACTGATTGCAGCTTCTGGGTATGAGAATATTGACAGGGCCCGGCTATTCCTTGAACAGGATGGAAAAATCATTGTACGGGCATATGAACATCATAGCATAGCAGGGATTCCTGCATCCCGGTGGGGAACTATTGACATGGCACAGCTACTCCTTGAAAAGGGTGCAGACATCAATGCACAGGCAGGTGGCAAGTATGGCACAGCACTGATTGCAGCTTCCTGGAATAAGAATATTGACATGGCTCAGCTACTCCTTGAATGGGGTGCAGATATCAATGCACAGGCAGGTGGAAATTATGGCACAGCACTGACTGCTGCATCCTGGAGGGGAAATATTGACATGGCCCAGCTACTCCTTGAAAAGGGTGCAGACATCAATGCACAGGCAGGTGACAAGTATGGTACAGCACTTATTGCTGCTGCCTCTTGGACTGGAAATATGGACATGGTCCAGCTACTCCTGGAAGAGGGTGCAGACATCAATGCACAGGCACATGGTGATTATGGTACAACACTGATTGCTGCTTCCTCCAGTGAGAATATTGCAATGGTCCAGCTACTCCTTGAAAAGGGTGCAGACATCAATGCAGAGGGAGGTGGCAGTGGTGGCACAGCACTGATTACTGCATCCTTGAGTGGGAATATTGACATGGTCCAGCTACTCCTTGAAAAGGATGCAGATGTCAATTCACAGCCAGGTGGCAATTATGGCACAGCACTGATTGCTGCCGCATCTTTGAGTGAGAATATTGACATGGCCCAGCGGCTCCTTGAAAAGGGTGCAGATATCAATGCACAGGCAGGTGACAAGTATGGTACAGCACTTATTGCTGCTGCCTCTTGGAGTGGAAATATGGACATGGTCCAGCTACTCCTTGAAAAGGGTGCAGACATCAATGCACAGGCAGGTGGCCATTATGGGACAGCACTGATTGCTGCTTCCTCCAGTGGGAATATTGACATGGTCCAGCTACTCCTTGAAAAGGGTGCAGACATCAATGCACAGGCAGGTGGAAATTATGGAACAGCGCTGATTGCTGCATTCTGGAGTGAGAACATTGCAATGGCCCAGTTACTCCTTGGAAAAGGTGCAGACATCAATGCAAAGGCAGGTGGCAATTACGGCACAGCACTGGCTGCCGCATCCTGGAGGGGAAATATTGACATGGCCCAGCTACTCCTTGAAAAGGGTGCAGACATCAATGCACAGGCAGGTGACAAGTATGGTACAGCACTTATTGCTGCTGCCTCTTGGAGTGGAAATATGGACATGGTCCAGCTACTCCTGCAAGAGGGTGCAGACATCAATGCACAGGCACATGGTGATTATGGGACAACACTGATTGCTGCTTCCTCCAGTGAGAATATTGCAATGACCCAGCTACTCCTTGAAAAGGGTGCAGACATCAATGCACAGGCAGGTGTAAATTATGGAACAGCACTGATTGCTGCATTATGGAGTGAGAACATTGCAATGGTCCAGCTACTCCTTGGAAAAGGTGCAGACATCAATGCAAAGGCAGGTGGCAATTTTGGCACAGCACTGGCTGCCGCATCCTGGAGGGGAAATATTGACATGGCCCAGCTACTCCTTGAAAAGGGTGCAGACATCAATGCACAGGCAGGTGACAAGTATGGTACAGCACTTATTGCTGCTGCCTCTTGGACTGGAAATATGGACATGGTCCAGCTACTCCTGGAAGAGGGTGCAGACATCAATGCACAGGCACATGGTGATTATGGGACAACACTGATTGCTGCTTCCTCCAGTGAGAATATTGCAATGGTCCAGCTACTCCTTGAAAAGGGTGCAGACATCAATGCAGAGGGAGGTGGCAAGTATGGCACACCACTGATTACTGCATCCTTGAGTGGGAACATTGCAATGGCCCAGCTACTCCTTGAAAAGGGTGCAGACATCAATGCACAGGCAGGTGGAAATTATGGGACAGCACTGATTGCTGCATTCTGGAGTGAGAACATTGCAATGGCCCAGCTACTCCTTGGAAAAGGTGCAGACATCAATGCAAAGGCAGGTGGCAATTATGGCACAGCACTGGCTGCCACATCATGGAGGGGAAATATTGACATGGCCCAGCTACTCCTTGAAAAGGGTGCAGACATCAATGCACAGGCACATAGCTATTATGGGACAGCGCTGATTGCTGCTGCCTGTTGGAGTGGAAATATGGACATGGTCCAGCTACTCCTTGAAAAGGGTGCAGACATCAATGCAGAGGGAGGTGGCAGTGGTGGCACAGCACTGATTACTGCATCCTTGAGTGGGAATATTGACATGGTCCAGCTACTCCTTGAAAAGCATGCAGATGTCAATTCACAGCCAGGTGGCAATTATGGCACAGCACTGATTGCTGCTGCATCTTTGAGTGAGAATATTGACATGGCCCAGCTGCTCCTTGAAAAGGGTGCAGACATCAATGCACAGGCAGGTGACAAGTATGGTACAGCACTTATTGCTGCTGCCTCTTGGAGTGGAAATATGGACATGGTCCAGCTACTCCTTGAACAGGGTGCAGACATCAATGCAGAGGGAGGTGGCAAGTATGGCACACCACTGATTACTGCATCCTTGAGTGGGAATATTGACATGGTCCAGCTACTCCTTGAAAAGGGTGCAGACATCAATGCACAGGCAGGTGGAAATTATGGGACAGCACTGATTGCTGCATTCTGGAGTGAGAACATTGCAATGGCCCAGCTACTCCTTGGAAAAGGTGCAGACATCAATGCAAAGGCAGGTGGCAATTATGGCACAGCACTGGCTGCCACATCCTGGAGGGGAAATATTGACATGGCCCAGCTACTCCTTGAAAAGGGTGCAGACATCAATGCACAGGCACATAGTTATTATGGGACAGCACTGATTGCTGCTGCCTGTTGGAGTGGAAATATGGACATGGTCCAGCTACTCCTTGAAAAGGGTGCAGACATCAATGCAGAGGGAGGTGGCAGTGGTGGCACAGCACTGATTACTGCATCCTTGAGTGGGAATATTGACATGGTCCAGCTACTCCTTGAAAAGGGTGCAGACATCAATGCACAGGTAGGTGGAAATTATGGGACAGCACTGATTGCTGCATTCTGGAGTGAGAACATTTCAATGGCCCAGCTACTCCTTGAAAAGGGTGCAGACATTAATGCACAGGCAGGTGGCCATTATGGGACAGCACTGATTGCTGCTTCCTCCAGTGGGAATATTGACATGGTCCAGCTACTCCTTGAAAAGGGTGCAGACATCAATGCACAGGCAGGTGGAAATTATGGAACAGCGCTGATTGCTGCATTCTGGAGTGAGAACATTGCAATGGCCCAGTTACTCCTTGGAAAAGGTGCAGACATCAATGCAAAGGCAGGTGGCAATTACGGCACAGCACTGGCTGCCGCATCCTGGAGGGGAAATATTGACATGGCCCAGCTACTCCTTGAAAAGGGTGCAGACATCAATGCACAGGCAGGTGACAAGTATGGTACAGCACTTATTGCTGCTGCCTCTTGGAGTGGAAATATGGACATGGTCCAACTACTCCTGCAAGAGGGTGCAGACATCAATGCACAGGCACATGGTGATTATGGGACAACACTGATTGCTGCTTCCTCCAGTGAGAATATTGCAATGACCCAGCTACTCCTTGAAAAGGGTGCAGACATCAATGCACAGGCAGGTGTAAATTATGGAACAACACTGATTGCTGCATTATGGAGTGAGAACATTGCAATGGTCCAGCTACTCCTTGGAAAAGGTGCAGACATCAATGCAAAGGCAGGTGGCAATTATGGCACAGCACTGGCTGCCGCATCCTGGAGGGGAAATATTGACATGGCCCAGCTACTCCTTGAAAAGGGTGCAGACATCAATGCACAGGCAGGTGACAAGTATGGTACAGCACTTATTGCTGCTGCCTCTTGGAGTGGAAATATGGACATGGTCCAGCTACTCCTTGAAAAGGGTGCAGACATCAATGCAGAGGGAGGCGGCAGTGGTGGCACAGCACTGATTACTGCATCCTTGAGTGGGAATATTGACATGGTCCAGCTACTCCTTGAAAAGGGTGCAGACATCAATGCACAGGCAGGTGGAAATTATGGGACAGCACTGATTTCTGCATTCTGGAGTGATAATATTGCCATGGCCCAGCTACTCCTTGAAAAGGGTGCAGACATCAATGCACAGGCAGGTGGCCATTATGGGACAGCACTGATTGCTGCTTCCTCCAGTGAGAATATTGCCATGGCCCAGCTACTCCTTGAAAAGGGTGCAGACATCAATGCACAGGCAGGTGGAAATTATGGAACAGCACTGATTGCTGCATCCTGGAGTGAGAACATTGCAATGGCCCAGCTACTCCTTGGAAAAGGTGCAGACATCAATGCAAAGGCAGGTGGCAATTATGGCACAGCACTGGCTGCTGTATCCTGGAGGGGAATTGTTGACATGGACCAGCTAGTCCTTGAAAAGGGTGCAGACATTAATGCACAGGCAGGTGAACATTATGGAACAGCACTGATTGCCACATCCTGGAGTGAGAACATTGCAATGGCCCAGCTCCTCCTTGACAATGGTGCAGACATCAATGCACAGGCAGGTGGTGATTATGGGACAGCACTGATTGCTGCTTCCTGAAAAAGGGAGAATATTGACATGGTCCACCTACTCCTTGAAAAGGGTACAGACATCAATGCACAGGCAGGTGGTAATTATGGGACAGCACTGACTGATGCTTTGTTATGACCCATTTCTGGACACTTCAATCTTCCTTCTCCATAATGTTCCTGAACCTTCTGACCTGACTTCTGACTGTGGATCATTTCCAGTTCCCATACTTCCAAATCTGTTCCTTGTCCCAGACTTCGTACCTTCTCCACTGACAAGTATTCATTCATTTGTTTGTTGTATCCCCATCTTGGAATACTTTCCTAATCTGTCTCATTGTGATCTTAGTTAGTAGCAAAATAATGAAAGAACTTGTATCAGTTTCCAAAAATTTGTACTTTACTTCAGATCTGATATTGATTTAGTTTCTTATTCCTTCCTTCTTTCTGTACACTTGATATTTGGAACTCTTTGGAACTCTGAATATCCATAATCTTCCAGTGTAAATCCCATCTCTGAATTTAAGGACATTTCAAAATTTGCATAGGGGTGCATCACATGTTGAAATTCGAGACCCATATTATTAGGTATTTATACAAGGTGATGCAGCCCTCCATCTCCATGTCCACAAGTTCCAGAGACTATTCCTTTGTCATTCTAAAGTATAGACACTGTTGTCCATGATGCTTTCCAACACTCTTCCTCAGCATGGACAACAGTTAAGGTAAGCTTGTTAAGAACAGAAAACTGACTAATGTTGGTAGGCTGACGTGGACCGATCAGAAGGACTTGGCTTCAGCTTCTGTGCTGTGCCCTCACAAGTTACTGTCAGGTGTCCTTAAATTTTGAGCGCTAGTCCTATTAAAATCCTCACGGTGAGTTACTGATTGGAACTGAAGGATAGGTCGAGTGTCAGGCTGAGGGGTTGGAGGCCGAAGAAGGGTGAGCGCATGCAGAGGTGGGGGGTGGGTTACTTAGTGTAAGGCTTATAGAGATGTATGTGGGTGTTCTGAGTCGATATTCTGATTGCCTTGTAACTACAACTACAGTGGATTTATATATGAGTTATTGGTGTCTAGAAAACACTAACTAAGGGAAGAGTGGAAAACATTATTGACAAATAAGCTTGACTAGGAACCGGAAGGTTACAATAAGTTTGGAGGCCATGAATTAACTGAGAGCAGAATTATGGGAAAAGGAAATAGTCCACAGGTTACAAGTATATGTGGGCATATGTGAAACATAGAGTGAGACAGATAATCATAATAAAAAGGAATGTATCAAAGCATAACCAGATAGTACAAGTATAACTTGACAGGGGTGTAAATGGGGTTTGATTGCCATGAAGGCATGCATCAGTGTTGGGTGACCAACAGTTTCCGATATGATGACTTGATCAATAACTCGAAATGTTGATAGGTGGTAATATCCTCAGGGACCGTCAGGTTGTGACATGGTTGTGACATGGTCATAACAAAGCTCCTCCTCATGCGTGGGAGTCTTCCTTTGGATGAGTCTCTAGATGCCTGTCTCCAGAATAAATTTGGGATCAAATGAGAATGCTACGGGTGAGAATGAAAAGGCGATTGTTGTTATCACTCTCTGATGTTGAAAAATCAGCGAGAGTGTGAACAGTCGATAGACACAATGATGTGTTATAGTGTTCTGAACAGATGTCAGAGGATGTTCTGGGGTTCAAGAGTGGTGATACACATGGTTCTGGGGTTTGATGTTAAAAATCAAGACCAAGGGGTGTCTCCTCTTTATACCCTTCTCCATGAACAAAAAGGGGCCATATGTCTCACTATGTGAGCCATGTGGACAAGTTGAGCCCAACCCTGGCAACCGATCATGCCACTACTGTGTTGGTGTCACAACACCTGATATGGTCGACCCTGCAGCATATGCGGTGTCTGTTGTTCTTCAACACTCCTCCTCACTGCAGTTCTCTGCCTCAAGAATGGGTGTCGACCATGGGTATTTGATAATGTGTGGATGTTATCATAGGAAGAATGGTGGACACTGTTATCTGCATAGTGTGTGCGTGATGAGTGCACTGACAGACACAATGAGGGACACAAAGTCAACTGCAGCATTTGGTTGTGATAGTGAGCATGTGGGGGGGAGAGAAGTAGAAACAGGCCATGGCTAAGCATTCACCACCCACAAGATCAGTGAGATAGTGGTGTGTGTGGTACATCGTTGCCCAGTATAGAATGATTGAATGTATGTTGTTTTGCCCTGCATGCCACATTATAGACCTGTGAAAACATGCCAATTCATGTGTCTGAAGATGCTGGCCCAAACTTGGAGGGAGCATTTCAGACCAAAGGAAACAGGGCAGTGGCGACTATGAATGGGGCAACGTGATAGATTGTCCTGTATGGCAACTAAGCAATAATGTCTAGCACTGTGTGGGTAAACCGAGTGAGGACATTGGTCTGGAAAGCTTGCTGAGTCGCACATGACAGGACTAAAATTCTCCTCCTCCAATTGTATAGCTTTGGTCAGAAAAAAAATAATTGTGCTATAAATTTTGTCCCCAAATTAGCCACTCAGAGGTGGGTGTGGTGGACTTGGAACATTAAGCTGGCATAGATTGTTGCTTCCTGATTATGCACACACCTGTCAAAATAGAAGGCTCGTATATCGAGGAAATGCAATATAGTTTTATACTCAATAAATTGTGCCATAAATTTTGTCACCAAAATGGCCACACAAAGGTGGGTGCAGTGGACTTGGAACAAGCGGTTCCATAAAATTGAGCTATTTTACTGGAAGTTTCGTCACCGGCCAGATAGGTGGTTGTGGTCAACTGTTAAATGCTGTGTTGGGAACTTATTCGGGGACTATTGGAAAGTCACCAGGAAGTCGGGAACTATCGGATAGGGTCAGGATGTTGGCTTCAGCTTATGTGCTGCGCCTCTATGCAAACGCTCAAAGTCCTTAATTTCAGAGGTGAGACTTACAAGGGAAGATATGGATATTCAGAGTTCCAAAGAGTTCCGAATATTGAGCATACAGAAAGACGGAAGAGGGAATAAGAAACTAAGTCGATATCAGATCTGAAGTAAAGTACAAATTCGCAGAAACTAATATAAGTCTTCTCGTTATTGTACTACAAACTAAGACCATAATAGGACGGAAATAGGAGTATTCTAAAATGGGAATACAATAAGACATATCGGGGAGACAATATTCCGAAACGGGAATATAATAGACAAACGAGTGAATACTTGTCAACAGATGAATTACCAAATGCGGAACAAGGGAAGAATGCGGAAGATACGGTAACTATGATGTTCCGTAGTCGGAGGTCAGAAGTTGGATATTGGAACAGGCAGTTCTGAAAAAAATCGAGTTTAAGCTCTATAAATTTTTGCCATAAATTTTGTCTCATAAATTACCTAGTTCCTATTGAGGAGTGGTTGTGGTAGACTTTGGAACAGGGGGTTTCAAGAAAATATAGCCAACAGAAAAATGACAGTGAAAATTGCGCTCAGGGCTGATAGTAAAATGATGGTACCTAATGGCACAAAAATTTCACTCAAGAGCAATAGTAAGACAGTGCATAGTGGCACACTAAAAATTCGCACAGAGGTGATAGATGACGGTGCAGATTGGCACATGAAAATTTCGCTCAGAGGTGATAATGAAATGTTGTTTATGCATCACAACATTTGAAATCAATGCTGCTGGAAATTGATAGCAAATAAGATTGCATCACCGATGAATAGGGCAGATAAGGTGACAATGCCGAGGATGTTGAGCAGATGCAATAGATGTAGTGAAGATGAGACAATGAAGTGGGCAGTTATGCACCGAAGTAAGTTGAAAAAGATGTTGAAGGATGATGGATATGATGTACACACGACGAGTGTGGTTAGAATAGACAGACACCATTATGCAGCAAGCCTAAACAAAGGATGGCTGCTTCCTTCCATGGTACGGTGTTCTCTTCTCAATGCTCCTCCTCACTGCTCTGAAGAATGGAAGATGTAATGTATTAGGCTTATTTTAATATTATTTTCTGGAAAAAGGAGTCCAATGCTCTATCAAAGTGTGCAAATACTCAATTCACTGCAAGGTAAAATAATTTAAGTATTTGATATTAATCAGTGGCAGCCTAAATAGACTTAGAACCTCTGAAGTCAAGAGTTTACTTGAATATATGCACCCTACTTCGCAAAGAAGGTTTTGAGAGCTGCTTGTGCAAGCTTGTTCTTTTTCTGTGATAACAACTACTAAAATAAGAATAACAATTTACTGATTCCGAAGCTAGATTTAACTTCAATACTAGCTAGTTTATATATACTTTATACTATTTGTCAAACAGTAAAAATATTTATAAACGGGTCAAAAGATTAGATATAGAATAAAACACTATTTGGCTAATATATGCTTTATTTACACTAACCTACAAGGTCTACTGTGATACTAACTTATCAGGATCTTAATGTAGTTTTAGGATCTTGCAAGGATATTCTCAGTATTTGTTTATGTGAATATGCTTTACTGATTCACAATGAATGAACAATAGAACAGGGATTATTTGTAATGCAATAAACAGTCAAATTACTCAACAAGAGGTGACTGAAGTCTTAAACTACAAATAACAATGTAAAGAAAACTAATAATCAATACTCAATTAAGAGGTGACTATAGTATAAAATTATTTATATATTATTGATTGATAACCAACTACTCTAACTGAGGTGGAAATAATATATAAAAGATAGCCAACTATTCAATTAAGAAGTGGCAAGGGGGAACAAAAGTCAACAACTCAGATTGAGGTGACAGGGGAACAGCAGATCAGTCAACAGCTCAGATTGAGGTGACAAGGGATCTGATTGGGCCAACAACTCTGATAGAGGTGGCAAGGGTTTCCAACAGCTCAGATAGAGGTGGAATTAGATGTCCAACTGCCCAGATAGGGGTGGAGTAGCCTGCTTGCTGCAGTGACACACAGATGTGTGGGTTGATGTGATGATTTGATTGATTAAGATTATTCTATTCAAGGCTGGAGCTGAGCTCCTTATATACATTTTAGTCTGAGACATTTAGAAGATTCTAGAAGATTGAATGATGTCATTTAGAATTTTCTAGAATTTTCTAGAGCATTGTGGAAGGTTCTAACTACTTCTAAGACACTATAGAATATTCTTGGCATAATGGAACATTGTAGAATTTTATAGAATATTCTACAATATTCTATCTAATATTAGTACCTATTAACTAATGTTCCATTGGAAGCCACTGGAATGTTCCAGAGAGTTTCCTGTTTTTGTTGCAGTAGCATATATGATTATATAATGCTCTCGCGCCTGTGCGCGCGCATGACACCCTTCGCGTCTTGTGACTGTCACGCGTTGTGACAGTCGCGCGCCTGTGTGACCGTCGCGCGCCGTTGTGACAGTCGCGCGCCGTTGTGACAGTCGTGCGCCGTTGTGACAGTGGCGCGCCGTTGTGACAGTGGCGCGCCGTTGTGACAGTGGCGCGCCTCTGTGACCGTCGCGCGCCTCTGTGACCATCCCGCGCCTCTGTGACCGTTGCGCGCCCTTGTGACAGCTGTCACTTGTTATGACGGCTGTCACTCGTTGTGACGAGTTTCCCGCGCGCCGTGTAATAAACACAGTGGCCGGTTTTATATTATTACATAATTATTATATTTACTTAGCTAGTTATAAATATAATAATATTTTATTATAATAATATATAATATATATATTTCGCCTTGATAATGCGCGAGTATTTCAAATCGCGTTTTGTCGGCGTCGGAGTTTGAAATGTCATGTGAATGTCACTTGCGCGTTGTGAATAAGCGCTGAGTTGCCGACATATTAATCAAAAAAGAATAAAAGTAGAAATTCAATAACTTGCTCAATTTATTAGATTAAAATACAAAATAAATTGTATAAATTCAAGATAAATCAAAACAATATTGTACAATTTTATCGTCGCAATATAATTACATTTGGCTATTCATTTTCGCAATTTGTTAGGGGAGATTGGTTTAAAAAATGGAAAAAACTTAGAAATACATAACAGAAGATATGGGGGCAGCCATGATCAGTGTGTCAAATAGAAACATAGGGAGCACCTCCTTCCCATTGTGCAGTGTTTTAACTTTCAATGCTCCTCACTGCTCTACTCCTCCTGTTACATAGTTCCCTGCTGGAGACCTAAAAAGGAAACACACAACTGAATAAATTGGGGTAATGTGAGACAAGATATGATTGGTTCATTGGCTATGGAGAAAGAGAGGTACAAATGAGATAGGAGTGACAGCCAGCAAAGACAGGTGAGCGATGTGAGGTGAGTCAAGAAAGAGAAATGGATTCGGATAACTGATCACGACTGGTAATGACCGCTCAAAAAATAATGCAGGAAGGTGTAACACAGATGGTTGAAAAGTTTGCATTGAATAGAATTATGGTAGATGTGATAAATGAGTTTTCAAATGGTTATTGTTGTGGTGCCATGGCAGGGATTAGTCCTGAACAATAAGCCCTAAAGGGAATGTGGGCTGAAGAGCATTTCAAAGATGAATATGCAACCTGTGCAGAAAGTGGAAGGTGGGTCTTGAGACTTGAAAACACAATTGGACAGTGTTTCGTCACTTGGTTATACGGCACAAGCCGGGGCCCATAAACTGTTAAAATTCAAGACCCATATTATTAGGGAGTCATGGATAAGTATAACAGACTAAGTAACATAGTAACCGACTCTTAGTATTTACATATACAAGGTGATGCGGCCCTACATCCCCATGTCCACAAGTTCTGGAGACCACCCCTTTGTCATTCTAAGTATAGACACTGTTGTCCATGATGCTTTCCAACATCACATAGGCTGAAGCCAATGTCCTGACCCTATCTGGAAATTTCTGAGTTCCTGGTTATTTTCCAATAGTTCCAGAATAAGTTCCCACACAGCATGTAGCATGCTTCCTGGAGGAGGGAGAATATTGACATGGTCCAGCTACTCCTTGAAAAGGGTGCCAACATCAATGCACAGGCAGGTGGCAATTATGGGACTGCACTGACTGCTGCTTCCTGGAAATATTGACATGGTCCGGAAAAAGGGTACAGACATTAATGCACAGCCAGGTGTGAGAGACAGGGCTAAGTTCCTAAGAACCTGCACCACTAATATGATCTCTGATTTTATTAGATTTGTTACACATTTCATTTCCTTTATCTTTCTGAGATAATTTGAATATCACCTATTAATAGTTTGAAGGTTCTGACATGAATCATATTTTCTTTGATAAAGTCAAAGTATCAATCAAAACATACTTTACTATCCTGAATACAGAAGCCTCATTTGATGAAGTATTGATTTGTCCTGTAGATGAAGTAAGACCTGACACAAAGGGTCACAGATCTGATGTCAAAGTGGTCTGGCTATTAGAGACTCAGGTTAATAACACAATTACTATTGTACAGATGTGGTTGAGATATTCTGACTGACTTCCCTTGCTTCTATCATTGTCCTTTTATGCCTTTCATTGTTTACCTATAACAATGTTATGACTTAGGAATGAAATCATTCATGATGTTGATTTGAGACAAGTTTAAGGCTAGTCAAAGTTGTAAATCAAATCAAATGTTCATCAAGTTGAAGGTTTGTCAAAGTTTGTTTGTTAAGTTGAAAATGTGTTGAAGTTGAATTGAAGAATTGTTGAAGTTTATAATGTATGTTTTGATGTTTTGTGACAGTTGTGGTAGGTCTATGTATACTTGTTGCATGGCCATAGACACATGTACAGTGACTCACAAAACCTTTCCAATGTTTGGAGTTTGCATATTGGCAGACTGCTACCAGGGGGAGAAAATAGCAAAAAATTTCAAAAATTCACACTGGATAGCTAAACATGTATAGAATCATGGTCTAGAGTATTATTACATAATATGCATTTTTGGGTATGCTACAAATAGTTTAGTCAGGCCTGCTCATTGGAAAGGTTTTGTGGCTGATGATTTTGATACAATATATACTATATAAACTGGCCAAATCACATGTCTTTGTTGATCTATAGTCAATTCTGATATTACTGTCTCTTCACATTGCCAGCAATCCATCATGCACTCCCTCTCTCCTGCTCAACAACAATATATTATCTCTCTACTTGAAGCTGGCCATTCCACTCCATCCATTGCCTCAATCACTGGTTTTGGCATTGGTACTATCTCCAGACTTCGCTCTAAGCACCTTCCTACCCTTCCCAAATCAACTGGAGGTCGTCCCAACAAGCTCTCTGCTACCAACATCCGTCATGCAGTCCATCTAATCACATCTGGAAAGGCTGAAACTGCAGTGGACATAGAGAAACTTCAGACCATCACCAACAACTATTTCAGCTGAGACAGTTCAGAGGAGCTTGAAGAAAGCAGGGTAAAGCAGTTGTGAAGAAGAAGAAGCCACTTTTGTCCAAGAGACATATGAAGGAGAGGCTTGACTTTGCTTTGGCCCACCAGCACTGGACTTTAGATGACTGGAGGAGGGTTGTGTGGTCTGATGAGACTAAAATAAATCGCCTTGGCTCAGATGGGAGGAAATGGGCATGGAAAAAGACTGGGGAAGGCCTGAATGAGAGGCTTGTTCAAGGGACAGTGAAGTTTGGTGGAGGATCAGTCATGGGTTGGGGGGTGCTTCATGTGGGAGGGTGTGGGATATGCCACCAGGATTGAGGGTAGAATGGATGGGGAACTTTACAGGAGCATCTTGGATGAAGACCTCCAAAACAGCATCAGGTATTACCAGTTGGTCCCTGCTAAAATCATCTTTCAGCAGGATAATGATCCAAAACATACCTGCAAAAAGGCAAAGGAATGGTTTGAAAATAATGGAATGACTGTCCTACCATGGCCTGCCCAATCCCCAGACCTCAATCCAATTGAGCATCTATGGGATTACTTGAAGAGAAAGCTGGGACAGTATGCCACTGCACCAAGTGGAATTCTGGAGTTGTGGGAGAGGATAGAGAAGGAGTGGGAAGATATACCAGCTTCTGAGTGTCAGAAGTTAATTGAAAGCATGCCAAGGAGGGTTGAGGCAGTCATAAAGGCCAAGGGAGGGTATACCAAGTATTAAAATATAGCATATATTGCATCATAATCATCAGCCACAAAACCTTTCCAATGAGCAGGCCTGACTAAACTATTTCTAGAATGCCCAAAAATACATATTATGTAATAATATTCTAGGCCACGATTCTATACATGTTTAGCTATCTAGTGTGAATTTTTGATATTTTTTACTATTTTTTCTCCCCTGGTAGCAGTTTGCCAATATGCAAACTCCAAACATTGGAAAGGTTTTGTGAGTCACTGTATACTAGTAGACACCCTAAGTGTCCTTTTACCCAGAAACCACAAGTTGCTAGACATCCTTTGAAGTGTCCACTGCAAGTTGTGATCAGGTATTATCTCAGCCATCTCAAATTGCCATACTCAAACTTGAATGCCTTACTCTCTGCTCCTTCCTTTTACAGTTGATGTGTAGAGCTCATTACTCAAACTCACTTCTTCTGGTGAACAGTCTTTTGCCTTTATTTTACATTATCTAGTCTATTCACCTGTGAATCGTACTGTCAAGGTCGATTCCACTTTCCCTTATTCTAGTCACCTCTTGCAACTGTACAGTTGCTGACAGCAACTACTACCTTACATACTGTATATCTGTATTGTACTTTGACAGTCAATACACCCATATTGTACCTAGAGGGTTGATATATTATTAAAAATAGTATGAGTTGACTCTATTGCAATACACAATATACAAGGGTTTAATAAGCTTGTAATAAAAGTACTTGTGTCTCAATATCTTGTGTCAGTTAGTGTAGCACCTCCTGACAATATAGGTTGGATGCTCTGGGAGGTGTATAGTGGTTCTGACACACATTAACCTCCAAATGCATGGTCCACAATTAGCATCTTCATATGAAAAGTTGCAATAATTGGTGGACTCCCCCTATAAAAAGGTGTGTTTCATCATCAAATTTAACATATATTGAATAGTTAGAATTTCAATGACTCTTCACAGCAGGTGGCCATTATGGGACAGCACTGATTCCTGCTTCCTGCCATGAGAATATTGGCATGGTCCAACTACTCCTTGTAAAGGGTGCAGACACCAATGCATGTGCAGGTGGCAATTATTGCATAGCACTGACTGCTGCTTCCTGGAGTGAGAATATTGATGTGGTTCAGCTACTCCTTGAGAAGGGTGTAGATATGCACTGACTGTTTTGTCAATTAAATCAGTATCCACTTTTATTCAACTACGTGCCTGTGTCCCTTTTCTGAGGAGAAAGCTCAACTCAAGGAAACAAGACGGTCAACAGATTGGCAAGGAGAGTACTCAACTTAAGCACAATGTGTGGACCTAGTAGGCAAATGTAGCTAAATGAGCAAGTGATGTGATATTGAATGATATCCTAAATACATGATTTGAGCCTGTATTTATACTAGTCCAGGATCCTGCTTACTAAGTAATGTGACTAGGAGAATGAGTCAGTATTTCCCATACTTGACTCATAAGTGTATTTCAGAGTCATCCAACCAGCTATGACTATGTATCTGAGTCATAGCTCTGATTATAACTCATTGCATAGTCATATTGATATGACTTCACCAATGAGTCATCTCCTTCAATATGTAGTCAAGGAGATGGGGTAGATTGCATACTATAAGGGCTAGAGATACCTTATTAGTATGTAATCCATGACTCTGCTGGTTTCCATGGCAAATCTTATGTTATCAGAACAATGACATATTAAACTCTTGAGCCAAGGATCCAGTCCTCTACTATTTGACTAATGTCCCTTAAAGGTTAAACAAAGAAACAAAGTGATAAAATATATGACACGGACACTGGAGTTGAAAAATGTCCAGTTGCTTCATCAATTTTTAAGTTGACAGTGAACGCCTGGGACCTGTCCATTTTTGTAGCCCTAATAAAAGCTGCAGCATTAATCAGAGAAATAGATGGAGGTGCTGTGGGTTCCAGGGAAGCCATGGGTGCCATAGGGATCACAGGAGTCCTCGAGACTGCAGGTGCTGGGAAGGCCATGGGTGCCATGGAGGCCATGATGGGTGCAGTTTCCTCAGCTGCCACAGGAGTCCAGAATGTTATACTGTTAGGAGGGTGTTTATAATTACTATAATATCAAATATTTATTAATAAAAGCCTTATTTTTACAAAAATCCATCTTTAAATAGTGACATATCCTCTGAGAGTATTATATTGTTAACCACCAACCATAAGAAACAATTCTTCATATTACATCCTAAATAATTCAGAGTCAATTAATAGAACCTATTGTATATGGTTTTCCAAGTTATGTAAATACTTGCTAATACTTTTGTTGTTAATTTGTTTTTTAAAAACTAAACTGTAGTTATTTCCTAGTAAAATATGTGAGATGTCATTGGAAATTTTTCATCCTATGGCCTTCTTTATTAAGTGAAACCACCTATATATTCTAGGTATGTTGAATCAAGTAGAAATATGTTTAGATTGACAGATCTATTCCGAAGTAATACATATGTATTTAGAGGTGCCAATGATATACATATGCATGGAATGGACTATTTAAAGGTATCTATTTTTTAAAAGTATTAGTGTTTCAAACTACTAATTTTTTTTATTGTCTACTCGTGTCCAGAAAGATTCATTAGTTTGTAATGTATGAGAGAGTTGAAAACTTTTTGAAAGTTTTAAAAACCAAATTATGTTTGAATCACATCCCAGATGTTTAAATGACCTTTAGAGTATATTAGGATTTGGTATACTTAATAGTTTTCAGATATCCTCCTTAGCTATCCAGTCAATCAATGGATTGTAGCAGGTAAGCCAGTTGTGTCCAAGGACCACCCAGCAACCTGAGTCTAACTGGGTCACATAGAAAGTGACCAATTGAGATGTTCCACACAGGAAACAGATGGATAAATCACAAGCTTGGGTGACAACCAAATTACTTGTGCCATCGAAGAGGTGGAGACTGATGAGATTTATTGGATAAGTTGACAAAACTTTTTTTTTGCATGAATGTTGTATCTAAAAAACAATGAGTCGAGCCGGAATCTATGAGAGCTGAAAAAATGAATTCTGGGATCACATTAGACATAAGTTTAACAAAAAATGAATCAGAATGCGAAAGAGCGGATGCATTGAGGCAGGTAAACTCTTGAATGCATGGAGAGGCAACGCAACCCTCAACCTGCACGGAGTCTGCCACATTGCTTACTCTTTTTTTCGAGTCAGAAGCCAGTTTGTCCTTCAACGGGGTCTCCGTGGAGGTCTTGGCTGTTCGACCCTTTTCAGAGTTTGCTTTTGCCAGCAGACATTCCGGGACTTGATGACCAGGTTTTCCACACAAGAGACAGAGGTTATTGTCCATACGACGTTGTCTTTCCTGTGGGGTCAATTTGCCATGGGGTCCAAGTTTGCCTGAGAGGTCGGGTTTTCCGGCTTGCTTGCCGGACTGTAGACCCTTGTTGTTGTTGTTGTTGTTGTTGTTTGAAGACTTTTTATCATTCTTCTTGTTGGATTGCATGGAGTTTTGGTTGCTGGTTGACGAGTTGTTGTTGTTGGTTTTATTGGCTGTAGACTTGTTCACTTTGTCCGCAGAGGTCTCGCGGGCAACTTCTGTGTGACGTTCCCAATAATGTGCGTCCGTGTTTTGAGCTTTTAGGTGCATACGGGACAGGGTTTTTGGCTTGCCATCTTCTCCTTTTGAGACTTCGTCTTTAAGGTGGGATGGCAGACCAGCGTAGAATTGGTGGCGGAGAGCGGGATCGCCCCACTGACAATGAGCTGCAAGATTATTGAATTGGACAATGTAGTACATGATGCGCTGCATGTCCTTCATACAAAGATTTGTGAGACTGTTCTCAGCTTCTCCAGTTGGGTCATACGGGCCAAAGTTGGTTTCAAGCTCCTCAACAAAAGCATCCCAATCTTTGAGCCAAAGCAGCTCTTCCTCGGAAAGTCCGCTAAAAGCCAGTTCGAACCATTTCAATGTGGATCCCGACAAGTATGAAAGTGCATAGTTGACTTTTCAGGAGTCTGTGGAGAATGTGGCAGATCAATTGCAGAAATTGAAGTGACATTGCATGAGGAAAGTAGAGAGTTTGTTTGGGTTGGAACCCATGAAGGGTTCCAGAGCATTGACTTTTGACTGCGGGGGTTCCGGATCTTTCTTTTTGCCTTCTCCGAGCATATGATTCATCAACCTTTCTAAAGTGATTGCTAAATACTCAGAGGTGGGATCTGAAAGCGGCAGTTGATCGCTGGACAGAGGATTTTCAACACCTTTGCCCTTGTCGGGGGCCACGGATTCGTCCTCGTGGTCAGATTCGTCCTGGTTTTCTGGGACTTCTTCAATACAGGCTTCTTCCATGGTTTCTGACTGGTTTGCAAGCGTCTGGCTGGTATACAAAGTTAATGGGGAATGAAGAGTCAATGGTCCAGGTAATGATGCCTATGCGTGCACTTTTCTTCTTGGTGGCATAATGAAAACAATCTGCGAGTCTTAGTCAGAAAATACTGTTAGGGTATGTACACGGTGGGTGTGAAGAGTGGCGAAAGTTCTGACCGTTCTATATACGAAGAAATGAGTAGAAAGGAAGGATATTGACCTATTTGGTGCAATATAAGAGAAAGTGAGAGAAGGAGCACGAGATGACGAAGGAGTCAATGAGTGCGATGGTTTGAGTGGAGGCCTCGACTGTTACAGTTCGAGGCCTGAAGTGTTAGATAGTTCAGATACTGCTTCCTATGTGGTAGCTGACACGTTACCCTGATCACCGCTCGTAGTAGACCTAGTTTGTGTCTTACGAGTGGTGGTTCTTGGGTTAAAGTGTGTCTGAGTTCTAATTGGTGCTGAGTGCACCCACAAGTATACACAATGCTTCGAACTAATGAAATATGCAATATTCGAAGAATATGAAAGATAGAAAAATATGAATAGAATATGTAAAATATAAATAAAATAAAAGGAGTGTTTTACCACAATGAAACTGTGGTAAAAGCATACTCCTCACAGTGGGTTTCCAGAGAAACCCACGGAATATCCGGTAGGACTTGGCTTCAGCTTATAGGCTGCACCCTCACGAGATCGTGTTGTCCAATTTCAGACAGGCGGATGGGAATCCCAGGGAGTCCGGGCGGGTTCGTGGGTCGAGGGGTCGTAGGTCAGAGGTCGTGGGTCAAGAGGTCATGAGTCAAGATGTAAGTTGAGATAGGTAAGAGAGATAGATGTGCCAGAGCCTGTGGGCTCTGACTAGCGTTGTTACGACTGTGTCGTAACCCTTCGCAAACCGATGGCCCCCGACGGAATACCCTCGTTATACGTCTCCGACAATACAACACCTCGGAAGCCGTCGGACCCCCGACGCTGACATATGCTCTCCGGTCAATCAAACCCGACTACGCCTTTCTGTCTGGTTATGTTTTGATATGTCCCTTTCATCATGTTGATCCGTCTCATCTTATGTTCCACATATGTCTAACTATATTCGTAGTCCTCGAACTATTTCCTTTTATCGTAATTTCCATTCTCGGTTATCATCGGCCTCCGAACTAATCATAAACTTCCTGTTCCTAGTCAAGCTTATTGTTAATGCCGTTTTCCGCCCTCCTCCCCATTAGTACTTTCTAGACGCCTGTTACTTGTATATGAACTCGCTGTAATTGTAGTTACTAGGCAATCAGAATATCGACTCAGAATACCCTCATACGTCTGTAGCAGTCTCATACTAGGAGAATCTCTCTTCCGCCTTCGCGTGCGCTCGCCCACTCTCGGCCCCGACCCCTTGGCCCGACACCTGACTTTTCCTTCGGTTCTGATCGGTGTCTTGCCGAAAAGTTCTTCTTAGGATCTAGTCTTCGCCTGTCCGAAATTTAAGGACAACCTACGGATATTTGCGAGGGCGCAGCATATAAGCTGAAGCCAAGTCCTTCCGATCAGTCCCCGTCGGCCACCGACATTAGTCAGTTTCTAGTTCTTAACAAGCGTGAGTGGTGTGATTCAAGTAGGAGTTTAGAGCGGAAAATGTATTAGATTACTGGGGGGAATCTAAGCCGATTTTCTGACTGGATTGTATGTACAACATCTGCCAGACTAAATAGACCGTGGAATGAATGACATACCAAATCCAGTAATAATGCAATGAAACTAGCAAAACATAAAATGAGAATAGTAAACATCAAATTTGGTGTTAGGAATGGGATGGAAAGGAGCGGAGTCCGAATAGTGACAAATCATAAACCATAATGGGAAATGGAATGGGAGTGGAGTCCGAATCATGACAGGTCATTTGACTAAAATGGGAACGGGGCTCAGTCAGAGCAATGACAGGTTTTCCGAGTGGGGTCTGGTGACTGATGCATGGAATGAGGTTGGACATAGGCAGGGGTGGAGTTTGGTGGGTATTCCGGTGACTGAAACACAATGTAACAAAGTCGAACGTAGACAAGTCTGACGTACGGAGTCTGGTGGGAATTCCGGTAAACTGACAATGGGTGCGTATAGGGTGCAGGTGCGTATAAGTTAGTGCCCGGAGTCCGGTGGGAATTCCAGTCATAACAGATCCAGTATATTGTTAGCAACATGTGGTTCTAACATAGATACATTAAATACTGGGTGTACTGCACACACATTGTCGGGAAGCCAAAGAGTCCATGAAAGCATGCCGGCTTGTGCTATAACTTCCAAAGGACCTAAATATTTTTCAGAGAGCTTCTTGGAAGGTCTAGTGGTTCAGAAAAACTCGGCTTTAACAAATACTCTGTCTCTGATCTTAAAGTCAGGAGGCAGAAGTCGATTCTTATCCACAGACTGTTGGTATTGTTCTTGGGCCATTGCAATAGTTTTTTGAAGTTCTTGATGTAGCTCGTCAAGGTTTGTAATGAAGTCTTGAGCACGGGTGGATGCAAGATGGCATTCTGGGTGGATTGCAATATTGGGGTTGTAGCCTTTGTTTGCAAAGAAAGGTGAAATGCCAGTAGTGGCATTCAGTGTGTTGTTATACGTATGTGAATTCGGCTAGCGGTAGTAGTGATTTCCAATTATCTTGTTGATAGTTACAATAGACACGAATGTACTGTTCCAAGGTTTGATTCATGTGTTCAGTTTGGCTGTCACCTTCCAGGTGATAGCCCAAAGTGAAGTGTAATTTCATGTCTAGTGCTTTTCTGAGTGACCTAAAGAAATGAGATACAAACTCAGATCCATGATCAGATGTAACATGTGATAGAATGCCATGCTTGGAAAATACATAGGTGGTGAATAGTTCAGCTAGCAGTACAGATGTTATCATGTCATACATTGGAATGAAAATACTTTGTTTTGTGAGCCTATCCACAACAACTAGGATTGCTGTATGACCTTCAGATGCTGGTAGGTGCTCGATGAAATCCATAGAAATCGAGTTCCAGGGTTTTTCTGGTTTCAGTAACTGTTTGAGTAGGCCATATGGTTTGTGTCACTGTGATTTAGAGTGTAAACAGGTTGTACCAGATTTGCAATAGTTCTTAATGAGATCTCAGAGGCTAAGCCAAGTATATTCTCTTCTAATGAGTGCAAGAGTCTTATTGAGGCTGAA
Source organism: Hysterangium stoloniferum (assembly GCA_015178975.1). Lineage (NCBI taxonomy): Eukaryota > Fungi > Basidiomycota > Agaricomycetes > Hysterangiales > Hysterangiaceae > Hysterangium > Hysterangium stoloniferum. The sequence goes on along the minus strand of WHVD01000002.1, from coordinate 1,412,702 downwards.
ATGTCCTGAGATTAGGTGGCCGTGCTTATGTTGTAGGATTTGCAGCCAAAGGGTGTCAGAATCCGGTACATATGTAGATGCAGTTGTCAAGTCCAATGAAACCCTGTGAGTCTAGTGACCATCAGGGTTGATCAGGATCAGATGGGTTATCGAGGTGTGCTTTGGTGACTGGGTTGAATGGAATTGCCAATAGTATGTCTTGATGTACATAACTTTTCGGTATCCATAAGGATAACACTTCATAAGACTGGATGAATGAGGTAAGTGGCTCAGATAGATGTGGACAGTTGTTCGGATGAAAATATAGGCTTAAAGTTATGTGGATTAACTGTGTCATAGTTGCTACTCCCCTCTTTAGGATAGACATCCCATCGTCTAGTCATAGCATCGGGTTTTCCACCAAGGCAGTCAGGATGGAAGTGGATTACCACATTAAAAGTGGAAAGGTATTCGGACCAGCAAGCCTGTTGGCGGGTCAAGAGTTTAGTGGTTGAAAAGTAAACCAGATTTTTGTGGTTGGTTATAACATCTATCGGAAATGCCGATCCTTCCAGATAGTGTCACCATGCCTTGAAAGCTTCAAATATCACGAGTAGTTCCTTGTCATGAACATCATAGTTGAGTTTGGGTGCCAAGAAGGTGCAAGACAAGAAGGCTACGACTTCACTGTTGGTGTCCAGAATAGACAATATTGCAGCAAATGCATAATCTGAGGCATCAGTTTCCACAATGAGTTGAACATCAGGCTTCCAGTGCAACAAAATAGGAGCAGATGTAAATGCACTTTTCAATTCTCAGAATGCTGTGCAGCATTCCTTGGAGAAATTCCATGAAGGATCTTTATGAGTAAGACAAGTAAAGTAAGCAGAACTGTAATTTTTGAGTAGTTGTGAATGAAATAACAATAAAAATTGGTGAAGCCTAAAAAGGACTGAATGTCCTTAATCTTTCAGGGTTCTGGCCAATCTTGAATGACTTGAATTTTAGAGTCATCCATGCAGAGACCATCGGTCCCATCATAAAACCTAAATATTCAACCGTGTCGACATCAAATGAACATTTTTTACCATTCACAAAAAGACCATGTTTTCGGAGTCTTTGGAGAACTTCATGGACATGTTCATCGTGAAGTGTAGAGTCTTTGGAAAATATGAGGATGTTGTCTAAGTACACAATGACATAGACATTGAGGAGGTCGGAAAGATGACATTGATAAAATGTTGAAAGACCAATGGAGCATTGGTGAGACCAAAAGGCATCACTAACCATTCAAAAGAGCCATAGTGAGTGCAGAAAGCCATTTTCCACTCATCACCCTCAGCAATCCAAACCAAATGATAGGCATGTTTAAGATCTATTTTTGTATAGATTCATGCCTTCCGAGGGGTATCGAGTAAGTCAGAGATCAGTGGTAACAGGTACTTATCTTGCCAAGTGATCACATTGAGTCCTTGAAAGTCAACACAAAGCTGTAGGGAACCATCTTTTTTCCAAATGAATAGAACAGGGGCTCCATAAGGAGATATTGAGGGTCAGATAAATCCTATAGCCAAGTGTTTGTCCAAGAAATCTCGGATGGCTGATAGTTCAGACTGCAAGAGAGGATAAACTGGGCCTAAGGGCGGATGTGAACCTTCTTCAATATCAATTTTCAAATTGTAGGGCCTGTGAGGGGCAAGTTGATCAACTTTTCATTTCCTGAAGACATTTGCAAATTCGTGGTATTTTTCTGGACCTCCTTCCAAATCTGCAACAGGTTCAGCCACCGGGGTTGAAAAATGACTGGTGGCTTCATCAACTTTAAGATTGACTGTAAATGCTTGGGAGCCTTCCAACTTGATGGCTCTCATAAAAGCTGTGGTGTTTATTAGAGAGACGAAAGACAGAGAGCTCAGATTTGCCACAGGGGCCGGAGGTGCTGTAGAGGCCATATTTGCCGAAACAGGTGGAGACGGACCAGTTGTATTGGGTGCTGACGGGGTTTGGAAATGGATGCTGCTCAATACCCAATCAATCAACGGATTGTAGCAGGTGAGCCAGTTATGTCCTAGAACCATGGAGCAGCTCAAGTCCAACTGTGTTACAAAGAAAGTAACTGTCTGAAAGGTTCCACATGGTAACTGAAGTCGGAGTTTGCAGGCTTGCAAGATTACAGGGTTTGAGGTACCATTGAAAAGTCAGAGTGGAATTGGATCTATTGCATGGGTTTTTTAACTGATGTTTTCGGGAAAAGCTTATATCTATGAAACAATGGGTTGAACCTGAATCTATGAGAGCTTGAAAAGTAAGACTCCTGAGGGGTTCCAAGGTAAGATTTACAAATAAGGAATTTGGATCATAAAGAGTGGATGCATTAAGATGACAATTCTCTGGTGTGCGGGGAGATTCAATGCAACTCTCCAACCACACAGAATCCAGGGAGTTGCTTAATCTTTTTTTGACTCAGCAGCCAGCTTAGCCAGTTGTGAAGTCATAGCTGTATTGGCTGATCGGGCTTTTGTGGCCTTCAGGCATGTGGTTACTTGGTGTCCGGGAGCTGCACACAACAAACAAAGGTTGTTGTCCATTCAGCATTGCTTTTCTTGTGGTAGGAGCTTGTGTTGGAGCCGAGTTTGCTGGTGAGGTCGGGTTTATTCTTGTCTTGAGACTTACCTGACTGTTTGCCTTTGCCTTTTTTGTCATTGGAACCCTTGTTGTCAGACTTCTTATCGGAGTTTGAGTTGCCAGTATTGTTGGTGTTTTGATTTCCAGACTTGTTGGCATTCTTGTTGTCTGATGATTTTTTTTCCGATGGATTTCTGTGACTGATTTCAGTGTCATTCCCAGTATCAGGCATCCACATTTTGGGCCTTTAGATGCATGAGTGGGAGAGTCTTCGGCTTACTGGTCTCCCCTTTGAAAACTTCATCTTTGAGGCGGGACGGGAGGCCAGAGTAGAACTGGTAATGGAGGGCCAAATCACCCCAGTTGCAATGCACAGAAAGGTTGTTGAACTGGACGATGTAGTCGGTAATGGGTTGGGTGTCTTTCATTTTGCGATTAGAAAGCACAGCCTCAGCATCACCAGTTTGGTCATAGGGGCCAAAGTTTGTTTTGAGTTCCTTAACGAAAGCATCTGAATCATGGAGCCAATTGGGATCTTTGGAAGTGAGGCCAGAAAATGCAGGTTCAAACCAGGCTGCTGTGGAATCCTTGAGGTAAGAGAGTGCAATTTTACCTTTCAGTCGTCCATTGCAAAGGCAGCTGGGCAATCCCGAAAGTTGAATCAACATTGCATAAGAAATGTCAGTAATTTCTTTGGGTTTGAGCCAGTAAATGGTTTGGGTTTATTGACTCGGGTTTGCCCAGGTTCCTTTTCCGGTATTGTTCTTTAAAAAATCATTAAGGGATCCCAAGGTACCTGAGAACAATTCCCATGCTTTGTCAGGAAGGAAATCTGGCTTTTGTTTTGCAGACTTCATAGGACCACTGGCTTGAGGTATAGACCGGTCGCTATCCTTGGGTGTGGGTCCAGAGGCTGACTGATTGTTAACCTCTTCAGGTGCTTCAGGTTTGGTGGCTTCAGGTTCTTCCTCAGCATTGCCAGTAATTTCCACAAAGCGGGATTCTTCGGAGGGTTCTGGTTGTGGGGTTTTTGGAGTAGCTCAGGCTGTATACAGGAATGGAGATTGGAGGGTGGATGATTCTGCTTCGCTGCTTGGCTTAACATTTTTCTTCCTCAGGGGCATGATTGATGGAAATGTGAATGTGAAATCAGAATATACTGTTAAGAACAGAAAACTGACTGATGTTGGTAGACTGATGGGGACCAAATGGAAGGAATTGGCTTCAGCTTATATGCTGCACCCTTGCAAGTAACCGTCGGGTGTCCTTAATTTCAGGTGGGTGGAAAACTAGTCCTGTCAAATAATCCTCTCGGTAAGTCACCGATTGGAAGCCAAAGGATAAGTTGACAGTTGGGTCAAAAGGTCGGAGACCGAGAGTGAGCAAGTGCAAGCAGATGCAAAAGCAGGATATTTTAGAGCGAGACTATGAGAGATGTATACAAGTGTTCTGAGTCGATATTCTGATTGCTTTGTAGCTACATTACAGTTGGACTTAAATACTAGTTATCGGTGTCTCGAAATACTAACTAAGGTAAGAGCAGGAATGTCCAATTAGTGAAAAATAAACTTGACTCGGAAATGGAAGGTTACAATAAGATTGGAAGCCGTGATTAACTGAGAGCAGAATTACGAGAAAAGGGAATAGTTCAAGAGCTACAAGTGTATATGGGCATGTGTGAAACATAGAGTAGAATGGATCATCATAATAAAAAGGGGATGTATCAAAGCATAACCAGATGGCACGAGTATAACTTGACAGGGGTGTAAACAGGGTTTGATTGCCATAAAGGTATACATCAGTGTCGGTATACTGACAGTTGCTGATATGATGACTTGACCAATCACTTGAAATGTAGGCAGACAATAGTATCATCGGAGACCATTGGGTTGTGACAGGGTTGCAACACAGTCGTAACACTCTGTCAACTGATACATGAAACTCAACTAAGGTTCATATGATTGTGGGAATTTCTGGTTAGGTTCAACAAGGTCATATGACCACATGTTTAAATAACACATTTATATGAACCTTTGCCTCATTTCACCCTCCCACCACATTATGAAGAAGCACTCTGCTGAAAAAAGACTCTCTGTCATTTCCCTTCTCCAAGAGGATCACTCCTGCAGAACAATTGCTTCTAAACTCCATGTTAGGCACTCTACAGTATCAGAAATTTGCTCGCAACTCCCTGGTCCACTTCTAACACCTTCCAGAGGTTGTCCTCCCAAGCTCTCCTCCATGGATCATCACCACCTGGCTTGCTCTATCAAATTTGGAGGGGGGAATCTGATGACTTGGGATGCATGACAGCACATGGTGTGGGGTACATGTGCAAAGTGGAGGGGAGGATGGATGGGGAGATGTACAGGGACATATTGGAGGACTATATCTTCAAAACAGTGGAGTATTATGGGATGGACAGGGAAAGGTTTTTCTTCCAGCAGGACAATGGCCTTAAACATACTTGGAAGTTGGCCAAGGATTGGTTCAAGGACCATCAGGTGGAGGTTTTAGACTGGCCTGCACAGTCTCCAGACCTGAATCAATAGAACACTTATGGTGGGAGTTGAAGAGAAGGCTTGGAACATACCCTGAGGCACCCAAAAGCATGTTGGAGCTCTGGGAGAGGGTGGAGGTGGAATGGGAGGGGATTCCAAGGGAGAAATGCCTTGAATTGATCAAGAGCATGCCTAGAAGGGTTGCTGCAGTGCTAAAGGCCAAGGGGGGATACACTAAATAATGAAACAGGTAAAAACTGGTAGTTAATTACAAGAGCAAAAAAAGTGTCCAGATGCACCATGTCCATTGTTCATTTTTTACTCCCCTGATAAGGAAAGCTATGATGTCATGCTTATGTCATCATATAGGTCAGATGTATACCTCTTACTTCTGATTTTTTCTAATTATAATCTATTTTATTTCTAGAGCTGTGAACCCCTCTTTCCAATTTCACCAAACATCCAGACACTTTTTTGGGTCACTGTATAATCTAATAAGAACAGGCACTTGAGGTTATATCCTTAAATTCAGTGTAAGATGAACCTACCCAAGGTCAGGTGGTGGAGTGGTTAACACCCTCGCTATATATGTGCAAGAGTAGGACTTGGTTTTAGCTTATGTATGTATGTGTAATCCTGTCCCATCATCAAATGGGATCACTGGGTCCGGGTCACATGGGTTGATAGGACCACGGTGTATTGCTCAATGAACTAGCAGGCAGTATACATGGCAGGCAGTGTACAGTAAGTCTAAAGAGATGGAAAACTACCTAGACTATATATATGTGCTACGAACAAAAAGGACAGAACAATAAGAATGGAACAAAAGGAAAATGTGTAAGACTGGGTGCCAGGCTTACAGTATGTGCTGCATCCTTGTACAATTGTCAGTTACCTCATTTCATGAAGAGAAGAACTTAGGAGCATATGTATTCTCAGACAAAAGGGCAAGTATGGGATCCAAATACATAGACATGTAGGAATACAAGTTGGACTAGAGATGGAACAAAGTCTGAGTCAGACTAGGTTAGACAGAGCACAAACCTGATTGAATGTCATTATTTTAATTGAGTTATGTAATTTATGTCTCAGTGTTTATAAAAGACCAGGCATTGTTCTACAAATTGAGAAACCAAAGGTAGACTGTAAATGAGAACACACAATGGGACAAATTAGTCTGGATGTGAGGTACAATATAGTTGGATAGTAAGATGGATTCCAAACTAGTAACAAAGTGAACAGTTGCTGAGACCTCTGATCACTATGGAACACAGGGGTGTCCTAGATGGACAATACATATAAAATCATAATTGAGCATATTTTCAAGAGAGACCTTGACTCAGGGGAGTGGAAAGAGTCGACAGGAATGTAATTTGGGAGCAAATTGGATGTTGGGTGGAATCTGTGTTAACTTTTGGGAATTCAGTAAATGAGTGGCAAGGACTCGAACCATGCAGAGATATTAGTGTCAGGGCTCATATATTTTATTTTATTTTATTTTGTTTATTTGTCATGCATTATATGTTACAAAGTGTGCATGTGATGAGTCACAGTGTGTGCATCACAAGTCACAGTGTGCATGTCACAAGTCACAGTGTGCATGTCACAAGTCACAGTGTGCATGTCACAAGTCACAGTGTGCATGTCACAAGTCACAGTGTGCATGTCACAAGTCACAGTGTGCATGTCACAAGTCACAGTGTGCATGTCACAAGTCACAGTGTGCATGTCACAAGTCACAGTGTGCATGTCACAAGTCACAGTGTGCATGTCACAAGTCACAGTGTGCATGTCACAAGTCACAGTGTGCATGTCACAAGTCACAGTGTGCATGTCACAAGTCACAGTGTGCATGTCACAAGTCACAGTGTGCATGTCACAAGTCACAGTGTGCATGTCACAAGTCACAGTGTGCATGTCACAAGTCACAGTGTGCATGTCACAAGTCACAGTGTGCATGTCACAAGTCACAGTGTGCATGTCACAAGTCACAGTGTGCGTGTGTGACATCACGCAAACACGAAATGGCTTGAAACATTGTTTCGTGGCCACACAATGTCAATCATGTGTCAATCACATGTCCAATGTAAACTTTATTTTAATTTCCTTCAAGGTTTGAACGCAGGCCTGAAGCATCGTGAGCATCCGCAGGGCCCCTCGAGAGTGCCGCCGCCATCCAGAGGGTTCCTGTGTGGAGAGGGGGCACTGTCCAGATGGGAGGGATGGGTCGGACGGGGGAGGCTGCGTTCATCGAGGCCCTGGATGCGAGTAGGGAGGTCGCGAAAACCAGCGATGGAGGTGAGGGCATCACGTGAGGTTTCATTGGGGCCATGAATGGCGGCAGACTCTAAGTCAGATTTGAGCATCTGCTACAGTGTCTCAGCGATTAGCAGAGGCTAGTGCAAGGTTCAACACACTGAGTCCAAAAGATTTCCAAGACATTGTCCCTGAGTACCTCCACACATTTGAAGATGTGTTTTCCAAGGAATCATTTGATTCGCTGCCTGATCGAAAACCTTGGGACCATGCAATTGAACTAATCCCTGATGCAAAGTCAACCAATTGCAAGGTCTACCCCATGTCCCTCAATGAACAGACAGAGTTGCATATTTTTATTGCTGAAAATTTGGCAACTGGTCGGATATGTCCTTCTAAGTCACCCATGGCATCCCCAGTTTTCTTCATAAAGAAGAAGGATGGCTCCCTTCGACTTGTACAAGATTATCGTACACTGAATGCCCAAACCATAAAAATCGATATCCACTCCCACTCATTTCAGAGCTGGTAAATTGATTGAAAGGGGCACGGTATTTCACAAAGCTTGATGTCAGATGGGGCTACAATAATGTTCGCATTAAAGAAGGGGATGAGTGGAAGGCTGCCTTCTGAACAAACAGAGGGTTGTTTGAACCCTTAGTCATGTTTTTTGGACTCACTAACAGCCCAGCAACCTTCCAGACTATGATGAATGACATTTTCCAGGATCTGATTGCTGAAGGAGTCGTCTGTGTCTACCTGGATGACATCCTCATCTTTACCAAGACACTTGAGGAACATCAACGTGTCCTATTACTGGTTCTTGAGCGTCTTCGTGAGTATAAGCTCTACCTTAAGCCAGAGAAATGTGAGTTTGAAAAAACAAAGGTTGAATACCTGGGCCTAGTCATCTCTGAGAACCAAGCAGAGATGGACCCAATCAAGGTGTCAGGTGTGTTCAATAAGAACTTTATTTAGTTTTGCCTTTAGTATGTATAAATACCCTAAGATGTACATACATAGTTAGACCCCAGTTTCAATCTCTTAGGATTTCCACTAAATACAAGTACAATATGATATTCTCAAATCATTAGAACTTCCATTCTCCTTATCCTGCCCTCTCTCTCTTGTTTCTTTTTGTGTTTTGGTAGCCTTGTTAGTGTTGCCCTAACAATTAGTAAGTGGGTTACTAAGGTATATGTTTGTAGATGAGACATGCATTATAGTTCTCATCTATTTTGTTAAGTATGGGGCTCATGGGCTCCTGGGAAACCTGTGGATGTTCCAGGAAAGGACTTGGCTTCAGCTTACATGCTGCACCCTCGCAAGATTGCATTGGCCAACTTCAGACAGGAACAGATGGGAAATCTGTGGGTTCCAAGAATACACTGAGGCAGATATTAAGTTGAAGCTAAGTTGATCTTCTGATCGGATTGTACAGTGGCTCAAAAAATTGTTCCAATGTTTTGTTGCTTTGGAAAGATTGATTCACAATACAAATACCAGACATCAGAAGATTCTTAAAATATTATCCCATATAGTATAGCATATTAGCTTGAAATGGATCTTAGCCTATGTAATTTGAAGCCAAAATGGTGGAATAATAACTGAAACAAGATAATCCCTCATTGGAATGATTTTTTGACCCTATATTCTTTTAACAGAAAAGCTACTATTTCAGTAAAAATATAAGTCTAAACCAATTGTAATAATAATGAACATGTCATGTGACTTTTTTTACATCTGTTTGGCATGTTGACAGTTGGTTCAACCACTTCTTAGCTTTTACCATTACTATGAAAGCTATTTTTGCTATTTAGCACTTTAATATTATCTCTCTTCTTCCAGAGGGGTGTTCCTATCCTCAAATCCAGACTAACACTGACTTAGGAAGGGCTACAATAAGTGTGATCATGGCTGAAGTTCTTTTGGATAAAGAAAACACCCAAGCTGGCCATCCTTCCAAGCTTATTACTCATGACAAACAGTCAATTGTCCATTAAATTAGCTCTGGAAATCTTGACAATGCTGTTCAAGCTACCCAATTCATTAATTCTACTATTCTCAAATCTGTCACTCCCCAAACAGTCAGGAATGTACTCAAGAACAATGGTTTTACTCTGCAACAAAGAAGAAAGCACCTATGTTGAAGAGACTCATTATCAGAAGTGACTTGAGTTTGCTTAGTACCATAAAACCTGGATTGTAGGGGACTGCAAAAGAGTGTTGTGGATAGATAAGACCAATATTAACAAAATTGCATCTGGTGGAAAGGTGTCATAGTCCAGTTTTCATAGTACTGAGCAAACTCAAGTGAGTTCTGATAATGAGTCTTCTTCAATGTGGGTACTTTCTTCTTTGTTTCAGAGTAAAAACCATTGTTCTTGAGTACATTCCTGACTGTTTGGGGAGTGACAAAGTTGGGGATAGTAGAATTAATGAATTGGGTAGCTTGAACAGCATTGTCAAGATTTCCAGAGCTAATTTAATGGACAATTGACTGTTTGTCGTCAATAATAAGCTTGGAAGGATGGCCAGATAGGGTGTTTTCTTGATCCAAAAGTACTTCAACCTTGATCACACTTATTGTATCCCTTTCTGAGTCAGTGTTAGGCTGGATTTGAGGATAGGAACACCCTTCTGGACAAAGAGAGATAATATTAAAGTGCTGAGTAGCAGAAATAGCTTTCATAGTAATAGTAAAAGCTAAGAAGTGGTTGAACCAACTGTCAACATGTCAAACAGATGTAAACAAAGTCACATGACATGTTCATTATTATTACAATTGGTTTAGACTTATATTTTTACTGAAATAGTGGCTTTTCTGTTAAAATAATATAGGGTCAAAAAATCATTCCAATGAGTGATTATTTTGTTTCATTTATTTATTCCACCATTTTGGTTAAAATTACGTAATCTAAGCATCCATTTAAAGCTAATATGCTATATCATATGGGGTAATATTTTAAGAATTTTCTGATATCTGGTATTTGTATTGTGAATCAATCTTCCCAAAATAATGAAACATTGGAATGATTTTTTGAGCCACTGTAAGTACAGGTAGTAACTAGACTATATAGACTAGTATATTATTGTACTACATATCCAAGATACAAAAGGACATAACAGGCATACAAATAAGACAATAAAACCAGATGTCAAACTGATTTGGAACAAGGGGCAGACTGAACCAGATGTCAAATACAGGCAAAGACAGATTGGAAACAAGAGGTCCAGGATGTCTGGGCAGAGTCCAGTGGCTAGTTCATGCAATATAGAGAGTCAGATACCTTTAGGGTGGGTTCCAGGTTTCCCAGTCCTAACAGTACCCTCCCTTTAAGGCTGAAGTCCCAAAGAGGCCCTAGAACTTGTTAAGGTTTGTCAGTTACACATATGTGAAAATGTTAGGTGATCTCAAAGGTAAGGTTCAAACACAAGGAGCCTATATAAAAATTGAAAATAATCAAAATTTTTCTTCTTTCATACCCCCACCATTGTCCAAGAAATGGGACCAAAACCCACACTGTGCAAACCCACCACCATTGCTGGGACTTCCATGGGGGCCATGTACCAGACTCCACTCATGGCTGCTCAAATCCTTGAGCAGTGTGAGGAATAGCAGTGGTGATGGGAGGAAGAGAGGAAGGCTAGGGAGGAGGAAGCTATTAGAATGAAAGAAGGGAAGGGGGATCGGGGCACAGAATAGTGACCCTAGTGGATGAATAGACCACCACTCATACTCAAACTCAGACTCAGATTGACTGCATGGTGGACAGAACCAAAGCCATGGATAAGGACTACTATGGATACATGTGGGTACTTAGGGTTCCAAACCACATATTCCAACAAAAGCAGCACTGGAGAGGGAGTACCAAGTGGCATTGGCTGGGAGGAAGAAGAAGAGGAGCAGAGGAAGAGGGAAGAGGAAGACATGGCCACCAAGACAGCAGAGGCAGAGAAGGAGACACCCTGGGTCACTGTGGAACATGCCAAGGCATCCATGGTAGCCATGGGAAAGGTAAGTCAAACATATTTTATTTGTTTGAGTCCTTACGAACAGTCCTGATAGTGCAAAGCAGCAGATATTGAGACAGAGTCCAAGGGGGAGTTGGGGAGTCAAAATATAAGTGGGCAGTCCACAGAGAGTCCTAACTGACTCATGTTTGATGGATGGCCCAGAAAAATGCTCCAGCCCAGCTGGAGACCAAAAAAAATCCATGGTGTTCTGGTTGTTCTGAAAGGCCAGTCAGGGCCCAGGCTGCTGGCTGTGTGTGCACTTGAAAGCCAAGTGCTTGCTAGTGCAGGAAGCCTTGGGGTCTGGTTCCCAGGAAATGGGTGGTCAAACAGAAAGGCTGGGGCCAAGGAGGAGGCTTTTGGGGCAGATTGTGGCAGGCATTGAGACCCAGAATGTCTTGTTGCAAGACAGCAACAATGTGCAAAGAACCTTGGTAGGTAGCTTTCAGGACCTCCACAGGTTATTCCAGGAGTTCCTGAAGAACTACATGGACTATGAGGGTTCTGAGGGTTCTGAGGAGATGGACAGGTCCATGGGGGCCAAGGAGGTCAAAGAGTTGCACAAGGAGTTTGTAGAGGCAGGATCACCAGGACCTGTAATTGTCATAGATGACTAATAAAATGTTTTTCTTTTCTGTATATTAGTAAGATGTGAAAAATGGGAAAACCTGTGGAATATCCACTTTAAGACAAAATTAAATGAGTCAAAATCTGCAAAAGCAAGAGACATAGGGTGACAAGGAAGAATGAGATGAGTCCAAAATATGTACAGAGTCTGCAGGTAAGGTGGCTAGAGAGAGGATGATGGACCAGGTTTGAGTGGGTATGCTGCATGAAAGTCAGTGACAATCTCCATGGCATTCCCGAGTTCCATGGTTAAAATCCAAGATGTTTCTTCATCTGTGTACTAAAGGGTTCTGATGTGGAGGCTGTCAGAGTCCAGTACATATACATATGTGATTGTCAAGTCTAAGAAACCATGCTGGTCTAGAGACCACTGTGGTTGACTGGGGTCCACAGGGCTATTGAGATGTGCCTTGGTTACCAGGTCTAGCAGAATTGCCAATAGAATATCTTGATGTAATTTCTTGATATCCATAATGATAATTTCATGCATGACTGGATAAATGAGGTAAGTAGCACAGACTGATGCAGTAAGTTGCTGGTTTGTGAAAATTGGTTTCAAGTTGTGCAGGTTTACCATGGCATAGTCATTACTCCCCTCTTTGGGATAGAACATCCCATCATCTAGTCAAAGTGTCAGGTTTTCTGCCAAGGTGGCCAGGTCAAAAACAGATGATCATATTAAGGGCAGATAGATATTTGGACCACCAGGCTTGCTGACAGGTCAAATGTTTTGTGGTCAAAAAATATTCCAGGTTCTTGTTACGACTGGAATTCCCACTGGACTCTGGGCACTAACTTATATGCACCCATACCCTATATGCACCAATTGTCAGTTTACTGGAATTCCCGCTGGACTCCGTATGTCAGACTTGTCTACATCCGACTTCGTTACGTTGTGTATCAGTCACCAGAATACCCACTGGACTCTATCCCTGTCTATGTCCGACCTCGTCCTGCATGTCAGTCACTGGACCCCACTCAGAAAACCCATCATCCCTAACAGAGCCCCGTTCCCATTTTAGTCAAATGACCAGGACTCCGCTCCCACTCTATTTCCCATTCTGGTTTATGATTTGTCACAATTCAGACTCCGCTCCATTCCATCCTGTTCCTAACACCAAATTTGGTGTGTACTATTCTCATTTCATGTTTTGCTAGTTTCGTTTCATCATTAGTGGATTTGGTATGTCATTCATTCCACGGTCTATATAGTCCGGCAGATGTTGTACATACAATCCAGTCAGAAAATTGGCTTAGATTCCCCCCAGTAATCTAATACATTTTCCACTCTAAACTCCTACTTGAATTACACCACTCAAGCTAGTCAGAGCCCACAGGCGCCGGCACATCTGTCTCTCTTATTTATCTCGACTCCCGACCTTTTGACCCACAACCTCTGACCTACAACCCCTCGAACCATGAACCCTGCCCAGACTCCCCAAGATTCCTGTCTGCCTGTCTGAAATTGGATGACATGATCTCACGAGGGCACAGCTTATAAGCTGAAGCCAAGTCCTACTGGATATCCCATGGGTTTCTCTGGAAATCCGCTGTGTACGTACCCTAACAGTTCTTGTGATCTGTAACAATGTCAACCAGAATTCCCATGCCCTCCAAATAGTGTCTCCATGCTTTGAAGGCTTCAAAAATGGTGAGAAGTTCTTTGTCATGGATGTCATAATTGAGCTCTGGTCTGGTAAAAGTCTGGGAGAGGAAAGCAACTGGGTGAATTTCCCTGTAAGAGTCCTGGAAAATAGCACCCAATGCATAATCTGAGGCATCCATTTCAACAATGAGCAGGAGGCCCAGTTTCCAATGTGAAAGGATGGGAACTGAAGAAAAAGAATCATTTAAAAGATTAAAAGTGGCACAACACTTATCATTGAAATTCCACAGGGCATCCTTACAAGTGAGATGCTTAAGGGGAACCATGAATTCAGAATATTCACAGATAAACTGCCAGTAAAAATTGGCAACTGAGGAAAGATTGTATGTCTTTAACCTTTTGGGGTTCAGGCCAATCTTTGATGACTTGTACTTTGGCTTCATCTGTTATGACCAGAATTCCTGCCAGACTCCGGGGCACTAACTTATATGCACCCGCACCCTATACGCACCAATTGTCAGTTTACCGGAATTCCCACCAGACTCCATATGTCAGACTTGTCCATGTTTGACTTCATTACTTCATGTATCAGTCACCAGAATTCCCACCAGACTCCATCCCTGTCTATGTCCAACTCTGTCCCATGCATCAGTCACCAGACTCCACTCAGAAAACCCATCATCCCTCTAACTGAGCCCCATTCCCATTATAGTCAAATGACCTGTCACGATTCAGACTCCGCTCCCACTCCATTCCCATTATGGTTTCATGACCTGTCACAATTCGGACTCCACTCTGTTCCATCCCATTCCTAACACCAAGTTTGGTGTTTACTTATCTCATTTTATGTTTTGCTAGTTTCATTTTCATTATTACTGGATTTGGTATGTTATTCATTCCACAGTCTATATAGTCTGGCAGATGTTGTACATACAATCCAGTCAGAAAATCAGCTTAGATTCTCCCCAGTAATCTAGTACATTTTCTGCTCTATACTCCTCTTTGAATTACACCACTCTCAATAGTTGGAGCCCATGGGCTCTGACACATCTATCACTCAACCTCTGACTTATCTATCTCGACTCCCTGACCTCTCAACCCACGAACTCCACCTGGACTCCCCAGGCTTCCCATCCACCCATTTGAAATTGGACAACATGATCTCATGAGGGCGCAGCCTATAAGCTGAAGCCAAGTCCTACCAGATTTCCTGCAGGTTTCTCCAGAAACCCTCCATGTATACACCTTTAACATCATCCATCCAGACTCTGTGGTGTCCCATGATGAAGTCAAGTATCCATGGCATCTGTGTTAAAAGTACATTTTTTACCATTTGTGAACAGTCCATGTTGTCAGAGTCTCCAGAGAACCTTGTGGACCTGTTGTGTGCTGCAGGATCCTCAGCATAGATAAGAATATTGTCCAAAGAATGTGGTTTTCCACTTGTCTCCCTTGGCAATCCAGACCAAGTCGTAGGCATGTTTGAGGTCTATCTTGGTATAGATCCAGGCATTCTGTGGAGCATCAAGTAGATCAGAAATAAGTGGGAGCAGATACTTATCTTTCTGTGTGACAGCATTGAGTCCACAGAAATCACACATAGTCTAAGGGATCTGTCCTTCTTTCTGACAAAAAGAATGGGTGCTCCAAAAGGAGACTTGGATGGCCAGATAAAACCTATGGACAAATTTTTGTCCAGGAAATCCCAGATTGTGGAACATTCTGTGGAGGATAGTGGGTAAATATGTCCGGGAGGTGGCTGGACCCCATCTTCAAGATCAATTTTTTAAGTTGTACTGTCTGTGGGGCAGAAGCTGGGCAGCTTTTTGCTTACTGAAAACATCTGCAAAGTCATGATATTTCCCCTGGATACCCTCTAGGTCTGTGATGTGCTCAGATTCCAGAGTCACAAAACATCTGGTCACTTCATCAACTTTCAAGTTGATTGTGAACACTTGGGATCCATCCAATTTTGTAGCCCTAATAACAGCTGCTGCATCAATAAGGGAAATGGATGGGGTTACCATGGGTTCCAGAGAAGTCAGAAGTGCCATAGAGGCTATGGGTGCCAACATGGCTGGGGATGATACAGTTATGTTGGGTGCCATGGGCATCCAGAAAGTAATACTGCCTGATACCTAGTCAATAAATGGATTGTCTTGGGTTAGCCAGTTGTGTCCTAGGATGACTGAACAACTTGAGTCCAACTGCATCATATAGAAAGTGACCATCTGAGATGTTCCACATGGGAACTGGATAGATAGGTCACAAGCTTGGGTGATAACTGAATTGCTTGCACCATCAAAAAGTTGGAGTCTGACCAGGTTTATCAAATAGGTTGACAACAAGTTTTTTTGAGTGAATTCCATATCTACAAAAAAATGGGTTGAGCCAGAGTCTAGAAGTGCAGAAAAAATGGAGTATGGGGTTATATTGGAAGTAAGTTTTACAAATAATGAGTCAGAGTTCAAAAGAGCAGATGCATTAAGATGGGTGAACTCATGAATGCATGGAGAGGTAATGCAACACTCAGCCTGTGCAGAGTAGGCAACCCTTCAGACTTGCCTACTCCTTTCTTGGATCAGAAGCCAGTTTTTCCTTTGATAGGGATTCTGTGGAGAATGTACTGGCTGCACAACCCTTGGCAGAGTTCACTTTCACTATTGGGCATTCTGGGACATGATGACTGGGTTTTCTGCACAAAAGACAGAGGTTGTTGTCCATACAATGCTGTCTTTCTTCTGGGGTCAATTTGCCATTATGTCTGAGTTTGCCTGTAAGGTCAGGCTTCCAGTGGATTTCCCAGTTTGCTGTGCTTTACCAGAGTTGTTGTTGTTGTTGTGGCTGTTGTTGTTGTTGGAAGACTGTTTTTTAGATTACTGGGGGGAATCTAAGCTGATTTTCTGACTGGATTGTCCACAGGTGTCTCACAGGCAACTTCCACTTGACATTCCCAATAGTGTGCATCTGCATTTTGAGCTTTGAGGTGCATTCAGGAAAGTGTCTTGGAATTATCATCCTCACTTCATCCTTGAGGTGGGAAGGCAAATCAGAGTAAAACTGATGGCAGAGTGTGGAATTGCCCCATTGACAATGTGCTGCAAGATTATTGAATTGGACAATATAGGCTGTGATGCACTGATTGTCCTTCATACAAAGATTAGTGAGGTTATTCTTCACTTCTCCAGTTGGGGTGTACAGACCAAAATTTGTTTCCAATTCTTCAACAAACACATTCCAATCATCAAGCCAAATCAGCTCTTCAATTACAGGCAGTAACTAGACTATATAGACTAGTAGATTATTTTACTGCATATCCAGAGATACAAAAAGACATAACAGGCATACAATAAGACAAAAAACCAGATGTCAAACTGATTTGGAACAAGGGGCAGACTGAACCAGATGTCAAATGGGCAAAGATGGATTGGAAACAAGGGGTCTGGGATGTCTGGCAGAGTCCAGTGGCTAGTTCATGTGATATAGAGAGTCAAATACCTACAGTATGGGTTCCAGGTCCTGGTGGGTTTCCCAGTCCTAACATTGACATATAAAGACCCATGGGCAGTTCCAGGCATTGAACAAAGTGAGAATGTCAGGCCATCCAGTCCAAAAGTGAGTGTCAAGGAAAACCACAGGTT
This sequence comes from Hysterangium stoloniferum, assembly GCA_015178975.1. NCBI lineage: Eukaryota > Fungi > Basidiomycota > Agaricomycetes > Hysterangiales > Hysterangiaceae > Hysterangium > Hysterangium stoloniferum. The sequence continues at coordinate 1,395,453 of WHVD01000002.1, read as the reverse complement.
CCAACTAACAAGCATAATAGAAAACAAAATGTGGGCCTATTCACTTGGAGGCCCTTAACAACCTTCCTTGCAATACTGGAAGAAGATATTGGAAAATGTTGGACTGACCAGGAACTGTAATCTAGACTGGATGCTCTGCACAGGAAAATTATGTAATCATTCATGTGAATGCACCCTGAGATTTTCAGAGTTGGAAAACCTTCAGAAAATATTGATATTTGGATGAATCTTCTAAGCATTTTTGAACTGAAAAACTGTTTTAAAATTTTAAGTTTTAGTAGGTTTTTTCAGATGTTAAAAATTGTATCTGAAAATCCTAAAAATTTGCATCAGGAAATTCTAAGGAAGCATTGTTGGAAATAGCCTATTTTTGATGGATTTTCTGAATATGAAAACTTTTAAAAAACCCTGTATTTTGTGAAGGTTTTTCCAACAAAAGTGTATGAAAACCATAATAATGTGCCTAGAGAAACCAATTGAAAACCACCTATTTCTACTCAATTTGGCCCTTCAGGGAATTGGGTGAAAACTGTGATTTTCTGCCTCAGAATATCAACTTAATAACCACCTAGCATCTATCCACCTACTTGTTCATTATCAACTTGCACCAGTGTATTCCTGGAGCCCATGGGCTTTCCCAAATTAGGCTCATTGTGTATTCTTGGACCCCCTGGCTTTCCTGGACCTTTCTGTCTGAAGTTAGATGCAAAAATTGTGTGAGGGCACATCTAGGGTTTTTCCCCAAATATCTGCCTCTAAGCTCAAGCTTTACATGTAAATTCAAAAAATGTGTTTGTGAAATCTTGAATAAATTAACAGTTTCACATGAGTTTCTTAAAGGTTTTTCAAGATGAGAAACCCTGAATTAATTTTGCCTGATTCATATAGCTTCCAGTGTGAATCACTATGATTTACAATTATTCAGTATTATTCAACATGATCGACAAACATTCAAGAAGATACAGTGTTATTCACTGTGATTCACAATTATTCAGGAAGATTCAGTACAATTCACAAATATTTGAGAGGATAACATTCAATTCAGAACAAGTGTGTGGATCAAATACAGCTTGGAAGATAGATGAATAATATAGGACATGATTCACATCCCAATCTAGCCTTCCACCTTCTCAGAACTCCTATGCACTTCATGGTAATAATTGGAGTTGCACTTGACACTGTGAGGGCCGAATGGGAGCCGATACAAATGTGGTGGCAAGACACTGAAAATGGAGGATGTACTGTACATTGAGTTCATTCAAATACCTAAATCAAAATCAACTGAAAAACCTAGCTTCACCTGCCTCCCAAGAATTTCCGCAACCTGAAAAACTCAGCCTGAGCATGGCAGAGCACCATTCCAGCCCACCACCATTCCAGCTACCTGAATTCTAATTTAGACTAGCATGTTGTAATAATTGTAATTAGTCTTATTATCTAAGAACTATTAAAGAACTGCTGCACATAGAAGGTGCCTCTTATTCAGTGCAGACCTGTGTGTGTGAGAGAGAGGATTCAATTAGAGTGCTTGAAGTGCCGATGCATTTACATATGGTGCACTGTGCTACTGTGATTACAGAGTGGCTAGTGAAGTATATCTATGGTTTTGGGAAAAAAGGAAAGAAAAGGGTAAAGGAGGAGTAGAGCATGAGATACACCTACTCCCTCAGAGAGGGGAGACATGGTTCTAAGCTTGCCATCCATTTTGGTCAATTGTTGCCATGGAAATTATCTCTTGTGACTGAGGGAGCCCACTGCTGGTCCCCCAGTGGTGGTCGAAACTCCCCATGCCTCCAGTGTAGTGCTCAACTTAGTAAAATATAAAGGATGATGAGAAGAAGAAAAAAAAAAGGATATAGAAGGGATGGGTGACTAGAAAGTGGATGCAGTTAGCCATGTTTTACACCAAAGTGACTTGGGTTGTAGGTGAATAAAACAGATAGACTGGAGTGTTTGTTCTGGGGGGGGCATAGACAAGCATACATCTCTAGTAGGATGAGATGGGGTTATGGATGGAGTGTATGTCAATTTTGAAACATGTGAAGAACATAACAGTACACCAAACACCACTATTGCATGACAGGTTCATTGGCACCACCTTGATACCCACTTCAACACATTCACACCTTCATTACTGCATCCATTCCTTCAGCCACTTCTTTCCAGACATCTCCTAGTTAACCGGTGTCACTACAATTGGCTTACCACATCACTGGCCACTATCATGGGTCATGGGGTCATGGGGTCATAGGTCAGAGGTTGTGGGTTGTGAGTCGAGATAGGTAAGAGAGATAGATGCACCGGAGCCCACAGGCTCCGACTAGTGTGAGTGGTGTAGTTCAAGTAGGAGTTTAGAGCGGAAAATGTATTAGATTACTGGGGGGAATCTAAGCCGATTTTCTGACTGGATTGTATGTACAACATCTGCCAGTTTTAATAGACTGTGGAGTGAATGTCATACCGAATCCAGTAATAATGAAACAAAATGAGCAAAACATAAAATGGGAATAGTAAACACCAAATTGGTGTTAGGAATGGGACGGAACGGAGTGGAGTCCGAATAGTGACAAATCATAAACCATAACAGGAAGCGGAGCAGAAGCGGAGCAGAAGCGGAGCAGAAGCGGAGCAGAAGCGGAGCAGAAGCGGAGCAGAAGCGGAGCAGAAGCGGAGCAGAAGCGGAGCAGAAGCGGAGCAGAAGCGGAGCAGAAGCGGAGCAGAAGCGGAGCAGAAGCGGAGCAGAAGCGGAGCAGAAGCGGAGCAGAAGCGGAGCAGCGGAGCAGAAGCGGAGCAGAAGCGGAGCAGAAGCGAGCAGAAGCGGAGCAGAAGCGGAGCAGAAGCGGAGCAGAAGCGGAGCAGAAGCGGAGCAGAAGCGGAGCAGAAGCGGAGCAGAAGCGGAGCAGAAGCGGAGCAGAAGCGGAGCAGAAGCGGAGCAGAAGCGGAGCAGAAGCGGAGCAGAAGCGGAGCAGAAGCGGAGCAGAAGCGGAGCAGAAGCGGAGCAGAAGCGGAGCAGAAGCGGAGCAGAAGCGGAGCAGAAGCGGAGCAGAAGCGGAGCAGAAGCGAGCAGAAGCGGAGCAGAAGCGGAGCAGAAGCGGAGCAGAAGCGGAGCAGAAGCGGAGCAGAAGCGGAGCAGAAGCGGAGCAGAAGCGGAGCAGAAGCGGAGCAGAAGCGGAGCAGAAGCGGAGCAGAAGCAGAAGCGGAGCAGAAGCGGAGCAGAAGCGGAGCAGAAGCGGAGCAGAAGCAGCAGAAGCGGAGCAGAAGCGGAGCAGAAGCGGAGCAGAAGCGGAGCAGAAGCGGAGCAGAAGCGGAGCAGAAGCGGAGCAGAAGCAGAGCAGAAGCGGAGTCTGAATCGTGACAGGTCATTTGACTAAAATGGGAACGGGGCTCTGTTAGAGGGAAGATGGGTTTACTGAGCAGGGTCCAGTGACTGACGTGTGGGACAAGGTCGGACATAGACATAGACGGAGTCCGGTGGGTTTTCCAGTGACTGAAACACAACGTAACGAAGACGAACGTAGACGAGTCTGATGTACGTAGGAGGGTGTTTATAATTACTATAATCTCAAATATTTACTAATAAAAGTCTTATTTTTACAAAACTCCATCTTTAAATAGTGATATCTATTCTGAAACAATTATATCATCAAAAAACAACCATCAGAAATAGTTCTCCATATTACATCTTATACAACCCATAGTTATTTAACAAATTCCATTGTATATAATTTCCTTCCTTTTACAGATGCCTACTAATACTTTTATTAGTACTTTGTTTTTTAAAAGTTGTAATGAAGTTATTTCCATGTAAAATATGTAAAATATTGTTGGAAATTTTTCATACCACAGCTGTCTTTATTAAGTAAAACCCCCTATATATTCTGGGTATGTTGAATCAAGTAGAAATCTGTTTAGATTGACAGATCTATTCCGAAGTAATACACCTGTATTTAGAGGTGCCAATGATATACATATGCATGGAATGGACTATTTAAAGGTATCTATTTTTTAAAAGTATTAGTGTTTCAAACTACTAATTTTTTTTATTGTCTACTCGTGTCCAGAAAGATTCATTAGTTTGTAATGTATGAGAGAGTTTAAAACTTTTTGAAAGTTTTAAAAACCAAATTATGTTTGAATCACATCCCAGATGTTTAAATGACCTTTAGAGTATATTAGGATTTGGTATACTTAATAGTTTTCAGATATCCTCCATAGTCCAGTAGGAATTCCGGTGAACTGATAATGGGTGTGTATAGGGTGTGGGTGCATGTTAAGTTCCCAAACAAAGCTCCATGGATAGCCCCACGGAGGTTTCTCCAGTAACTATATTCCGAACACACTTTACGGTTAATAGTCCCACGGACTCCCCGGGTAATAGGTCCGGGGAGTTTCCGGGAATATTAGTAGTACAAGGGAGTGTCGTATCAGAATAGTTACCAGAGAATGGGTACAACTGAGATGGACTTGGCTTCAGCTTATGGGCTGTGCCCTCATACACTCATTCAGGCATCCATATTTCAAACTGACAGAATGCATACAAGGAGATATAGATTCCGGAGTTCCCATGGGAGTTCCGGGAATCGAGCGTGCAGACAGATGAGAGGACTAGAGACTGTTCGAGGGTCAAACTTGTTTGGGGGAAAACTTGTTCGAGATTGAAACTGGATTCTAAGTACATGAATATAGCAGACTTATATAGACTGTGAAACGTAATAATACCAAATCCGGTATTAATGAGAGGCAGAACTATTAAACATAAAATGAAGCAAGTAAATACTAAACTGGGAATTAGGGATGGAACGGAACAGGAGCGGAGAACGAATCATGACAGGTCATTTAACCATAACTGGAGTGGGGCTCAGTTAGAGGGGTTCCGGAAGTCCGGTCGGAGTCCAGTGACTTGGTGCACAAGATAGTGTCAGGTATAGACAGACTTGATGTGCAGGAGGTCCAGCGGAGTCCAGTGGGTTTTCTGATGACTGGTGTGTGAGATGTAGAGACAGCTCATAACAGGAGCAGGGTTCTATGCTCTGTTAGAGGGGTTCCAGGAGTCCGGTGACTGGTACATAAGACACAGAGTGTCAGGTGTATATAGAGTGGAGTCCGGAGTTTGGTGGAGTCCGAGGACTGGTGTATGAGACATAGAGGGTTAGGTGCAGACAGGTGGGGTCGTATAGAGAGTCAGGCATAAACAAGTTGATGTGCGGGCTCTGGTGGGAACTCCGGTTGTAACTATACAATATATAGAGGGTCAGGAGCATGTAGGATGGGGTCCGGGGGCCCGGGGGCTGGCGGGTTTTCCGGTTCCTGACAGTGTGTATAAGTTAGTGCCCGGAGTCTGGTGGGTTTTCCAGTCGTAACATACCCCCTCCTTCCTGGTGTCCTTGTACAGGCACACTTCTTGCATTTTGGGTTTCTCAATTTATTAATGACCCAAGCAAAATAATACATTTAATGGTTATATGTTCTTCCTTCAAAAAGACATATCAATATGAATAAACATGATTTTAAGAAAAGGAATTGAACTGGACTCACCATTAAATACTATACCAGAGACCAACTGCCACTACTTCCCACACCTGGTGTGCCAGTACCTATTTACAATGAGCTCAACCAACTACCTTTACATCACATTCAAAATTCAAAATGTCACCTCACTCAGAAATATGATTAGGTCTTACAGTAAATATCACATAGATCCACCTGCTGTTAAGTTCTGGATCTCTGGGTGGAATTTCTGGTGGATATTCCTAACACTTCCCAGAATGTGTCCATGGAGTTCTGGAGAATTATTCCAGGAATTTCCAGGGATTAGTTTGCAGAGTATCAGAATATTACCAGAGTACAGGATGGACTTGGCTTCAGCTTATGTATGTGCTGCACCCTCATACACTCACTTGGGTGTCCATATCTCAGAGGGGAGATATACATATGCTGGAGTGTTTACAGATACTCAGAGTTCTAGAGAGTTCCGGATTTTGAGCATACAGAAAGGACAAAGGAGCAGATTAGATCAAGACTAACTCAAGATTAAAACTGAAGAGTAAGCACATACTGTACATGACTATGGAAGACTATAGTATATAGTTGTTCCAATTATTGTACTACAAATCTGGGAGTATAATAAAACCTATTTGGAAATGTTTCCAAACTAAGCAACCAATAACAAGTCAGATAAATGAGGAACAATAATGGGGACAGATCAGAGAATAAGACCAAGAACAATAAACAAAAAAATGAGCATCTGTCAACCTGTGAGGTATCAGCTTTATCTCATAAGGTTCTCTTAATTTTCTTTGAATTTATTAGTATTTTTTCGAATTTATTGTATTTTTATTATATTTTTATTGTGAAATATAAGGCCTAGTTCCTTTTAACTTCACATAATAATAGCATATATGAGCTCATATAATGCTATTATATCTTATTTAATTTATTATAATTTTTAACTAGTTATTTATCTTTTATGTACTTAGTTATTGCTTCCCATTGTTTTGCATGTGCGCATTTTTGGTGTCACGTGACCTGTTACTTAAGCAAACTTTCGAGTCATTGGCATTTGATTCCGACCTGGATCTTGGCCTCTGAACCTTCCTTAGATTGAAGCCCTTGTCTCAGACTGGGGAGTCATAGGATCAAAGAGGGGTAATAAATAGTTAGACATGATATCATAAAATAATTAAATAGTTAAATAATTAGTTATCAAAATGTATATAAGGAGGGCCAGAAATTGTTAAGGTGTGTACATGGAGGGTTTCCAGAGAAACCTGTGGGAAAGCTGGTAGGACTTGGCTTCAGCTTATAGGCTGCACCCTCACGAGATCATCTTGTCCAATTTCAAATGGGTGGATGGGAATCCTGGGGAGTCTGGGTGGGGTTCATGGTCGAGAGGTCGGGGAGTCAAGATAGATAAGTCAGAGGTCAAGTGATAGATGTGTCAGAGCCTGTGGGCTCCGACTAGTAAGAGCGGTGTGATTCAAAGAGGAATTTAGAGTGGAAAATATACTAAGATTACTGGGGAGAATCTAGGCTGATTTTCTGACTGGATTGTATGTACATACATACAACATCTGCCAGACTATATATGTAGACTGTGCAATGAATAACATACCAAATCCAATAATAATGAAAACTAAACTAACAAACATAAAATGAGATAAATAAACACCAAATGTGGTATTAGGAATGGGACAGAATGGAGTGGAGTCTGAATCGTGACAGGTCATAAAACCATAACAGGAATGGAGCAGGAGTGGAGTCCAAATCGTGACAGGTCATTTGACTATAACGGGAACGGGGCTCAGTTAGAGGGCTGATGGGTTTTCCAAGCAGGGTCCAGTGACTGATGTGTGGGACAGGGTCAGACATAGACAGGGACAGAGTCCGGCGGCTATTCCGGTGACTGATACATGAAGTAATGAAGTTGAACGTGGACAAGTCTGATGTATGGAGTCTGGCGGGAATTCCAGTAAACTGACAATTGGTGCGTTTAGGGTGCGGGTGCATATAAGTTAATGCCCAGAGTCTGGCGGGAATTCCAGTTGTAACAGAAATCCACAATAAATCATCTTATCACACACATATTTTACTGCACAGCTCAGAAGCTTATCTCATCATCCTAAGGACAATAATAGCCTTAGTCTGATATACTAACTGCAAGTACCTACAATTGCAGAATCTAGAACTCTTTGTCAGCACTCTTGAACTTAGCTAATCATCTAAGTTCCCCAGCCTCACAGCTACCCCTTAGGGTTATTAAATACATAATAAACCTAATAAGTATTCTTACTGAAATACCTGCCAACACTTAGATTATTCAAGGCCCATACCTGAGTAGTGAATTAATCAAGTACAAGCACACAAGAAATCAAACATAAATTATTTTCTCTATTAATAAAATATTTAACTCCTTGTTAAATATCTATTAATAGTTACAAATAAGCATACAAGAAACTGAAGCTCTTATATCAAGTCTCTGCCAAGTTACTGCACATATATTCAGCTTCCAGCCCCTATTCTCAAGGAATCTTTTATTTGCTAAAAGAGTCATATATTGTTCTATTGAACCTTTCAATAATCAAAATAAGCATTGATTTTAGTTGTTTAAGCTTAATAGCACAACTAATTAATCTATCAGTATTTAAATTACTGGACCTTTGTTTATTTTATTGTTGAAGCTCTGTGACACTATACAGTAACATATATTGAGCTATCTGAGAGAAACCCCTAAATACATTACACAACCAGTCAGGTACCAAATGTAGGACAAAGGAAGGGAGTCAGAATATCCATGGATATCCAATACCTATCTGGAAATGTATCCTAAGGAGGATAACCCAAAACTTTAAAAACCATTTATTCAATAAAGTATACATATATGTACATTCATATTGTTTGCTGTAGAATTAATATTTAATCAAATTCAGCTGATTAGGTATCACTCTGAAGAATGCAAAAATACATATTAATATTTATCCTATATCTGACAAAATTTAGTGTTATGACCAGAATTCCCACCAGACTCCGGGCACTAACTTATACGCACCCATGCCCTATATGCACCAATTGTCAGTTTACTGGAATTCCCACCAGACTCCATACGTCAGACTTGTCCATGTTCGACTTCATTACGTCATGTATCAGTCACCGGAATACCTGCCGGACTCTGTCCCTTTCCATGTCCAACCTCGTCCTCACTAGTCAGAGCCCACGGGCTCCGACACATCTATCACTCAACCTCCGACTTATTTATCTCAACTCCCTGACCTCTCGACCCACAACCCCTCAACCCACAACCCCTCAACCCACAACCCCTCAACCCACAACCCCTCAACCCACAACCCCTCAACCCATGACCCCTCAACCCATGAACTCCACCCAGTGTTACAACTGGAAATCCCACCGGACTCCGGGCACTAACTTATACACACCCATTATCAGTTTACTGGAATTCCCACCGGACTCTGTACATCAGACTTGTCTATGTTCGACTTCATTACATTGTGTTTCAGTCACCAGAATACCCACCGGACTCCATCCCTGTCTATATCTGACCTCGTCCCATGCATCAGTCACTGGACCCCGCTTGGAAAACCCATCATCACTCTAACTGAGCCCCATTCCCATTTTAGTCAAATGACCTGTCACGATTCAGACTCTGCTCCCGCTCCATTTCCCGTTATGGTTTATGATTTGTCACTATTCAGACTCTGCTCCATTCTATCCCGTTCCTAACACCAAATTGGTGTTTACTATTCCTGTTTTATGTTTTGCTAGTTTCATTTCATCATTACTGGATTTGGTATGTCGTTCACTCCACGGTCTATTTAAACTGGCAGATGTTGTACATACAATCCAGTCAGAAAATCGGCTTAGATTCCCCCAGTAATCTAATACATTTTCCGCTCTAAACTCCTACTTGAATTACACCGCTCACACTAGTCGGAGCCCACGGGCTCTGGCACATCTATCTCTCTTACCTATTTCAACTTACATCTCGACTCATGACCTCTGACCCACAACCCCCACCCAGGCTCCCCGGGATTCCCATCCGCCTGTCTGAAATTGGACAACACGATCTCACGAGGGTGCAGCCTATAAGCTGAAGCCAAGTCCTACCAGATACTCTGTGGGTTTCTCTGGAAACCTGCCGTGTACGTACCCTAACACCCGGACACCCCAGGACTCCCATCCGCCCATTTGAAATTGGACAACACGATCTTGCGAGGGCACAGTCTATAAGCTGAAGCCAAATCCTACGGGTTTTCCCACGGGTTTCTCCAGAAACCCTCCATGTACACACCCCTAACATTTAGTCAAACAATCATCTGTAGATTAGTCTTTTGGAATAAATTGCACAATGGGGATTGGTACCCCAGATAGTTCTGGTTAACTCTCTAAACCAACTAAATTTAAATTATATGAAATATATTTGAAAGTTTGCTTGTATACAAGAGAATACATCATAACCCAAAGATTAAGTCATAACCCAAATAATCTTGTTTAACCCAAATAATCTAGGTTAACCCAAATAATTTTGTGTAACTATGTCATTTGTGCATATTTTAAAAGGGCATGCATATTTTAAAGATGAAATTTCAGGTAATTAAATAGAATAAGTTGTCATGGCCAGAAGGAATAGTCTCACTTAAAAAAAATATGAGGATTATTCAGTAAAATTTTGTATATTCAATAAAGTGTGACCATCCTCCTAACACTATAATGATTAAGTGTGCATATTTTTGGGAAAGCCATGGATTCCAGGCAGGTTGGAACATTGGCATAGAGATGTGACAAGGGTTGACAGTGATGATTGAGTGAAGATTGGGTCATGGATTAAAGATGTATATAGAACAAATGCAGGCAGTCCAGCTGGAGTCCAAGTTGGGAAATGACCAAGGACACTTGGAGATGCTAGCTGGGAAAGGGTGGAGTCAGATGGGTTCTGGGTCATAACAGGAGGTGTCTAGCCAAGGGCAGAATACTAGAATAGGATTGAGTTGAAGGGTACTTGAGGGATGATGGTCAGGTTCCAGTGGATTCTGGATCTTGATACTAGTCCAGAAGATGGTCCAGAACCTGATATGATATCTGGGAAATACTCCATGGAGTCTCCAGGAATGGATCTTCACACCTGCCAAACTTGCAATTCACACCCTCCACTGTGAAGTGCAAGTGCTCCTGTTGAATGGAGTGGCACATGTGTTAAAAATCAAGACCCTATATGTATATCTCAGTCTCATATGTTAGGATAATGGACTGAGGTAAGAAAACCTGAATGTGGTCTGATATATACCCTAATTGTATGTAAGTGATAACATGTGAGGTGTAATATCAGAGGGTGCATATTTGCAAACCATCAAGTGCATTAATCTTGTCTGACTTCTGTCATCGCTTAAATGCTGGCTGTATATATGCGTATATGCGGTATCATTTTCATCAACAACATGCGCCCCCCTTTTCTTCCTTCACACTTTTTTTATTCTTTTTTTGTGACACTGTGCAACCACTCATTTTGTTTCTTTGTCTCCTTGGCTTTATTAATTTGATTTTATGCCATGTATATACTTGTTTTAAATACATATATATCTTCGGATCCTACATGATATTTGCACAAATATTGGATTCATCAGCTACACAGATGGATATATATAGGTTCGTCACAAAGTTAATTTTTAAAATATTAACTGGTGGTGTTTCTGGTGTCTCAATCGAGGTTTGCTTACTCAGGCATGGCAGTCGATATTTTTTCATGGAGTTGGCGGAGCTTCACATATTGTACTTGCTACCTCGTTGCTACCTCCCTTGAAGGATATTTTGATCACCGCCCACAGTGACCTAAAGGCAATTAATGCACGGTATAATGGATTATTTCCCCCGCGTATTGATGCATTATTAGATTTATGCATTTTCACCTTAGGCATATTATCTAATCTACTGTACTTGTGCAGCTTGGTAGGGAGGAGCGGGGGTAAAAGGGGGTAAACTATTCATGCGTAGTTGGAACCAACTTAAGTGACCAACTAACAAAGTATTCTGTGAAATCGGAAGATATCATGTGAGTTCTTGTTTGTGTTTGTTTTCCACCGATTATTGAAATGGACTTATTTCCCTGATGATGGTTAATGTAATGTACTCCAACAGTTTCGATCTTTTTCTATAACAAGATGCCAGAAGATCTTAGATGTCTCAGTTCTTTGCTAGTCGACACTGGTAGTCGGAATCGGGTTAAACATGGCTTCAAAGTGCACCTAGGCTTAGACCTTTCTGATAAGGCTTCCAATTTTGGCCAGCCTAATGTGGTGATCATTACAGACTCGGGTCTCAGGCATTTGCGGGGCAATACAACGACGGTGGGACACAGCTCTTCTTGTGTTTCTGGATTTTTTCGCATATTATTGTTGCAGGCCTCGTGTCTTTTGATTATTATCTCAACAGTTATTATACAAATGTTATAAAGACATTCCACTGGCACATGACATATCCTAAGTTTAATCGTGATTTTTATACACCAATTCTAATTCTATATCACAGCCATTGCGCGTGGAGCTGCACTGGTTCTACATTTCTATCCCGCCTTAACTCTACTTCCTATCTGTCCCAATTTTGTCACCCTACTTGTGTTGGATATGATTGGTTGACAACTTAGACTCAACTTTAGAGCAGTGCAGATGTGACTGTCTCTCACAGTTTCTGTATATATGGAATGTTAACAGCCATATAGGGTTGACTTCACTACTGAGTACCTAAAGGATTGGTAGTTGCATCCAGTCCAGATTACAGATGGTCCCAGGTTCAATTCCTGGCAGTCCAATATTTGTCAATACCTTTGACAAACACATCTCAATCATATCATTCCTTTCAATAAGCACATTGCATTTCACAAGGCGACCGCATGGTCCATGGCATTCTGAACCATAGTTCATACTATGGCACATATGGTTAATTTTGTGACTCGCCAAAGTAGACCCGGAGGCTGACACCCCGAGGGATTCTGCAATCGCATTTCCCAGCGCAAACTTTGCGACCAGGCCTTGAATCACAGCTGGATTATGACCTATTGTTTGGCATTCTTAATTGTCCTTTTGCACTTGAATCTCGGGGAAGGTGTCATTTCGAGTGATTCTGGTACCCCCATCACCTATTCATTCCATTTTTTGCTCGCCTGGTAGTTACACAGCATGTTCTGTATGGATTAAGCTTGATAGGCCGCCGTTGTGCTTAGGGAATCAAGTTGGCCTCTTCTGGGTGAGTGGCTATTAGCATCTAAGGCTACCATCTATCCAGTCTCATGGCGATAGCCCAGCGATATTGACCCTTCGGAGGTGCCATTTTTGTCTATGAGTGAGTCCTGCGTGAAGCCCATTCCCAACACATGACGTATATCTCGAAGGTTATTCAACACCTCTGGAGTCATGGAAATTAAAATTAAAAAGGAAAAAGCCAAAACTCGTTCCGGATAATATATCTTGCTCTCTGCCGTAAAACTTCTCACTTCCAGTGACATCCCCCACTCTTCTTACCTTTTCTCCTGAAGAGGAAGACTACATCTCAGTCCATATCCGCGTTTTTGGGGACTTCCCAATCAATCTAGCTCGACCAGTAGGGTGTGGGTTCGATAGCGAGGGGGGAATTCTGAGGATAATGTCATCAACACCGACAGCATTCCCCGCCTGAAACGGGATATTACCCCGCGTTAGGGTCGATGGACCATTTGGTAGTGATCGGAGGACTTCTCTAAATACGAGACCGTGTGCTCATCGGCGCTGATATTGGTGTAACTCGGTTCGCGTCTATCCTTAAACCTATCTGGTATCGTATGGATAATTTTAACAATGCAAAGCGAACGCGTCTGTCTAAAGTAGGCGTTTATGTATCGTGTCGTGGTGCCCCAATACAGCTACACGTTCTCCCCGTGATTGTCGCTCACATCTTCATCTCCATCCCACCAGGTCTACTTTACACGGGTAATCCGTGATTTCGGAAGTGCGGAGTGGTTCCATTTCGCTCCTGCATGCGATCGAGGAACAGGACGCCGAAAACCGTATCGAGATTAAGTATTTACCTTACTGCTCATAGTGACAATGATGATATGAGTAATCCCGCATGCAAGGTGTAGAAGCGGAGAGGGACGCCATCACGTCTTTACGTGCACCTTCTCATTTTGGCAGGCCAAACTGGGACTAATTTTTCCAGTCTGTGACACAAAAGCACTCGAGCTCAGATGTTGGCCTATTCTTTTGCGGACAGCCTGTATTGTCTAAAGCGTATGTATCAGGGTGGCGTTCTATTATGGGCGCATGTACTAATACAACGCCGCTAATTTAGTCTTCATGAGAAATGAAACGAATATACAGATGCCAGGAACACTCGCTTCTTCTATGACAAAGGTATGATGTCTGGCTTGACTATCCGTATCCTGTTCACTCATATGAATCTCGTATAGACAACTTTTAGTACTGGGTGGTTTAGCATTCTCCTTTCGGATTCCGGTGCACAATGTCATCCTCGGTCATGTTCCTGGCTCCGATGTATTCGGAGTTATTTTGAAGGAAGGCGTTAAGGGTGTCGCCGTCACAGTCGCTGTGTCATCGCCTTGCAATTAAGATTTGATTGGTGAAACCTTGTGACCGAAACCTTGAAGCCTTGTAGACACGTCCATGCCTATAAGGGGATCGAACTAATTTTTGCGCTTAGAATGTGTGGGTTCTTGGAATATAATGAACTGCGGGAGCCGTAAACGAAGGATGAATGTAAACCGAGTCCCGAGCCCGAGATTTGAATTTCAATGTTCTTGCGCGAGCCGCCATGTCAGATACAAAATGCTTGGCCAGGTATTGGCACAATAGCTATCATCAGAGTACTATAATTTAGAGAGTTCTCATCGTCTGGTTCCGTCGTCTGATTCCATTTGGGCATGCCGACGAACTTTAATCCCCTCCGAGATGTATTGGCAGGTTATCATAAAACCGAATTGAGGTATTATATGTAACCAGGAAATCTGGGGCTTATCACAAATGACTAGATTTCTGATCACAGTATTGAAAATCTCTTCCCGAATAGCCAACCAAGTTAACGACATCAAAGCACCCAAACATAATCCTCATGCAACTTATCTTCGACAAGTCCCGTGTGGGGAGTACTTCTCGTGACCCGCAGATCCTCTAGTTTCCCATTATTCAAGTTGTACATCCACCCATGGACATACACTGGTTTGCCACTTGCAGCTGCTTTACTTACCGTGTCGGTGCCGAGAACATTCTGGACCTGGAACAGGTGAGTGATATGGAATCCCAAGGCGACGCTGCGTACCTGCAATTTGATATTTTCCTTTACTATAAGAGGGAGAGCTTCTTCCTTAGGCTTCAGATGGAAGTTGTTCTTCAATATGAGCTGGATCAGTTCCTCAAGCCATCTGTGATCTCCGTTAATGACACTATTCCCACCTGTGTTGGAGGAAATGATGGGCTCAACCTGTTTAAAGCTGTATCCCCGGTGTCTCGTTGTTTTGCCGCCGCATAGGCCCCTTCGACGCCTCCGCAGCCTAAGTGACCGACAACACAGACTGTCCGAATAAGATACACTATTTCTAAACTATGATGATGAACCTACCATGTCTGATATCAAGATGCTCAATGGCATATTCCAAGACGGCATGAACATTGTCATCTTTCAAGGGAAACTGGTTTGCGATGTTACGATGGGTAAAAATGACGCCGGGAGGACAATTCAAAATGGTGCTTTCTGGGATGCGGGAGTCCGAGCAGCCGATCCATAATGCCTAGCAAAATCAATCTATCTCGTCAATACAATAGTGAATAGTGCCGTTACTGCTACAATCCCTAACCTGAGGCGTCTGTTTTGAGGCACTTTTTTCGAAAAACCCTGGATGCTCACAGGCGTATCTGCAGGCCCATTCAGAATTCGAGTCGAGGAGTGCGTGTTTTATTGGACGCTTGCAAGCCATAAAAGGTAATACCCATGTGCATGGAACTTCCTTTAAGAATCCATCCTTTATATGATAATATTCGAAATCGCCAGTGTCAACGCCTTTCATCAACGTGCACATGAGATAGATCGCCTTTAAGTTAGCACTCACCGCCTTATAATAGTTGTTTGTGTCTCTATGGAACGGAAATAGGTCTCTTCAGCACGCCACAAGGCTGACTTATCATTAAAAGGTGCGACCGGTATGCATACCTCGCCCCTTATACCCACTATTCCTTACGTACATATATATTAATTCAGCCTAATTATCTTCATTTGGCGTTTTGAACAGCCCGCGAGCACGAGGGGTTGCTGGGGGTATATGATACACTATGGCAAGGAGACAAGTCTTGCACGAATACTGATAGGCGAAATTATACATATATGATAATACACACATATACCGTAGTTTGGAAAGAGCGTGCACCAGGCAAGTCAGGTAAGTCAGAAGTACGTTTTAGTATTGATACGAGGACGTAATAGTACGGGTAAATGGGAGAGAGACTACTAAAATAAATGTATCTGCTAAGAAGGAAGTTATACGAATTCCACAATCATATGGCTACAAGAGTCCTGATTTACAATAGTATATCCACCACAGGTCAGTACCACCCCGTTCTGCCCCAGCGACGACGAGGCGTTGTTCGCATTCGTGTACGACGCGAACCGCAGCAGCGACAGCAAAGGATATCTTCAATGACATTGAATATTGTTACGATGACCTGGAAAATCATTAAAACTAGCGACTAGCGGTGAAGTGAAAATGCATACGCCAACGATAGCGCCGACAATCGCTTCCAACAGCCCAGCAATGGCAGAAATAACTGATAGGATTCCTGAGAGTGAGGGGGTTTGGCGTAAGCCTCGAGTACTTTCAAAATAGCAACAACATGAACATACCTGAACCGATGGCGGAGACTACGCTGCCCATTGTGAAGTGGTCAAGGTAAAGGATTGTCCTTTGAAGTTATTTGAGAATTATGGAAGTTGGATGGTTTGTTAGTGAATTGAAGTGCCCGCTAATGCAGCGCTTTATATCATACGATCGGGATGACGTGCAAGCAAAATGACATGACGTCATAAATAATGCAAAGCCACAGCTCGGCCAATCCCGGCTTGGCTCCACAACCTTACTTCATGTGAAAAGGTACGAAGGCGAGCAATCGTGGTAAAGTGCGAAAGTCAGATGGCTCCAGTCGGCAACAATACTACCGATGAAGTGCCGAATTTAAGTCACCGTGACTCATTTTTTCAGGTCAAGTTTGAGCGTTTTTCCAAAAGAAAAAAAGGTATTTTCTGTTGAGATACATTTACTTATAATCCGCGTGGACACTTCATATCAGCATCCGGAAGATTAGCATCCGGCCTGCCGTAATAAGTGTTGAGGACCGCTATCTGTAAGCGCGTGCAATGGTAACATGTGTAATCAGCGTTGAGAGCAGGATGGAGAGCAGGCCTCTCAGTAGGTGGCGCCTTTTTTGGGTGATTGCCGTGGCAAGGCACTAATCGGCGATTCTTGAATTTCAGGGGCCACTAAATAAAACAAGGCCTTTGTACCCACAGGAACATTTTTCTCGGCCTGTCATGAGTATTTCAGTGATTCACTCGGATGTAGGACTCTTTTCATACCCAACCCATCAACCCCGACATCTCAGTCATGGAAGAAGCAATATCTCGCGGGCATCTTTTTGTCGGTGGCCTCGTTGCCTCTTCCCTATCAGAAGGAACGTTCAATAAGACGTAGACGGTTATTGATATTCTGGATCTACCGTAAAATCGCGTGTTTTCAGGGCAACACCTCCTATCGATCGAGGTGATAGGGCTTATGGCGAAGGTGCAGTGGGAAGGGCGGGTCTTCGATAATGTCCTAGGAGCTCGCCAAATGATCCTGGCACGGAATTGAAGCGTGATTTCCTTAGTAATTTCTACGCTGATACTACGTCCCTGTCGTCGTGCAAACTTGGCCGAGACAACGAAAGAGCAACTGGAGTTGGTGGTCTGCCAATGCAGTCTTTGTACCGATGAACACTGAAGGTCGTTTGCTGCTTTATCTATCATTCCTGTGCTTTTCCAGTTTTTCAAATGGTCTCTGCTTGTATCTCGCTGAAATTTGCCCTATGTGGGGAGCAAACTGAGACTATCCGCTATTCGACATCAAATAAACGCGACAATTAATAGATTTGCGCGAACCGCTCCCCCGACCTCAAAAGTTCAGTCAGATCGCCTGGAGCAATGGTATTGTGATGTCGGGACATTGCGAAATAACAGAAAAGAACCTCCACCAACTTCACTCCTTTTTTTTTTCTTTCTGAGTATAGATTGCAGATAATGGAAAGTTGCTATCGTGGTTGGAATAAACTTGTTTTGACATCTGAGACACTGATAAATCGCTCGCACCCCCAACCCATTCTGATTCGGTTTGATAACTCACGCCACTCACGTTCGAAATGTCATCGTAGTAAGTCAAGTATCATATTTGAGTAGCAGAGCATATAAACATTCCGAAGCCATAAGTGAGAAGTTGAAAAAAATAGTTTGATTCTGCAAGTATAAGGGTATAGCCAATAGCTCCTCAAAACTTCAAAATCTGCGTTTCCTAAAGTAGGCGCCACTGGCAAACAGTAATGTATAGGAATATGCAGTACGTGCTTGTTCTTGTGAAGCATCATCATAAATCCCGAAGATCTTTAGTTTAACTGTAGTACTGTATGACTCCAGTTTACAGAGATCCACATTTCCACCGCCCCGAGAGTCGCCGAGTTGAGCTGGGATCTCCCGGCGGTCAACTATCATCCATGGCCAGGGTAGTATTCAAAACCTGACTAATATGTTTCACAGTTAGCTTAGTCCCCACGATCTTTGTTGGGAGATCAAAAAATAATATAGCATCCCGTTGTCCTGGTGTGCTGGCGCATATGTTTGTAGCGCAGCAAGGAGGCGAGGTCCTCGCTCCTCACAACCTACACCACAGCAGAGGTTCTAAGGCTTGTGTAGGTTGAAGGAGGGGAACCTGGCTTAACATTAGTAATGTTGGGATCTCATCAAAAAATCAAAAACGGTGGTTCAAGTTCCGAGAATGCTGCTTTATTTCTCGCACGGCTTTCCTAAATTTCAAAGCAGATTAGTCACCTTCAACTTTAGGTGAGCATGGCGTTTACCTCGTTTACTTCTCGGAGTCCCCTCCTACCTGCTCAGCTTTGACTCCACCTTTGACAGTTTCGGAAGTTCGTCCTTGTCTGCCTTACTCATCTTGCCACGTCGAGGTCTGAGTCAGTTCTTCATTACTGTGGACAACTTTCAGCAAATGCCGGAGGCACGATGGCCAGTGGCAGTTGGCCTGTACGAGTTAATATTGTACGTGAATCCGATGAATCCGAGTCCAAATGTAATAATCAGCGTCAACTGGCTTGAGGCTCCGCATGACGCGTCCTGTAGTTCCCTTTCATCCATGTGCAGTCACTATTTTGGACGGCGTATGTGCACAACCCTTGGACTTCTATAATCATACGTCGATCAGTTTTGCCTATACCATCATAGCGTGGTTCGGGCACAGTGACAAGAACCTGGCGAAAAGTATAATGGCATCGGCTTCGGAGTCTGAATTCTATTATCACAAATTTTTCGTCTTGGAAGGATGAGCAAAGGTGATAGCGAACGAAAATATTCTATTAGGGAGGTTTTCGCAGGCACACGGAAATCCGAGGAGCATTCTTACAATTGCCTCAGCGTGACAATTGTCTCGGACGATCCGAATTGGGCTTCCTGGCAATATCTTGCGCGACAAACACGAAATAGAGGCGTGGCTCACTAGTCCTCTCTACCGGCAATACATCACCACGTGTTGATAATCTAATCTCCCGAAATGGGCTCATAGCTGCCGCCCATTTGCCCAATGACAATAGACTTTCGCTTGCGCTGCCGGGACTGTAGCCATCGGTTTTTTCACCTTTGCTAACGCCTTGGAGGCGCACGACATCTTCCTAGTGAACCCAATGTTATCCTGTAAAGTTCTATCGCTCTTTTGGTAATTTGGCAAACAATTGTAGCTGCACTACAGACCCTAGCGATGACAGTATGGATAGCGGGAACATATATAAAACCACTGCTGGAGAGGATTTCTTCACTCTCGAAACATTAACTGTTATACAATGTCGCAACAAGGCTGGGGAAGTGGTCAATATTACCAAGGGTCTTCCGGAGGTGGCTCTGGGTATCCTTATGGTGAGTTTGGCCTGACTTAATTCATTGGCTATCCGCATATTCAGAATTGCCTCCCTTTCCCTGCTATCCACTTCCATATTTCTGTTGAAACAATAGTGTTAACTTATGCCTCAGGTATCAATTTTTTTATTGTAATACAGCTACTGTGCTCAAAAGGCATGTTATTTAGGTTTCCAACCGTCGTCCTCACACGGGACATACTATGGCTCTCAGGGTAAGCCCGGTCCCTAACTTCAATTTCAAGATTGTGTCACACGATCCTCATTGATTTTTGCGTTTCAGGCGGTGGAGCAGCATCGCTTTCCAACGAAGCACAGCCAGTAAGCGTGACTATTGATATTGACCATTCAAGCCCTTCATACAATTCTATCAGCATGTCATCGTAGAAAGGATGGACAGTACGCCTGTCGACGACCTCCGAGATGTGATCGTTGAAATATCCCGCGACGGAGTGGTTTCGTTTTTCTGCGGTTGGCAAGGATGCCAATATCCCGTCGGTTTCGCCAAGCAGGCACAGCTCCTCGCGCATATTCGCTCTGTACATCTACAAGAGAAACCGTACATCTGCACAACTTGGTTCGCATCCGACTACTTGGTTGTTACTATTTTCATTCATACCCTCCCACCTTTCCAGTAACGCCACGTTCGACCGTAGACAAGACGCTGGCCGGCACGTGGCCACTATGAATCGTCGGCAGTACAAGTGCAGTGGATGGTAAAGTGTTCTTTTTATCCAGTCATTTTTTTATATTGATATCAATTTTTCAGTGATCGCGTTTTCTTGCAGAAAGACCATCGTGACGCTCACGAAGATGAATGTTTGTCAGGGGAGGGTGACATGGGAGAGTAGACCTTTTGTATTCAGATGGATTCAATCAATTTTTATGATTGATCGACTATGGATCACCGTTAGAATTCTTCCTTGTAGTTTCCATATGTATAGACTATTACAAAATATTAATCTTATCTCTATGAGTGATACTGCGTCGGCAAACTGGTAGATTCTCCTACTGGTTTGGCTACTCAATAGTGACTGAAAATCGATTTGTAAAACGCTCCATATGGGGTTACCCTGGCTTCTACGACCCTCACCCCCAAAGAGATCAGGCCCGCACCCTCTCATTTAGTCAGTCAAACAACCGGATTGGGTGATGCTATGCAGTGTCAGGCTTCTGAATCTCTTGTTGGCTCCTTCCCCACGTGTGAGCTCCTTCATGTAGGTAAACTAGCGGGTGGCGGTGGTGGCATGAATGCAAGCCATCCAAGTGAGACTACAGCCATATCAATACATCTTCATACGAAGTGATTTGCGAGCGCTTCCACCTCCGGAGTCTCTTGAGACGGCATCGGTGGATGGTCAAGCAGCGGTTTCATCCGTGTATTGCCCCTGCCTAACGGGCGCTCCTCGGTTATTCATTTTGGCTTATTTTAGCTCTGGCATATACTTCCTATCAAATTTGATGAGTTTCGGAAACGAGATGACGTCCATTCCTACAAATGTAGTGAGGGGCATCTGCACGAAATCTACATTAACACATCCTCCCAGATGTGTCGCTGTATTCCCTTTTAATTCTGATCATAAATGAAAACTACTCCGCGGATTTGATAGACAAAAGTGATGGAATCACTGCCCTGTCGGAGTCCATCAAATACCCATCTTCCGCTCTCATTGGTGTGTCCGTCTCTAGTGAGTCTAAAATCGGAATGAATGCCTTCTGATTTGATCTGACTGGCATCGGGGACGCTCGATATATTAGAGATAAACGATAGTACTTAAGGAACGTTGACTAGCGCCAACGATCTGTTGGCTCAAGACTCTATCTGCAGTGATTGCAGGCTCTGGTTGTTCAGACGCTATTGAAGAAACCTCATCATGGGATCTAAAAAGCAGCGGCTGCCAGCCAGTAGCTGATCAACAAATCCAGCTTTCCCTGAACCCGCCTGATACCATTCCTGCTTGTCGGCCTGATACTATTTTTAGCCCGGAGGTCTGCTATTTCGATACTGATCATGCACTCGTACTATTTTCCATCCTGAAACCAAGGTAAAATAGAGTGATGTGCCTGCCAAGCTCGTGCACAAGTATCACAACAGCGGTGTATACAAAAAAGCAACGGAGTGAATGATTCAGCCACAAGAAAGTGCTGTACTCGATGCACTGCGGGGAACTCCGATATTTGGAATTGTACATTGACCCCGGATTGCATCTATAAATACCTCCTTCGTCTTTACATTCCATGCGGCAACATGTCATCAAATGATTCTAAGCATTTGGCCGGAATACAAATTGGAGATGGGCTATTGCAAAATACAGAACGTCTCCAATGCAACTGAGTCCAAGCTTAACCTAGGCAACCATATCAACACAATTGTTAGAAAGCAAATCCCGATGTACTATTTATAAGGGACATTGACATAGTGATCTTACTAGTACACACTCAGGAGTCAGACTACGGCCCCTGGAACTTATAATCAGCAGTAAAACGTTCAGGAATACAATTATACAAGGCTCCAGAATAACAGCCACACCGCATGGAAGTTTCGGAGCTGTCGTCACTTCGAGCCGTTTCAACGACAAGGCGTTCTGACCTGCCATAGTACAAGGGGGATCTCGGAGTCGATCATCCGTGTCACGCTTGGGGTCACTCTTCCATGCCGTTGAATTCTCATGCTCGAGCGCCAACGATGCAAGAACCCTATTGGACTTATATTCAGCTCATGCTTCTCGAAAGGATAACTAGGCCCTGGCTTTGAGAAGAGCGTCAAGTTTACTAAGTAGCACGGTTCAATCCGCAGCGTTTGTAGAGCATACAACATTCCCATCGGATGAATTGTATAGATACCCGGAACAGCAAATTCGAGGTTTTTCCTCTTATGGACGATGTTCCTCTGAGATCCTAAACTCGCGGAGCAAAAGTCATTCCTGGCGTTGAACTTTCCCAGGCAGATTTTTACCTATTAAACCCTCATTGCCGTGATTCTCAATCCAACCCATCAACATCCACCTCCTCCCATGCTCTCTCAAGCACATTATAGCTATCCCTCACCCCACGACGTCCGATTTGACTATCCGTATAGTCAGCCTTCATGTTCGATGCTCGAACAAGGCAACGGGACTGACTCTGGTATGTCTACATGTCTTGTATCGTCGTCGTGTGTTTCTCACCTTTGCTCTCCCTTGTAGATCCCGAATCATGGACGGATCGTTCTCTTATATCTGTTAGGAAAGCGGCCATCTTCGACACTCAACCAATACGCCCAATTGCAGAGCGATGGGATTCCTCAATACACACATGTGAGTCTGCCCTACGACTCTCCATCATGCACAGGTTGACGATGTGTACCCGTAACAGATCACGGAAGGGCCCTGCCTGACCGACATACCCAAGAGGATTTCAGTGATTCCAGCGACAGAAGCACTGTGAGTTACTTCCCTTGACACCGCCGATCCTCAAGGCTAAGTAGATTTCAGAGAGACGCCTCCTCGAGCTCGCCCAAGCCTCCGTCGTCCTCTCAGCATGTCTGGGTACAACGGAGTCAGGTCACCACAAGCAAAGCGCTCAACCACCTCGTTTTGGAGTTCTCAACGAATGGCGTCAGGTCTTTCTTTTGCGGCTGGACAGGGTGCAAGCACCCCGTTGGATTTGCCCAGAAGCCACAATTGATCACACACATCAGGTCTGCGCACCTCCAAGAAAAGCCATTTGTGTGTACCACGTGGTCCGTACAGTTATATATCATATATTTTCCCTGCGCTGAAAACATTGGCAGCAATACTCAATTTTCACGCAAGCAGGAGGCAAGCCGTCATGTTCTATCAATGAACAGCGGGAGGAAATATAAATGTAGTGGTTGGTGAGTTGTTATGAGGTTCCTTCTTGAGATATTGAATTGATCAGAGCTCCAGTCACCAAGCATTTTCACGCAAGAATTACCGAGATACTCACGAGGAATCTTGTATGTATGAGGAATCTTCCACACCAGAAGTCCCTCAAGCGACGATTGACTATGGGAACCATCCATCACTTTATTTATCCTCTGTTTAAGCGACTTCTTCGTGATTATTTCCTGAGACAGGCCTCCCCTTTTAGATGTATTCACGCCTATAATACTGTAGCACTATTTGAATTCATTTTTTTCGTCGTCGTCTTCATTCATACTGAGTTCATCGAAGGTTTGCATAGCCCTGCTCAGTATGGCAGTGAGGCTGCTTGAATTGGATATATTTATCCCAGTTTCATTAACGACCTCACACGTGTCGCGATTCACGGGATATAAGCTCTCAGGCAACTTTGCTTGAACTTTCTCCATGTATCCTTGTCTGGTTCTTCGTAGCTCACAGTGAGATGGAATAGCCGAGATGTCCCAACAGACAGATGTGGAGGAGTTAAGCACCGGATACCTGCCTCCCGAGCTAGTGAGCGCTTTCCCCGTCATCAATAAATACGAGCCAATCATGGCACTTCGGGCTGGGCGCTTTTGCTGGTGGTAAAACTCTAGGCCCGAGATGCCTGATCACTGAGATTGATCAGGAGCGGATCGATGTCATCGAGGGGGCCGTCGTCACTCTCACATTGTTGACGATTCAATACATGTTCTCCCATCGTCACCATTCGCGATCGCAGCCGGCATCACCGGGAATTGCTGGAGTCGAGACACACGCGGAAATGGTAGAAGATCCGTGAATGAAGCCTCATTGATGATACATAGATCCCGAAGACGGTGCATGGTAGTCTGGGAGCTGGTCACGAATGATACGTGAACGGGTGTCCAGCTTCGACGTTCAAACGTACGTGTTTAGATTTAACCTCTGATTGCCATCCTGATCTTTTGAATACACTTGCCAGTGTATCACTGGCTCAAACGGCGAGACGGTACATGGCAGCATGAGAGCTGGTCACGAGTCTAAATGGCATAGATGTGAAGAAGTGTCCCGATCGGTTGTAAAAAACCATAATTATTATATGGTTGTGATCGGCGTACGAGCGTAGATGTCGCTTGTCCCCGGATTGCCATCGTGATATTTTGAATACCCTTGGTGCGTCCCTGGCTCAAATAGCAAGATCATAACATCAGGTCCAACAGAAAGTCTCCCAACCTTTTTGGCTTCAATAAATCAACCCGTATTACCAGAAGAATTGCGGGGCAACGAGTCTTTCGGTGCCAGACGCGGGTGCTCTGGTTGAATCTGACGAGCAGAGGAGCTCACGCACTTGCCAGACGTGTTTGCAACTGAGGTTATCATATGGAAGACACTTTGGCAGTAGGGACATAAAGTTGATTTTGGACAGGTGCAAGAGTAGGGTATTTTTAATAGTGATTGTGTTTACTATGGAATCTAACAATTTGGCACTAGGGATATAAAGTTGTTTTAGATAGGAGCAAGAGCCTATTAGGGTATTTTCATAGTGATTATGGTGCGTATGGTTAGTGTTTCTGCCACTGGGTTTAAAGTAGATGTAAATCTCCTGTGCGGCATGTAACTATGAACCATGGCTGCCGAGCCACACTACTAGATCTAGTCTGGATGGGCTATCTGAAAGTAACCCCGCCACCGAGAAGTTCTAGATACGGCATGGATGGGCTATCCGATAGTAACCCCACCGCGGAGAATTAATGTCAATTGTGACGTTGACCAAGGTTAAGCTTTTTCATCTGTCAAAATGCTCTAAGTTCTAAGTTCAAGGAGATGCTTCGAGTTCTGACTTCAAACATGGGTTAGCAAAGCTCACCAGACTCGTGACCAATCCACTCAATGTGTAGACTGGTCACGAATCTGAAGACTAAAAAAGCCCACCGTTCAGCCTATTGACCGTCCAACAAACTTGGCTGAGGCCAGTTTTGCACGCCGTCGGTCTCTGGAGTTATAAATATTCCAGGTTAAACTATGATGTTCAACCACAGGAAATAAGATTAACACAGCAGTAGCTCTCGCCTTCTTGTATACATACACACTGTTTCAATAGATTAAATAGATCAAATATGTATTTCAAACGGCGACCAAAATGTAGGAAACTCAAAGCTTTCCGCTTAGTCATCGTCAGCCACGGAAGCAAATTTTGAAAAGTCACCACCGGGCTTAATAAAGATTCAGCGTGTTCTCTCAAGGTTACGCTGGCCGTCGCTAGCTTGGAAACGACCGATGACCGACGAGCCCCGTCCAATAATCCCGAAGCTAGGCGGCTATGACTTTTATAAGCAAGTCTTAGGCAGTCCGCGATATGTCGTGGGTCCGATGGTCGACCAGAGTGAGCTCGTGAGCGTAGCTTCTATTGTCATACATTTTTTTCTTCTGAAGATCAGTGAAATTAGGCGTGGCGAATATTGTCACGTAGGTATGGTGCCCAAGTAAGAATAAGACTGCGTGTTTCCTTGTACTGCCACGACTAAACGTTGATCGTTGCAGCTTGTCTATACGCCCATGATCAACGCCAAGGTACGCAGTATTATATCGTGGGTGCCAATGATAGGTTGTAGGAACAATACGCTTAGGTTTTCATGGATCCGAAAAACCCCAAATACCAGGATTTAAGTTTTGATATTCCTAATGGTGAGGAAGGAGGTCCGGCCGACCGACCTCTCATTGTCCAGGTCAGATCCGCTTTTTGTACTTGCAAATTCACACATAATTTCAATTCAAGTTTTGCGCCAATGATCCCGATATTCTCCTCGCAGCTGCGAAAGTCGTAGAACCGCACTGTGACGCAATTGACATCAATTTTGGATGTCCCCAAGATATTGCCCGCAGAGGAAAATACGGCTGTTTCTTACAAGATGACTGGGATCTTATTTATCGATTGAGTGAGTGCTTTTTTTCAATTTTTTTTGCCAGTTGGTGGATCGTAGTGGTGGCACGGCGAGTTGCCCCAGGTGGACAACAGCGGGATTCAACTTGCGTGGGTATTATGGGTTGTTGAGAGCTTTAG
The DNA here is from genome assembly GCA_015178975.1 of Hysterangium stoloniferum. Taxonomy (NCBI): domain Eukaryota; kingdom Fungi; phylum Basidiomycota; class Agaricomycetes; order Hysterangiales; family Hysterangiaceae; genus Hysterangium; species Hysterangium stoloniferum. The sequence continues at coordinate 1,368,820 of WHVD01000002.1, read as the reverse complement.
ATGGAACATAGTTGCTCTTGTGCCAGACCACGATCAATCTTTGACCACCATTTTACTTCCAACTCATCCTTACCGAGCCAATCAACGTTTTACTGATCTCGATTCAATCCAATCCTCAGTCAACATTCTCCATACCAACCTGAGAATCCCTGTAACTGCCAAATTTCGTGTTTTCCCAACAGTAGAGAAGACAGTGCAATACGCCCAAATGATGGAACGTGCAGGGGCTCAAATTCTTTCTTGTCACGGTCGTCTCCGTGAGCAGCGTGGTGTCAATAGTGTGAGTCTCTTGATGCTCCTGGCCATTATCAAAACAGTAATTGAACTGCCTGATTCTGTCCCTTTTGATTGATGCTCTGCCAGGGCCTGGCTGACTGGGACAAAATTCGTGCCGTTAAGCGAGCCGTCAAGGTCCCTGTATTTGCGAATGGTAATGTTTTGTACGCTTCTGACGCGATACGATGTCTTGCGCACACGGGAGCGGATGCCCTCATGAGCGCCGAAGGACAGTTGTATAATCCCGCTTTGTTTGCTTCGTTGCCGAAAGTTATCACGGACGACGTCATTGCATCAGCCTTCCCCCCGTCTCCTACTGATCCTACCAATTTCCCTGGGTACGCCTCACATCTGCTATTGCATCCGCCTCATGCAGATCTTGCCCTGGAGTATCTGTCGATCGTGCGTTCCATAAAGACACCTACCGCCCTAAGCGCAGTTAAGGGTCACCTGTTTAAAATCATGCGTCCAGCGCTCGGCGTCGAAAAAGACCTCCGTGAACGATTAGGTCAAGTCCGAGGTAACTTGCAAGCATTGGAAGAATATCAAGCTATCTGCGAGGAGATGCAACTTCGGATGGTGGTAAATACCCTTTCTGCTAGTTATATTAGCTCTGTCGTATTTACCTTGGAGACCAGAAAGCTGCGGAGCCTTTCCAAAATGTTCCTTTAGCCGTGTTGGCAAAACTGGACGAACCGTCCCGATCGATACTCCTCCCGTATTGGCTTGCACAGCCGTATTTTCGTCCACCACCTCCAACGCCTCGTGATAGAGGGAAAGGTTGATACCGATGGATATATCCTACCTCAATAGCTCCCGTCGCTGATGGTAAATCGTAGATCGTGTTAAAGGTGTTATCAAAAACCTTGCCCAAAATAACCCAGGGGTCGAGCCTACGAGTCCCATCAAACGGCCGCTTTCCTCACTATCAGACGCTCAGAAAGATCTTGAGCGTACAGCACGATGAGAACAACCGTACTCAAATTATCATCATTCCACACACTTTGGGACGGAGCTTGGCCGGGATTATCCAGCCGTTTTGGAGTTATCACTAGTTATACTATGTCACATCACACAATCTAGAACGCAATATAATGTTTCTTATACAATAACAAATGGCAAAAGGTACAAGAAAGTGAAGCCCTACCACAATTAGCTGCTTATAAGCCACCGCCACCCAGGATATACTCGATCGCAGAATGCACATTGCCACCGGTTGCTAGCAGCGCACGAACATTCTGTGACGCGTTCACAAACCCCATGTCTTGCAGCTGTTGCAGCTGGGTTTGGAATCTCTCTTCTGGGCTCCTTGTGTCAGTTGGAGCAGGCGGCACAGCCCCAAAGCCTCCCATCCCACCCAGCCCCAGTCCACCCATCCCACTTGGGCTGCCTGCGCCACTCCCTAGCCCTCCAAAGAGCTGCTGAAGAAGGGCCGGGTCGACGAGCCCTCCACCCGCCCCACTTGGGGCTGGAGCGCCGCCAGCTGCGTCTGCTCCCACTCCTGCGCCGGCTGCTGCTGCTGCGCCTGTTCCCGCTGCTGCGCCTGCGCCTGCCGCGGGAGTCGCCGGTGGGAATGGCGGCCACAACGACGGGTTGAATGGCGGGTTGGCGGTAGGGTTGGCGGGTGCATTAGCGCCGGCCGGGACTGCGCCGAAAGGGCCCGCGCCTGTGCCCGGCATGGCCCCAGACTCTCGAAGCATGGTCGACATCTGGAGCATCGTCCGCAGTGAATCAGGGTTTGACCTTGCGGTGTGCATGGATGAGCCGTGCGTTGTGCAAAATTAAAATGGATGGGTGCACGTACATCATTTGACGGAACTGCTCGGACTGGAAGACTTGGCGGATTTGGGGGCCCATTTGTTGGAGGTTCGGGTTCGAGGCGATGATTTGGTCGACTATGGCGGGGTTCGACATGAGGGTTGACATTTGTTGGAGGAATTGAGGAGAGTCCATCATCCCTTGGAACTGCGTCCTAGTACATAAAAACGGTCTACAACATGAATTTGGGGCGTGCTCACCATGTTAGGGTCATTGGGGTTGACTCCCAGATTGGCGAAAGGGTTAAGCCCAGCCATCAGACCGTGTCCCATGTGCCCGTTGAGAAGCGTCAACGGATCCGAAGGGTTCTGGCCCGCTTGCATGGTCGGTAGGGGCTGTGGTGCGGATGACGACGCAGCTGCAGCTGAACGAGCGGCACCTTTGACCATGTGAATTGTATGCGAAGTTTGGATCTTGTAATGCGATAGAAGCTCGTCGTCCTAAATAACACAAAGTTACACCTTTTGTTCTTAAACGTCATCTTTTTTACATACTTTAAGCACTTTACCTGACGAAGTGGTGCAAAATCAGAAGACATATAATCATGACGGATAAATGTATATTAACCACTGTAGATCAGCCTCTGTCTGTCCGCTTCGACATCAGACTTCTCTGCGATGGCGTGTTTGAGATCAAGTACCGTCTTGTCCGTAGCTATAGTGATTTGAATCTTCAGCTCACTGGGACCTGAGACAAAGTATGAGAGGACTGCGACTTCTCCATATGAGGTCAAGACCAACCCTTTACGTTTATCAAGATTTCCGAAGGAGAGTCAGTGGGGGTAGATGAAGACATAGTTTGAGTTCTTGGCGGTACTCTTTGCTTGCGTAAGCTAGCTGGCTACCACCGCCCTGGCCCTTCCAGCAGTTTCCAGTATGTCCGCTCCAATACAGTGTTGAGTGGTCAAACAAATCCAGGAATAGACAATCACGCCAATTTTTGGTATTTCAATGATATATTTTACGAATATAATGGAATATGGTCAGGAAATGAGGCAAGCTGCAAAATTGTCTTGCATTAAGTAAATCTACAGATATGGTTTATGCTTTGGAATATTTTTATCCAATGCTACATTTAAAAAGTAATAATGTTCCACGATTCGCAAGCTATCTAGTACGTTTCCTAGCAATGCTCCCCTTCCACTTCGTGGATACGCGCTAAAGTTGATCTAGAATCGTATCCAAAGAGTGTTTCGACCCCAAACACAACGGTGGATATTTGTCCTTGAGGATACCAATCCACCACACCCGACAATGCAAACTCTTGACGGTCTTTGGCTCCTGCGTGGCGTATGTGTAGTAGAATACGTGAGGTTAAAACGGAGTGCAGAACACGTTGAAGTCTAATTGTGAGTAATGGTTTTTATGGGTATTAATTTGAAGGGGATCTAGAGAGAAATGGGAAAACTTACAAAACTAGGGTTGCCCCTGTCGTGTTCTGAAGAGTGGCCATTAGTATGGTAATATAGGGATAAACAATTGAATAGAGGTACTTGGAAAGCGCCAAGGCATATTACGTTACCGATGGAGAATGCTGTAAGAAAGACATAGTATATGATACCTGGACGATCGAAGTGCGGTTAATACTTCACTACCAGCTTGAGGCTTGAGCAATACCATCTTTATATAAAGTTCCCATCAAGCTCGATTTACGCCAGTCTGAGTTACGAGAGGATTATAAATCAATGCTGATTTTGAGAAAATTCCCCCAAGATAAAGACTTACGGTGTCGGAGTCCGGGTACGAGGGTCAAAACAAGAATTACTGGTGGATACGGTTAAAATATCATAAAATATGATAAATAAATCCTCCTACGTGTTTCAAATATTAGCGTAAGGGCATAATCCCAGAGAAGCGTCAAGCTCGACCGTTTACTCTCAACTACGAAACAGCTCTGTCCCGATGGGAGGGGGTTGGTGCCAACTGCACAGAATGTCAAGGTTTGATAGAAGTAGTGGTGTAAAGAGACTGACATCGTACTCGAGAAACAGATATGTGCGTCAGGTATATTCCCGGGATCCCAATAAGTCCCAAAACACAACCAAAAAACCACAGGATTTTAGAGCTTTGCTTCCAGATAGCATAGGTTCTGAAAATGAATACGGCTGCATCAAGTGAGTGACTACAACTACACATAGGTGTCGGAGACCCGAGTAACGTTCGCCTACCTTCTGCAACTGCTACACCAACGAAAATGCACCCTATGAAACTATGAGTTGACACAAATGGTGGTGATTGGAAAGCATACAGCCGCTAATTTGATAGATAATAGAACACTAGAAATCGCTCGTCATTACATATAATTACCCCGGAACAGTAGAGTGCTAACCGTTCGGTGAGAAAGTAAATCGCTCTTGGCAAAATGCACTATGAAAACACAGATGAGTTCTCAAGAGCTCTCATGTCAAAGGAAGACTCACGGAATGTCAAGAATATGCATTCTAAAAAGGCACTATAGCGAGTCAAGGTAAAAAGTATCCGTCCTATCCCCCATGGTGTCCCCCACATTAACTTGACTTCCCCAGGAAGTGTGAGAATGTAGTCATAAGCCTGGTGATGTCGATAGTTGTATACAGACGATTTCATGGCTGACTTTAGGCAAATGCTTACCAAAATTACTACCGGAACGACTGGACGAAGAGTAAGGGCTGTGTTCAGCAAGCTCGTTCTCATGGTAAGAATGAGGAGACATACGATCGAAATACTGCCTCCACAGCATATAGTGAGATCCACGCGTGACGATACATGACTACGACAAGTACGTACGTTTACAAATTGATTAAGGTGCAGTAGCAGCTCAATTTCAGAGGACCGCAGGGCTACAACCGACATGACGATAGTACGTGGGACATCGAGTCAAGTGTCCACGGCTATAGGGGATGTCAATTTTAAAGTGCGAAAGAACAGCAGGGTACGTCCTGGCACATTCGGCGGAGTTGAGAGAGATAAGCATTTTCCCGCTCTGGGTGCCACGATCACTAAGCCGTGTTGGACAGCTGGATTATGATTGGCGTCGCTGCATCGTTGACCGGTGGTCTATCGCTTCGGCAGATCCTGCCGGACTAGTACGACTTATTCACGTGAGATAGTCTTACTGACCTTGTCGACTTCTCTTCAAGCGAGTCGCAGCGACAGATTGACGTGAACCGTGACGTCTTTTCCGTGAGATGCACTAACTAATAAACATGAACAATTGGTGGTGTAACAAACGTTGGATCCGAGGAACTGATACAGAGTATTTCTCTGACTGTGCCGGCGATGCTCAGTACCACGAGCTAACACGTCATTAGTATGAGACAGATCGTCGTCACGATATCAGTCCAAGCCCCTTTGCAACACGGAACAAGCTGTTTCCTCAAGCCCACGGCGAACACAGCATTGCTGATATTTAAATGTCGCACAATAAGGATTGTCAGCCACTATTCATATACGCAAGCTCCATCAAAATCTGATGATACCCGCTGGACAGCTTGAATGCGCTAGTTAGACAGTGGTAGCTCCAACAGTGAGCATACCGACAATAATACTGGAAAATAAACTCAAGAGAAAAGATCACTTGCAGACACAGCATGTTGTTCAGTCATGATCACCTTCCACTCAACATCAAAGATAGTCCGTTTGTGAATAATGTAGTTACAAGGCTGTGACCCGTGGGGGGCAAGCCCCCACCATGCTACCACCCCCACAACTTTACTCGGTCGCATATTTTCAAATACTTGATCAAATAACTTTTGTATTACCTTCTGTGACCATGTCCTATTGAGGGCTTCTGTACATTCCAGCTTTCCATTTATTCTCATTCACAGACTTATTTTAAAGTGATTAAAGTTTAAATTATATACATTATATACATTTGTAAATTCACTGAACCTAAAAAACATATGTCAGTCTCCTTTTGGAATCTTGCAGAATACTTAGTCATGGATAATAACATCCTTAAATACTACATATTTGGCTTGGAATAGTATTTTCATTCTTCCTCAATTTGTTTCTCTTGAAGTGTCAGATGTTTTGTTCCACATTACTCCCAACTTCTCATATGGCTGTGATTGCCCTTCCCATGTCATATTGGGGACTTCTGCAAATTCCAGCTCCCCATTTATACTCTTTGATACTCATGCCCTACTTTCCTTCCATTCCACTCATCTGTCCATCATTGAATCTTTTAGTATAAATTATTGTCTTGTATCCTACTAATCTCCAGTTGAAACATTGATTTAGAACCTTTCTGTTACTGTAAGAACCACATTGTTCAGGTCTCTATGTGTATTTTCAACCTACATATACTGTCCTCTGGCATTGTGATATCCAACAACACACCCACTTACTGATTTCCTTTTCCAGCCACTCAGTTCTGTTCTAATGACATTCCATTATTCCTTGCATCACTTCACCATATCATTTGCCACCTCAGAGTATTTATCTTTTTTCTATTGTCTTGTATTCCTTTTCTTAATATCCTGTTCAGTTTCCTGATTTCCTTTGTTGTGTTAATATTAAATCTCCATTTTCAGCTCTGTGCTTCCATTTACTTTAGTATAAAACCCCATCATGTACACTACTATCCTTCAGTTTGAATATTGCTCAGAATACCTATTTAGAATCCCCCTCTCATATTTAGAAGTGTATGCAATAATACCTTCATTTACCTTTTAAGTATTGTTCATACTGCTTACTCCTTTTGCTAGTGTCTGGCCAGACTGAGACTTATGTATGACCCTTTTTTATCTCTGGACCCTTATTTACAGCTAAGTGCCATAATCCATCCTGCATTTATACTCCCCTTCTACTCATATGTCTGTCATTAAATATTTTAGTATAAATTATTGTCTTATATTCTACTAATCTCCAGTTGAAATATTGAGTTAGAACCTAGCTGTTGGGAACTACATATGTCATTCAGGTCCCTATGTGTGTTTTCAACCTATACTCTGGCATCATTTTCAGTCCTCCATGCTTCCATTTACATTAGTATAAAATCCTATCTTGTATACTACTATCCTTCAGTTTAAATAGTGACTCAGAATTCCCATTTAGAATCCCCTCTCATTTATAGAAGCTTATGAAATAATACCTTCATTTATTTTAAAGTATTGTTCATCCTGCTTAATTCTTTTGCTAGTGTCTAGCCACACTAAGACTTACTACCTTTGCAACCTTAGCCTCTGGACCTCCAGTTGATACATACATACATAGCTATGTACATAACTGCCATTATACATCCTTCCACATTCATCTATTCCTTCCACATGGGGGTGTGGTCTTTTTATGTATATAGTCATTTCAAAACCCATTGAGTTTATTTAATCCCAGTCTTGGGAGCACCTGAATAGTTATGTGAGGGGCCAATAGACTTGAGTCTTGGTTTTTAATAGTACTATTATATCTGTTGTCTCAGTTTTTGCCCTTGCCATAACTCTTAGTGTTCTAAGCTTCTGGTAATTACACGGGGTGCTATACATTTAAAATCATTTCAAAATATCAATGAGGATGGAATAACAGTCCACAAAGGATGTAACAGAATGGTCAGGAATAGAACAGTTTAACAATGTTGTTTAACTGAATTTACTGGAATTTACTTGAGCTTAATTGGAATTTATTGGAATTTGATTGGATTTAATTAGAATTTACTGGAATTTACTGGAATTCAGTGGAATTGTTACGACCGTGTCGCAACCCGACAGTCCCCGAGATTATCGCTGCCTATCGACATTTCAAGTTAGTGTTCAAGTCATCACATCGGAAACCGTCAGTCTTCCAATGATGACGTATGCCTTTGCGGTGATCAAACTCCGTTTATGCCCCTGTCAAATATACTCATACTATCTGGTTAAACTCTGATACGTCCCCTTTTCACTATGTTGATCCGTTTCACTCCATGTTTCACCTATGTCTATATACTTGTAACCCTCGGACTATTTCCTTTTCTCGTAATCCCACTCTCGGTTATTTCACGGCCTCCAAACTAATCGTAACCTTCTCGTTCCTAGTCAAGCTTATTTGTCAATATCATTTTCCGCTCTTCTCCTAGTTAGTATTTTCTAGATGCCGAATACTTGTATATGAATCAGTTGTAGTTGTAGTTACTAGGCAATCAGAATATCAACTCAGAATACCCTCTTACACCTCCAGAAGTCTCATACTAAGTACCCCACTATCTGTCTTCACTTGCGCTCACCCACTCTTGGTCCCAACCCCTTGGCCCAACCCCTGACTTATCCTTTGTCTCCGATCGGTAGTTTTGCCGAGACGTATTCATTAGGACTAGTCTTTGCCCACCCAAAATTTAAGGACACCCGACGGATAACTGCGAGGGCGCAGCACATAAGCTGAAGCCAAGTCCTTCCGATCGGTCCCTGTCAGCCTACCGACATCAGTCCATTTTCAGTTCTTAACAGGAATGTAGTAAAAGTTAATTGGAGTTTACTGGAATTTGATTGGATTTACAGGTTTACTGATATTTCATTTAATTGACTTCCATTCCCATAATTTTAGTATATTTTCTGGTATTTATTTTAATTCTTCTGAAATTGTTTGTAATTTTTTTTAACACCCTGACATGGACTGACAGATATTAAAAATAGTATGAGTTGGCTTATTGTAATACACAATCAACAAGGTGGTAATAGTCTTGTAATATAAGTATTTATGTCTCAATCAATGTGTCAGGTAGTGAATCACCTTCTGACATAGTAGGTAGGATGCTAGTTTAGGTGTACACTGGTTCTGGCATGCATTAACCTCCAAAAACATAGTCCACAATTAGCATCCTCCTATGAAAAAGTGAAGAAATGGGTGAACTGCCCCTAAGAAAAGGATGGTTTCATCACCAATTCCAACAACAGATGCAATGGATCCCTCACACACATGATGTGCCAGGTGGGGGTTTGGCAACACCTGTGCACAAATGGCATTTGCACATGGCACATTGCATTTGTGTGGGTGCATTTGTGAGGTAACATGCCCAGTTGCACAATGTGAGTGAGGCAGCACACTGTGCGACTGAGCGCATTGCGTCATGAAGCACATGAATGGCATGTCATGTGCGGCACACTGCATTCATGTGTGCACATTCATGAGGTAACACACCCTGTTTCATGATGTGAGTGAGGTGGTGCATAAGTGCACATCTGGCACCCATGCACCCCCACATGCACACAAATGGGTATGGCATTTTGTGTGTGTGTTTGTGATGTAATGTGCCAGGTCACATGACATGAATGAGGCAGCATGTCACACGACCAAGCACATTATGTCACAAATGCACATGAATGGCATGTGATAATAGTATAACCAGTGTGCCATGGGAAACAGCCTCTTGCAGATGCAGACTGTGGGAAAATACTGCTCACTTCGCTCACAGGTGCATCTATTTTATGACTCAGCAATGATGCCCATGGACCCACTGATGTGAATTAACTTATACAAGGCTGTGACCCATGGGGGGCAAGCCCCCACCATGCTACTGTACCACCCTGCACCTTTACTCAGTCACTTCATGACCTGGTGGATCAATAATAATGTCTTTAAACACTACATCAAAAGTCATATCTGTCTTGGAATAATATTTTCAAATACTTGATCACATAACTTTTGTATTACCTTCTGTGACCATTTCATATTAAGGGGTTCTGTACATCCCAGCTTCCCATTTATTCTCATTCAGCAACTTATTTTCAAGTGATTCATGTTTACATTATCCAGAATTATATACATATATACATTTGTAAATTTACTGAACCAAAAAAACACAAGTCAGTCTCCTTTTGGAATCTTGCTGAATACTTAGTCATGGATCAATAATAACATACTTAAACATTACATATTTGGCTTGGAATAGTATTTTCATTCTTCCTCAATTTGTTTCTCTTGAAGTGTCAGGTATTTTATTCCACATTGGACTTCCAGCTTCCCATACGGCTGTGATTGCCCTTCCCATGTTGGGACTTCTGCAGATTCTAGCTCCCCATTTATTCTCTTTTATACTCATACCCCACTTTCCTTCCATTCCACTCATCTGTCTGTCATTGAATCTTTTAGTATAAATTATTGTCTTGTATCCTACTAATCTCCAGTTCAAACATTGATTTCAAACCTTTCTGTTAAGAACCACATTGTTCAGGACCCTATGTGTATTTTCAACCTACATATACTGTCCTCTGGCATTGTGATACCCAGCAACACACCCACTTCACTCAGTTCTGTTCTAATGACATTCCATTATTCCTTGCATCACTTCACCATATCATTTACCACCTCAGAATATTTAACTTTTTTCTGTTGTCTTGTATTCCTTTTCTTAATATCCTGTTCAGTGTCCTGATTTCCTTTGCTCTGTGAATATCAAATCTCCATTTTCAGCTCTGTGTTTCCATTAACTTTAGTATAAAACCCCATCATGTATGTACACTACTCTTCAGTTTGAATATTGACTCAGAGTACCCATTTGGAATACCTCTCTCATGTTTAGAAGTGCATGCAATAATACCTAATACCTTCATTTACCTTTTAAGTATTGTTCATACTGCTTAATCCTTTTGTTAGTGTCTGGCCAGACTGAGACTTACAGTATGATCTTTGTTGACCTTAGCCTCTGGGCCCTCATTTACAGCCAAGTGCCATAATCCATCCTGCATTCATACTCCCCTTCTACTCATCTGTCTGTTATTAAATATTTTAGTATAAATTATTGTCTTATATTCTACTAATCTCCAGTTCAAATATTGAGTCAGAACCTACCTGTTAGGAATTATGTCATTAGGCCCCTATGTGTATTTTCAACCTATTCTTTGGCATCCTGACATTGGTATTCCTGATGCAACATCTCTGATGACAGTGTACTGACAACTCACCTATGTAATGACTTCATTTTCTAGCCACTCCATCCCATTTTTCACCTTCACTTCTGAAGGGGCTCCCTGGGAAATAGGCATAGGTACTGCATATGGAGACTCAAAACCTTCTGAAGGGCTTCTGTCAAATGCATTTACATCAAAGACATACCTTCCTGCATTGAAAACATCCTGCCAGTTATATGGCTTGGTGTGAGAGTGATTTGGATGTGTTGTTGACAGATGCTGCTCAAGTTTTTGCCTAGTGTCTTCATGAAATCCAAACCAGAAGTAATGGTCACAGTCTTTGAAAGTGATGACATTTTCGGACAGAAGGTAATGTGAAATTGCTTGAAACCCTAGCTTGTAGGTGTTAGATTTAGTGACTCAGCACAGTAGCTACAAGTTGTGTACCATTGTGGGTCCATAGTGTGCACTGCATTCACTCATTCATGTCTGTGTCTGTGTCTGAGTGTTACGACTGGAATTCCTGCCAGACTCCGGGCACTATCTTATACACACCCGCACCTTATACGCACCCATTGTCAGTTTACCGGAATTTCCCGCCGGACTCTGTACATCAGACTCATCTACATTCAACCTTGTTACATTGTGTTTCAGTCACCAGAAAACCCACCAGACTCCGTCCCTGTTTATGTCCAACCTCAACCCACACATCCATCACTGGACCCCGCTCGTAAAACCCATCTTCCCTCTAACAGAGCCCCGTTCCCATTTTAGTCAAATGACCTGTCACGATTCAGACTCCGCTCCCGCTCCGTTTCCTGTTATGGTTTATGATTTGTCACTATTCGGACTCCGCTCCGTTCCATCCCATTCCTAACACCAAACTTGGTGTTTACTATTCCCATTTTATGTTTTGCTCATTTCATTTCATCATTACTGGATTTGGTATGTCATTCACTCCACGGTCTATTTAAACTGGCAGGTGTTGTACATACAATCCAGTCAGAAAATTGGCTTAGATTCCCCTGAGTAATCTAATACATTTTCCGCTCTAAACTCCTACTTGAATTACACTGCTCACACTAGTCAGAGCCCACGGGCTCTGGTGCATCTATCTCTCTTACCTATCTCGACTCACGACCCACGACCTCTGACCTACAACCCCTCGACCCATGACCCCCTCCCAGACTCCCTGGGTTTCCCATCCACCTGTCTGAAATTGGACAACACGATCTAGTGAGGGTGCAGCCTATAAGCTGAAGCCAAGTCCTACTGGATATTCCACAGGTTTCTCTGGAGACCTGCCATGTACATACCCTAACACTGAGCTCTCACACTTCTTGTGTTTCACATCCACCTCTCTTCATTCTAACTGTAGGCTCAAAGCCCAGCATCTGTAGTGAGGGGTGCTGAGGATTGTGTTTGAGTGAACTGGATGAGAGACTGTTGATTATAGCATTTTTCCTTGAATGCTCCTTCAAAGGCATCCTCAATAGCAGCTTTGAAGGTATTCCAGTTTGAGGTTGAATAGCCATCAAAAGTCTTAAAGATGTCACACTGTAGTCTAGAGAGATAGCGAATCAAGAAAGAGAATCTGTCACAACCAGTTAGTTGTGCATCATCAGTGCAATTCTCAAACTGCTCCAAAAACTCTGCAACATCATCCTCATTCCCATTGAAGGTCTTTGGAGCACAATTTGATCCTGGTACAGGCATAGCTACCTTTCCAGTAAGCACAGCTTCCATGTTAGATAGTGTAGGTGGTAGAAGAATCTGGGGAGGAGGCTGCACAGACAATGTGGGGGTTTGGGGTGATGGATGTTGAGGAATGGAAGCTGTGGCACATGTACAATGGTGGAGAGTGTGAGGCAGCAGGGCAGGCTTTTTGGGTGGAATTGCTTATAGATCAACAGAAGACTTCCAGAAAAAGGGGAGACACAACAAATGTGCCAAGGGAGGACAGATGATGACATGTTATTTTGCACTGAATTGGAGGTGTCAGATGTTCAAAGGGGTCTTGAAGGGTGGTCAATGTGATGGCAGGGGTGATGGGTGTGTTGAGGAAAGTACAGATGTGACAGATGTGATAATGTGCTGAAGTGGAAAGGGGAAAATGGGGGACCAAAAGGTCATTATATATTTAACCAACAACTCCAGTTCTAAAAACAAGTGGAGCTTAGCTTCAACATATGTGTTGTGCCCTCACACAAAACTGATACTTTGAAACATGTAAGAAAGTATGTTGCAGGATGCATTATGGCACTTAGCTGTAAATGGGGGGCCAGAGGCTAAGGTCAAAAAGGGTCATAAGTCTCAGTCTGGCCAGACACTAGCAAAAGGATTAAGTAGTATGGATACTGTAATAATTAAAAGGTAAATGAAGGTATTATTGGATGCACTTCTAAACATGAGAGAGGTATTCCAAATGGGTATTCTGAGTCAATATTCAAACTGAAGGATAGTAGTGTACATGATGGGGTTTTATACTAAAGTTAATGGAAACACAGAGCTGAAAATGGAGATTTGATATTCACAGAGCAAAGGAAATCAGGACACTGAACAGGATATTAAGAAAAGGAATACAAGACAACAGAAAAAAGTTAAATATTCTGAGGTGGTAAATGATATGGAAGTGATGCAAGGAATAATGGATTGTCATTAGAACAGAACTGAGATAGAGTGGCTGGAAATGGAAATCATTAAGTGAGTGTGTTGTTGGGTATCACAATGCCAGATGACAGTATATGCAAGTTGAAAATACACATAGGGGCCTGAATAATGTAGTTCTTAACAGAAAGGTTCTAAATCAATGTTTGAACTGGAGATTAGTAGAATACAAGACAATAATTTATACTAAAAGATTAAATGACAGACAGATGAGTGGAATGGAAGAAAAGTGGGTATGAGTAGGAAAGAGAATAAATAGGGAGATAGACTCTGCAGAAGTTCTCAATATGACATGGAAAGGGTAATCACAGCCATATTGTTACGACCCGTTCCCGGATGTTTCAATATCCGACTTCCGGTCTCCCACTCCCGACTTCCGATCCCCGACTTCCGACTTTGACCTCCGACTACGGAACATCATAGTTACCGTATCATCCGCATTCTTCCCTTGTTCCGCATTTGGTAATTTGTCCGTTGACAAGTATTCACTCGTTTGTTTGTTATATTCCTGTTATGGAATATTGCCTTCCTAATATGTCTTATTGTATTTCCGTTTTAAGAACACTTCCGTTTCCGTCTTATTATGGTCTTAGTTTGTAGTACAATAACGAGCAGACTTATATTAGTTTCCGCAAATTTGTACTTTACCTTAGATCTGATATCGACTTAGTTTCTTATTCCTTCTCCCGTCTTTCTGTACACTCGATATTCGGAACTCTTCAGAACTCTGAATATCCGTAACTCCCATCACAAGTCTCACCTCCGAAATTAAGGACATTGAGCATTTGCGTAGAGGCGCAGCACATAAGCTGAAGCCGACGTCCTGACCCTATCTAGTTGTTCCCGACTTTCCGGTGACTTCCCGATAGTTCCGGAATAAGTTCCCAACATGGCACTTAACACATATGGGAAGTTGGAAGTCCAATGTGGAACAAAACACCTGACACTTCAAGAGAAACAAATTGAGGAAGAATGAAAATACTATTCCAAGCCAAATATGTAGTGTTTAAGGATGTTATTATTGATCCATGAGTAAGTATTCAGCAAGGTTCCAAGAGGAGACTGACTTATGTTTTTTTAGGTTCAGTGAATTTACAAATGTACATATGTATGTATATACATAATTCTGAATAATGTAAACTTTAATCACTTTAAAATAAGTCTCTGAATGAGAATAAATGGGAAGCTGGAATGTACAGAAGCCCTCAATATGACACAAAATAGATTTCTCTTGATAAAGTTGAATAATATTCTACCAATTGAGTACAGAAGCCTCATTTGATGAAGTATAAATTCACCCTGTTGATAAAGTAAGAGGCTAATACCAGTTGTGAAAGCTCATGGATAAAAGTGTCGAAAGGTTATGATGATTACAAAAGATAAGATTGGGACTAGATTAATAATACAGACAACTAATGTACAATGGAGAGATTTTCTGACTGACTCTTTTCACTCTTTTCATTGCCCTTTTATGCCTTTCTTTGTTAAACTATGATTATACTATGACCTATGAATGAAATTGTATATGATGTTGAAATGAGATAAGTTGAATACAAGTTGAATGTTTGTTGAATATTTTTGAGGGTGTCAAAGATGTTGAAGAGAAGGTCAAGTTGAAGTTTTGGTCAAAGATGTGTCAAAAGATAGTCAAATGTTACCTTGAATGTTTTTGTGACAATGTTGTGACTGTGATGGTTGTGATATAATATGACATGGTCACAGAAGGTAATACATAAGTTATGTGACCAAGTATTTTATTCCAAGATAGATATGAACTGCTGATGTAGTGAGACATTATTATTGATCCACTAGGTTGCAAAGTGACTGAGTAAAGTTGTGAAGTGGTAGCATAGTGGGGGCTTGCCCCCTACTGGTCATAGCCTTGTATAAGTTAATTCACCTTGGTGGGTCCATGGGCATCCTTGCTGAGTCATAAAAGAGAAGCACCTGTGAGTGAAGGGAGCATTAGCTTCCCATGAGGAATTAAAACTCCACCCTACTGGTCATGCTGTCAGACCACCCAATTACCACACTTGCTTCTCTCCCTCTAGCTTCTCTAAAAATACTCTCTGGCCACTGCTTCCATAGGATAATCAAGGATTACATAATTTACTCTTCTCTGAGCCTTTTAAATGGTCCTATTGGCTTTGAGGTGTATGACAGCAAATTCTCCCTTTTTTAATTTTTAATCATTTGTTTCTTATAAATATTTGGTCTTTTTTGGTAGTTTTGTTGAATAAAATCAGAGTGATAAAGTTCTGAAGATTTGATTGAGTTTCCTGGGCATTTCAGTGAGTTATTTGTTAATTTTTGCTTTTTTAATGTCTTTTTAATACATTTCTGTCTCTTTTTGTATCCTTTCTGGCCCATTTTAGAACTTGAATATCCTCACAACATTCAGGAATTTGTCAGGTAAGTCTTAAATTATTTTGATCATGTTTTTGCTCTTTTCAATGTTTTTTAAATGTTATTCAGGGAGACTTCTTATTCCTTTGGTACCTATTTCATTTCACAACATCCTTACAGCATCCAGGACATTTTCAAGTGAGCTGTGTATTCACTTATATGATGATTCCCTTTTTTTTAAATGCATTTTCCTGTTATCCTTCCACTTTTTTGGGTTTTTTACTCATTGCAGGTAAGTAAAACACTGTTCTATTTTATCTCTCTGATGCTTTTGGACTAGACTATGAATATTAAAAATATTCCAAGTGAGTGTTTAAATGATATCTGTATATTTTGGCATGTTTTTTTGATTATTTTTGACTACTTTAGGTTCTTTTGGCTTTGTTCACATTGATTCACTTCAGTATAGCTGGAGTTCCTCAAATGCAATTCAGAAGGCATTTTATAAAGGTATGTTTACAATCTTTTCTATGGTTACTTGGTATTGACTAAATATTGTCAGATTTCACTTTTTGCCTATTGGTAGCTTGCATAGTAATGTAAGTCTATCCTATTCTTCATTCAATGCTTAATCTATCCATAACTTTAGGGATCTAATACTCAAAATACCATTTTAACTGATATATTCTCTTAAAATGGGGTTAATTCACAATTTAAACATTAAAACTGAGTCTTAAAGTGAATTAGCAGAGCCCCAGTAGGCAGATTAATATATTATGAAGAATATATACAAAACTATATCTATTTTATACTAGTTAAATGCATATTTGAGGTTATTTTGAAGTGTTGGTGGCAGTCATGGCAGTCACAATGTAAGCCTGGCACCCCAGTCTTACCCATTCTCCTTTTGTGCCACTTGTTAAGAACTGAAAACTGACTGATGTCGGTAGGCTGACGGGGACCAATCAGAAGGACTTGGCTTCAGCTTATGTGCTGCACCCTCACAATTATCCGTCGGGTGTCCTTAAATTTTGGATGGGTGAAGACTAGTCCTATCGAGTACCTCACGGCGAGTTACTGATCGGAACCAAAGGATAAGTCAAGTGTCGGGTCAAGGGGTCATGAACTGAGAGTGGGTGAGTGCACGTGAAGGTGGATAGCGGGATACTTGTATGAGACTTCTAGAGGTGTGAGAGGGTATTCTGAGTTGATATTCTGATTGCCTAGTAACTACAACTACAGCGGGTTCATATACAAATCTTCGGCATCTAGAAAATACTAACTAGGAGAAGAGCGGAAAGTGGTATTGACAAATAAGCTTGACTAGGAACGGGAAGGTTACAATTAGTTCGGAGGCCATGAAATAACTGAGAGTGGGATTATGAGAAAAGGAAATAGTCCGAGGGTTACAAGTATACATATATAGACATATGTGAAACATAGAGTAGAATGGATCATCATAATAAAAGGGACCCATCAGAGTTTAACCAGATAGTATGAGTATATTTTGACGGGGGCGTAAATGGAGTTTGATCACCACGAAAGCATACGTCAGCATCAGGAGACCGACAGTTTCCGATGTGATGACTTGAATGATGACTTAAATTGTCAATTGGTGGCAATAATCTTGGGGACCATTGGGTTGCAACATGGTCATAACACCACTCCTTTTGTTCTAGCACATGATCAGAGCATATATAGCCTAGGTAGTTTTCCTTCTCTTTCCTTACTGTACACTGCATCTGCCTGTATCCTGTTCTTGCTCTGGACAATACACCGTGGTCCTGTCAACTTGTGTAACTGCCAGTGATCCCAATTGATGACGGGATTACACACAACACCTTGCATGGCACTTTCCCATGGCCTATCAAAAGCTATGTAGTTGCTGTCTCCAGTGATGACAACAACATCTTCGCTGTTTTCGTATATCTTTCTGTCTGGTTTCTTAAATTATAACCTAGAAGTTAATTGTAAATATTCTACAAGAAAAGTTGGCACTTAATTGATGAGCCATTCACATCACTCTTTATTACTGTCCTATATTGCAGCTGCTCTGGGTATATGGTGCAGAGTTTGAAAATAAAATAAAATAAAACCTCGCTTTAGTTTCCAACAATAAATCACCCTATAACTCCATAAAGAGAGGAAATAAAATATGAATATACAAGTTTCAATTTAATCTCTAGTCTTTCAAGGAAAGATGGACTTTATTAGCATTTATTAATTCTTCACATGGTCCCCGAGGATCCTATAATTAATAGAAATATTTTATATTTCCTGTTGATTTTCCAATCTCTAAGCTTTTGCAAAAGACTTTTTCGGTTTTAAGAACTTGAAACGTGGGAAATTTTCAGCATATAATTACATAGGGTTTTAGAGGCCAAATCAGTTAGTAACTAGCCTCTTGTAGAACGAAAGGAGTTCTGAATGTCTCCACTAATACTGGGACGATGGGAAGGAAAGTGAGTGTTGACGTTCGCCTATTGGGCTTGTAGCTGTGATATAGGTCTTGAGGTATAAGATGAGTAATGGCATCATGGCATAACGCATCAAAAGAAGAAAAGGAACTACAGCCAAATACCTGCCATTCCAAACTGTCTCGCTGCATTTTTCCTTATCCACAACAGTCCCATGCGTCAAACATGCATAACTCCTACCCCCTTGAGTCTCTTCTCACTTTCACCAAAAGGCACGTCAGTAGCGCGCTATGTGGGCGGGGTAGAGACGAAGAGAACCGGCGGACATAAGTAGATGATGACGGATATGGCGGTGCGTGCATGCAGAGCGGCCGTTGAGCGATGAATGTGTGATATTCTGCGCTCCGCGAAAGGGAGTCATACTGGAGCGGCGGGACGGTGGAGATTTCAGAGATATACAAGGAAGGCACAGTCGCGGGTGCAGAGTGGGTGGGGAGTCCTCCGTGTCAACTAGTAACCGGTGGCGAGCGAGAGTATCCCGCATATCCTGAAGTATTTGGTGTCTTGGGCAAGGTCGGAATTATTAACGCCCGAAACAATGCAGCGACCAGGCAGAGGAAACATAAGGAAGGGAAGCCTGTGCTACTTTGTTGAGCGATTTAGGTTTCTGCAATGAAGGCGTGTTGGCGCGTCGAGGTAGAGAACGAAGGCAGGTGTTTAGGTCCTGGGCAACGACGTATGATTAAAACGAAACAAATAAAACTGAAGACAATGACTAGCCCCCCGTCAACCCGAAAATAAGCTATTAGGATTAGGTGCCGCGTATGAGATATGCGTGGACAAGGTATGCTGTTCCAGTGGATAAGGAACGGTGAGTTCGGCGTCTTCGGATTAACGTGAACTCAGGGAACAAGCGTGTGGATCAAACACGGCTAGGAAGATAGATGGATAAGATAGAACACTATTCACATCCCAATCTGGTCTTCTGTTGGAATTGGTGATGAAACCACCCTTTTCCTAGGGGCGGGTCACCCATTTATTCACTTTTTCATAGGAGGATGCTAATTGTGGACCATGTTTTCTGAGATTAATGCATGCCAGAACCAGTGTACACCTAAACTAGCATCCAACCTATCATGTCAGAAGGTGATTCACTAACTGACACATTGATTGAAAAGCAAGTACTATTATTACAAGTCCATTACCCACTTGTAGATTGTGTATTACAATAAGCCAACTCATACTATTTTTAATACCTTCGGCCTTCTCAGAATTCCTATGCACTTCACGGTAATAATTGGAGTTGTACGCCACCTGTGAGGGACGAATGGGAGCCGATACGAATGTGGTGGCGAAACATTGAAAATGGACGATAACATTGAATTCGTTCGAATACCTAATCAAAATGAATCTATCCCCACCTGCCTCCCAAGAATTTCCACAACCTGGAAAACTCGGCCTGAGCAGGGTAGAACGCCGTTCCAGTTACCCGAATTCTAATCGAGACAAGACTAGCATGTTGTAATGATTGTAAATATTATTATCTGCACATAGAAGGCGCCTCTTATTCGTGTGAAGAACATAACGGTGCACCGAGCACCGCTATCGCGTGACAGGTTCATGGGCACCGCCTTGATACCCACTTCACCACATTCACACATCCTCTACCGACCGTCCAACATGTCAACCTTTTTGTCTCATCCTAAACTTTTCAAGTCCACTCCTGGGGCATACGATTTCGGGTTGAAAGAACTTGCATCTGGAGGGGAATCTCCCACCATCGAGTAAAGTGATATCTCCCTTATCAGACGATGATTGCTGACCTCCTTACAGTATCGTTGCCATACACGGCCTCGATGGCCACCGGGAGGCATCCTTCACTGCAGATAATGGTGTCTTTTGGCTACGCGATCTCTTGCCAGAGGCGTTATCTTCCGCCAGAATTCTTACTTACGGTTATGATGCGCGTACACAGGGCGAGAATCGATCACAGCAGACACTATATGGTATATCTGGAGATTTAGTGGTCAAATTATCTGCATTCAGAATATCTACTGGAACGGGCGTTCGTGGTTCGGTACATTTTATGGTTATTTTCTGATAAATGTTGTGATTAGCACAGACCGCTGATATTTATTGCGCACAGCTTTGGTGGAATCATATTGAAAAATGTGAGTAGACCCATACGATGATAATTGTCCTGCTTCAACTTTGGTAGGCACTTGTTCATGCGAGCTCGGCTCATATGGGCCATCTTGGTGATCACAAGGCAGTTGAAATATCAACCTATGGTGTGATTTTCATGGGAACTCCCCATCAGGGCATGGACCTCCTTGAGTGGACTCGGTCACATGTGGATGGCCGATCACTTGGGTCTCTGCAGGATAACCCGTTACTTAAGCCTTTGCTTTTACATTCGGAAGCATTACAACAACAGTTGATACAGTACAACTCTATTAGTGCCCGCTTCAAGACAGTGTTTTGCTATGAACTGTATGCTGCACTAGGATTTATGGAAGATGCAGTGAGTTTATTCCCTGTCTGCACGTCTTTTGAGAGAGGGTTTGGCTGACTCCCGCCAGGTTATTCCATTCTCTTCGGCTGTAGTGCCAGGGGCTGTTAACGCTGCATCTCTCGGTATTCACAAGACTCATATTGAAATGGTTAAGTTCCCATCGAAGGAGGATGATGACTACAATAATATAGTTTTCCAATTGCAACAAATGATGGATATTGCTCCTTCTCACATTGCATTGAATTGGATGAAGCATGGTATTTCCTTGCCCCTTGGTACGTCGGGACAGAGACAGGTTATGGATCCAGGTAATTTTGAGTTGGCTCCTGCAAACAAGAACTGAGTTTAAAATTGTCAAAGCCATGGTAGAGCTTAGCAAAAAGATCTTTGACTGGCTTGCTGCTCCTGATCCATCAGGGAATTACCTTGTGGCACAAGGAATCTGTATGGAGGGTACAGGGACTTGGTTTACTAGTAGTGTTGAATTCATGCAATGGAAAGATGGTGTTAAGCCTTGTTTGTGGATTTATGGAAGCAGTGAGTGATGGTACAAGTATTATTATTTATTCATCTGGAATGCACAGTGGGCTCGGGAAAATCAATCTTGTGGTAAGAATACACCAGTTCTCTATATATCCTTTTACAATCACCCCAAATAGTTCCACAATCATCAGGAATATTGAAAAACATTGCCATGAAAAGTCATTATATGCAGTGGCATATTTTTTCTTTGACTCTAGAGATGCACAGGAAGGGTTCCGTCTCTATCACAAATTGCTTCGGTTAATCATCAGGCAATTGCTTGCACAATGTCCTCAGGTTCCTCTGTCCATGTTACCCATATATAACAATGGCAACCAGTCACCAACACTTGCCTCTCTTTCTGATATAATCAACCATCTCTTGGCTGTCTTTCATCATGTTTATATAATTTTAGATGCCTTGGATGAATGTGAAGACCATCAGCAGTTGTTAAGGTGGATTCAAAACTTGGTTGGTCAAAATAGTGGAAAAGTACATCTTCTAGGCACTGCTCGCCCAGAGAGACATATCACTACAATGTTGGAGTCGTTGGATCTCAACTCACAATATGTGGATCTCAACAATGCTTCTGGAAATGATGATATAGAGTCTTATATCAGAGATAAAGTCCTTAATACTAGTGATTTCTCTGGTTTTTCTGAGGATGTCAGACAGACTATCCTCAACACACTTGACTCAAAGGCCAAAGGAATGTAAGAATTTTGCAATTGTATGACCATTGTACTTTTATATTATTTCTTTATCTTCAGGTTTCGATGGGTTGCACTGCAACTTGAAGATCTTGTTGAATGCTGTAGTGATCAAAATATAGAGGAGCAGCTTGAAAATCTTCCAACAAGCCTCTATAAGACATATACACAAGTTATTGACAGAATCCCTAAAAACCTTCAAGTTGATGCCATAAAATTCTTCCAATGGCTAGCATTTTCATTTCACCCTTTAAAATCCAAAGAGTTACAAGAAATTCCTGGAATCAATTTGAGATTTGAAGTTGGTGGAACAAAGCCTCCTTTTAATTCTAAAGGAGTATATCATAATCCAAAGGACATTCTCCGGGCTTGTTCAAGCTTTGTTGTGTGTAACAAAGGTAAGGAAACAGATGTCCTTATATGATTTTGTGTAACATATCTTGGTAGGCTACATTAAACTGGCCCATTTCTCTGTAAAGGAATATCTAATGTTAAATTTTGGATCAGGAGGGCCACCTCCAAACTTTCAGTTGGAAGAGAAACTGTCACATTTGCACATAGCACAGATGTGTGTAACCTATCTACTTCAGTTTCAAGAGGAATATGCTGGTGCCATAACTGAGTTGTCCACTATTGATGGTGATTATCCCTTGCTATGGTATTGTGCCAAGAGATGGGTTTCACACTACCAGTTTACTGGCAATGACAGCACAGATTTACCAGTGCAAACACTGTTTTTAGACCAGAGTCAACAATTTAAGATATGGTTGAACCAAATAGCTGGGGGGAAGTTATTCAAAACAGATGATTCACCATTGGTTGTAGCAGTGAAATATGATCTGCTCAGTTTAGCAAAATGGTTATTGAAAGAGTGGGCAGATGTCAATGCACAAGCATGTGGTGGGGATATAAAAGCACAGAAAAGTGATAATTACAGTGCAGCACTGATTGCTGCATGCCAGCAAGGAGCTGTTGACATGGTCCAGCTGCTGCTTGAAAATGGTGCAGATATCAATGCACAGACAGATGATGATTATAGCACAGCACTGATTGCTGCATCCTGGAGTGAAAATATTGACATGGTCCAGGTACTCCTTGAAAAGGATGCAGACATCAATTCACAGGCAGGTGGCAGTTATGGGACAGCACTGATTGCTGCTTCTATGAGTGAAAATATTGAGATGGTTCAGTTACTCCTTGACAAGGGTGCAGACATCAATGCACAGGCAGGTAGTGATTATGGGACAGCACTGATTGCTGCATCTTGGAGTGTGGATATTGACATGGTCCAGCTACTCCTTGAAAAGGGTGCAGAATGCAAAAACAGGGGGCAATGATGGCACAGCACTGATTACTGCTTCCTTGTGTGAAAATATTGACATGGTCCAGCTACTCCTTAAAAAGGGTGCAGATGTCAATGCACAGGTGGATGGCAATTATGGCACAGCCCTCATTACTGCTTGCTGGAGTGGAAATATTAACATGGTTGAGCTACTCCTTGAAAAGGGTGCAGATGTCAATTTACAGACAGGTGGCAATTATGGCACAGCACTGATTGCTACTTGCTGGAGGGGAAATGTTGACATTGTTCAGCTACTCCTTGAAAAGGGTGCAGACATCAATGCACAGGCAGGTGGCAATTATGGCACAGCCCTCATTACTGCATGTTGGAGTGGAAATCTTGACATTGTCCAGCTACTCCTTGAAAAGGGTGCAGATATCAATGCACAGGTAAATGGCAATTATGGCACAGCACTGATTGCTACTTGCTGGAGGGGGAATATTGACATGGTTCAGCTACTCCTTGAAGAGGGTGCAGACATCAATGTACAGGCAGGGGGTGATTATGGCACAGCACTGACTGTTGCTTCCGGCAGTGGAAATATTGACATGGTCCAGCTACTCCTTGAACAGGGTGCAGAGATCAATGCACAGACAGCTGGATATTTTGGCACAGCACTGATTGCAGCTTCCTGGGATGGGAATATTGACATGGCCCAGCTACTCCTTGAAAAGGGTGCAGACATCAATGCACAGGCAGGTGGCAAGTATGGGACTGCACTGATTGCTGCTTCCCAGAGGAGAGAGAATATTGACATGGTCCAGCTACTCCTAGAAAAGGGTGCAGACATCAATGCACAGCCAGGTAGTTTTTATGGCACTGCACTAATTGCTGCTTCCCAGAGGAGAGAGAATATTGACATGGTCCAGCTACTCCTTGACAAGGGTGCAAACATCAATGCACAGCCAGGTGGTGGTTATGGGACTGCACTGATTGCTGCTTCCTTGAATGAGAACATTGACATGGTCCAGCTACTCCTTGAAAAGGGTGCAGACATCAATGCACAGCCAGATAGTCGTTATGGGACTGCACTGATTGCTACTTCCTGTAGGAATGGGAATATTGACATGGTCCAGCTACTCCTAGAAAAGGGTGCAGACATCAATGCACAGCCAGGTAGCTGTTATGGCACTGCACTAATTGCTGCTTCCCAGAGGAGAGAGAATATTGACATGGTCCAGCTACTCCTTGACAAGGGTGCAAACATCAATGCACAGGCAGGTGGTGATTATGGCACTGCACTGATTGCTGCTTCCTGGAGAAGGAAGAATATTGACATGGTCCAGCTACTCCTTGTCCAGGCCAGAAATGACTTGGGATATGTGGAGAAGTCAACTGTCAAAAGGCAGAGTAATACCAGGATGGGATTTAGGTTGAAGGTGTACTTGAGGGGTGAGGGTTGGGTTCTGGTGACATTCTTATTATGTTCCAAATTGACCACAACATCCATTTGTCAGGGCTTGAATTTACAGGTATTGACAATTCTCTAGTATCTCACTTGATTATGACAGTATTTACAGAAAAATATAGGAACTTGCTTTAGGATTGAAACCATAAAAGAACCAACAATAATGAGCTAGCTGTTGTGGGCTACGAACAGGGATTCCAGATCTTGATAGTCTGGAAGATGGTTCAGAACCTGATATGATATTTGGGAAATACTCCATGGAGTCTCTGGGAATTGAACTTCACAGACAAAAAGAGATGATTTTTAGGGGGTTCAAAAAGGTAAATCATACTAATTGGGAGGTCCAATTCTACAAAACAAGTGGAGCTTGACTTCAACTTATGTGTTGTGCCCTCACATTAACTGTTAGGGTGCTCTGGTATTTCAGAACAAACAGGTAGCATGAGTTTAGACTAAGGACAACACTTAGCTGAATTGACTGGAGGGCTGAAATGCTAAGGGTCAAAGGGAGTAAGAGTCATGGCTGGCCAATGACATCTTCAAGAGATTAGGAGGATAGTAGAGGGAATTAAACACAAGAGAGGGGCAATCTAAGTCAAGTTTCAATCTAAAAAACTGTAGCATAATACATGGTAGGAACTTTATACAAAGGTATAACAGAGGGCCAGAGGTCTGATCAAGGAAGTGAGAGGTAGCAATGGGTCAAGGGAAGCATGGAAAGGGCAAGCTAAACTAAATGGGATGTAACAAAAGTATTCTAAAGGGTATGAGATGGCAAGCAATGTGTACACATAGAACAGATGAAGGGAGAGCATTGGGACAGAGATGGAATGGAATGACTAGAGAGGTAATCTACAGTAAACCAAGTTTCAGGGTGCTGAGGCAGTAGCCCCATAGTCTGAGGTACCAATGTCAGGGTGCTAGAAGATTTGCCAGCATAGAAACAAGCTGTGGGGTCCCAAAAAGGTGCGGATCCTAACAGTAACATACCTCAGTCAACACAGTGTGAATTGACTGAGGTATAGACTAATATCCTTGGCTGTTCTTATATGGAGTTCAAAAGCAGGAAAATAGTGGTAAACAATATTAGAGAAATATAGGATGTGATGATTGAAAAATGGTTGTAAGACAAAATGGGTACCTTATAACCCTGTGGTATGGTATAATGGCCTTGGTTGTTCTCATGATTGGGAGCATCCAATAGCCCCTTAACTACTACACAGTTTAATACTAAGTATACATGAGTTATATCATAAACAAGAGAAGAACAATATAATTATATACTCTCAGCGTTAATAAATCACTGAGAGACTTTTCCTACTAGACCGCATGTATATAATAGTACATTGAGGAGATTCAAAAAGAAATAAAACGTATTGTTTCATTGCGACACATTGTCTCATATTTTGTTCGCGCGCTAGGCTCTTCAATACTCGTTTCCTAATAGGTATTGGTTATTGTTAAGGGAGGAAGGGGCACGGATTTCAGTTATAAGGCTACCCTGCACCAATTGCACATGCGATTTCTGCACCCCAGGGACTAGTATCGAACTGACAGAGCGGGTTCCCGATCGTGGCGATTACTTAAGAAGTAGGAAGTATACTAAATGCATATGGGTCTTCGCCCATTGCACTGTAGCTGTGATCCGTATCCTGAGGATGGGATGAGTAATCGGTATTGTAACGCAACGCATAGAAAGAAAAAAAAGAAGATACGGAACTCATACAAACCAAATACCTGTCATCTCAAACCAGTCTCCAGCATTCTCCTCATCCACAACGGCCGTATCCCGTACAACATAAGCAAGCGCAAAAGGATACATACTCCCCTCACTGTTAAACCCCTCGTACTACAACATGTTCTCCTCCAAAAGCCACACGCCATGCGGAGACGACACAAAAGACACATCAATGACGCGGTTTATATAGCTGGAATAGAGGCGTAGACGAATCTTCCGTGTCCACTCGTAAACGGCGACGAGCCAGGTTTGGTCAGAGCACACCTGCGGGGAGCTGAGTCGGCGTTTATCGAACACAGTTGAACAGATAAGTAGACATACAGGGCAGGATGCGATATACGTACAATCTCGTCCTCGCCCTTCTCGCCAAGGAAGCCCTATGGTTCAATGCGCACATGTATAGCATATCGCATGCAAGTCAAGAATGATCATGACTTACCTGTGAAGAGGGGACAGCACGTATGTAAGAGTCTACATAAGTACAGGAGGATCGTAGGATAGGTAGCAGCGTCAACCTATCAAATTTGCCCGTGTTTCTAGTCTACGTAATAGCGTAACCAAGACCCCCACCATAAGTATTAGCCAGGTGACCATGACAACGCAATGGTCACCAGCGTCCACCAGAGCGCCGCTGGGCGGACCACCACCTTATCACTCGCCGCAAACAGTTGTCTCCGAAGATAGAACTTTGTCAGCTAGTGTAGAGGGTGGCTAGGGGAAACGGGATAGTAACGGTTTCGAGCCGACGAGAGCTCTCATCAGGGGGATACCGCTACCCAGACCGTTTCGCCCATCCAGAATTACTGATTAGGAGTCTACTACTGAGCCTGGTCCAAAGGGAGTGATAAGATAGACGATTCGTGCCGACCTACGCGTGCATCGAACTCTGAGAATCTTGGTGACCCAGTGGTGGGTAGTATACGGTTGGGAGCGAGTACCGAGGCCAGCAAGTTTCCTTGCTGGATCGGATTTGTCGATGTCCATACAGCAAGACGATGGTGGAAGCAAACTTCCGACTTTCAGCGAATGCAAAGAATCTTCATTTTAAATGTGACTCGAATAATGTTGCCGGCACGGCTGGTTCGCTGGCTGGCTGACTAATTCCGGCTTGGCTCCATGGCTTCAAGCATTCAAGGGCAATTAATGAAAAGGGAAGACATATGCTGAAAAAGTCCAAAGTCGAATATATTATATTTCCAGTAATTTGGTCAAGTTCTGCAAATCGTGGCAACTGTGTGAGCCGTGGGCAACACTACCTAGGAAAATAGACTATTATTGCAGCATTGCTCAAGGGGGTGGATGTAGAGATAAAAGAGACTATATCAAATGAGCCTTAGTTGGAACCGTTGGGTGAACAACTAAGGAGGCTGCGACTAAGATATATTTATAACCTCGGCTCACTATACCCAGGCCACGTGCTACAGCGGAAATAAAGTTTTCATAGTTACAAAAAATTTGAAGTTCCACCGCTCCGGCCGACACACAAGCCGCGGCTCACAAATTGTTTGACAATGTTATTATCGAGCTTCTACTTATGCAGTATCAACTTTAAGCGCCAGCTATCACCAAAAAAATTAAGACAGGACTGCTGGCTTACATGGGATCAACGGCCGGCACTACTAAGAACTACTTTTATGAAAAGTATTTCGCTCGAAGAGATCTTCTTCATATATATATCTTCTGATATTTCCTCGATGATCTGTTGCAAGTCCCGAACACTTGCGTTTTCCGAGAGAAGATAGTTGATTTGGCAGTATGGACGAAACTATTCCTCCAAAGTTGAGGAAGCTTAATCCTGATCTCTCGGCAGATCACATGGCCTAGTGCAAATTTGATAAGTATATGCGCTTTTAAATCATGCTTATTAACTTGTTTGAGTTCTCTGGGGGACCTTCTGCTACGTATCTGTCATACAAGGCGCCAGCCTGCGCTGCGAGGTGGATTCCCAACTTCGAAGTTCTGCTAGGCCCACATGGAGAATGTTGTGTTTGACACCGGGTTTTCTTCGGAATTCTCGGAACAGTTGAAATTTCCGATGCAGTTCAGAGATATTTAGGAATTGGAACTTCAATGATACGCAGCATCTTCTTTATGATTCTTTTGTCTCGTTGGGGACTATTACAAATGCAGGTAACTAATGGGGGAAATTCATCCGATGGTGTACTAATAACTCTCATGTTCGCTGTAAAAGAGATGATGCTATGGATTGCGCAGGAGTATCTGCTGACAACTGGTCGCATCCGCGGGTGTAAATGCACTGACAGAAATAGTTCACATTCCCTCCATCAACTCATCAGTAAAAAGTTTTGGGGTGGAGTTCTCTCGAGGCTTCACCCATGACACATGCAAGGACCTTCCATAGTACATTCTTACGGAGCAAAAGCCACCTGCCCAATGAATGCTTGGTCAGATTGGAGTCCAATGAGCCGCGGTTCCTCCACCTCCGAGAGCTCTTTGACTCTTTTGAAGATAGATGGATATAAGCATGGTGTTCGGTCCACTGTAGTTTAGTGAATGGTAATCCCTACTGTAGCCTGCCTCCTCCCTTCCTTCCACCACACAGTCTGAGAAAGGTCGCACCAGCCGTCCCTTATGTCTTTATCCTCAAAGAATAACTCCCTTAGCAAACATGATGCAAAGGAATGCGTCGACATACAAGAAGTTCAGAGCGATAATGTCCCGGATCCCCTATCCCGAATTCGGACAGAAAGGGCTCTCACAAGAAAGCTAGATTGGCGGTTAATGCCTATGCTCATCCTGATCTATATACTGAATTACATGGGTAAGTTGACCGTGGAACCATTGAGGAGACCCCCACCACGATTAACTCCCCCTACAGACCGTGCTTCCGTGGCAACGGCTAGGCTGCAGGGATTTGAAAAGGATCTAGGTCTTTCTGGTTGGTATCGTACTGGCCTACACTCTCTAACTCTCTACAAGTCCTTGACTTACATTGCCACCCAAAGACATACAATATGATACTGTGCTAGCCATCCTATATGCCAGTTATGCCCCTATGCAAGTTCTGTGCAATATGGTATGTTCTTGGAATGTCGTCATATTACTTTCTGTGTTCTTTTTCTTTAACATCCTTTAACAGGTGTTGAACAAAGTACCCAGGTAAGTTCCACATACCATTCCGCAGGCCAAGGTGATGGCTAATTTTTGAACCAAATAGGCCGTCCATTTACATTGGTATTCTCGTTCGATACTAAGCCAGCCACTGGCCGGCATGTCACAGCACTGAACATTGTTAATTACAGGTGTCTGCGTCGTCCTTTGGGGCGTTATATCTGCCCTAACTGGTGTACACATCATTTTTCCCTAAATCTTAAATGTTTATAGTCTCAAACGTTTACATAGGTCACTCAAAACTATACCGGGGTCATGGTCTGTCGTGTGCTTCTCGGCGTTCCAGAAGCTGCCTTCTATCCGGGTGCAACCTATCTTCTCAGTAGGTGGTACACTCGAAAGGTAGACCGATAATTCTTTGGGTGGGATGTTCTTCACATACACTTCTCTACTGGCAGGAACTGGCCTTCCGGGCTTCGATACTTGTCTGCGGCGTCATGATTTCCAATGCATTTGGGGCCGTGAGTGCCGCTTTTATCAACAATTTAGTATGACAGAAGTCCAACGAGGTATCAGTTGATGGCTGCGGGTGTTCTCAGACGTATGGAAGGCGTAAAGGGCCTTGCGGCGTGGCGATGGTGAGATTTGATCGCGTATTAGAAATCGAGTCTAATATGTATATAATCAGGCTGTTCATTATAGAGGTGTTTAGCCTCTCCTTTAAAATTTTGAAGCTAATGTGCATGTGCTAGGGATGTATAACTGTCGTCGTTGGCTTTATGACCATGTAAGTTTCAGCCGAGATATCGCTGACTTTTACTCATTCACATTCTAGGTTTATCCTTCCCGACTACGTATGATAGTGCCAATTTATCCATACCTATTGTCACTGATGAAGCTACAGCCTCATAACACACGCTGGTTATCTTCTTCTGAGAGACATCTAGCTCAGATGAGATTAGCAGAAGATACGGGAGAGGCAGACAATGACAGCTCGGAGGATTCGTACGTTCATATATCACAGAAATCTTTGCCAGAATGGTATGTTGACTAGTCTGTTCCCCTGCAGTGCATGGGCTGGCCTCAAGATGGCAATAACGGACGTCAAAGTTCAGTTATTCATGTTAATGTCGTGTGTCGGGTACCTTGGTCTAAGTTTCATCGTTTTCTTTCCCACGTAAGATTTATCTCTCCTTCTAACACAAATAATATATTTACATCAATGTCCGCCAGATTGACGGCCACTCTAGGATTCTCAACCACGATCACTTTACTTCTCGCAGCGTATGTTTTGGGCTTCTCCGTGTGTTGATTTGTATATGATACATATTTTCTAGAACCCCGTGGGCAGTGACAGCAATTACGTGCATGCTTAATGCTTGGAGTGCTGGTAAGCTTTCCTTGCTATTCATAAGCAATTATAGGTGCCGAAACTCTGTTCCTGATTTTAGACAGAACCGGAGAGCGATTTATGCACATTACATTGTGGATGTGCATTGGAATCGTGGGCTATATCATCCCCATGTCAACTAGCTCTTTTGGAGGACGATTCTTCTCGTTGTTTTTGTTAGGCGCGTCCGCCACAGGTATGTCACCGAGACATGGCAGTTTTCCTTTACTACATTTCCCTGATTGGCAGGCTATCCGCTCTGGATTGTTTGGGTCGCTAATGTGAGATATTATACATTCTCCTTACTTGATGTGTCTCCTAATTTCTTGAATCAGACTGTTCCAAGACCTCCCGCGAAACGCGCAGCAGCCATTGGTCTTACAAACGGATGTCAGTTAGAGTGTCTTTTTCAAATACATTTGCTAATGTTCTCCTAGTTGGTACTCTCGGGCTTTTGTGAGTAATTTTTCCACTCTATTCTCTTGATTATGAACGTCCATAATCAAAGATTCGGATCCTTCGTGTGGAAAGCGAAGTGGGGGCCGACATATCACAAGAGTATGTTAATCGGACTCTGCGCGTTTGTACTCTTCATAGCTATAGCATTTAGTGGGTTTGTTCCTTAATATCGCTAATTGTATCCTCGATTAATGATTCTCTTAGTGGTGCGGCAGATATTGATCCGTGAAAATCACGCTCTCGATGCCCAAGAGTTACCCCTCTTGGAGGGGCCACTCCGGGAGCGGGTAGAAGAGTTTGCCAGATGTGAGTTGCATGCCAATTATAAGATAATTATATTACTGAATTACCTCAATTCCTGCAGTGGAGGGAATAACATTTGAAGAAGCTTTAGTCCGGAAGAAAGGTTTCAGATATGTGTATTGATCCATCCAGCCGGAAAATGGACAGCACGCCATGATCTCTAGCAAGTGGGGATAGTATAGTGCGTAGCTAGAATACATAACGAGCAACTATATCATTACTTAAATATGGCGGGGGACATTACTTCATTACTTCGTGACTAACTTTGCAACCCTTTTTCATTATTAAGTATTGGCCTCAATTTTGTATAAAATTCGAAGATACAGCAAATTTTACGAACTTCAGTATTGCTCATGATAATATACAGACCACTTTCTCACTTCCCAGATTTCTGACTCATTTTAAGATTTGTAATAAGGGTATGTCGCGGCTAATATAACCTATGAGCAGAGGGAAAAAAGAAAGACTACTTGTGCAGCCAAACAGAAGGTGGAGAGTGGAGAGGCAGAGTGGAATTACATAGCCAGATTCATGGCCACTACCTCACTCAGTGTTAAATTTGATGATGAAACACACCTTTTTATAGGGGGAGTCCACCAATTATTGCAACTTTTCATATGAAGATGCTAATTGTGGACCATGCATTTGGAGGTTAATGTGTGTCAGAACCACTATACACCTCCCAGAGCATCCAACCTATATTGTCAGGAGGTGCTACACTAACTGACACAAGATATTGAGACACAAAGTACTTTTATTACAAGCTTATTAAACCCTTGTATATTGTGTATTGCAATAGAGTCAACTCATACTATTTTTAATACTCAGGTTGACCTGTGATTCACATTGACTTAACCATGATGTGGTAGTTCAATTAGGGTTAGGGTTAGCAAAAAAAAAGCAAAATTCAAAATTCAAAATTTGCTTCAAAATGAAGGTCATTTTGTTTTGGAAAATTGATGCAGAAACTTCAATTTCGTAAGTAACATCCAGTGCCCCACAACTTGATTTTACCCTCAAAATCCTCTGGCACCCTGCTATCAGTATGCTTGACCATGGTGTCACTGCCTGCAGTGCGCTGACACCTGTCCCTCTGTAGATTGCCTTTTGACCATCCTATCCCATCTCTGTTCCAATGCTCTCCCATTACCCATTTCAACATGTATGCTTTATTTGCCACCTCACAGTCTTTAGAATACTTGTGTCTTATCACTCCCTTTGCCCACTTCCTTTAACCTATCATGACTTCTCACTTCCTTTATTGGCCTTCTGATCATTTGTCACACTTTTATATAAAAAACCCTCTCATGGCTGAGCCTTGATGTGCATATCAATGAGGGTGGTCAACTTGCCATCACCTTGACAGATATCATCCTTAAGACAATATGGGAGACTGGAGTAGAAATGATGATGAAGGGAGAATCACCCCAATCAACAAGGGTGGAGAGGGAGTTAAATTGCATGATATATTCAGTGATCCACTGGCTGTCCTTCATCTTGTAGCTTGGGCATCACTGACAGCATTGTGTGGGCCAGAGTTAAGTCTGAGCTCTGTAATGAAGGATGAGTAGTTGTTGAGCAAACCAGGTTGATAATCATCAATGTTGTTGAGTGCAGGTTCAAACCAATTCATGGTGGTGCCCTAGAGAAATGACAAAGTGAATATGAATTTGCTTCTGTCTGTTGAGAATTCATCAGGCCAGTCATTGAAGTTGAGATTACATTGCATAAGGCAAGGCTGAAACTTTGAAGTGTCAGTTCCATGAAAAATGTCAGGTTCCTCTTGGCACACCAGGCAGAGCTCCCCTTTTTGTTTTTGAGGAAAGTGGTGAGCTTTTAAAGTGCTGTCTTGAGGCCGGGTTGGGATTGATGCAGAACCATGAGATGTGGCTACTGAGCTATTGCCAGAGTGGTGAGAACTGTGATGAGACCTGTGATGGAAACTCAGAGGTCCACCACCACCATGACTGTCATGGTGAGAGCTAGGATGCGAACTATGATGGAAACTGAAGTGTGAACTATGATGGGAGCTTGGAGGCCTACCACCAACACTGTGATGAGAACTGGGGGGACCACTACCATGAGAACTGGGGGGACCACTACCATGAGAACTGGGGGGACCACTACCATGAGAACTGGGTGGACTGCTGCTTGGATGGTTACTGTGATATGACCATTATGAAGGATATAATAAAGGAGAAGGTGGGATCTTTTGAAAAACACTACCACCAGGATTGGGGGGAACCAGGAGGGGCCAAGGTGGACTCACTAGAGTTCAGTTGTAATGTGCTTGGGAAGTGTCATCAATGGGGATCCCATAAATGTTACTCAGTTGTATAAAGATTAAGTCTTCTGACAGCCTCTTGTCTTTCAGTTGGATGCCAGTAAGCTATTGCTGAGGAATAACAGTTTGTGAGCTGGAGTTTGAATATATGGTTAAAGTCTAAGCAAGGGGGAATTTCTAGGGACAAGGAGGATGGGCTCTGGGTGTCTGTAGGATTATAAACATAGTTTACTGGGAGATCTGGTTCTACAGGACAAGTGGAGCTTGGCTTCAAATTATGTGTTGCACCCCTGCACAAACAGTTTGGGTGCTCTGGTATTTTGAAACAAGAAAATAATATGTAACAGACTAAAAGTCCACCCTTAGCTTGATCAGAAAGGAGGGTGGGATGCTCAGAGTTGTAGTGATAAGAGTCTTGGCTGGCCAATGATGTCTTGAAGAGGATTAAGTAAAAGAGTAGGGGAACATAAGTTGATAATCAAACTGAAGAACCATAGCATACCAGATGAGAGTTATGTGTATTACTAGAAACAAGATGGCTGATCAGGAGGCTGATCATGGAAGTAGGAGGACAAATGGATCAAAGAAATATTTTCTGGGCTGTGACTAACGCATTGTCCAGAAATCTATTTTACATCGAGTACCTCAAGACACATGATCCGGTTATGCCAGCCACCTTTGAATGTGTCTGGAATGCACTTGGGAAGGAATAAATTAAAGTAACGTCCCCTTTATTTCCTGTTTCCTCTTCCACTTTATTGTGATGCACCTCCGCCATTATAAATAGAAATGGACGGTGCTCAGCAAGTCAATGAGGGAGATGAGCAATCAAGGCACAAGCAATACTAGGAAGGATTAACATTCAGTGTGTTTTCATGTTGTTCATATTGCAAAGGACAAGATCGTTCATGAAAACTTTGCCAGACTTAGATCAATGCATCCTTGGCATCCTTCAGCATCCCCTTTTGACTTCTCTGTTGCTCTAACGTCTCCTGCCTCAGCTTGTCACCACTCTCACGTCTCACCCTTTATTCACTCGCTATCTGCTATTGTGTACTGCACCCTCAGTATTTATGAAGCCCAAGCTACGTTCTCACATCTCATACAGCGAATGCACTTGTCAGCTGTATCTCTCACCTTGTCTCCCGCTTTATCCCACACTCACCTCTTCAAGTTTCCCACCTATCTTCTACTTTTGGCGGTAGTGTCACTTCGGTCACTTTTTATCCTGCCTGCATCATGATATATACAGTTTGATCAATGGGTGCTCTTTTCACACGTGCTCGTGTGGCCTTTGCGTTGTGTCGTTAGACTGGTCCGGTGCGATTCCTCATGCCACTTTCTGCTTCTCTTTATCATCTCAATGTCTTCATGCTCCCGAGACCGGTATGGCTTTGACTTGAGGCGGTGTGTTTTGACAGACGGTTGCAATTACCATATAGGTGTGAGTCTGGTTGGATGTGGTTATATGGTCGGCATGCGGAGAGGCTGGATGAGGTTGTATGCCAATCGATAGGAACGGTTATGTGATGATAAATGTGTCTCCCTATACCAATACGCAATAGATCGATATGATTTTATATATATTTAGGTGGTTTGAATTTTCATATAACCCCGAGCTGCCCGGACCAGAACGACGAACGCGACAGAAAGTCCATATATAGTTCGATTTGGCAACAGCGACTTCTTACTGGGGCTCATACCTCAGTCAATTCACTCATCCATGTCGACTAAGCGTATTGTTGATTACACATATAGAAGTTAACTGATGGATCGGGTAATGGATTTGCTGTGGCTTCCGCGTTGGCTACAAGCCAGAGTCGAGGGGGGGCAACGCCATCTATTGACTTATTTGGGATCTCTGGGGAATTCCCTGCTATGTACATCTCGTACAGGGTACCACCCAGCGCTGCGAGGAAGATCGGAGTTCGGCTGAGAAATGTTCTTTGACACCGGATTTTCTTCGGAATTCTGGGAAATTTTAAGTTTTCAGAAGCATCCCGGAATCGGAACCCAACACTAAGTTCGGCTCTACTTAATGCACTACCTGTGATGTGCAACGCCTTCTTTATGCTTTTTTGTCACATTGAGCATTAATATAAGTGCCGATGATTAATAGCGGGGACTCATCAGATGGCGTACTGTCAAACCCTCATCTTCGCTTTAAATGATAAATGATAACAACTTGCCACATCTGCGGGTGTTTTAAATTTGTACGGACAGAAACGCCTCACATTCCCTCCATCAACTCATCAGCAAACTCTTTTTACCGGGATGTTCTTTCGAGGCTTCCACCCATAGACATTTATATCCGGCCTTCAAAAATGATCCTCTTGAAGTGGAAAATACCTCGCCGAGGCAGCAGGCAGATGATCAAATACCTAATGAACCGCGGTTCCCCCGAGAGATTCCTTTGAAGACAGGTGAATGTAACCACGGTCTCGGTCTTAGACGTCAGCATAGCGTATATAAGAGCTAGTTTAGTGAATGGTAAGCACCACTATAGCCCCCCTCCCACCATTGATTCTGAGAAAGCTCACACTAGCCGTCCTTTATGTCTTCGTCCTTAGAGAATAAGTCAGATGGCAAGAACGATACAAATGGATCTATCGACATACAAGAAGTCAATACCGATAATGTCCTGGATTCCCAACTGCGAATCCAGACAGAAAAGGGTTTGAAAAGAAAGTTAGATTTGAGGTTTTTACCAATGTTTATCCTGATCTACATATTGAATTACCTGGGTAAGTGGACCGTGGAACCATTCAAGGGCCTTTACTACGATTAACTCCCCGTACAGACCTTGCTTCCATATCAACCGCTAGGCTGCAGGGATTCGAAAAGGATCTGGGTCTTTCTCGTGGGTCGCGGAGTGGCCTACTCTCTCTCATTCCTGCCAAATTATTGTCTTACATAGCCACCCAAAGCCCTACAGTATGATACTGCGCTAGCCATCCTATACGGCAGTTTAGGCCCTATGCAAATTCTGTGCAATATGGTATGTACTTGGAATATCATCTAATTATCTTCTTTGTTTTTTTTAACCCCTTGTGATAGGTTTTGAACAAATTACCTAGGAAGGTCACACATACTTTACACAGACAAATATGACAGCTAACGTTGAACCAAATAGACCGTCTATTTTCCTTGGTATTCTCGTT
The DNA here is from genome assembly GCA_015178975.1 of Hysterangium stoloniferum. NCBI lineage: Eukaryota > Fungi > Basidiomycota > Agaricomycetes > Hysterangiales > Hysterangiaceae > Hysterangium > Hysterangium stoloniferum. Next base: position 1,331,595 of record WHVD01000002.1, on the reverse strand, counting down.
CGATACTAAGCCAACTACTGGCTGGCATGTCACAGCACTAAACGTTGTTAATTACAGGTGTCTGCGTCGTCCTTTGGGGCGCTATATCTGCCCTAACTGGTGTACACATCATTTTCCTCTTAAAACGTATATCCTTGTGGTCTCAACGTTCGCATAATAGGTCACCAAAAATTACACGGGGATCATGATCTGTCGTGTGCTTCTCGGCGTGCCAGAAGCTGCCTTCTATCCGGGTGCAACCTATCTTCTCAGTAGGTGGTACACACGAAAGGTAGACCGATTATTCTTTGGGTGGGTTGTTCTTTACATACACTTCTCCACTGGCAGGAACTGGCCTTCCGGTCTTCGATACTTGTTTGCGGTGTCATGATTTCCAATGCATTTGGGGCCGTGAGTGCCGCTTTTATTAACATTTTAGTATGACAGAAATCCAACGAGGTACAAGTTGATGGCTGCGGGTATTCTCAGACATATGGAAGGCGTAAAGGGCCTTGCGGCGTGGCGATGGTGAGATTTGATCGCGTATTAGAAATCGAGCCTAATATATATATCAACAGGCTGTTCATCGTAGAGGTGTCTATCCTGTTCGTGGAATTTTGGAAAGCTAATGTCAATGTACTAGGGATGCATAACTGTCGTCGCCGGCTTGATGGCCATGTAAGCCTCAGCCGAGACATCGTTATTTTTTACTCATTCATGTTGTAGGATTGTCCTTCCTGACTACGTATGATTATATGGCCGATATAGCCAACACTGTTGTTACTGACGACTTTACAGCCTCATAACACACGCTGGCTGTCTGCCTCCGAGACACGTCTGGCTCAGATGAGATTAGGAGAAGATACAGGAGAGGCAGACAATGACACATCGGAAGAGTCGTGCGTTTATATATCACAGCAGTCTATGGCAGAAGAGTGTTTTGACTAATCTGTTCATCTACAGTGCATGGGCTGGCCTCAAGATGGCACTATTGGACATCAAAGTTCTGTTATTTATGCTCATGTCATGTTTGGGATATCTTGCCCTAAGTTTCACCGTTTTCTTTCCCTCGTAAGATTAATCTTTCCTTCTAACACGATTAATATATTTACATCGATGTCCGCCAGATTGACGGCCACTCTAGGATTCTCAACTACGATCACTTTACTTCTCGCAGCGTATGTTTTGGGCTTCTCCGTGTGTTGATTTGTATATGACGTATGGTTTCTAGAACCCCATGGTTACTCGCAGCAGTTACGTGTATGCTGAATGCTTTGAGTGCCGGTAAGCTTCCTGTGTGATTCATAAGCAAATGATAGAGGCCAAAGCTCTTCCTGATTGTAGACAGAACTGGCGAGCGATTTATGCACATTACATTCTGGTTGTGCATAGGAATCGTGGGGTATATCATCCCCATGGTAACTAACTCTTTTGGAGGACGATTTTTCTCATTATTCTTGTTAGGCGTGTCCGCCACAGGTATGACACAGAAAAAATGACAGTTTTCCATTAAATTCCATCATTACAATCCAGGATATCCGCTCTGGGTTGTCTGGGTCGTTAATGTGAGTTATGATTCACCCTCCTTACATGTTCTTCCTTTTAATTTCCTGACTCAGTCTGTTCCGAGACCTCCTACGAAACGTGCGGCAGCCATTGGTCTTACAAACGGATGTCAGTTAGAATATCTTTTTCAAATACACTTACTAATGTTCTCCTAGTTGGTACTCTCGGACTTTTGTGAGTAATTATTTCTCGCCATTCGCTTGATTCTGACCGTACATACTTACAGCTTTGGATCCTTCGTGTGGAAAGCAGAATGGGGGCCGACTTATCACAAGAGTATGCTAATCGGGCTCGGCTCGTCTGTACTCTTTATAGCTGTAGCATTTCGTCAGTCTGTTCCTCGATATCGCTAATATTATCCTCGATTAATGATTCTTTTAGTGGTGCGGCAGATATTGATCCGTGAAAATCGTGCCCTCGATGCCCAGGAGTTACTCCTCTTGGAGGGGCCAAACCGGGAACGGGTAAAAGAGTTCGCCAGATGTGAGTTGCCTGTCAATTATGAGATAATTATATTACTCACTGATCTCAATTATTCCAGTGGAGGGAATAACATTTGAAGAAGCTTTAGTCCGGAAGAAAGGCTTCAGATATTTGTACTGAGTCATCCATCTGGAAAGCGAGACAGCGCGCCTAGAAAACCTCTAGGAAATGGGGGGAAGTATCTGGAATAAACCTAGCAAGAATACATACGTTTGGATATGTGTAAATACAGCTGGCAAGAACCCTGACTCACGATATCACTGCTTATGCATGGGACGTCACCTTGTGACAAAGCATAACAAACCGTTTTAATTCTCAAATACTGGCCTCGATTTTGCATAAAATTTAAGGATACAGAAAATTTGAAAAGCTTCAGTATTGCTCTGGAGAATATACGGATCACTATCTCATTACTGAATGATATCGATTCCTCCAATGGAGGGAATAACATTTGGAGAAACTTTAGTCCGGAAAAAAGGTTTCAGATATTTGTACTAAACTACCATTCTTGGTCCGAGAGGCTACGTGAGCAATATTTACTGTTTCGTCGCTCTCTTGATGCCCAATATATATACCAAAAGGTCGGATCCTTCGTTTGGAAAGCAGAGTAGGGACCGGATTATTAATGGAGTCCGGGAGTATGCCAAATTCTAGCTAGTGCACCTCGTCGCTGTAGCACAGGGTGTCGGCTGCCCTCGATTATTATTATTACGGCAGTCTCTGAAAATCGTTCTCCTAATGCAAAAGAATCACTCCTCTCTTGGTATCATATCTGTCTGGATTATTTGCCAATTCCATAGGTCACGACACATGACTTATAGGTCTGAGTGGCGCTGAAGCCGAGTTCTCACTCGGCGTGTGAGGGCCTACGGTGAGGTCGGGAACATCGCCTAATCTGTGGGCAGAATGGGGTAGTTGTTGTGGAGAGGGTGGTGATAAGGTGGGGTAATAGAATAGGAAGATGAGAAGTCAAATAGACGAGTCGGGAGGTTAATCGAAATGAATTTATCAAAAGTTGGGGGAGGGGAAAGCGAACGAGAAACAAAAAAGCGTAAAATTACAAAATCATAAATAAACAAGAAAAATAAAATACCTCACCTCCTCCCAATAACCTTCACCTTAAAGCACACTGGGTACACATTCTGATATGTACGACACCACACAGGCCACCCTCGTTCCTGGTTGGTGCCGGAGGCAGCGTGTCCAATGCAATCTTTTCCTTTTCGACAGGGGAGAGGGCCAGTGAGAGGAAATTTTAGTGGTTGTCGATTGAGATGACTTTAAACTGACGGGTGAGGAGGGGGTAAGGATGACGTGGGAGCCGATATAGCCTTAGCCTGTTCAGGCGGTGACTATAATGCGCCGGAGGGATATACGTGTATGGTATGTTGGATTTATTGAATATTGGGTACACGGCGATTGTCGGGTGTCGGGTGGGACAGGGAGTGGGGTGGTGGTGAAGTTGTTGTACAAGTGAGATATGAGTAGCTGTGGTCGTGACTATTGGTCATCGTCGTCATCCAACAGCACACCAAAAAATTGGGAGCCAAGCACTTACGAGTTAGTTTTTCTTGATTAATACTTTTCGTTGGTCCAAGCCATGATATGAAGGAAACAAAGGATAAGTAAGTGTTCAGCGGTGTCCGTGATCTTGGCCAATCACATAGAGCTACCGGCGTCTAATATCTCTGACGTCATCCCTAATATTATTCAAGTCACGCCAATAATTTACTAAGTCCGGGATAAGATATTATGCGGTTCGGTGCGTCCCAGAGCTGCTTACCATTTTATGATATTCTTTCTCATCAACGTAGGGGGCGACTTGGGTGTATGGTGTGCTGATTAGATATACATTCGTTCAATTTTTCATGTTTTCAAACAACCTATGCCTTCTCGCACCATATTTATACCCAAAAGGTAATTCAAATACCTCAAAAATACCTTCTCTGCAAATTGATCGGTTGCTTCGCTTCTTTAGGCTGCGGACCGCAAGAACGGCCCGTAACGAAAATAGTCAAGCCTCCCACATCTCGAGAAGTCACTTGATAGTGGTGTTCTTTTTTCCAACCAATAATAGATATCATAGTCCGCGCTCGGGCGCACCCCAATTACCACCACTAATGAAAGCTTTAAATATATGGAACTTATCGATTTCCGTCAGGCTTCGAAACTTCCCTTGAGCTACCCAAGACGATCCTAAAGTTCAAACGAAGTAGCCTGTTTTTGAACCTACTACTATGGCTACCCTGAGTAACAAGAAAGCGGTTATTTTCTGCTTTTTTGTGGCGTTCGGAGGGTTCCTTTTTGGGGTATGTGTCTATTTTTCTTACTGTGTATCGCCAGTCTTGTACTCACCGAGGACCGTGGCGCCTACACGTAGTACGATATCGGTGTCATTTCAGTAAGTCGACTCGGAATCCGCTGCATGATCATGACTTTTTGAACCATGCCGTAACGTTGTCTCTTTGTTATTGAAAGGGATGTCTCATTATGGAGGACTTCAATAATCGATTTGGCGACATTAAAAATGCTGATGGAACACGTACCTTGTCCGCTAGTCGCCAGTCTATTATAACATCCCTTCTCTCCGCCGGGTACGTTTACGTTGACCAATATTTTTCTGAATTTATTCGCGTCAGCTAATCGCGCCATCCCGGATCATATATAATTCAGAACGTTCGTGTGCGTGGGGTTTCCGATTATCTTCTAATATTATACACGTTAATGCTTATGTACGAATATTCTACAGCGGTGCCCTCGCACAAGCTCTCACAACCGACCGCTTCGGTCGCAAGAAGTCAATCCTAATCTGGACGATAATCTTCACGATCGGGGTCGCGATTCAAACAGGGACAGTGAATTCAGTGGCACAGATCACTTTTGGGTGCGTGATAAACCGTTTTATTTTTGAATTTTTCGCAAAATGATTTTTGAAATCTGGCCTCGGCTGGCTTGAAGCCGGTTTGTAGCTGGTTTGGGCGTCGGGGCATTATCAGGTATGATTTTGACAATGTTCTCCTTTCCGCAGCGGTTTGGAGCTGAATGTGCCGATTGATGCATTTTAGCAATCGTACCCCTATACAACGGAGAAGCTGCACCCAAAAAGATCCGCGGGGCTCTCCTAGTATTGTACCAGTTACAGATCATCACTGGGTAGGCCCACCTAACCAAGTGTTCTTGCCATAAGAATTGACACCCCGCCCAGTATTTTCCTGAGCTACATCTTCGACTTGGCGACCCACAACATTAAAAACACAGCATCATGGAAAGTTCCAGTGAGTACAAATCAATCAAATATATTCCTCCAAATCGTCAGACATGTGATCTCGTGTACCAGATTGGTCTCCAACTCGTCTGGGGTCTCATCCTCATCGGAGGTATCATGTTCCTCCCGGAGTCACCGTACGTTATATACACTCTTTCTGAAATGTTTCAACGTTTGTAAGCCATTGGGGTATGAAGACGTCACCTCCTCTACCTCGGTCGTGAAACTGAAGCCCGTGCTGCCCTTTCCGAACTTAACGGCGTACCTGAAGACGACCCTCTCATACAAGAAATCGTAGAGGAATTGCAGCTTGGAATTCGCGAGGAGAATGAGGGCGGTAAAGCGACATGGATTGAATGTTTCTCAACTAGGAACCAGCTTTGGAAGCGCACTGGGAATGGAATGATGTGAATATTTATTTTCTCTTTTACCAGACAATCTTTTGTGGCTTTATGGCTTACGTAGGTTCTTTTGATTAGGTTGCAGTTTATCCAGCAACTTAACGGACAAAATTTCTACTGTGAGAATTATCCTTATTCTCTTTTTAACACTTTTAATAAGGATCTCAGATTACTATGGAGATACATTCTTCAAGAGCGCCGGAACAACGTAAGCCTGTTTTTAACCTTTCAGAATAATCATCTTTTAACGATTATTATAGTTTGTCCCCATATGTCATTCAAACCATCCTGGGCGGCGTCTCCCTCATAGGCACCGTTCCCGTAAGTCATCAAACCAGACATCCTGGCTACCCAAACCTTAACCCACACATTCTCTGCGACAGGCTCTCTATCTCATTGAAACAGTTGGCAGGCGTCAATCCCTCCTCATCGGATCAGTTTTAGAAGGGGTATGTTTCTTCGGAATGCCTTCTCACTTGACTAACATTATTCATCCGCATCGCTTTTTGGACTAGCTCTGTTCACTCATCGTACGCCCATTGCCTACTACAGTACTTTCTGCAAGCGTGTTAACGCTTTACCATTTTAGGCCGGTCTTGTCGGACATTTCACGCTTGCACCTGCCGGGACGGCTCTCGATCTTCTTACCAGGCGGAATAAGCAAGGTGGTGATACCCTCATCGCTTTTGCGGTATTACATGTGTTTTCGTTCTCCATGTTTTGGGGTCCCACCCCGTGGGTGTATTTGGGAGAGAGCTTCCCACTAAGAGTGAGGGCTAAGGTAGGTTGTTTCTTAGTAATGTCTTTCGATGTTGGCCGATGATGTTTCCTTTATAGTCGATTGCGTTAGGCAGCGCTACCAGTACGTATATTCAGACCAGTTGAACTTATCTGTGTTCTTACTGCGATTTTTAGATTGGATCTGGAACTTCCTTCTGTCCTTCTTCGCTCCCAGAATTGCGAACGAGTAATTTATTTACCTTTCCCACACACGGCATCCGTTAACCATTCAATTTAGCATCGGCCCCCTCATATTATTGATCTTTTTTGGGATGCTCACTTTTGGATATGTCTACGTATACCTTTTCGTGCCAGAAACTAAGGGATTGACATTGGAGGAGGCGTGTTTCTTGAACCTTCCCAACACTTGTCGCCTAACGTGGTATTCACTTAACAGGTCGATGAAATGTACCGTGCTCGTATTGCACCGTGGCGTTCAGTTTATTGGAAACCTTCCGGCCGTCTGCATGTTAGACATGCCACGGATGAGAAAAATGGCGCCGCCGATGCTGTAGAAGATGAAAGTTCGAAGGAATAAAGAGCTGAGAGACTTTAATTGGCTACAATGTTGATGAAAGATGACCTCCTCAAACCATGATCATATCCTTTAAACGTAATTAAATAAACACATGCACGATCCTGATTGCTATGATTCAAACAAATCGTACTACATATATTCCATACATTAAGTGGGAGAACGCTTTTGTTTAATTGCAGGTCGATTTCCCTTCGACTCACTAGCGAAAGCACAGGGAACAAAAAAGGAAGATACAAAAGCCGATGGGACATATTCTGCATGATAAGTCCCTACGATCATGAAACCATATGGGACGTTGAATTGATATAATACCTATCGCGGCATCAAACTCAACAGCCTGGCATGTGATACTGAGTTATTATATTATTTGGGTTGGTTTTCAACACCATGTAACCCACTGCTATGGGACCACGAAATACTAGTGGTGTTGGGCCGTTGGTACTAATAAAATTAGCTCAACGAAAAGGAGCAATATGGACTTGGCCTGCAGGCTGCTTTTACGGTTGATCTCAGCAAGTTCAATAAATATATTTAATGTAAGGATCAGACATGGTCTGGAGAATACATATCTTCAAAATTGTGTCAATTTGCTCCTTGGTACCTCTAAACACCAGCTTGACACCCCCTGCAATGGCAGATGGACTTGGACTTGGAAATGAAGTACTTACAAGAATTTCGAACTGTTAATCTTTGATGATAGTCATCAACTAATCACTCTCAGTCCAGCAATGTGCAATGTGCACTCTACAACTCTATTATCAGTGCTATAACAATCAATAAGGGAGATGAGCAACACAGACCTTCATTCATTGGAAGTGTGAGCACAGTGTGAAAATGATACAGCCTTGTGACCAAGACAAGCAAATATTGTGAAGATAAATTTATTGGGGGTCGTAGAAGATGTCTGGTTGAAAGCAATAGTATCACCACCAAAGCACTTCATAACATGAGACCTCAGATTTGATGTTGCTGATCAGGCTTGAAAGTGATGAATACCTTTGACCTTCTAACAAACTGGTCAACATTCTCTTCTGGCATTGACTGCTGTGGTATATGTGTTAAATTACCTAACTAGGGTGAAAAGTATCTGAGCTGGATTTGAACCAGCAAGCACTATGTTTGGATTACATGCCTAGTGCTCTTAACCCCTGAGCCATCAGGCCATTGAGAGTAGTCCTGGTAGGAAATATGGTACACATTATGACTTCTCATCCAGGCACTTTCTGTAGTTTGCTTCTGCAATTTACAGTTCTTATTTCATAACAATTCTCAAATTATTTAAGAAAAAATGCATGATTAAATGTAATTCTAGTATAGAACACAAGGATGTGAAAATTTAAGGAAAATATTAAACTTTTAATATTTCACTGGCCAAAATTGAAACATATATGTAAATATCATGTATTTTAATATGATTTTGAGTTGTAAATTGCAGGAATACTATTTCACAACTGTATTATAGTTTTTCTTAAGTTTATGAGTGGCTTGGTGCAATAGAAACATGGAGGAGTCCCATTGTTCAACTGTCTCTAAGTGTGGGATTCTCTGATGGGGTTTATATTTTTTGACTGCAAACTCAGCTGGTTTCCCAGATAGCCCTTGTCTAGTACATTTAAATGCCTGTAAACAATCATGTATGTAACCCCAGTACTTTTGAAAAAGTGGCAGATTTATGCGACAGAACAAGTATTGAGGCACTTGGGAAGGAGTTTTTTTGCATGTGAAAATGAGCCATTGCACTTGGAGTGAAACACTGTAGCAAGAAAATATGGTGATAAAGCTTCCCAGAAGACAAAGTGCTCATGTCTCTTTGTATATCCCACAAGTCCCTCTCCTTTAAAATAATTTCCATACCTTTGGGAAGCACATTGTTTGGGCTTGGCCTTGGTAGTGTGGGTGGGGGTTGTCAAAGGGGATAATGATATCATGCATTTCTTTCTGCTTGCCTCATTGTCTGTCCAAAGTTAGGATGTTGACAGTTTCCACAAGGGCATAGCACATAAGCTGTTTCCCCATCCTTGGCACATCTGTGGTTTACCCAGAACCTTTCATAATATTAGATCAGACAGTCATTTTGATGATGACCACATCCACCACAGTTGAAACATGTGACATTTGGTGGTTTCTTAGATATATGGTGACAAGTGGCAAAAAGGGTCTGAATTCTGGTATCATAACTGGCAGTTAATAAAATATGAGAGGCAAGTTGGCATGCCTCCTCATTCAGCAAGCAGTTAATAACATACTCAAGGGTGAGTTATTCTGGTAGTATAGAATCCAAACTGACAATGAACTTGTCATATGATTCGTCAAGGTCATTGGTAAGTACCAGGATCATGTCTTCATCTTTGGAATTTTTAAACCAGTGGCAGAGAATATCATTGCAGTCAGTTGATGGAGGACTGGTTGTGTGGCTAAGGCATTTTGAAATATGCTTCATATCAGCAATCCATTGCTGCATACTCTGCATGTCATCTTTCTTCTTGGTTAGAAAAGGATGATGACGAGCAAGATGAGATGCAAATCTGCAGGCAATATGGACTTGGTGTAGGTTTTCCCAGGATATATGTAACAGGGTCATGTTCATGAAGGTGGGGAATTTGGTCTGGTTTGACACAGAGGATGATTTCAGATTGTGAAAGTTGTTGTTTCTTAATAATTATGTGAACCAGTTTCAAGGAGGGTGAACCAGGTGGTTTAATTTCCAAACTGTCAATAATACTCCACACATCTTTGCAAGTGAGATATGCTTTCATGTACATAGATGCACCATGTACTATAGTTATCCTCCCTTAGTTTTTGAAAATGATTCTCCTTTCCCATTGTGTGTAAGTAGGGCAGTGTTGATGTGGAAATATGAATAATGAACCCAAGAAATAAACAAATAGTTGCAGATCCCTTCCTGCAGGTTGAATATACCACCCTGGAGCCCTTCCCATGCATGTACTGCAACTTCTAAGCCCTTTAATACAGCTGCCTAAAAGAAATTATGACAAGTAATGACTTAAAGGAAACAAATGTTGCACATCAATGAATTCAAGCAATATGCGAATATTCTGTGGGGCCCATAACCTGTTAAATATGGTAGATGCAAACAAAGAATGTATTTTAGGTTACTAAGAAACTATACAGTAACATTAAATTTTCTACTTAGTTGGGAAATATTGAAACTAAAGAAAGTGAGATTATTTCTTGGAATATACTGTATTCTAACATAAATTACAACATGCCCACTTTGCACATTGTTGAGGTGATATGACAGATCCATGCTCACCAAATGAAAAATCAGTACTTTTAACACAAAAGAAATGTGCCCACTTGACACAAAACCCATCTGAAAAATAAAACATATATCCATTGTGCCCACTAGACATAAAATCCATAATACAAATTGGCATCAAATTGAACCTCATAACATCCCTTGCTCCTAGAGTGCAATCCCCCAACCTCCCAGACCACAAATGGCAGACCTCAGAGCCCTGCTCACAACTCCTAGTCCATACAACAAAATCAGATGTGCAATATAAAATGCTCTCCACTGTTCTAGCAGTGAGAGCCTCTGGATTTACCACTTGATGAAGCATCGACTGGCTTCAGTGTGGGACAAAAACATGCAATGTGATCTTCATTATTGCATCTATAGCAATTTATCAGCTGTTTCTCATTTCATGGGTCTATTTTTGTTTTCAGTGCAATTTGACTCTCAGCATCTTTCTACCTTTCAGATGACTTTCTTCTTCCACCAGTCCCACAGAAATATCCTCAATGGTAAGTGACACACTCACTGCATAAGGGCAGTAGCAACCACACTCAAATTCTGGAGCTAAACAATAAATGAGGAGATCTGCTCCTCATGTAACTCAACTCTCCATGTATACTCTCTATTGCCACCTAATATTGTTTCTTAGTACTTGTTAAGGAGTGTGTGCAGAGCTTATATGAGGGTTTCCAGAGAAACCTGCAGGAAAGCTGGTCTTGGCTTCAGCTTATAGGCTGTGCCCTCGTGAGATTGTGGCATCCAATTTCAAACAGGTGGATGGGAATCCTGGGGAGTCTGGGAGTAGTTGGTGGGTTGAGAGGTCAGAGGGTCGACTGTGGGAAGCCCACAGAGGTCGAGGGGTCGGGTGGTGATGGGTCGGGTGGTGATGGATCGGGTGGTGATGGGTCGGGTGGTGATGGGTCGGGTGGTGATGGGTCGGGTGGTGATGGGTCGGGTGGTGATGGATCGGGTGGTGATGGGTCGGAGGTCAAGTGATAGATAGGTCAGAGCCCGTGGGCTCTGATGAGGAAATTAGCAGCGTGTTTCAAAGAGGAATAGAGCAGAAAATGTACTAAGATTACTGGGGGGAATCTAAGCTGATTTTCTGACTGGATTGTATGTACAACATCTGCCAGACTATATAGACTGTGGAATGTATGTCATACTGAATCCAGTAATAATGAATCCAAACTAGTAATCATGAAATGAGATAAGTAAACACCAAATTTGGTGTTAGGAATGGAACGGAGCAAAGTCCGAAATGTGACAGGTCATTTGACCATAACAGGAATGGGGCTCAGTTAGAGAGCTGACGGGTTTTCTGAGTGGGATCCAGTGACTGATGCATGGGACAGGGTTGGGGATAGACAGGGATGATGTGTGCAGGGTCTGGACGGGTATTCTGGTGACTGGTACATGAGATAGGAGGATAACCCAAAACTTTAAAAGTTATTTATCCACTAAAGTGTATATATTTATATTGTTTGTTGTAAAATTAATATTTAATCAAATTCAGTTGATTAGGTATCACTCTGAAGAATGCAAAAATATTAATATTTATCCTATATCTGACAAAATTTAGTCAAACAATCATCTGTAGATTATTCTTTTGGAATAAATTGCACAATGGGGATTGGTACCCCAAATAGTTCTGGTTAACTCTCTAAACCAACTAAATTATATGAAATATATTTGAAAGTTTGCTTGTATACAAGAGAATACATCATAACCCAAAGATTAAGTCATAACCCAAATAATCTAGGTTAACCCAAATAACCTAGGTTAACCCAAATAATCTTGTGTAACTATGTTATTTGTGCATATTTTAAAAGGGCATACATATTTTAAAGATGAAATTTCAGGTAATTAAATATAAACTCATAGAATAAGCTGTCATGGCCAGAAGGAATAGTCTCACTTGGAAAATATGAGGATTATTCAGTAAAATTTTGTATATTCAATAAAGTGTGACCATCCTCCATAACGAAGGTCAGGCATGGACAGGTCTGACATCCAGGTTCCAGTGGGTATTCCGGTAAACTGATAACTGGTGCATAAAGGGTGCAGGTGTGTATAGGGTAGTTCCCAGAGTCTGGCAGGTTTTCCAGTCATAACAGTACTATACATTAGTTTCCATTGTTCCCCACCTCATCATTATTTCTCTTTGGTCCATCCTATACTTTGCTTCTCTGATAGGCCTTCCGATCACCCATCTCAATGTAGTATAAACCTCTTTCCATGTACACTATAGTTCTTCAGTTTGAATATTGACTTAGATTAGCCTCTCTTAGTTTTTTCACCTTCCCCTCCTCATCACTATATTCTTAAAGAGTGATCTTCAGCAAGCTGTGACCCTCTACCTCTCAACTCTTAGTGATTCAGCCCTCCAATCAATTAAGTTAAGTGTTGACTCTTACTCATACCATACTCTCTGCTCTGTTTGAAATACTGGAGCACTCTGACAGTTCATGTGAGGGCACAGCACATAAGTTGAAGTCAAGCTCCACTACAGTTATAGAGTTGGACCTCCCAACTAGCACGATCTCTATCATCAGCCCCCCAATTAACTCATTTCTCATCATCAGCCCTCTGACTTAGAGCATTCCCCCTCTTCCTGGCTTAGATCTTAACACCAGGGGGTAAGGGGGTTTCAGGGAGTTCCCCCAGGCACTGGGCCACACCACCTTAGCTTCTGAGTCCACTGGTTCATTGCTGAGCTGTTAGGACAAATAACTGGTGACTGGAATGGAGCAGGGAGATATGGGGATGGTGGTAGACTGTCTGGCCTATAACAAGCTATCACTGGGAATAAAGTCTTAGAGGAGTCTGTAATTAGGGGTCCCCTTACAATAATGAGTTTTGTGATTATTGGATAAATTTCATACTTTATACATACCTTTGAAAAAAACTTTCAAATATCAGATGTAGCTTGTTTTTTTGTATGGCCCTCTGAGTTTCTTATTTGGAGCCATCATCATTCTATGGATCTGATATATCCTCCATATCCCCCACCACTTTGCTCCCAGCAGTAGGGCTGCTATTGCTATAGTTATATTCACTACCATACTTGTGGATTTCAAGTGAGATTCCATGGGCCTTTTTTTCCTGTAATAAACCAGCCCCCTTCTTTGAGAGATGACCCATTGAATGGGGAGATTGGGCAGGAAATAACTTGGAATATTCTTTAGTAACATCATGACATTATTTAAATAAATTGTATTAACTAAGTATCCAAAAATGCATTTGGCATCTGCTACATTGTGGCTGATATTACAAATCATACAGAAAACTGTGCCAAATCCACTCCTTTGATCAAGCACCATTGATTGTGTTAGAATTAGAAACACAATATCTATTTGGCTGTATTTGTATGTATGGTATAGTCTGGATGAAAAAGAGCCAGAGAGGACCTATAGCTACTGGATCTCAAGGTCTATATATACTGTACATATAGGCAGATCACTTGAGTGTCTGCCAAATGTGCCATTACTTAAGCCTTTGCATTTACATTTGGAAGGATTACAATAGGATTTGACACAGTACAATGCTATTAGTGCCCACTTCAAGACAGTATTCTTGTATCTTGTTTTAATTAAATATAGCTATCATCGTCATGATATATGATATAGATTCTACGGGTACTCGATCGCTACTGAGACAGAAGTCAGCTATTTCATGTAGGACAGTTTTGAGAGTATGTATAAAAAATCATCTGCAAATGTGAGATTGTGGTCGATTATGGTGATGCTGGCAAGGCAAACATGCAGGCTCACTTGGAAGGTAGACGACACCGTGAGGCTGTGGCAAAACAAAGAGATAAACTATAGAATGACCCAGATGTACACGCAAGGTATTTTTGGAGGAGATATATGATTGCGGTATGGCAGATAGGAGGGATTTGTTCAATAATAACTGGAAGGCAGATAATGACCTAATGGAATGGGTGAACGAATGCTGTGAGACTGGAGCAGTAAGTTACTTCCCAAGTAATGAAGTCTATCCCCTGGGTTTGCTGGTATCTTCAGTTTCATTTGGACTATGGAGTGAAGAAGGAAAAAAAATCTAGGAGCATTCTAGAATTGCCCTAATCTTTAAACTTTTTTATCATGATTTAGCATCGAATTTCCATATATGGAAGTGGTGTTGGGTTGTTCTCATTTTGGATAGTTTATTTTTGAAACTTTTTTTTTGCCTCACTTAGGCTTTGTATATTTTTTCTGTCTTTTATTAGGACAGGTGATTAGATTATGTGAGATTTGCACACGCGCTCACGCAGGCGAGATAGCTGAGCTGGTTCAGTCGCACAGAACTAATATACCAGCTAGCTTGTAAGCCTGGCACCCCAGTCTTACTCATTGTCCCTTTGTTCCACTCCTTTATTCCACTCCTTTGTCCACTCCTTTTGTTCTACCATGTGTGTTAAGTTTTTGTGGTGCTGTTCCTAGACCATATAACTTTCCGTTTGTCTGAGTGAGGTGGCAGTACTCGTTGTAAACGGATAAGGACTAAACAAATACAAATAGCCCTTATATAACCCAAATTATGTGGTGAATTCCCAACCGCAGCGACCCGAGCCCTAATGCTTGTGATCCCTCACTAACCCAAATCCCAGAAAAGTCAACAATGTGATCACAGCATATAAAGCCTAGGTAGTTTTCCTTCTCTTTCCTTGCCGTACGCTGCACTTGCCTTGTTGAAATAGACTCCTGCACCCAAGCTTAAGTTAAACTTACACAATGACACTAAACAACACCATCCCATCCTGTATCAAGCTTATATGACAGTACCCAGCCATACCATACCTTAGAACACACGTATTACCATCTCAGCCGCACATTAACCAAAGAGTATTTAACTATGACAGTTACACACCCATACCGCAGTCAAATCACCCTTACGTGTCGACTGAGGTATGTTATTACTTCCTGATTATAGTCACAATAGCTTAACAAGAACATGTCATAGTATATTTGTTATATGCCTGTATCCTGTTCTGTTCTGGACAATACACTGTAGTCCTGTCAACTCATGTGACCGCCAGTGATCCCAATTCACGACGGGATTACATAGCTAGAGGCATCGTATGATGAAATACAGGAGGTATTGAGACTCCGGTCAAGCAACGCTTTCTGCACCGCTGTGCGTGGCGGCTTATGATCCTGTCACAAAAATAGAGAGTATTTGCAACTAATAGAAAATTCCTGATGAATCTGGTTAGCGAATCTGTGTTACCCGTTGCCATAGCCTGCGGATAAGCGCTGAAGCGCTATGGTATTTAATCAAGAGCAGGAAGTCCCAAGCTTGAACTTAACTTCTCGTTGAAGATAAGCGTCACATAAACCACCTTTGGTAAGCTATATTTATCACTCGTGAGAGGTATGCATATCTTTCTCACTTACAGTAGTAGTTCACTCACTGCTACTTAGGTCATATTTAGAACTGCGCAAATAACTTCAACAAGATGCTCATACCTTTCATTTCAAGTAGATCTACACAACGTTTCGGTAGAAGGAAACGCGGTAAGTCAATATCATGGTTACAGAATTGAAGTTCACTATAAACCTTGCAACGAAATCTTTAGGCGAAGGAGAAGGCGAGGGGGAATCCAGTGGTGGTGGGGGATCCAGTGGTGAAGGAGAGAGCAGTGGAAGTGGTTCGAAAGGCTCAGGTTCCACTCCAGGCAGAGCTCCTGTTTCTGTCAATACGCCTGCTGGGTCAGATGCCTCTGCCGTACCCTACGGTGGCGGATCCTCAAAAACATCGATTATTGGGGCTGGGTTGCCATTTGCGGGCCAGTCTATTGGAGGGGGAACAAGATCTAGCATATTTGGTACTATGTTCGTTTTCCGTTCACAAATGGTATTTTTTTATGGATCGAGCTGACCATTTTGTAGTCAATATGGCAGCGGCTACCCTGGCCTCGCAAACGCGAGCGTCCTTGATCATGGCTTCCCGTTTTACTTTTGGCCAATTACTTTTGGCAACGCTACAGGAGCAGCTGTATCACATGGTCTCAACACGTCTGAGGTATGTGTTTTTGAATCATCCGTAAACTCTTCATTTACCATTTTTCACTTGTGGTATCAGTATGGCACACCAGATAATTCATCGCGTCCTGGCGGACCACTTTTCGACGCGCCGTTTCAATCGCCCGATGGTATTGATACATATCATGTCCTAGCCGATAATGCCACTGTCCAAGCTCTCATTCCCTCCGTTACCGGCAACTGTTCTCTCAGAACGACTTCCATAACAGCCGTACCGTTTAATGACTCCGACCCTGATCAACCCAAACCTGAGCAGGTTGTTCAATATTATCGTGGAAGCAGCATCGCACTTACGTTGGACGGATATAACGACACATCAGTATTCTCATCAGACGACAACGTTGCTGACACGCCCCTTCCTGCCAATCTTAACGCCACATTCCTTGACTGTTTGAATCAAACAATTGGGGTTGCCGCGCCGCTGATTGATAGCGGCGTCCTATCACACATGCAGATACACAATCTACTTCCTCTAGTACTCTTAGTTGTTCATTGGCTCAATTTTTCTTCATAGGAGGATAGTCACAATTTCTTCAATATCCAAATTTTACTGAAAAACCCTCACACTTTTAATTAAATGAGACTATTCCTTCTGGCTATGACTACACAATCTATGAGTTTATATTTCATTACCCCCAACTTTTATCTTTAATATTTGTATGCTATTTTAAAATATACACAAATGTCATGATTAAACAAGATCATTTGGGTTATAACCTAATTTTTGGGATAGGATGTATTCTCTAGTATCTGTGTGACTTTTAAAATATGCACAAACATCATGGTTAAACAAGATTATTTGAGTTATGACTTAATCTTTGGGATAAGATGTATTCTCTTGTATATATGTCAACTTTCAAATATAGTTAATATAATATAATATAAATTTATTCAGTTTAAAAAAGTTAATTAGAACTATAGGACCTACCAATTCACATTGTGGAATTTATTCCAAAAGAATAGTCTACAGATGATTGTTTGACTAACCTTTGTCACATACAGGATAAATGTTAATATTTCCCTATTCTTTAGAGTATTGCCTGATGGACTGGATCTGATGAAATATTATTTTTATGTCAAACAATATAAGTATATATACTTATTTGAATAAATAATTAAAGGTTTTTGGTTATCCTTCATAGTGAATAGTAATCATTATCATATTTTCTGTAACTATGTTTATATTTCTATATAGCTATTGGGTTTTTTCCTTGTCATTGGAGTAGACATGCTGGTATCATAGCAGTTATTCAAGTGTCAGGTATAATTGAGGTTGTACAGTAGGTAGTGGTATAATGTTAAGGTCTAAGTCTAAGGCCAGGGGAGGACAGTATGCTGGGGGTCCATAGGGCTAGAACATACTTAACTAGGAGGTCTGGTTCTACAAGATAAGTGGAGCTTGGCTTCAACTTATGTGGTATACCCTCATATGAACTGTTAGGTTACTCCAGCATTTTGAAATAAGTACGTAGTACTACATATATGTAAATAGACTAAAGTTCGATGCTTAGCTAAGTTAACTGGGAGGCCAAAATACTATTTTAAAAGTCACAGAGATACTAGAGAATACATCACATCCCAAAGATTAAGTCATAACCCAGATAATCTTGTTTAACTATGACATTTGTGCATATTTTGAAAGTCACAGAGATACTAGAGAATGCATTTTATCCCAAAGATTAGGTAACAACCCAGATAGTCTTGTATAACCATGACATTTGTACATATTTTAGAAGAGAATACAAGTCTTAAAAGATGAAATTTTGGGGTAATGAGATATAAATCCCTAAAACATGTAGTCATAGCCAGAGGAAATAGTCTCACTTAAAAATATGAGGACTTTTCCATAAATTTTGTATATTCAATAAATTGTGACTATCCTCCTTGACAGACTGGTCAGAAGTCTACCAAATTGCCATGGGTATGTCCTCTCATCTTATTATTAGAATGTAATGCTAGTTTATTATTTGTATTCCTAGTGCTGCATCCACAACACAACCTACAATGCTTCAAGAATGCCAATTGGGAGCAGGAATGGATTGATACTACAGAGCACATTGTTATGACTTGTGCTCCATTCCTGTTTTAGTCAAATGATCTGTCACGATTTGGACTCTGCTCCCGCTCCATTTCCCGTTATGGTTTATGATTTGTCACAATTCAGACTCTGCTCCATTCTGTCCCATTCCTAACACCAAATTTGGTGTTTACTTATCCTGTTTTATGTTTTGCTAGTTTCATTTCATTATTACTGGATTTGGTATGTTATTCATTCCACAGTCTATATAGTCTGGCAGATGTTGTACATACAATCCAGTCAGAAAATCAGCTTAGATTCTCCCAGTAATCTAGTACATTTTCTGCTCTAAACTCCTCTCTGAATTATACTGCTCTCACTAGTCAGAGCCCATGGCCTCCGATGCATCTATCTCTTAACCTCCGACTTATTTATCTCGACTCCCCGACCTCTCAACCCATGACCTCCGACCTATGACCCCTTGACCCACAAACTCCGCCCCTGGGTTTCCTGTCTGCCTGTTTGAAATTGGACAACACGATCTTGTGAGGGCGCAGCCAATAAGCTAAAGCCAAGTCCTACTGCAAATTTCCCATGGGTTTCTCCAGAAACCCTCCATGTACGCACCCTTAACAACTACAGTGATTCTCAAAACATTTTCAATATTTGACATTTGCATATTGGCAGGCTACTACCAGGGGAGATAAAATAGCAAAATATCTCAAACAAATCTAGTATATAGCTAACATGTGTAGAATCAGTGTCTAAAATATTATTATGTAATATCCATTTTTGGGTATGCTAAAAATAGTTTATTCAGGCCTGCTCATTGAAAAGGTTTTGATGCTGATGATTATGATGCAATATACTGTATGCTATATTAACTGGCCAAATCACATGATTTTGTTGACTGTATTCAACATAGTCATTTGACTTGTTGATTTATAGTCAATTCTGACATTCCTAGCTCTTTTCATTACTAGCAATCCATCATGCACTCCATCACACCTGATCAGCAACAATACATTATCTCCCAGCTTGAAGATGGCCATTCCACTCCATATATTGCCTCAATGACTGGTATTAGCATTAGTACTATCTCCAGACTTCACTCTAAATACCTTCTTACCCTCCCAAACTCAACTGGAGGTTGTCCCAAGAAGTTCTCTCCCACCAACATCTGTCATGCAGTCCACTTGATCACCTCTGGAAAGGCTGAAACTGCAGCTGACATATCCAAAACATTTCAGACCATCACCAACAACTCTATCTCAGCTCATACAGTTCAGAGGAGCTTGAAGAGTGCAGGGATGAAAGCAGTTGTGAAGAAGAAGAAGCCACTTTTGTCCAAGAGACACATGAAGGAGAGGCTTGACTTTGCTTTGGCCCACCAGTATTGGACTTTAGATGACTGGAGGAGGGTTATATTGTCTGATGAGAGTAAAATAAATTGCCTTGGATCAGATGGGAGGAAGTGGGCATGGAAAAGGACTGGGGAAGGCCTGAATGAGAGGCTAGTTCAGGAACAGTGAAGTTTGGTGGAGGGTCTGCCATGGTTTGGGGGTGCTTCATGTGGGAGGGTGTGGGATATGCCACCAGGATTGAGGGTAGAATGGATGGGGAACTTTACAGGAGCATCTTGGATGAAGACCTCCAAAACAGCATCAGGTATTACCAGTTGGACCCTGCTAAAATCATCTTTCAGTAGGATAATGATCCAAAACATACCTGCAAAAAGGCAAAGGAATGGTTTGAAAATAATGGGATGACTGTCCTACCATGGCCTGCCCAATCTCCAGACCTCAATCCAATTGAGCATCTATGGGATTACTTGAAGAGAAAGCTCGGACAGTATGCCACTGCACCAAGTGGGATTCTGGAGTTGTGGGAGAGGATAGAGAAGGAGTGGGAATATATACCAGCTTCTGAGTGTCAGACGTTAATTGAAAGCATGTTAAGAAGGATTGAGGCAGTCATAAAGGCCAAGGGAGGGTATACCAAGTATTAAAATATAGCATATATTGCATCATAATCATCAGCATCAAAACCTTTCAATGAGCAGGCCTGAATAAGCTATTTTTAGCATACCCAAAAATGGATATTACATAATAATATTTTAGAGACTGATTCTACATATGTTTAGCTATATACTATATTTCTTTGAGATACTTTGCTATTTTTCCTCCCCTGGTAGTGGCCTGCCAATATGCAAATGTCAAACATTGAAAAGGTTTTGAGAGTCACTGTATATACTTTGGCACACCTAATGGACCATACCTTACCTAAGTAGCATGGACTGACACCCTGGCCGACCCGCCTAACTGGGTATGTCTGACAGTGAGAGACATCTCCCAAACCCCAGCACTCATCATTGCGCATCGTCGCAGCATTGCACGTCATCATTGTCACTGATGGTGATGGCAGCCACACTTCCTAAATGTCCATGAAAAATTCCATTGTTTTTTCCTACCCTCATGTAAACATATTTCTAGTACTATTAGACATTTATAATACACATTTGTCAATGGGTAGACCTAGGGGATTTCTTTTATTTTTTGAGAGTGATTATTTTTTAACAACTACTGATCATTCAAAGTCTGGACTTTATTCAAAGTATATTTTCCCACCCCTTCACCCATCATTTTTTTACTACTATCATCATTATCCTCACTATCTTCCCCCTCCCACTTTTGAGTCTATCATCAATCTCCTGTCCAGAATGCATGAACTTAAATCCAGTGAATGCTAATAATGATGTCAGTATATAAGGACAGAGAGGGTATGAGATATGCACCAATCCCAAAGTCGTAGATCTACTTGTTTCACTTACCTATATCAGTGCAAATAAAAGGCAATTGTCAGATGGTCTGGTAGCTTGCATTTCCATTGCAATGAAATGCACAGGATATGATGCAGATTACATAAAAAAAATAGCATTATGCATTATTTACCAACTCATCAACCCAAAACTCTACATGGTTTACAGGCAGTGGCATGTGCAGGTCATCATGGGGTCCAGGTTGACGAGATGGTGAGTAAAGTATTATGCTATTGTCACATAATTTATATCACATCCTGTGCATTGCAGTGCCAAGGAGAAATGACTTACCATGACCCACCTACTGCCATCAAGATGCCGGAGAGGTGCACTAACACCACATCCAACCTCCGAGAAGATGTTGAGGAGCTACCACCTTCAAGTTATTGGGCCCTCAATGACGACCAGGACATGTGTACTGTCTGCAAACATGTAGAGGTCCCAGCTGAGTTCAAGCTTGTGAGTAAAATACAATGCCATTATCATGTGATCTGTAGCCATTGCTATAACACCCACAGATCTGTCTCTCTTGGTCATTGTGTTTACCCAAACTTGTTTTGAAGGGTCCATGTACCTGTTTGTCTTTCTATGGGTGCCATCACTACAGGAAGTCTCTCCAATGTCACCCCCTCTCCCCCTAGGATATATATTTGCAAACCTTATGGTCACCATGATGCTTGGTTCTCATTTATACCACGATTGTGTCATACCCACCACCAGGACAAGACATTGATTCATCCATCACGCTACATGCAAAACTCTCATCCCTGGTCTGTACTGTTGTGGCCATTGTCCTTCTTTATTCCGTAACAATGGTGGACATCTGTCACCGATTCTGGGCATTCTGCATATTTGAGGTGTGTGTGGGCATGTATTATCCTGTTCAAGGTCAGTTGCCAACAAGAGAACATGTGCTAATCACATCCTGTGCATTTCAGTGTCAAGGAGCAACCAGATATCATGACCCACCAATCATTGTTATGATGCTAGGAGGGCCCACCAACACATCCGGCTGCTGGGGGGGGGGGGGGGGGGAGTGGAGGAGCAACCATTCTTGGTTTCCCCAGGTGAATTGAGCTCAGGTCAATGGGACCACATCATTAAGACTGGGAGGAGAGAGATGTTCAGGGAGGTTGTCCGTAATCATTATAATATCAAATGTTTACTAATAAAAGCAAAATTGCTACAAAACTCCATCTTTAAATAGCAGTATCTATTCTGAGAGTATTATATTGTTAACCACCAATCATAAGAAACAATTCTTCATATTACATCCTAAATAATTCAAAGTCAATTAATAGAACCTATTGTATATGGTTTTCCAAGTTATGTAAATACTTGCTAATACTTTTGTTGTTAATTTGTTTTTAAAAAACTAAACTGTAGTTATTTCCTAGTAAAATATGTGAGATGTCATTGGAAATTTTTCATCCTATGGCCTTCTTTATTAAGTGAAACCACCTATATATTCTAGGTATGTTGAATCAAGTAGAAATCTGTTTAGATTGACAGCTCCATTCTGAAGTAATACATATGTATTTAGAGGTGCCAATGATATACATATGCATGGAATGGACTATCTAAAGGTATCTATTTTTTTTAAAGTATTAGTGTTTCAAACTACTAATTTTTTTTATTGTCTACTCATGTCCGGAAAGATTCATTAGTTTGTAATGTATGAGAGAGTTTAAAACTTTTAAAAAGTTTTAAAAACCAAATTATGTTTGAATCACATCTCAGATGTTTAAATGACCTTTAGAGTATATTAGAATTTGGTATACTTAATAGTTTTCAGATATCCTCCCAGGCAAAACTTCAAAAACAATAGAGTTGTAATGAAACTGGGCACAATGTATGTTACTGGGGACCCCATGATGACTTGCACATGCCACTGTCTGTAAACCATGTAGAGTTTTGGGTTGATGAATTAATAAATAACACATAATACTATTTTTATTTAATCTGCATCATATCCTGTGCATTTCAGTGCAATGGAAATGTGAGCTACCAGACCATCTGACAATTGCCTTTTATTTGCACTGATATAGGTAAGTGAAACAAGTAGATCTATGACTTTGGGATTGGCACATATCTCATACCCTCTCTGTCCTTATATACTGACATCATTATTAGCATTCACTGGATTTAAGTTCATGTGTTCTGGACAGGAGATTGATGATAGACTCAAAAGTGGGAGGGTGTTAAGAACTGAAAACTGACTAAATGTCGGTGGCCAACAGGGACCGATCGGAAGGACTTGGCTTCAGCTTATGTGCTGCGCCCTTGCAAATATCCGTAGGGTGTCCTTAAATTTCGGGCGGGCGAAGACTAATCCTAATGAGTACCTTTCGGCGTGATACCGATCGGAATCGAAGGACAAGTCGAGTGTCAGGCCAAGGGGTCGGGGCCAGGAGTGGGCGAGCGCACGCGAAGGCGGATGGGGGGATTCTTAGTATGAGACTGATACAGGCATATGAGGGTATTCTGAGTCGATATTCTGATTGCTTTTTGACTACAACTACAGCGGGTTCATATACAAGTAACAGGCGTCTGGAAAATACTAATGGGGAGAAGGGCGGAACACAGTATTAACAATAAGCTTGACTAGGAACGGGAAGTTTATGATTAGTTCGGAGGCCGATGATAACCAAGAGCGGGATTACGATAAAAGGAAATAGTTCAAGGACTACAATTATAGATAGACATATGCGAAACATAAGATTGAACGGATCAACATAATAAAGGGGACGTATCAAAGTTTGACCAGACAATACAAGTTATTTTGATGTGGGCGTAAACGGAGTTTGATCTTCGCGAAAACATTTGTCAGCTTCGGGGCCGATGGTTTCCGAGATGGTGACTTGAAATGTTGACAAGTGGCGATAACCTCGGGACCGATAGGGTTGCGACACGGTCGTAACAGTATCTCCCCTTTTGGCCGAAATCCCAAGGAGGCCGAAAATCTAGATCCCGTATGTAAATCTTGTCGGGTACGGCTGGGTGTGTCAAAACATCATGTGACTCGGCAAAATTTTGCATATAAAAGTTTGAGGGTTCCTGGCGCTTGAAATTTTACTTCCCTTCCTTTAACCACCATGACCATAGGCTCGGGGTCAAAACCCTTCCCGGTTAAGTTAACAGTTGCGCCCATGTCGGTGCCGAGTGGTACGGCCAACGCGAAGGAGCATCAGTGTATACTCGAGCAGAAGAAAAAGGCACGTGAAGAGGAGGAGCGGAAGGAGAAGGAGGAGTTGGTGGCCATCGAGGCCGAGGAGAAGAAACAGGTGGCAGAAGAGGCCGCGCGCAAGCACTGGGAGGCAGTGCTTGCAAAGAACAAGCAGCAGGAGGCCGATCGGGCGTGGGAGGAGGCAGTGAAAAAGAAGCGGGAGGGAAAGGTAAGTCGGCTCTGGTTTCTTTTGCGAACCTTACTGACAATATTTGTTAGCACAAGGCTGCAACGCCTTCGGAGTCCGATGACGAAGAAGGAGAGGAGGACGAGGAGGATGCACTGGGGCCATCGAGCCCCAAGGTGGGTTTGATTTCCTTAAATAAAACTTCCCTAAATAATTTTTCCTATAGAAACAAAAGCAGGCCCCCAAGGTGGGGCCCGAAAATGACCCCAAGTGCAATCAGTGCACGAAACGGGGTCGAACCTGTCATCCCCGGACCAATGGTTGGGGCCGCACTTGTCAAGAGTGCACCGATCAGAAGCTTGGGTGTGTTTTCCCGGGGGCCGATGGTTCATTCCAGGAGCGACAGGCCGATGCTCTAGAAGCGCAAAACTGCCTTATGCGGACCTACTTCTCGGAGACGAGTCGGTTCTGATATGAGATGTTGCGACAACAAGGACTCATAACTGAGCAATTGCGACTCTTAGGCGTCGGGCTGGAGAAACAGACCAGTGTTATCGAGTCTCTCGGTGGTCAACTTGAGCAGTATTTGGAAGTCTCGAGTTGCGATGGGCATGAAATTGGGGTTTCGGAGAAGGTCGGTGGTGTGGTATCGGTGGCTGTCGGTGCGGAGGAAGGTTCGGAGGCCGGGGAGGAGGGAGAAGTTGTAGAGGGAGAAACTTAGATAATGAAAATATATCGGTTTTTCTTTAAAACAAACAAATCATAGCATGAAAACATAAGGCATAGTCGGAAAAAGGTTGGGTACCGCGTGATAGACTTATAAAGAATTGAGAGGACCGGGTTTGTTCGGATAAGCTTGGTGAAACCCTAAAACGATTTCTGAGGCATTACCGAGCTCTGTAGCTAGGATCCATGAAGTTTCTTCATCTGTACCTTTAAAGCCAGCCCATTTGACCAAATAAAGTAATTTGCATGAGCGTCGGCGATTGTCGATTTTTGAGTCTAGGATCTCTGATATCTCGAATTCGGGTTCCCCATCAATAATCACGGGTGGAGGTGGTGGTTGTATGCGATCGGGTATACTGTTAGGAACACAAGGTTCTAACATAGATACATGAAATACTGGGTGCACTGCACGCATGTTGTCGGGGAGCCGAAGCGTCCATGAAAGTGTGCCGGCTTGTGCTATAACTTCAAACGGACCTAAATATTTTTCAGAGAGCTTCTTAGAAGGTCTAGTAGTTCGGAAAAACTCGGCTTTAACGAATACTCGATCTCCGATCTTGAAATCAGGAGGCGGAAGTCGGTTTTTATCCGCAGACCATTGGTATCGTTCTTGGGCCATTGCGATAGTTTTACGAAGTTCTTGATGTAACTCGTCAAGGTTGGTAACAAAGTCTTGAGCACGGGCGGATGCGAGATCGCGTTCCGGGTGGATTGCGATGTTGGGGTTGTAGCCTTTATTTGCGAAGAAAGGTGAAATGCCGGTAGTGGCATTTGGTGCATTGTTATATGCGAATTCAGCTAGCGGTAGTAGTGATTTCCAATTGTCTTGTTGATAGTTGCAATAGACACGGATGTATTGTTCCAAGGTTTGATTCATGCGTTCGGTTTGTCCATCGCCTTCCGGGTGATAGCCTGAAGTGAAATGTAGCTTCATGTCTAGTGCTTTTCCGAGTGACCTAAAGAAGTGAGAAACAAACTTGGATCCGCGATCGGATGTGACATGTGACGGAACACCATGCTTGGAGAATACGTGGGTGATGAATAATTCAGCTAACTGTACAGATGTTATTGTGTCATATGTTGGAATGAAAATACTTTGCTTTGAGAGCCGATCCACAACAACTAGGATTCCTGTGTGACCTTTGGATGCCGGTAGGTGCTTGATAAAATCCATATAAATTGAGTTCCAAGGTTTTTCCGGTATCGGTAATTGTTTGAGTAGGCCATATGGTTTGTGTCGCTGTGATTTAGAGCGTAAACACGTAGTACAGGATTTACAATAGTGCTTAACAAAATCTCAGATGCCGGGCCATGTATATTCTCTTCTAATGAGTGAGAGGGTCTTATTGAGGCTGAAATGTCCCGAGATTGGGTGGTCGTGCTTATGTTGTAGGATTCGCAACCGAAGGGTGTCGGAATCTGGTACATAAATGTGATTGTCAAGTCTAATGAAACCTTGTGAGTCTAATGACCATCGGGGTTGATTGGGGTCAGACGGGTTATCGAGGTGTGCTTTGGTGACTGGGTCTAATGGAATTGCTGATAGTATATCTTGATGTAACTTTTCGGTATCCATAAGGATAACACTTCGCAAGACCCAATGAATGAGGTAAGTGGCTCGGATAGACGCGGACAGTTGTTCCGATGAAAACATAGGCTTGAAATTATGCGGGTTAACTGTGGCGTAGTCGCTACTCCCCTCTTTAGGATAGACGTCCCATCGTCTAGTCATAGCGTTGGGTTTTCCACCAAGGCGGCTGGGGCGGAAATGAATTACCATGTTGAAAGCAGAGAGGTATTCGGACCATCGAGCTTGTCGACGGGTGAGAAGTTTTGTGGTTGAAAAGTAAACTAAATTTTTGTGGTCTGTAATAACATCTACCGGGTGGGCCGAGCCTTCCAAATAATGTCGCCATGTCTTGAAAGCTTCAAATATTGCGAGTAGTTCCTTATCGTGAACGTCATAGTTGAGTTCGGGCGCCAAAAATGTGTGAGACAGAAAAGCTACTGGGTGTACTTCACCATTGGTGTCCAGAATGGACAATATCGCGGCAAGCGCATAGTCCGAAGCATCAGTTTCCACGATGAGTTGAACGTCGGGCTTCCAGTGCGACAAAATAGGGGCGGATGTAAACGCACTTTTCAATTCCTGGAATGCCGATTGGCATTCTTCGGAGAAATTCCACGGGGCGTCTTTACAAGTAAGACGGGTGAGCGGGACGGTAATTTTTGAGTAGTTGTGAATGAAACGACGATAAAAATTGGCGAAGCCTAGAAAGGATTGAATATCCTTAACCTTCCGAGGTTCCGGCCAATCTTGAATGACTTGAATTTTAGAGTTGTCCATGCGGAGACCGTCAGGTCCCGTCATAAACCCTAAATATTCAACTGTGTCGACATCAAAAGAACATTTTTTACCATTCGCAAAAAGACCATGTTTTCGGAGTCTTCGGAGAACTTCACGAACGTGTCCATCATGAAGTGTAGGATCTTCAGAGAATATGAGGATGTCATCTAAGTACACAATGACAAAGACGTTGAGGAGGTCGGAAAAGACGTCGTTGATAAAACGTTGAAAGACCGACAGAGCGTTGGTGAGGCCAAAAGGCATTACTAACCATTCAAAGGAGCCATAGCGAGTGCAAAAAGCCATTTTCCATTCGTCGCCTTCGGCGATCCGAACCAAATGATAGGCATGCTTGAGATCTATCTTTGTATAGATTCGGGCCTTCCGAGGGGCATCAAGTAAATCGGAGATTAATGGTAATGGGTACTTGTCTTTTCGAGTGATCGCATTTAGTCCTCGAAAATCAACGCAAAGTCGAAGGGAACCGTCTTTTTTCCGAACGAATAGGATGGGGGCTCCATAAGGAGACTTTGAGGGTCGGATAAAACCTATAGCCAAATGTTCGTCCAAGAAATCTCGGATAGCCGATAATTCGGACTGCGAGAGAGGATAAACCGGGCCTAGGGGCGGATGTGAACCATCTTCAATATCAATTTTCAAATTGTAAGGCCTGTGAGGGGCGAGTCGATCAGCTTTTTGTTTACTGAAGACATCTGCAAATTCATGGTATTTTTTGGGAACACCTTCCAAATCTGCAATTGGTTCGGTCACCGGGGATGCAAAGCGACCGGTGACTTCGTCAACTTTAAGATTGACTGTAAATGCTCGGGAGCCGTCCAACTTGATGGCTCTCATAAAAGCTGTGGCATTTATTAGAGAGATGGGCGGCGGAGAGCTCGGATTTGCCACGGGGGCCGGAGGTGCTGTAGAGGCCATATTTGCTGAGACAGGCGGAAACGGACCAGTCGTAACGGGCACCGACGGGGTTCGGAAATGGATACTGCCCAATACCCAATCAATCAACGGATTGTAGCGGGTGAGCCAGTTATGTCCTAGAACCACAGAGCAGCTCGGGTCCAACTGTGTTACAAAAAACATAACTGTCTGAAAAGTTCCACACGGGAACTGAAGTCAGAGTTCGCAGGCTTGCGAGATTACGGAGTTTGAGGTACCATCAAAGAGTCAGAGCGGAATCAGATCTATTGCGTAGGTTTTTAACTGATTTTTTCTGGAAAAACTTGTATCTATAAAACAATGGGTTGAACCTGAATCTATGAGAGCTCGAAATGTGAGGGTCCCGAGAGGTTTCGAAGTAAGATTTATGAACAAGGAATTAGGATCATACAAGGTGGATGTGTTAAGGTGACAATTTTCTGGTGTGCGAGGAGATTCAACGCAACTCTCCAAACGCACGGAATCCAGAGAGTTGCTTAATCTTTTTTCAACTCGACAGCCGGCTTGGCCGGTTGTGAGGTCGTGGCCGTATTAGCCGATCGAGCTTTTGTGGCTTTTGGGCAAGCAGCGACTCGGTGTCCGGGATCTGCGCACAACAAACAAAGGTTGTTGTCCATTCGGCATTGCTTTTCCTGTGGTAGGAGCTTGCCATCAGAGCCGAGTTTGCCAGTTAAGTCGGGTTTGTCTTTGTCTTGAGACTTATTCGACTGTTTTCCCTTGCCTTTTTTGTCGTTAGCCCCTTTGTTTTCGGACTTCTTATCGGAGGTCGAGTTGCCATTGTTGTTGGTGTTTTGATTACCAGACTTGTTGGCATTCTTATTGTCCGATGATTTTTTGTCTGAGGGGTTTTCGCGACTAATTTCTGAACGTCGTTCCCAGTATCGGGCGTCTGCATTTTGGGGTTTCAGACGCATGAGAGAGAGGGTCTTCGGCTTGCCAGTCTCTCCTTTGGAGACTTCATCTTTGAGGCGAGACGGAAGGCCGGAGTAAAACTGGTAACGGAGGGCCGAATCGCCCCAGTTGCAACGCGCAGTGAGGTTGTTGAACTGAACGATGTAATCGGTGATGTGCTGAGTGTCTTTCATTTTGAGATTAGAAAGTGCAGTTTCAGCATCGCCGGTTTGGTCGTAGGGACCGAAGTTAGTTTTGAGTTCCTCAACAAAGGCATCCCAATCATGAAGCCAATCGGGGTCTTTGGAGGTGAGGCCAGAGAATGCAGGTTCAAACCAGGCTGCTGCGGAATCCTTAAGGTATGAGAGTGCGAAGTTTACCTTTCGGTCATCCATTGCGAATGCAGCTGGGCGGTCCCGAAAGTTGAATTGACATTGCATAAGAAATGTCGGCAATTTCTTCGGGTTTGAGCCAGTGAATGGCTCGGGTTTGTTGACTTGGGTTTGCCCAGGTTCCTTTTCCTTGATATTGCTTTTAAGGAATTCGTTAAGGGATCCCAGAGTACCTGAAAACAATTCCCATGTTTCTTCAGGGTCGAGAGCTGGTTTCTTTTTTGCGGACTTCTTGGAGCCACTAGCCTGAGGTTGGTCGCCATCCTCAGGTCGTGTTCCAAAACTGGTTGATTGTTAATCTCCTCAGTTGCTTCGGGATCGGTTGCTTCAGTTACTTCTTCAGCATCGCCGGTAATCTCCACAAAGCGAGATTCTTCGGAGGTTTCTGGTAGCAGAGTTCTCTGAGTAGCTCGGGCTGTATACAGAAAAGGAGACTTGAGAGTGGAAGATTCTGCTTCGCCGCTAGGCTTGGCATTTCTTCTCGGAGGCATGATTAACGGAAAATGCGAGTGTGAAATCAGAATATACTGTTAAGAACTGAAAACTGACTAAATGTCGGTGGCCGACAGGGACCGATCAGAAGGACTTGGCTTCAGCTTATGTGCTGTGCCCTCGCAAATATCCGTAGGGTGTCCTTAAATTTCGGGTGGGTGAAGACTAATCCTAATGAGTACCTTTCGGTGTGATACCGATTGGAATCGAAGGACAAGTCGAGCGTCGGGCCAAGGGGTCGGGGCCGGGAGTGGGTGAGCGCACGCGAAGGCAGATGGGGGGATTCTTAGTATGAGACTGATACAGGCGTATGAGGGTATTCTGAGTTGATATTCTGATTGCTTTTTGACTACAACTACAGCGGGTTCATATACAAGTAACAGGCGTCTGGAAAATACTAATGGGGAGAAGGGTGGAACACGGTATTAACAATAAGCTTGACTAGGAACGGGAAGTTTATGATTAGGAGGGTGTTTATAATTACTATAATCTCAAATATTTACTAATAAAAGTCTTATTTTTACAAAACTCCATCTTTAAATAGTGATATCTATTCTGAAACAATTATATCATCAAAAAACAACCATCAGAAATAGTTCTCCATATTACATCTTATACAACCCATAGTTATTTAACAAATTCCATTGTATATAATTTCCTTCCTTTTACAGATGCCTACTAATACTTTTATTAGTATTTTGTTTTTTAAAAGTTGTAATGAAGTTATTTCCATGTAAAATATGTAAAATATTATTGGAAATTTTTCATACCACAGTTGTCTTTATTAAGTAAAACCTCCTATATATTCTGGGTATGTTGAATCAAGTAGAAATCTGTTTAGATTGACAGATCTATTCCGAAGTAATACATATGTATTTAGAGGTGCCAATGATATACATATGCATGGAATGGACTATTTAAAGGTATCTATTTTTTTAAAGTATTAGTGTTTCAAACTACTAATTTTTTTTATTGTCTAGTCGTGTCCAGAAAGATTCATTAGTTTGTAATGTATGAGAGAGTTTAAAACTTTTTGAAAGTTTTAAAAACCAAATTATGTTTGAATCACATCCCAGATGTTTAAATGACCTTTAGAGTATATTAGGATTTGGTATACTTAATAGTTTTCAGATATCCTCCTTAGTTCGGAGGCCGATGATAACCGAGAGCGGGATTACGATAAAAGGAAATAGTTCAAGGACTACAATTATAGATAGACATATGCGAAACATAAGATTGAACAGATCAACATAATAAAGGGGACGTATCAAAGTTTGACCAGACAATACGAGTTATTTTGATGTGGGCGTAAACGGAGTTTGATCTTCGCGAAAACATTTGTCAGCTTCAGGGCCGATGGTTTCCGAGATGGTGACTTGAAACGTTGACAAGTGGCGATAACCTCGGGACCGATAGGGTTGCGACACGGTCGTAACAGAGGGGGAATATAGTGAGGATAATGATGATAGTAGTAAAAAAAATGATGGGTGAAGGGGTGGGAAAATATACTTTGAATAAAGTCCGGACTTTGAATGATTGTTACGACCAGAATTCCTGCTGGACTCCAGGCACTAACTTATATGCACCTGCACCCTATACGCACCTGCACCCTATACACACCCATTGTCAGTTTACCAGAATTCCCACCAGACTCCGTATGTCAGAGTTGTCTACATTCGACCTCATTACATTGTGTTTCAGTCACTGTAAAACCCACCAGACTCCACCCCTGTCTATGTCCGACCTCGTCCCACGCATCAGTCACCGGACCCTGCTTGGAAAACCTGTCATCCCTCTAACAGAGCCCCATTCTCATTTTAGTCAAATGACCTGTCACGATTCGGACTCCACTCCCACTCCATTTCCCATTATGGTTTATGATTTGTCATGATTCAGACTCTGCTCCGTTCCGTCCCATTCCTAACACCAAATTTGGTGTTTACTATTCTCATTTTATGTTTTGCTAGTTTCGTTTCATTATTACTGGATTTGGTATGTCATTCATTCCACAGTCTATTTAGTCTGGCAGATGTTGTACATACAATCCAGTCAGAAAATCAGCTTAGATTCCCCCCAGTAATCTAATACATTTTCCACTCTAAACTCCTACTTGAATTACGCCGCTCATGCTAGTCAGAGCCCACGGGCTCTGGTGCATCTATCTCTCTTATCTATCTTGACTC
Organism: Hysterangium stoloniferum; assembly: GCA_015178975.1. Classification (NCBI taxonomy): domain Eukaryota; kingdom Fungi; phylum Basidiomycota; class Agaricomycetes; order Hysterangiales; family Hysterangiaceae; genus Hysterangium; species Hysterangium stoloniferum. The sequence continues at coordinate 1,299,104 of WHVD01000002.1, read as the reverse complement.
ACAACCTCTCGACCCACAACCTCCAACCTACAACCCCTCAACCCACAAACCCTGCCCGGACTCCCCAGGATTCCCGTCCACCTGTCTGAAATTGGACAACATAATCTCATGAGGGCACAGTTTATGAGCTGAAGCCAAGTCCTACCAGATATTCCATGGGTTTCTCTGGAAACCCGCTGTGTATGTACCCTAATAGTATTTTCTTACTAAGACTTGCAGATTGTTTTCAATATGCCACCAAGAAGAAAAGTGCACGCACAGGCATCATTACCTGGACCATCAACTCTTCATTCCCCATTAACTTTGTATACCAGCCAGACGCTTGCGAACCAGTCAGAAACCATGGAAGAAGCCCATATTGAAGAAGTCCCAGGAAACCAGGACGAATCCGAGTATGAGGACAAGTCCATGGCCCCCAACAAGGGCAAAGGTGTCGAAAATCCTCTGTCCAACATTTGAGCGCCACTTTTGGATCCCGCCTCTGAGTATTTAGCAATCACTTTAGAAAGATTGATCAATCACATGCTCGGAGAAGGCAAAAAGAAAGATCCAGAACCCCACAGTCAAAAGTCAATGCTCCAGAACCTTTCACAGGTTCCAACCCAAACAAACTCTCTACTTTCCTCATGCAATGTCACTTCAATTTCCATGATTGATCCACTGCATTCTCCATGGACTCCCGAAAAGTCAACTACACACTTTCGTACTTGTTGTGATCTGCATTGAGATGGTTTGAACCGGGTTTTAGTGGAAATTCTGAGGAAGAGCCACTTTGGCTCGAAGATTGGGATGCTTTTGTTGAGGAGCTTGAAATCAACTTTGGCCCATATGGCCTGACTGGAGAAGCCGAGAACAGTCTCACAAATCTTCACATGACAGACATGCAGCACATCATGGACTACATCATCCAATTCAATAATCTTGCAGCTCATTGTCAGTGGGGCAATCCTGCTCTCCACCACCAATTCTATGCCGGTCTGCCATCCCACCTTAAAGATGAAGTCTTGAAAGGAGAAGATGGCAAGCCAAAAACCTTGTCCCATATGCGCCTCAAAGCTCAAAACATGGACCCACATTATTGGAAACATCACATGGAAGTTGCCCGTGAGACCTCCACGGACAAAGTAAACAAGTCCACAGCCAATAAAACCAACAACAACAACTCGTCAACCAGCAACCAAAACTCCATGCAATCCGACAAGAAGAACAATAAAAAGTCTTCTAACAACAACAACAAGGACAACAACAAGGGTCAACAGTCCGGGAAATTTATTTTTTCAGCTCTTATAGATTCTGGCTCGACTCATTGTTTTTTAGATATAAAATTCATGCAAAAACATTTGTTGTCAACTTATCCGATAAATCCCATCGGTCTCCACCTCTTCGATGGCACAAGTAATTCAGTTATTACCCAAGCTTGTGATTTATCCATCTGTTTCCCATGTGGAACATCTCAATTGGTCACTTTCTATGTGACCCAGTTAGACTCAAGTTGCTCGGTGGTCCTAGGACACAACTGGCTTACCTGCTACAATCCGTTGATTGATTGGATAGCTAACAGTATAACATTCCAGACTCCTGCGGCAGCCGAGGAAACTGCACCCATCATGGCCTCCATGGCACCCATGGCCTTCCCGGCACCTGGAGTCTCGAGGACTCCTGTGATCCCTATGGCACCCATGGCTTCCCCGGAACCCACGGCACCTCCATCTATTTCTCTGATTAATGCTGCAGCTTTTATTAGGGCTACAAAAATGGACGGGTCCCAGGCGTTCACTATCAACTTACAAATTGATGAAACAACTGGACATTTTTCAACCCTGGGATCTGAATCAGAGCAAGCTGCTGACCTAGAAGGTGTCCCAGAGAAATATCATGACTTCACAGATGTTTTTAATAAGCAAAAAGCTGACTGGCTTCCGCCCCACAGAGAATACAACTTAAAAATCGATCTCGAAGATGGCACCCAGCCACCCCTAGGATATATTTACCCACTCTCGTCCATGGAACTTTCTGCAATCTGCAATTTCCTGGATGAACATTTGTCCAAAGGTTTTATCCGACCCTCAAAGTCTCCTTTTGGAGCACCTGTTCTGTTTGTCAGAAAAAAAGGATGGATCCCTTAGACTATATGTTGATTTTAGAGGACTGAATGCTGTCACCAAAAAGGATAAGTATCCACTTCCACTTATATCTGATCTGCTTGATGCTCTGCAGAATGCCCAGATTTACACCAAAATAGATCTCAAACACACCTATCACTTGGTCCAGATTGCTGCAGGCGATGAATGGAAAACCACTTTTAGAACCCGCTATGGGGCCTTTGAGTGGTTGGTGATACCCTTTGGACTCACCAATGCTCCGTCTGTTTTTCAGCATTTTATCAACAACATTTTCTGTGACATGCTTGATGTATGCATTATTGTTTACTTGGACAACATTCTTATCTACTCCGAGGTCCCCACAGAACACGACAAACAAGTCCATGAAGTTCTCCAGAGACTCAGACAACATGGTTTATTCGCAAATGGTAAAAAATGTACTTTTGACATGGACTCCATGGAATACCTGGGTTTCATAATGGGACCCAACAGACTCTGCATGGACAAAACTAAAGTGCAAGTCATCAAAGATTGGCCTGAACCCCAAAAAGTTAAAGATATACAATCCTTCCTTGGCTTTGCCAATTTTTACAGACAGTTTATCCACTTATCCATGATATTCTGACATCATGGTTCCCCTTACCCATCTTACACATAAGGATACTCCATGGAATTTTAATGATAAGTGTCAAAAAGCTTTCAATCTTTTAAAAAATTCTTTTTCTTCAGCTCCTATTCTGTTGCATTGGAAACCGGACTTCCTGCTCATTGTTGAAATGGATGCCTCAGACTATGCACTTGGAGCCATTCTATCTATCCAGGACTCCGACAGAGAAGTCCACCCCATGGCTTTTCTGTCCCGGACTTTTACCGGAGCAGAGCTCAACTATGACATTCATGATAAGGAACTCCTGGCAATTTTTTCAGCTTTCAAAGTGTGGCGACACTATTTGGAAGGCTCGGGAACTCCGATTGACGTTGTAACAGATCACAAAAACCTGGAATACTTTTCTACTACAAAACTTTTGACCCGTCGGCAGGCCCGCTGGTCTGAATATCTATTTGCTTTTAATATGATTATCCATTTTTGACCCAGCCATCTCGGTGGCAAACCCAGTGCTTTAACTAGATGATAGGACATCTATCCTAAAGAGGGGAGCAATGACTATGCCACAGTAAACCCACACAACCTGAAACCTATTTTCACAAATCAGCAACTTACCGCATCAGTCTGCGCAACTTTCCTCATCAATCCCATTGTCCGTGGAAATATCATTATGGATATTGAGAAGTTACATCAAGATATTCTATCGGTAATTCTGCTAGACCCGATAACTAAAGCTCACCTTGACAATCCCGTGGACCCCAATCAACCCCAGTGGTCTCTTGATCAGCATGGTTTCATTAGACTTGACGATTGGATCTATGTACTGGACTCTGCCTCAGGATCCCTCAGTACAAACATGATCATCCACTCTCAGGACATTTCAGGTACAACAAAACTCTATCATTAATAAGAAGAGAATACACTTGGCCTGGACTCCATGGATCCATTAAGCACTATTGTAAATATTGCACTACTTGTCCCCGCTCAAAATCTCAGCGACACAAGCCATACGGCCTTTTGAAACAACTCCCGGTACTGGAACACCCATGGAACTCTATCTCTATGGATTTCATTGAACACCTACCGGATTCTGAAGGCTTTTCCGCCATTCTAGTCATTGTTGACAGATTTTCCAAACAAGGTATATTCATCCCTACATATGATACAATTACATCCGTGCAGTTAGCGGAACTTTTTATTATCCACATATTTTCCAAGCACGGAGTTCCATCCCACGTAACTTCCGACTGAGGATCAGAGTTCGTATCTCACTTCTTTAGATCCCTCATGATATCCTTGGACATGAAATTACATTTTACGTCCAGACATCACCCAGAAGGTGATGGACAAACTGAACATGTCAACCAGACATTGGAACAATATATCCACATATATTGCAATTATCAACAGGACAATTGGAAATCCTTGTTACCACTTGCAGAATTTGCTTACAACAATGCACCCTTGGCCACTACTGGCATTTCCCTGTTCTTTGCAAATAAAGGATACAATCCAAATATTACAGTACATCCAGAACGAAATCTCGCCTCTGCGAGCACTCAAGAGTTCACTGCGGACCTCCACAAGCTCCATGAGGAACTCCAGACTGCAATAAAGTCTGCCCAGGAGCAATACCAACATTCAGTGGACAAACACCAGATCCCGCCACCCAACTTCAAAAATTGGCGATCATGTTTTTGTCAAAGCTCAATTCTTCCGGACTACCCATCCATCAAAAAAGCTTGCTGAAAAATATTTAGGTCCTTTTGAAATAATTGCACAAGTAGGCTCAGTCTCTTGGACCCTATGGCTTCCAGATAGCATGCACGTGGTACACCTGGTATTTCACGTTTCTATGTTAGAACCTTGTACTGCTAACACTATCCCGGATCACATGCAATCTCCGCCTCCTCCAGTCATTATTGAAGGAGAACCCGAGTTTGAAATCTCGCAAATTTTAGATTCAAAAATTGACAAGCGTTGACGCACTTGTAAACTGCTTTACTTGGTCAAGTGGGTGGGTTATGAGGGCACCGATGAAGAAACCTCATGGATTTTGGCCATGGAACTCAGTAATGCCATGGAAATTGTTACTGACTTTCATACAGCTTACCCACTCAAACCTGGACCACTATCATCTCTCTGACCACACTCCACGGACCCCGTGTTACGTTTGGACTCATTTTCATTATTCCCTGTCGCCCTTGCTTTTACAGGTTCTGACATGTTTTTCAAGTCCCTAAGCAGATTTTCCGCAGACTTTGATTCTTATGATTTTTTCACACTTTACTTTTTATGTTCAAAATTATTATCAAGTTTTTTTTATATTCAATCTACATTTATGGGACTGTGTTTTTTCCCACCTCCTCAGCTATCTCCTCAGGGAGCTCCGCGACCTCCATGGGAACCCCGTCCTCATCCGACCCAGCATCCTCAGAACTCCCGACTTGTGGCTCTTCATACATATAGCTGCCATACTCCGCCAGGAACTTCCAAAACTCCTCGCGGAGTCCGCAAAGCTCCTTTGCCACCACAATTTGGACTTTGTTGCTCTTCCAGAGCAACTCATTTTGGGCCTCTATGCCCTTGGTGATCCATCCCAAGATTTTATCCAACCCGGAAAACCCATCTGGCCCGCTGATGTCTCACACCCCAGACCCCGTGGCCTGCTCATGAACCAAAGAGCACCTTGCTTTGAGGTGCACGCATTGGTAGCAGCCTGGACCCTGCCCAGACTTTCAGTTGCATTCTGTGTTCTGGTCATTACAACTGGAACACCGCAGGTCGTTCTGTGTTGGTAGGTGGACTGGTGCCACCTTCCTTGCCTTCTGTTGATATGGTTAGTTCCCTGGATGCTCCCACGCACCTGAGACTTACCTTTTGGGGGCTCTCCGGCTCCCCCTCAGACTCAGACTCAACCTCTGTCACCTTGCACTGAAAATTCCAAGTCAGTCAAAAATGACATGTGGTTTCTATGGGACTTACCTTGCCCATGGCAACCGCAGCCCTGTCCGCAGCCACCCACACTTTCTCTATGGCCACCACACAGCCTCCTCCTCATCTTTTTTCTTCTGCCTCGCAGCCTCTTCCTCCATGGCCAATGCCACCTGGTACTCCCTGTCCAGGGCCTCCTCGGCCTCCCTGGCCTCTGTCACAACCATCACAAGTTACAACATTGTCACAAACAATTAAAGGTAATATTCAACAACTCTTCAACGCCTCAAATTCGACTCGACAAACCTGAACATTATTCGACAACATCGAATCTCTTTCGACATGTCTCATTTCGACGTCATGTATGATTTCATTATTAGTTCATAACATAGTCATAGTGATACGAAGAAAAGCATAAAAGGGCTACAAAAGGAGCAAGGGAAGTCAGTCGAAATATCTGTAAATTAGTGATACTAGTAATCTATCTTGTCGTAACTTCTTCAACAAATACTTCCGTGAGTTCTCGTGACTGGTAATAGCCTCTTACAGTACTTCATCGACAGGGCGAATATATACTTCATCAAACGAGGCTTTCGAGTTCGATTAATAGAATATTATTTGACTTTATTGAAGAATAATTGATTCGTGACAGTGTTTTCTGACTGCCAACTATTGATGAAGCATAGGACACTCTGATCACACACCACAAATCCAATTCATTTCACATCCCCTTCATCCATCATTCCCACGACCACATTATCTGGACTCATCATGTCAAGTGGTATTAGGACCCAATCGGCTGAAGCAATACAATCCTGAGATTGACTAGCGATCTGGCCATTACATTGTTCAATTTAATATTTCTTCGACAATATCTTTGACAATCTTGAATATCTTCAACTTGTCTCAGGTTGATGTCATTGATGATTTCACCTTGATATCATATTATCATCATAGGTAAATGATATATAGTATATAAGGGCAATGATAGGAACGAAGGAAGTCAGTCAGAAAACCTGTATTATATTATATTATTACTGTATTACATAATTGTCAAACTTTTCCGAATCCTTCTTTGACTTATTTATTTGTGAGCCTCTGTGTCCTATCTTTGCCTCATGCTTTATCAACAGGATGAATTAATACTTTGTCGAATGAGGCATCTTTATTTGATATTGTTGAATATTCTTCGATTGTTTATTCGACTTTATTGAGTAAAATTTGATTCGTGACAGCCTCCTTCTCTGCTTCCTCACAAAGTCGGCACTGTTCCTCTTGTTGCACCAAAATTTGGGCTGTGCTGAGAGGTGCCCGGCACATCTATCTCTCTTATCTATCTCGACTCACAACCTCTCGACCCACAACCTCTGACCTACAACCCCTCAACCCACGAACCCCACCTGGACTCCCCGGGATTCCCATCTGCCTGTCTGAAATTGGACAACACAATATCGCGAGGGTGCAGCCTATAATCTGAAGCGAAGTCCTACCAGATATTCCATGGGTTTCTCTGGAAACCTGCCGTGTACGTACCCTAACAATGATCAGTAGTTGTTAAAAAATAATCACTCTCAAAAAATAAAAAAAATCCCTAGGTTTACCCATTGACCAATGTGTATTATAAATGTCTAATAGTACTAGAAATATGTTTACATGATGGTAGGAAAAAACAATGGAATTTTTTGCAAACATTCAGGAAGTGTGGCTGTCGGTGACAATGACGACACGCAATGCCATGATGACATGCAATGATGAGCGCTGGGGTTTGGGAGGTGAGTGACATGGTGGCTGACAGTCATGTTGGACCATGGTCACAAAGCCAGCACATGGGTGTAACCGGGAGGATGGTGAGGGGTGAGGTATTTTTTTTTAGGTAAGGCCAGAGGTATTTGTAGTATTATTCATGGTATATGTCTCTCACTGTCAGACATACCCAGTTAGGTGGGTTGGCCAGGGTGTCAGTCAGGTAAGGTATGGTGGGTCCATTAGGTGCTTTGGCACTCAAGACAACTTCTACACAGCCAAATCAGTTTCATCAATCAGATGTGCAAAAAACTCCATCACGTTCAACACTACATCATCCTCCAAAGTAACCCTCAGTTCCTACTCGAAACTGACTCCTCACTCCCTGTGAGGAGTATGCTTTTACCACATTGTGGTAAAACACTCCTTTTATTTTATTTATATTTTACACATTCTATTCATATTTACTACGAGCGGTGATCAGGGTAACGTGTCAGCTACCATATAGGTAGCATTATCTGAACTACTGAACACTTGCCTTGAACTATAGCAGTTGAGGCCTCCACTCAAATCATCCATCTTCCCATTCTACTCATTTCTTCATATATAGAACGGTCAGAACTTATACCACTCTTCACACTCCCTAATAGAACTTGAAGAAGTAACATCTCAATTCTCTTCATGCTCAGACATCATATGTGAGCCTGAACCAGCCTACTCATACTCCTCAAAAGAACACTGTCGTTACCTCTGTCAAAAGGTATTCAACCCCTGTATGCTCCAGATGATCCTGTCTTTATTCATCTATATGATAACTCCCATGAACTCTTCCACTATCAATTCGATTGAGTACTCCAGCGAGAGTGTTCCCCACCATCAAAGGGATTCTTTTATGAGGCAGCATTCACTCCAGTAGGAGATCATAGAGGACCCTCATTGAGGATGTTCCCAGTTCAAAAAGGGAGTCAAGTAGAGCCTTGTTGAGGTCATTGTCAACTTGTGTTCCTTGTGTGGTTGTGGAGCCTACTCACCACCTGGTTCTAATGCAGATATTGGTTGCTCCTCCTTATACTGCAAAATTAGGAACAGAACACGTCCAATCTCAGTTCATCAATTGGTAGTATTGTCAAGATTTCAAATCCAAGCATAGCATTCGGGGATGACACATTATCATGGGATTCTTGAGTGTTTCTGACTCATTATCATCAATCTTTCATCAGCCATCACTTCTATCACTCCATCTCTCCTATTGTCTGACTCAGTCTCCCCTATTGTTCTATTGTGTTTCCCCATTTATCCATCTCACATGTCTGATCCTATCTTTTGTTTGTCATTCTCTTATTGTCCAGCACAGCCTCCCCCTTTTATTATTCACAGCTTTACTAACATTCTTACTGTGATGACTCAGAGATGACTCACACTATATTGCATCATTATTGTGTCATCATTTGTAGATGTTTGTTTTACCTGTGCTTCCTCATGTATATAAGGGCTTCTCTTTTGCCCACTATTGGACAAGCAATTTCATTGTATCTCAAACTCAAAGCGCATTCTTAAGTCAGAAGCTTATGTAAGTCTTACTCAAAGTCTCACTCCTATGGCCAGTAAGGGATACTGTAGTGTCTCTTATTGTTGAAGTTCTACACTCCTCAACATTGGGCTTATGTCAGCCTTTTGTATTCATCTTTGATTACATCATCCAAGGTCCAATCCCTAGCCTCTTGCTCTGAGTGTGTTTGGTTATAGACTGGTTTCAAGAACAATTGTGTTAGTGACCATCATAAAGACTTGACTGTTGCATGCAGGTTATTAGGTGTATTCCTAGTGACAAACTGTTATGACCGGAAAACCTGCTGGACTCCAGGCACTACCCTATATGCACCCACACCCTTCACACACCAGTTTTCAGTTTACTGGAATACCCTCTGGAACCCAGATGTCAGACCTGTCCATGCCTGACCTTCATTATCTCATGTACCAGTCACTGGAACACCTGCCCGGACCCTGTGCACATCTTCCTTGTCTATCCCCAACCCTGTCCCACTGTAACAGGAGCGGACCTGGTGGCAGACTTGGCACAGGGCGGTCCACCGCCTTGTCTCAGGAGGTAAATAGAGGGTAGATTATTTTTCGATCATTACACCGTTTCATTTCTATTATCTGTCATTAAGGAGGTTAGTCTACGAATGCTAGCATAAATGGGGAAGCCACCCATTAGTTACAGTAGTTATTTCGAATTGGAGCCTATTCCTACTCTGTCCGTTCCTCTTTGTAAGAAGCTCAAACCGAAGGATTACACTATCTCTAAAGCCAAACCTTACACAAATACACTCAGTCGACACAAATGAGTGGTTTGACTGAGGTATGGAGCTGTAATTATGGTAGTTAAATAGGTTATGGTGAATATGAGAGTGAGACAATGGCATATGTGTTTTAAGGTATGATACGGCTTGGTATGGTCATGTAAGCTTGACATAGACTGGAGCAGTACTGCTTGGTCTTGGTGTAGGCTAGAGCACAAGAGCCTATTTCAACACAAGGCTTGCAATGGCATATGGAAAACACCGGTTTGGAGAGCAAGAGCCTGGTTAATCACCTGTGACCTCCGTGCTAAGATAATTCATTAAGCACAAATTCATGGAATGACACGTGCGTGACGGTTGGGACCCGGATAGTCCCGTAGGATTTTTATTTGTAGTTTAAAGTTGTTCTTTTTACACGGGTCTAATATACTTTATGTGGTAAATAGAAAGAATCCTGTTCGTTTATTTCTTGAGATACTCTCTCGGCGTGAACTTGTGTAACAAATATGCTATGATACATTTCAGTGAGCTAACGGTAACTGAGACTGGGAATAATAACGTACCTGTCGACACGTAAGGGTGGTTCGATTGAGGTATAGGGCTGCTGCTGTGGTAGTTAGATAGGTTTCGGCTATACGAAGAATAGTGGTATACGTGTCTAAGGTACGAAAACGGCTTGGTATGGTCGTCTTAACTGACATAGAGTAGGGCGATACTACTTAGCGTTGTCATGTAGGTTTGACATAGGCTTAGGCGCTCGAGTCTATCTCAACAACTTGTGACTTGTGCTAGCTGAGCAGAGTCCCCCCATGAACCTTAGCTCCGCGGGTTTGTCACAGCCGATGGATGAAGATAAAACCCCCATAGCAGCGCATTGACTTTGTCTCATATCTGTCTCACCAGAACAAATCTTGATTTTATCAGGACATCCCCGTGGGAGGCTGATGTAAGCCCAAGACAATTCTACAAATGTCTTACGTCGACACATATAATACATCTCCGCCTCTTCATGTTTGCAAAGGGATAATGAGTTCGTCGCCATTAGACTTTGGTCAGCTCGTCCAGACAACAACTGAAGCAAAATATAGCTCCTGTAAGTGACTTGCCCTCTTGGATCCGAACTACTATTCATAAGTATTATGAACACGCTGCCGTACTTCATAGTGGCAGCAGCCACATTTTTCTTCTGGGATTACTGTATTACATTCGCAGATGAGGTAAGTACTTATCGTGAATTTTGTATATTGTCTAGTATTTGTTGAGCACTCATACAGGTGGAGTTAATCTGGAAGTGCGTTGCCATCCTAACTCCATCCGTACACGGACTCAATCCCGTCATTACAACCATAGGGGACAATGGAGTTTTATTTCTTTCCTTTTTTTTGAGGTTCGATATCTGAATTTAGTGCTCGTAATGTAAGCTTTCTGCCGTTCACTCTCTTCGGGCCTTGCTAATGCGAACTTATAGTATGCAACTCCTGTTTCATACATCTCTAGCCACCCATATACTCCTGACCGCTGCTGGCTGTGCAGTGTGGATATGGTTCAAGACCATAATAGGTTACTCTGTATTTTTAGGTGTAGAACTGCTTCTCGTTATGCGACGTAAGCAGTCACAATCCATTAGTACTTATTTTTACTGATGTGTTAGTGTACGCATTATACGGAAGACCCAAAGGCTTACTTATTGCCTTGTATATCTTATTTTTCGCAATCAATGGGGCAGCCTTCGTCTTCATGGTGATTTTACTCTCTCAATGGGTGCTTAAACCAATCCCGTCGAGTGTTCCTTCAAACTTGCGCAACATTCCGTGTTTTACAGTCAAGATACCCAAGGTATTTCCGTATTACTGGTATGTAGAATATACCCCATCGTATGGTATAACCAAGTAAGATGTGTCATAAAGGGCACTTGGTCTTGCATATGACAGCATCCTGTTCTTTCTCCTCATTGGCATGTGGATACACAAGTATTTCACGACGGGGATGGGCGGTGGTGGCCTATTACAAGTCCTTGTTAGGGATGGTGCTTGGGCATTTTTCATTGTGTTTGGTTAGTGATCTTAATTACGAGCATAACAGCCCTGATTCGTACTGCTTCAGCGCTATTGCTTTGGTTTGCAATCCAATTTTCAATAGATTCAATATGTGGAGGCGGAATTATGGGGGAATTGTGAGTAATTGATCGTAGATCGTGCTTATGCAATGTCTGTCGAACTGAACAACGGTCCTACAGATGGTTACACACTTGCCTTGGCGTAGTGGTGAGTTATTCCCGCCTATACTTAAATTATACGTTATCACATATGTCTCTCAGGGCCCACGTCTTGTTCTTAATCTGCGTGATTTCGATCGGAAGCGGAGGTCATTAATGTCGGAAGAATGTGAACTGCATACCATTAATCATCATTTGACTTTTTATGCATCATCAAGGTCGCATACAAGTACCCAGGAGGAGCAGTCGACGTCATCTGAGGGAATTAAAAAGGTCGCAACATACTAGTATGAATGATGGTAGTATATTGATCCGATGTGCAGAAATGTTCGTGTATATGAGTTCTTGGGTATGACACAATTATGTAACAAAAGTTTGTTACAATTACATATACGGTTTCGAATATAAAAAGAAAGACGACCACTAAGATACAACGGGGTCTTCTGTAAATAAACCTTCGGTGGCAGCTTAATGTGCGATCCATTCAGTTTCAGTGATTCTGAATGGGTAAGCAACAGTTTTGTCTCATTAGTTGGCTCCCGAATATGATATATTTATTTCTTCGGATCTGAGAATGGAACTCACCCACATCAGGAAAGTGGGAAGATCAATAAGTGTGCCATCTATATTGTCTAGAGCCATCTAGGAGAACTAGCTATCTATTAAAAATAGTATGAGTTGACTCTATTGCAATACACAATATACAAGAGTTTAATAAGCTTGTAATAAAAGTACTTTGTGTCTCAATATCTTGTGTCAGTTAGTGTAGCACCTCCTGACAATATAGGTTGGATGCTCTGGGAGGTGTATAGTGGTTCTGACACACATTAACCTCCAAATGCATGGTCCACAATTAGCATCTTCATATGAAAAGTTGCAATAATTGGTGGACTCCCCCTATAAAAAGGTGTGTTTCATCATCAAATTTAACACTATCTTGGCTAGACTCTCAGCATGCCTGCAAGCTCTGGAAATATGCTGGTATTGGTCTTAATCCAAGATCTTGTCATCCTCCTGTAATAATGAGCACACCCAGGTCCCATTTTCCCAACTATAAAGTCAAACTTCAGTTATTTTAGTAACTAAAAATAACTTCAAGTAGCTTACTCTAATTTTCCATCTGTACTTCTGGTCCCTCCACAAGGAGTCAATAACATCATGTTCTGGAATCCATGACTCTGTTGGAGATAGATTGTGATTGTGATTGTGTTACCACCATTTTACATGCCATCTTTTGGGATCAGAATCATGATCAAGTTGTAAGAATATAGTGGGGAGGTATGTCATTACATACATGGTGGATGTGAGCAAAAAGTGTTAGTATTAGTAAGCAACTGTACAGTAGTTCTTATCTAATTACAAAATATGTGGAATGAATAACATATCAAATCCAGTAATAATGAAAATGAAACTAGCAAACATAAAACAAGATAAGTAAACACCAAATTTGGTGTTAGGAACAGAACAGAACAGAGTGGAGTCCGAATCGTGACAGGTCATTGACTAAAATGGGAATGGGGCTCAGTTAGAGGGATGACGGGTTTTCTGAGTGGGATCCAGTGACTGATGCATGGGACGAGGTCAGAAATAGACAGGGATGGAGTCTGGTGGGTATTCCAGTGATTGATACATGACATAACGAAGTCAAATGTGGATGAGTCTGATGTATGGAGTCTGGTGGGAATTCTGATAAACTGACAATTGGTGCGTATAAGTTAGTGCCTGGAGTCCGGTGGGAATTCCGGTCATAACACATGTCGTAAATGTTCCCCGAGATTGTCGGAAAATATTAGTATGTTGTCGAGATAGATAATTACCCTGATATCAAGTAAATCTGAAAATATTTCATTTATTAATTGTTGAAAAGTTGCCAGAGCATTGCATAGTCCAAAAGGCATAACCAAATATTCAAAAGATCCATATCGAGTCTGAAAGGCTGTTTTCCATTTGTCACCTGGAGCAATCCTAACTAGATTATTGGCACCTCAAAGATCAATTTTTGTAAAATATTTCACCATTCAAAGTCGATCCAAAAGATCAGGAATTAAAGGAAGTGGATATTGGTTTTTTCATGTAATTTTATTTAAGTCCTCAATAATTGATGCAAAGTCGTAGGCTTCCATCTTTTTTCTTGATGAATAAAATTGGTGTGCCAGTGGGAGATTGCGACAATTGAATAAACTTCTTCGAAAGGTTTTCTTGGAGATATTCTCATAGCACTTGAAGTTCTGTCTCAGATAATGAATAGATCGGACCCATAGGTGGAGTAATTCCTTCTAATGGGATAGCGTGATCATAACTTCGATGTTGAGGTAAAGCTTCAGCTTCTTTTTTGTCGAAGATGTCCGAGAAATTGGAATATTCAGTTGGAACATTCGGTATGTCAAATGAAGTCAAAGTCATAGTTTTTGCACCAGAGGCCTTACAAGCCTTGAAAGATTTGTTGTGAATAAAGACCACAAAGGTTTGAGAATCTTTTGCTTTTGCAGGTCATAAGAATGTCTTCTGATTGACTATGGAGGGTGTTTATAATTACTATAATCTCAAATATTTACTAATAAAAGTCTTATTTTTACAAAACTCCATCTTTAAATAGTGATATCTATTCTGAAACAATTATATCATCAAAAAATAACCATCAGAAATAGTTCTCCATATTACATCTTATACAACCCATAGTTATTTAACAAATTCCATTGTATATAATTTCCTTCCTTTTACAGATGCCTACTAATACTTTTATTAGTACTTTGTTTTTTAAAAGTTGAAATGTAGTTATTTCCATGTAAAATATGTAAAATATTATTGGAAATTTTTCATATCACAGCTGTCTTTATTAAGTAAAACCCCCTATATATTCTGGGTATGTTGAATCAAGTAGAAATCTGTTCAGATTAACAGATCCATTCCGAAGTAATACATATGTATTTAGAGGTGCCAATGATATACATATGCATGGAATGGACTATCTAAAGGTATCTATTTTTTAAAAGTATTAGTGTTTCAAACTACTAATTTTTTTTATTGTCTACTCATGTCCGGAAAGATTCTTTAGTTTGTAATGTATGAGAGAGTTTAAAACTTTCAAAAAGTTTTAAAAACCAAATTATGTTTGAATCACATCTCAGATGTTTAAATGACCTTTAGAGTATATTAGAATTTGGTATACTTAATAGTTTTCAGATATCCTCCTATATTGATATTCAGATTAATAGTCTCGGATTTTGATTCTTCATGGATTTTCTCAGATATAGATGAATAACTCGCCGAGGTTGAAGCATACTTCTCTTCCGATAACATTTTGATTGATGGTTGAATTGGATTTGGATTTGTTGAAGGTGTCAAAGTAGGTTCAAACAATATATGGCCAGATTGCCAGTCAATTGCAGGATTGTATTGCTTCAGCCAGTTGAGTCCTAATACCACTTGACAAGATGAGTCGAGATTGGTTAAGAAGAATTGTAATTCTTGAGTTTGCCTGGATGGAAAATAGACTTGTAATGTAGTTGTATACATGATTTGTCCTGATGTCGGAACTGATCCGTCAATTAATTTCAATGATAATGAATTTTTCAATTGGTCAAAAGGTAGATTATTTTGTTGTGCAAATGTTTTGTCCATAAAAATGTGACTAGATCCTGAATCGATTAATGCTTTTATTTTCGGAATTTTCTTTGATTTAAGTTCGATAATTAAAGAATCAGAAATTGTTACTGCTCGTAATATTACACAGGAATCTTTTTCAATCAAGTTTTCTTTGATACTCTTCACATGCCTGAAGAGTATCCCTTTTCAATTTTCCAATTTAACATTCAATGTTTGATTCAACTGATCGGATTGAGCTGTCGAATCTTGAACTTCAATGATTTGTCCTTTTGCAATTTGACAAGTTTTTCTTTTCAGGCAATCCCTCGCTGAATGGCCTTTTTCTCCACATAATATACATAACCCTTCTTTAAATCTTCTGTCTCGTTCGGCCAGAAGTAATCGTCCATCAGGTCCTAAAATTGTCAAAGATGGTTTCACTTGAGTCAAAGGCCTAAATGTTCTTGAAGTTGAAGTTGTCAGTTTTGCAGTCAAAGGTGTTTGTGATGTTGAAGGATAAGTTGAAGGCATCACTGGTTGTCTTCCTTCAAATCTTTGCAGAGTCGAACTTGATTTTGTTTCACATTGACATTCATTCTCTCACATCCAATAGTAAGAATCAAGTTGAAGGGCTGCCATTTGCAATTCGGCAAAATGTTTGGGCTGAACTTGAAGCTTCACTATTTCATCCTTAATTCGATTTGGAAGTCCTTTATAAAATCGTCATCATAAAGTGAATTCATCATATCGAGTTTGAGCAGTGAGACTTGTAAATTGAATTGAATACTTCGCAACATGATGATGAGCTTTCATTTGAAGATTGTTGAGTTTTTCTTCAGCTTCTCCTTCTGCATCAATTTCTCCAAATTGAGCATATAATTCATCTAGAAAATCGAGATAATCCACAAGGAAAGATGGAGGTGGAATGGGAGAATTTAATAGAAAAGGTTGCCACCACTCTTGAGCCATTTTCCAGGAATATGAAGTTACCATCGTAATTTTTGATTGATCGGATTCAAATGATTTTGGTCGAGATTGAAAAACCATTTCGCATTGAGCGATAAAATTCTTTAACATCAAAGGTTCTTCTCTGGTAAACTCTTCAGGCTTATTCACTGTGAGTTCAGGCTCCTTCAAACACATCTGGTCCTTCAATACTTTTCCGAGTGCATCTCCGAAATGTCATAACATTGTTTCATCGTCAGATGTAACAGCTGCGGGGGGCGGAGACTCAGGCAAAGGCATTAAAGGGGATCCAGATTTTTCTTGAATTGGCAAGATCGGCTCTTCTCGAATTTCTTTGGATTCTTGAATCTCTTCGGGTTCTCAGATTGAAGACATCACAGCTCTTCTAGTTTTGGTTAAAGGAGAAACTGGAATTCGTGATGGCCAAATAATTCTCGGTGAAGGAATGGGGGCTACGGATTGAAGTGCTGTAGAACTCAATGCTTTGGTAGTCTCGGATCGCATCCTGGGCTTCATCAACAGTTAATAGTCAAAATATACTGTTACGAATCAATTATTCTTCAATAAAGTCGAATAATATTCTACTAATCGAATTTGAAAGCCTCATTCAATGAAGTATATATTCACCCTGTCGATGAAGTAAGAGGCTATTACCAGTTGTGAGAACTCATGGAAGTATTTGTCGAAGAAGTTACGACAAGTTAGATTACTAGTATCACTAATTTACAGATATTTCGACTGACTTCCCTTGCTCCGTTCATAGCCTTTTTATGTTTTTCTTTGTATCATTATGACTATATTATGATCTAATAATGAAATCATTCATGACATCGAAATGAGACATGTCAAAAGAGATTTGATGTTGTCAAATAATGTTTGGGTTTGTCAAGTTGAATTTGATGAGTCAAAGAGTTGTTGAAAATTACCTTTGAATATTTGTGACAATGTTGTGACTTGTGACAGTTGTGACACATGGACAGGTCTGATGTACGGAGTCTGGTGGGTTTTCTGGTAAACTGATAATTGGTGTAGGGTGCGGGTGCATATAAGTTAGTGCCCAGAGTCTGGCAGGTTTTCCAGTCGATGAAGTCTTCCACTATCAATTTGATTGAGTACAGCAGTGATATTGTTACCCACCATCACAGGGAATCTATTACAAGGCAATGTTCACTCCAGAAGGAGATCACAGAGGACCCTCATTGTTTAAAACCCCAGTGCCAGAAGGAAGTCAAGTAAAGCCTCGTCAATGTCATCGTCATTTTGTGTTCCTTGTATGTATGGTTAAGGACTAAATTCTCCATCTGGTTCTAATGCAGATATTGGTTGCTCCTCCTTATACTGCAAAATTAGGAACAGAGCACATCCAATCTTGGTCATTGATTGGTAATATTGTCAAGATTTCGAAATCAAGCATTGCATTTGAGGGTGATGCATTGTCATGGGATTCTTGGGTGTCTCTGACTCATTATCATTGACATTTCATCAGCCATCACATCTATTCTTCATATCACTCCATCTCTCCTATTATCTGACTCAGTCGCCCCTATTGTTCTATCCTATTTCTCCATTTCTCCATATCACATGTCTGATCTTATCTATTATTTGTCATTCACCATGTGGTTCAGCACAGCTTTACTCACATCCTTACCAAGATGACTCAGATATGACTCACACCATATTGCATTGTCATTTTTAGATGTTTGTTTTGACCTGTGCTTCCTCATGTATATCAGGCATAACAGAAGTACATATACAGTGGGTCAAAAAACTGCCCCAATGTTTGTGCATTTTCGAAAGATTGATATTATGTGAAGGAATGACATCAGCAAGAATTCTGAGAAATTTACATGATATACTAGAATATGTTGGGTATCTACCAACTTAATAAATCATGTGATTCCAATCAAACCTCATTGCTCAATAAATCAAACAAAATAATCACTCATTGGGGCAGTTTTTTTTGACCGTATTATTTTACAATATAATACTTTGTATGACCACCCTTTGTCTTTAAAACTACCTGTATCCTCCTAGGCATGCTTTCTATTAGCTTCTGGCATGTCTCTGGTGGTATTTCAGTCCACTCCTTTGCCACCCTGTCTCATAATTCATGTACTCCTTTGGGTGGTATGTTATATTGTTGTAGTTTGGCCTTCAGGTGTTGCCAGAGGTGTTCAATGGGATTTAGATTAGGGGATTGGGCAGGCCACTTAATGGGAATGATGTTATTGTTAGAAAACCACTGGTCTGCCTTTTTTGAGGTATGTTTTGGATCATTGTCCTATTGGAAGTACCACTTATCCTCAGCCATCTCCAAACTTTCAATGCTCTCCTCCACTCCCTCCTCCAAAATCTCACAATACTGCACTGCATCCATGTTCCCCTGCACCTCTATCAGCTTCCCCACCCCATTCCAGCCCATACACCCCCAAACCATCAAGTTATTCCCTCCTCCATGTTTGACAGTTGGTGTGGTGGTCCTGTCTGATACTGGTTCCCCTTGTTGCTTCCAAACATATACCTTCCCATCTGACCCAATCCTATTGATTTTTGTCTCATCAGTCCACAACACCCTCTTCCAGTCCTCCATAGTCCAATTTTCATGGTATTGGGCAAACTTTAGATATTGCTGATGATGAGACCCCTTGAGCATAGGGACTTTCTTCTTTGTTGCTGACCTAAAGCCAGCTTCCTTCAACACATTCCTAACAGTCTTAGGAGTGACAGAGGTAGATATGATGGAATTTATGAATTGGGTGGCTTGGACAGCATTGTCAAGCTTCCCAAAGCTGATTTGATGGATAATTGACTGTTTATCATAAGGGGAAAGCTTGGAAGGATGGCCACCAGGATGATTTTCCTTATCCCCCTCTACCTCCCTACTGATCCTGCCAATAGTACCCTTCCCCAAGCCAGTCCTAGCTTGAATTTGATGATGGGAATACCCCTCATTGAGGAGAGAAACAACAGAAGAATGCTTTTCAGCAGAGATGGATTTCATAATGGTGGTAAGGAGTCAAGGAGATGAATGAACAAAGTTCAACATGTCAAATTGATACAAATAAGATCACATGACATGTTGATGATTCACATGACCCACTCCTACCTTATACTGGTGTAACATTGAAAATCAGAGAAAATAATAGAGGGTCAAAATACTGCCCCAATGAGTGATTATTTTATTTGATTTATTGAGCAATGTGTTTTGATTGGAATCACATGATTTTTTCAAGTTGGTAGATAGCCAACATGTTCTAGTATATTGTTAGGGTATGTACACAGAGGGTTTCCAGAGAAACCCACAGGAAATCTGGTAGGACTTGGCTTCAGCTTATAGGCTGCACCCTCGCAAGATCGTGTTGTCCAATTTCAAACAGGTGGATGGGAATCCCGGGGAGTCCAGGCAAAGTTTGTGGGTCGAGGGGTCATGGGTCGAGGGGTTGTGGGTCGAGAGGTTGTGGGTCGAGAGGTTGTGGGTCGAGAGGTTGTGGGTCGAGAGGTCATGGGTCGAGAGGTCATGGGTCGAGAGGTCGTGGGTCAAGAGGTCGTGGGTCAAGAGGTCATGGGTCAAGAGGTCGTGGGTCAAGAGGTCGTGGGTCAAGAGGTCGTGGGTCAAGAGGTCGTGGGTCAAGAGGTCGTGGGTCAAGAGGTCGTGGGTCAAGAGGTCGTGGGTCAAGAGGTCGTGGGTCAAGAGGTCGTGGGTCAAGAGGTCGTGGGTCAAGAGGTCGTGGGTCAAGAGGTCGTGGGTCAAGAGGTCGTGGGTCAAGAGGTCATGGGTCAAGAGGTCGTGGGTCAAGAGGTCGTGGGTCAAGAGGTCGTGGGTCAAGAGGTCGTGGGTCAAGAGGTCATGGGTCAAGAGAATGGGGAGATGAGATAGATAAGTCGGAGGTTGAGTGATAGATGTGTCAGAGCCCATGGGCTCCGACTAGTGAGAGCAGTGTAATTCAAAGAGGAGTTTAGAGCAGAAAATGTACTAGATTACTGAGGAGAATCTAAGCTGATTTTCTGACTGGATTGTATGTACAACATCTGCCAGACTATATAGACTGTGGAATGAATAACATACCAAATCCAGTAATAATGAAAATGAAACTAGCAAACATAAAATGAGATAAGTAAACACCAAACTTGGTGTTAGGAACGGGACGGAATGGAAGCAGAGTCTGAATTGTGACAGGTCATAAAACCATAATGGGAATGGAGTGGGAGCGGAGTCTGAATCGTGACAGGTCATTGACTATAATGGGAATGGGGCTCAGTTAGAAGGATGACAGGCTTTCCAAGTGGGGTCTGGTGGCTGATGCGTGGGACAGAGTCAGACATAGACAGGGATGGAGTCCAGCGGGTATTCTGGTGACTGATACATGAAGTAACGAAGTTGAATGTGGACAAGTCTGATGTACGGAGTCTGGCAGGAATTCTGGTAAACTGACAATTAGTGCATATAGGGTGCGGGTGCATATAAGTTAGTGCCTGGAGTCCAGCAGGTATTCCGGTCATAACATATATCATGTGAATTTTTCAGAATTTTTGCTGATGTCATTCCTTCACACAATATCAATCTTTCTAAAATGCACAAACATTGGGGCAATTTTTTGATCCACTGTATGTAGGTGGAGTAGAGATTGGAAGCCTTAATGATGTATTGTAACCTAAATATCTTCATTAGGGTTGTTTGGAGGTGGAATCATAATACTGGATCTAGTCCATTTAATGAATGTATGTAGTTGTGGAGCAACACTGGTATTATGGATACATGAGTAGACAATGTTAGGATTAGGGACATGTGTTGGTGTGTCAGGACACCACTCCTTAAGGAGGGGTTCATGCCACTGCCACTGCCATTGAAAGTGGTTGCACCATCATGACACACAGGCACACTGCACAGTCACAATGTGTGCACACTGGCAGTCACAATATGCATGCACAGCACAATGGCAATATGGTGTCCTCATGCCACCACCAACACAAGGCCACCACCACCACCTATGTACATCCCAATGGACACACAGTGTGAAGTGTTCGTTGTGTGTGGTTTGGACCCATATGTACCCACATGTACTTACCGTAGCGCTATCTGCGTGTTGGCAATCTACCACCACCAGTCATTCGAGTTTGAGTCAGAGTCTGAGTTTGATCACTTCTGGTGACTTCTGTGTCCTTCTATCTACTATTCCAACAGGTTATGGGCCCCGGCTTCCACTAAATCTCCATCAATTTCACATAATTCCCTTATCAGTACTCCTATTCCAACACCTCCTGAATCCTTCCATCCAACATCATGTCCTCTGGTCTTACCTCCATCTTCTCTAGTGCTCCTCTCCTTGTTGAGGACAACTACTATGAGTGGAAGAGAGCAATGAAGATGTGTTTCCTGGGTGCTGCCTTCACCTGGATCACTGATGATCCCAATGCTGTTGTCCCTACAGATAAGGTCACAGAGGATGGACAGGCAGCCTTCTTTATCTATTCTCGCATTTCTTTTCAACTCCAGTCAAAGGTGTATGATATCAGCTCTGGATTGGCATCCTGGAAGGCTGTTCATGCCTATTTTCAGAAGTCTACCATGGGTTGTAGGGTCAAAGCTGTAGAAGCTTTTATGGCAACTAAACAGGATCCTTCCAAACCTATTGAGGTGTATATCCAATCGATTCAGAAGTCTCGTCAAGTGCTGGAAGGTCTTGGAGTTCCATTCAGTGATGTTTTCATTGGTGACATCATTCTTGTTGGTCTCCATCCTTCCTATCATACTGTTCACACTAGCATTCTTACTGCCAAGACTGAACCCTCACTTTCTGATATCATCGACATTCTCATTGGTTCCTCCACTTCAGTTATTGACATCAAAACTGAGCCAATCGAGACTTCATTTTTAGCCCGGGGTGGACGAACTACCAGAGGTGATTTACATTCTTCAGGTCAGAAATCAGAATATGGAGCTATTCCCAATCATCCTTTAGAGGATGATAAAGGGTATCATTGGTGCAATTCTGCCAATGAAGGTCACTGTCATCGTTGTGGAAGACCCAATCATCATTCAGTCACCTGCATTTATGATATGCCTTCTCACATCAAGGATTACATCATGTCAGGATCATCTCGTCCTCCTGATCATGCCAATTCCACCCCAAGTTCATTTTTCAGGTGGTGCTTACTCTGGTTTGGTTCATTCTTCACACTCTTCCCCTAGATTATCTCAAGCCCCTTCTCCTGAGAATGATTCACATCCCTTTGTTGTGCTTCACACTTAGTTTTTACATTTGGTGGGAGCTTCCAAGCTTTTTTTTTTTTTTTTTTGTTCACTGTTTATATTTGGTGGGAGCTTCCTTTTATCTTTCTCATATTTCTTTGATTCGGTGGGAGTTTTACATATTCTTGGATTCTCACTAGGTGGGAGTGTTCGTTGTGTGTGGTTTGGACCCATATGTACCCACATGTACTTACCGTAGCGCTATCTGCGTGTTGGCAATCTACCACCACCGGTCATTCGAGTTTGAGTCAGAGTCTGAGTTTGGTCACTTCTGGTGACTTCTGTGTCCTTCTATCTACTATTCCAACATGAAGCACTGTGTGCCCATGGGGCCTCCTTGTGCACTGGCACTGCAAATGCAATCAGTGCTTACACAAGTGCTGTGCACCACACAGATCTGCACAGTGCCAGGTGGGCCTACACAGCACCAGGTGGGCTTACATAAGCACTGAAGCATACTGTAAGGTGCATACATGTCATTTTTAGTATTTTTTTCAAATTTCTAATAAATATTAAATACTAAATAAATATTAAATAAATAGTATAAATAGTAGACCTGTACATACTCATTTCTTTAGTTTCAATCTCTTAGGAATCCTATTAAAACAAGTGTGATCTCCCCCATCATTGAGCTGTCCCCTCTTCACTTCATACTTCTATATTCTATCTTGTGTTTGGTAGCCTTGTTAGCATTTCCCTAACAAAGGCCAAGTCATATTCATTGGTCCTGTAATATATTCTCATCGGTATAGTTCCAAAGAGTCACCCTATATTCGGAATCCACTGGTTTGTTCTATGATTTCTAAAATGTTGCTTAGGTATCACAATTGTGGAAAACTCAAAAATCTCTTTTTCAACAGCCAAAAACTGTTGTGTTGAGGTGAATGCTGATGTGGCAAGCCAATCAATAGGACTACACCAGTTGATACAGATCAGGGTGCATACCTTCACCCGCCTGGTTCCTGTTCCCAATTCGCTTCAAGGCTATGTTTATCGGGCATATAAAGCGGTTGGAGAATCTGGCGGAGATTCCACTCACCCGTTACCAGAATAGTGTCAGTGTGACTGTTACTTTCCTGCAGGTCATAGACATGTTTGACTGCATGTGATTCATGTACTCATCTACATGCTTGATATTTTATATGGACACACGCCAACGTTCAACATTCGTGAAAGAACCAGGCGAGAGTTCAGGCTATTCGTGGACGGTAGTAATACATCTACACTGAGATTTACTGTTTGCGCATGAGGATGATGCCTTAGTATAAATATCTGAAACCTTTCTTCCTGACCAATGCTTCTTCAATCGTTATCCCCTCCACTACAAGAATCAAGACCATTCAGTAACATAGTTGAAATAATAATTGACAGAAACCTCACATCTGGCAAACTCCTCTACCCGCTCTTGGTTTGACCCCTTCACGAGTAACCCATGGACATCGAGGGCGCGATTTTCACGGACTAATACCTGCCGCATCACTGATAGCATTAATTGATGTGAAAATAAGCAATGGTAAAAAGCAGACTTACCCAGTGCGGTGGCTATACCTAACACCGACGAGCCAAGGGCAATTAGCATGCTCTGGTGGTATTTCGGACCCCATTGTGCTTTCCATACAAAGGATCCGATTCTTTTAGGTTTGTTCGGGTGAGCAATAAGAGAACGGTAAAATAGTAAATACTACTCACATACTACCGACGTTACCAACTAAAAAAAATCAGCAGGTACATTTGAAAAAAAAACACTCGAAGACTGACATCCGTTTGTGAGACCTATGGCTGCGGCACGCTTCGCGGGCGGCCTCGGGATAGTCTTGGTAAGGGAATGAGGAAAAATAAAATAAAATAAGGAAAACATGCCATATCTCACATTAGAAACCCAGACAAGCACGAGTGGGAATGCTGAGAGACGATAGAGCGTCAAGGGAGAACTGCCACTTCTAAGTGTACATACCTGAGCTGGCCACGGCCAACAAAAATAAGGAAAAGTACTGTGGTCCAACACCGGTGGTTGAAATCCTAATTATATAGCCCAATATTCCAATCCACGACCAGGATGTAAGATGGAAAAATCGCTCTCCAGTTCTGTCTGAAATCAACAAGAACTTCGGCCTTTATAATTGCTCATGAATGACATAGGACGCTTACCAGCACTCAAAGCATTGGCCAGACACACAATCACTGAGAGTATCCATGGAGCTCTAGAAACCGTATATCAAATGCCAATCAACGCACGGAGAGGCGAAACACATACGCTGCGAGGAGTAGAGTGGTCGTAGTTGAGTATCCCAGAGCTGCCACCAATCTAGTAAACATTCCAAGTGAATGTGTTGGTTGTATTATTAAAAAAAGGACTTCTCTCACGTGGGAAAGAAATTGAGGAAACTCCCACCAACAGCGTTCATGCATGACAACATCATGAATAATAGAACTTTAGCGTCTGTCATTGCCATCTTCAGGCCAACCCATGCACTGTAGATGAACAGGCTTATTGGCCTACATCCTGCTGGAGACTGCTGCGATTTCTAAACTTACGAGTCTTCTGAGGTGTCATGGTCTACTTCTCCCGTCTCTTCTGCTAATCTCATCTGAGCGAGACGCAACTCAGAGGCAGACAGCCAGCGTGTATTATGAGGCTGTAAACTCGTTATTAATAACGGTTATGGATAAAACAGCATCATCCTACGTAATCAGGAAGGAGGATCCTACAATATGAATGAGTGAAAAGGCAGCGATGTCTTCGCTGAGACTTACATTGTCATCAGACCAACAACGACAGTAGCACTTCCCTAACAGGTGCACGTTAGCTTGAAAAATATGACAGACAGGATGAACACACCTCTATTATGAAGAGCCTAGTGATATATAGATTAGACTCGGCTGTTGAACACTATCCAGCTATCTCACCATCGCCATGCTGGAAGCCCTCTTACGCCTTCCATTGTTCCTAAAATACCCGCACCCATGAACTTGTACCTCGTTAGATTTATGTCATGCAGTCAGACAATGAGGACGGGACACACGCTTCCAAACGCATTGGAAATAAGAAGACCACAGGCGAGTATCGCAGTTCGGAAGGCCAATTGCTGAAGAAGCGTAAGTGTAACACTGAGCAAAAACAAGATAAATGGTCTACCCTTCTAGTATACCATCTACTGAGAAGATAGGCTGCACCCGGATAGAACGCAGCTTCTGGGACGCCGGTAAACACACGACAGAACATGATACCAATATAATTTCTTGTGACCTATGTGAACGTTCAGACAACAGGCATTTATTTTTGGGATGAAATGATGTGTACACCAGTTAGGCCCGACACAATGCCCCAAAGGACGACGCAGGAACCTGGAAATAACAAAGGTCAGCCCTATTGTATGCTGGCCAGTAAATAATGAGAATACCAATGTAAATCGACGGTCTGATCGGCTCAAAATTAGCGCCCTTATTGAGCTGCGTAATGGCACAGGCTTACCTGGATATTTTGTTCAATAGCTTTTACAAGTATGTTAGACTAAAAAGACAGGATGATAAAATGACACCCAATGCCATACCATATTGCATGGAATTTGCATAGGTGCATAACTAACGAATAAGATGGCCACTACAGTATTATACTGTATGCCTTTAGGTGGCTATGTCAGACAATACCTGGTAGCAAGTAAGAAGCCCGGGCCAGTACGAGAACTAACCGGTCAGATGCAGATCCCTTTCGAGTCCCTGTAGCCTAGCAGCTGTTATGGAAGTACGATCTATATGGGGAATAATCACGATGAAGGTCTCCTCAATGGTTTCGAGGTCTACTTGCCCATGTAATTCATCAAGTAAACCAAGACAAGCGTGGGCATCACCCTCAGATCCAGCTTCCTTGTTAGAGCCTTTTCGGCTTTGATTCGGAGTTGGGACTCCAGAACATTGTCGCTGTTGACTTCTTGGATGTCGACAGATGCCATTGTATCGTCTTTGCGGGCCGACTTATTCTCTGAGGGGAAAGACATGGCCGCACGGCTACTGCAACTTTTTCCAGAATTAGGGAACGGATAAGGTGAGGATTGCCACTCGAGTACCTTCGATATATCGGCCACTGACAATTGGGGGACGGAAGACCACAGAGTTATATTTACCTTTTCAGAAGGGAGCTCTCATAGGGCGGAAGAAGTATGGCGGATGGAGAGTCCTACCCACCCATCGCATCAGTGTAAGTTTCTTCCTTCTCAGATGGGCCTCTCTCCTTCCGGAAGTCCTAAGATCTTGTGCATTATAAATTGACATGAGTCAGAACCTCGAGAGATGCCCTGACAGAGAAATTGTTCATCCTACATTTACTCACGATAGTTCGAGGTTTAACGTTGTCAGGTGATGGTAATGGAGCCCGCTTTCATATGGACGTTACTGAGCTGTTCTTCTTTTATCAAAAGACGGGCAGACCGGGCCTCAATCGGGAGACCCTGATGTCACCAATTGCCAAAATAAACCACTACACATTCTGTACAGGCACCCACCTTCCGCAGTGGACATAGGAGATTAACTAGCTGCCGTCAGTGTTAATAGTAAGTCAGTTGATGGATCTCCGCTATTGATTTTCTGGATTAATTACATTAATGTTCAATATGATAGAGAAAAAGTAGGGAAGGCACACGCTGCACATTATAGATCGTATGTCCTCTGGAACAGAGATCACCATTGAAGTTCCAATTTTGAAATGGCTCTGAAAAGGATTGAAAACATTAAATTTCTAAAAATAAAAAGTTGAATAAACCTCGGTTAAACAACTTCTTCGTGCCGATTTTGTACCAAAAATACCAGCCGGTTTCAAGCGCAAATTCCCCATAAGTGTTCAAAGCCGCTCTGGAGAAGTTGGATGTTTTCCGGCCAGCGCTTTATCGTTCCATTCTTTTGCTTCGGAGCTTACCCCACGGAGGTAAATGAAAGACTGTGTTTCCTACTGAATGCAACGGAGCCCGCGAGTGCCTATCTCAAGAATACTGAAGACACGAGGCCTAGGCCAGCTGCAGGTGCCGAAAGCTGAGGTCAAACCCGTAACACCGGGAGCTTCAGAGACTCTCTCGTGTATGTTCCCGCTGTCTCCATAGCAGTACAAGGGTATACAAAAGAATGTACCAATGCAGTGACTGACGTAACTACCTTTCTCAACCAGTATTACAATATTACTTATAAACTCGATAGCATTGTCTCACTGGAGAGCATCACGGGGACGAAACAACTTTGCCAAAAGTATGAAAGCGTTAGGCAGGTCCCGTCGGATAGAGCGTTCTAAAACTATGGTGGGATGCTGAACGCAGAAGGATTTAAATGCTTCTGGTAGATAAGTACCAACGAATCAGCGCCGGCGGCCGCGATATCATACTATGTAACTTAGGAGATCCAAACCTCTGTTTGGTTCATTGTTTCCCCTAAGAAAAGGAGTACTCTGCTATAAACACGTGAAACGAGGTTTGCCGTCTGAAATAATTTGAGTGATTAGGCAGGAAGTGATTGGAGTGGTCTTGGCACTGTCCACATTAACTTCCTACAAGAAGTTACCGTCGATATATATCTCACCTGATGGACACGGGGCTCTTTTTATCCGACATCTGTCATCTCATGCATTTGATACTGACGGAGTAAGGCAATTAAATTATGGCTGGCTAAAGGAGAGACCAACATCCTGGGATTGCACATCACGAGACTCATATATAAAATTACAAAACTAGCATCCCTTGGGGGAAAAGGACACCTCATAAAATCTGCTTTATTTGAACGCCTGTGCTTTGATCCCTACGGAGCGCGGATTCCCCACCAATGAAAACATGAGGATCCGCAACAGTGACAGGACTCGTGTTCCGCTATGGACGGATGAGACAAAATTCTGCACGTTGTAAACCGAGTGGACCCTATGATGATCTCGTGACAGGCTGTTCCTTGCTTTTTCTTCAAAGAAGACTAAACAAATATTATGCTATTTGTGACGTGGTGAAATAAGGATAAATGTGTAATGACATAATACATTTATCCTTGAATCCACTGTCTCTGAGAACGGTGTCTTAGTACAAATATCTGAAACCTTTCTTCCGGACAAAAGCTTCTTCAAATGTTATTCCCTCCACTGGAGAAATTGAGATAATTCAGTGATATAATTATCTCATAGTTGACATAAAACTCACATCTGGCGAACTCTTCTACCCGCTCCCGGTTTGACCCTTCCAGGAGAAGTAACTCCTGGGCATCGAGGGCACAATTTTCACGGATTAATATCTGCCGCATTACTAAGAGAATAATTAGTCGAGGACAAAATTAGTAATGGTAAGAAATCGACTGACGAAATGCTATCGCTATAAGGAGTACATGCGAGCTGAGCCCGATTAGCATACTCTTGTGGTAAGTCGGCCCCCACTCCGCTTTCCACAGGAAGGATCCCAATCTTCAAGTATATACGTTCAGCACCAAAAGGGTATATGAGAAGGAACTACTCACAGAAGCCCGATAGTACCAACTAGGAGAATATTAGCAAATGTATTTGAAAGAGACAATCTAACTGACACCCGTTAGTAAGACCAATGGCTGCCGCACGTTTCGTGGGCGGCCTCGGAACAGACTGGGTCAAGAAATTAGGAAAGAAATCAAGTAACTAAAATGCGCCATATCTCACATTGGCGACCCAGATAATCCAGAGCGGATAGCCTGCCATTGACGATTAGAATGATGGAGGTCAAAGGAGAACTGCCATTTCTCAGTGTCATACCTGTGCCGGCCATTCCTAACAAAAATAACGAGAAGAATCTTCCTCCGAAAGACTTGGTTGATATGTTGATGGTATAGCCCAATATTCCAATCCACACCCAGGATGTAATGTGCATAAATCGCTCTCCAGTTCTGTCTAAAATATGGTAGAGCTTCTACCCTATAATTACTTATGAATCACACAGGAAACTCACCAGCACTAAAAGCATTAACCATGCACATAATTGCTGTGAGTAGCCAAGGGGTTCTAGAAACGGTGTATCACATACAAATCAGCCCACGGAGAAGCCCAAAACATACGCTGCGAGGAGTAGAGTAACGGTGGTTGAGAATCCTAGAGCGGCTGTCAATCTGGCCAAAATCCATGTAAATATATTAATCATGTTACAAGGAAAATTTAATCTTACGTGAGAAAGTAACTAGTGAAACTGAGACCGAGATATCCTACGCATGACATTAACATGAATATTAGAACTTTAACGTCCATTATTGCCATCTTGAGGCCAGCCCATGCACTGTGGCCGACCAGACTGGTCAACATACTGTTCTAGTAAATACTGCTGTGATGTGTAAACGTACGAGTCTTCGGAGGTGTCGTGGTCTGCCTCTCCCGTATCTTCTGCTATTCTCGTCTGAGCTAGACGTGTCTCGGAAGCAGACAGCCACCGTGTATTATGAGGCTGTAAAGTCGTCAGTAACAACAGCTTTGGATATATTGGCCTGATCATACGTAGTCGGGAAGGATAACCCTATAATATGAATTAGTAAATAATTGCAATGTCTCGGCTGAGGACTTAGTACATAGTCATCAAACCAACGACAACAGTTATACCTCCCTAGCACATGCACATTAGCTTTGAAACTTCAAGGGACAGGATAGACACCTCTATAATGAACAGCCTGGTTATATGTAAATTATAATACGTTTTTAGAACACTAGCAAATCTCACCATCGCCACGCCGAAAGGCCCTCGACGCCTGTCATTTGTCTGAGAATACCGGCAGCCATCAACTTGTACCTCGTTGGATCTCTGCCATGCGATAAATGCTAATAAAAGGGGCACTCACGCTCCCAAACGCATTGGAAATCATAACACCGCAAACAAGTACCGAAGACCGGAAGGCCAGTTCCTGAAGAAGTGTAAGTGAATAGCATGCCACCAAAGAATAATCGGTCTACCTTTCGAGTGTACCACCTACTGAGAAGATAGGTTGCACCCGGATAAAAGGCAGCTTCTGACACGCCAAAAAGCACACGACAGAACATGACCTGGGTGTAATTTTTTGTGATCTGTGTGAACGTTGAGACAACAAGCATTTAAGTTTGGGCAGGGAACGACGTACACCAATTAGGGCAGATATAGCACCGCAAAGGACGATGTAGGTACCTGTAATTAACAAAGTTCACGCTGTGATATGCTGGCCAGTTACTGGCTTAGTGTTGAACGAGAATACCAAGGAAAATGGACGGCCTATTTGGTTCAAAATTAGCTATCATACTGGTTTGCGAATTGGTATATGTGACTTCCCTGGCCACTTTGTTCAAAACCTGTCATAATATGTTAAAATAAAGAGAAAATAATAATAAAGGTAATAAGACGATATTCCAAGAACATACCATATTGCACAGAATTTGCATAGGGGCACAACTGGCGAATAATATGGCTAGCACAGTATTATATTGTATACCTTTGGGTGGTCACGCAAGACAATACTTAGGACGGAGTGAGAGAGTGTAGACCAGTGCGGGACTCACCAGAAAGACCCAGATCCTTTTCGAATCCCTGCAATCTGGCGGGTGATACGGAAGCACGGTCTGTGCAGGGAGTCAGTCGCAATAACCCCTCCCCAAAGGCTCCACGGTGAACTTGCCCACGTGATTAAATACGTAGATCAGGATAAAAATGGGCATAAATCTCCGATCTAGCTTTCTTGTGAGAGCCCTTTCTCTCTGCATTCGGAGTTGGGAATCCAGGACATTATCGCTCTGGACCTCTTGCAAGTCGACAAATCCTTTTGCGTGGTCTTTGCTGGCTGAATTATTCTCTAAGCACAGAGACATAAGGGGCAGATAGTGTGACCTTTCCAAAATTTGTGATAGGAGGAAGGGGGCTCTAACGGGGGTTACCATCACTAAACCAGCCATGATATATCCCAAACCATAAACCCTATACCCGCCACTGAGATTAAAGGAATGCTCGCGAACGTTGAACAATGAAGAACTGCGGCTATCCACCTGCCCGCTGCATTAATAAGATGCCTTTTACTCCACAAGGATTCATTGTAGAGGCTCCTAGACTAGCGATAGATGTGACATGGGTGGAAGCCTCGAGAGAAGGTCCCGGCGAAATTATTTTACTGATGAATTGATGGGGAAAATTTTTTTATGGGAAGTCCAACCCAAATTTATAGACATTGGAGAAGGCCTGAGAGCTGGTAAAAGGGTCCCAGAGCCCGAACGCATTTTACCGTGTGAGATCACCCGACAAGCGGGCCGGGGTGGCCGCCTTTCACCACGGCTCCCGGAGGAAGTCATTCTAGGAAGCTTCTGGACGTTTTGGAGTATCTGGAGCATCCCGGAATGGGAGAACTCCCCCCAAGCCCTTGTTGAAGTTTTCGTGGTGCTGTTCCTAGACCCTAATATAACTTTCCGTTTGTCTGAGTGAGGTGATGGTACTCGTTGTAAACGGATAAGAACTAAACAAATACGAATAGACCTTATGTACCCAAAATACGCGATGATTCCAACCGCAGTGATCCGAGCCCTAATGCACGTAGACTCTCCCTAACCCAAATCCCAGAAAAGTCAACAGCCCCTTACAGCTGTATCGATGGCGGAGTCTCAACTTTGCCTCCGAGTGCATTTATGCCCTCGCACTCATAAAATGCGCGATATCTCGCCTTCCACTGTTGAAAATATTGTTGTAGGATACTAAAACAAATATACTCAGTCTTGTATAAAGTAAACAAGAACTACATCCTATAATTACTAACCTATAATAAATATACTAGTAACACATCAGTGTTAGTTATGGAGCATTATTTATAGAATATCCACTAACCTCAGTCTCATATAGAGTAATTGAGGACTGAAGAAAAACTTTTCTTACTCAGACTAATAATAGCACATATAATGCCTTTTTTGACATCACATATACACAACAGTTACGGATCGTGGTGGACCTAAACATTGTCATGTGACACAGACCCATCGTATATTCCAACAGAAAATACATGGCGGGTTTTCGTGCAGGTGAAGGTAACAAAGTCCCTTAGTAGAATCCAACTGACGACTAAGCTACGGTGAGGTACTATCAAGCCAATTGACCATTTGATTATTTATCTCTTCTCTATTAAAAGTAGTATGAGTTGGCTTATTGTAATACACAATCTACAAGTGGGTAATACAGCAATGGCGGACACGAAATCGAGTCCACCCCCGCCAGCTTACCCGCAACAGAACTATCCAAACCAACAACCTCAGCAGACCTACTTCAACGGTCCAGCAGGTCAACCTCCCGCAGCGGGCTACGCCAATGTCCAAACACAAGGCCAATATGTGCCACAAAGCTCGCCTTATCCGCCTCAAGGCCAACATTACCCACAGCAGCAGCCAGGACAGACCCATACGGTTCTTGTGCCAGTACAGCAGCAACCTAACGTTCTCGTTACACAACCCCAAGGTGCGGTGATGAAATGGTCCTTCCGAGGCTCTTTATATTTACGTTTTGCTGTCCTGCGAACCTAGTGGTGGTGATTAATGGCCAATGCAATCCAGGCCAACACAGTTATCGTGTTCACTATGGTGCATGTGGTATCATTGCTGCGATTCTTCTATTCCCGATAGGATTGCTCTTCTTATTGTAAGTATTTAATGTGCTTCGTTGTTCTTGCGGGCTTATCTCTGGTGGATAGCGTTGATCAAGAAAGAAGATGCGTTCGATGTGGAGCCAGCGGATAATTTCTTTTAAATTCCCCTCATTGATGACGTATGGTATTTCACTTCCTAAATGTTATTATGGTGTTGGAAATAACGGCTCTATTTATAGATTTTTTTGTCATTACTAAAGCCTTCTGTTGTTGCTCTTGGATTACTTTGATGTATCTTAAATTATGTCATTGGTTGTTGACAATGGTATTATCGATGTTGGCATAAGCTGAGTTGACGTTGTACCAAGTGACCTAAGCTGAGACGGCATAAATATCAATGTGGTTTAACAGTAAACAAGTGTTGAACTGTTCGGCGTCGATATTGGAATATAATGTTATTAAAACAGATCAAAAGACTTATTAAGTTTCCCCGAAGGCATGACGGAGACATGGTGCTATTGACATGGCCCTCAAGACAACTTAACGCTTTCAGGAGAATTTGATTAAGAACAATCCCTTTGCAATGTACTGCAACTCAGCCACTTTATAGTTTTCGTACTGGCTGACCAAAGAAGCACGCCACCAGGACCGGAGATGCCGAACCAGGGGGAAGTCCGGCCGAGGGCCGAAAAAAAGGCTGCTACTGTTTTAACAATACTATTGGTCTCTTTGCTCTTGAGAAGCATCCCCAACGAGACGTATCTCCATATCAGAATGTCCCAATGTGCAGATTCGACCAATCGGGAAAATTCCCGAGGCATGTATTGGGAATTTTGACCGTTTCCACACAGTGGTGGTACAGGATCTCGACCAATGTACTGTAATGTGCAGAGATCTATTTTAATTTGGGTAATGGAGTGGGTGGGAGAACTATAGGAGTAATACTCTCGGCTATCTCTAGCATTTGGATATCCAGACAGTGGGTCAACATATGCTGCACTGTCAAAGTGATGTTAGCTGTACACCCGCCCATCCAATTATGGATGACCAAGTGTTGAACGGAGTAGAATGGTTCCAAGGACAAATATAGTGAACAGATCGAAAATCTGAGATCTGCCACAGCAGCTTGGATTCTTATCCCATTTAATTGTGATATATCTCGGAAATACGGGTATTCACATAGGCAATGGTGTTCATACAGGCAGCTTTTAATGAAACCTTGAGGAAGGTGGAATCGATGGTTTTCATCTGTCGGAATATTGATCTCCAATGCAGTGCAATGATGGCAGTTACAACGGTTCATATAGCTCCATAGATCATACGATAGTAGTGAACAGTCAGAATGAAGTAACCGCTGGGGCCCAAGTATTTCACAAGCTCTTTAAACCTTGCAAACAACTCACACAAAGAACCACATTATGTAATTTTGTCTGCTTCATCTACACAACCTCTGCAGAGAGGTTCTGTCAAAAATGAATAAATTACACCACATCACTTGCATTGGGGTTTTGCCTATTTTTTCATTTGTTATCTATGTGAATTTCATAAATGACTGAACTCACCAGAATAACTTTCTTTTCGGGTTCTGAGGGATTTCAGTCCAGTTATCACAGCAACCACACAAAACTTCCTCTTCAAGATGTGCAAACTTATTAGAACAGCCTGAACAATGAGGCATAGCAGCAGATCAAAAAAAGCTGTTGTTGTTTTTGTATACACAGCCCTATGCATAATATTTTGTATAGTTCCTATTTTTTAAACTTTAGTTTAAGGGTACAGTGGAAAGTACTCATAATCCCCTGGTTTTATTCAAAAATGCTGAATTGCAATTACATCATGGGGAAGTAGCATCATCAGTACATGGGGGAGCTGACTAGTGTATAGTCCTCTACACAATTTCTTTTCATAATAATTCACTGTAAAAAATATAATCTACAATTTTATGATATTTATTATGCTGCAGGATGAACAAGGATGACTGACTCATCAAACTTACCCAAAATGGGCAAGTGTTGCTGGCACAACCAAAGCGCTGATCAATCTGTCAAACTCAAAATTCAAAATTCAATGGGACCACATGAAGAGGCATGCATAGTGCGGGACATCTCTTCATCATTGATGGCAGTGGCGGTGGATGGAATCAGTTCAGCAGTGACGGCAGAGGTAATGTTAATCTGACCTATTATGCACTCTGTATCAACTGGCAGACTGTCAATGGGACCACATGAAGAGGCGCACATGTTGCGGGACATCTCTTCATAGTTGAATTCCTCATCATTGTCATCGTCCTTGTTGATGAGGAATTTAACTATGAAGGGATGTCCGCAACATGCACACCTCTTCATGTGGTCCCATTGACGGTCTGCCAGTTGATACAGAGTGCATAATAGGTCAGATTAACATTACCTCTGCCACCACTGCTGAACTGATTCCATCCACTGCTACTGCTGGACTGATTCTATCCACTGCCATCACTGAACCGATTCCAGCCACCACCACCAGACCAATTTCATCCACTGCCAGTGCTGCAGATCCCACCCCAGTCACCCCTGCAAACAGTCTTCTTCTCGAAAACATCAACGGGTCCGCAGGTTGATACAGAGTTTGTAATAGGTAAGATTAACATTACCTCTGCCACCACTGCTGAACTGATTCCATCCACCAAGCTGGTAGGTGACATTCACCCCGTCTTTCCTGTTAAAAGGTCTTGTGTTTGTATCAGATAGCCATACATCCTGTTACTTTCCACTATTATTTATACATGTGACAGGAGTCGAGCGCAATCTCTGCTTGCGATATCGTTGCAACAATCGCGACTGGTTACTGTACTGGATTCGGAATTTGGGACGGTTAGGCAGCATCACAAGGTTGACGGCGATGAGTAATGTCGGTATTTTTGTTACGCTGGAGGAACGCTGGATGGGTATCTTAGAATACCAGCCTCTAGAGGTGTGTACCGATTGGTTAGTAAGCTATGACCTTATTGTCGCCCAGCCACTCAACATTGCCCCTTATCACCCTCCATAATCTTACCGTTGAATCCACTCCTTTTCCTCAGACTTTCAACAATTTCAACAATGATTTGCCATGTAAAGAATTTTCGCCACATACTTTTGGAATCCTGCCTTGGAGTGAAGAGGGTAGTGGCATCTCTGTGGTTTCAGATAAGGAATTCGCCACTTTGCTATCCGGGCTGAATCACATGCAGACTTAATGGATAATTTGATTTTGTATCGTCAAACCAAGGGAACACTTGGGGTCACACGAGATAAACACGATAAGGGCATGTCGTACTTTTTCTGTAATAGCATTCATATCACACATTTGTAGCGCTTGGAAGCGCGCTTCTCAATCCCACTATTGATCTCACTAGGGTCTTAAGCACGACGTGGGGCTGTCTGTGCATGCGAAAATGTAACGAAGGCGTGAGTTTCGAAATGCAAGCTCACCCCTCAATTGTGTGAGCCTGACTGCAATAGACCTATTATTTATTGTTGTGTCACATCAGGAAGAAAATTAACAGTGAGAGGGTGTACGGGAGGAACCGGTTACAAAGCAAACGGCGATCTTCTACACAACTTGTCAGGTATTCTCATATAGTCGGTCGCCCACCCGTCAACACTCCGTCGGACATCCGCCAGGGTTAATAACAATTCCCATTCGTGGCTCCTTGACAGCAAATTATGCGGTGAGTGACTCAATTGACCAATGCCACATTAGACTCCGGGAAAGATCGATTTATTGATTTGTCGGAGATCATAGTCACTCGCAACTCAACCTTGCTCTCAACCTTGCTCTCAACCCCAAATACTGAAAGTTTACAACCTCCAAAATCAACGCCATGGCCATCAAAGCTATGGCTCGCAACATTGGACATTTGGCCAATGTCGGTATTCTCCTTCTTGGAGTCCTATATACCGTGAAAATAGTTGCCCAAGGCACATTGTAGGTTCATCTTCCTCACCTCCACACATGGCCTTAATCCTTTGTATAGTATTCCGCAACTTTCCCCTTACCTTCAAGCTGTTGAACTGACTGCCCATCTCCGTCGCTTTGTGACACACGCTCTCACCTGCTACATTAAGATGTGCGGATATGGTCTTCACATATTACTCGTTACATCTTGGTTTCCACTCCATCAGTGGAGCATCTTGAACTTTCTCAGCTTTGTGGCGAAGGAGCTCTTTGGACCATCGCTGCTTCCTGCACCTGTAGCGCATATGTCTTCCTCCTCAAAATTCATGGCATTTTTCAAGGTCGTGATAGGAGGGAAGATTGACCCGTATGACGCAAACGTCATTGTCAACTTGTTTCCGGTCAGCGTCTCCTCGCAGCTGATTCTACGTACCTGCTATCGTCAAAGGTGAGCTAGTCATCCGTTTATGTAGCAACCCATCCCTTAATCTAACCATGTCCATAGCCTCGCCCCTGTCAGAGGTTCTCTCTGGAAGATGTTGCCTGCCATCCCATACATGCTGGCTCAGACTCCGATGCCCGCAGACATTATGGATCAGGTCATCTCTTTGTTCTCCGGTGTTGAATACTCTCTTGAGGCAGAGGCTTGCCCCATGGTTACTTCGAGGTAGATCCACATTCCCTCATTTATGTCCCGACCATTGACAAGCTGCACATTCAGGATCACAGCAACATTCGCATACGTCGTAGTTACACCACTCATTGTAGTGTTTCTCCGCAGACATATTCGGAACATTTGCTATCAAGCGTTGTGTGTTGCAGCACGAGCCACGGGAATGATGTTGTTTTGGTTGCTCATCATTGCAGCGACCATTGGGTGTCAATTACTGAAATCTATTTTGTGGTGTACCCGCACTGTCTCAGCGCAGCGGTCATATTCCCTTGCAGACATCATGTCATGCCCCCTTCTTGTCCCCATCCTCGTCATCCGCAATCCCATCGCTGTTCTCCCAGCGCCCATTCAAGCGACAGTCAACGGCGCCAACACACACAGGGAAGCACAGCCGGTCGTCCCTGCAAACACTGATCTTCCTGAAAACATCAACAAGGAAGATGGCGAGGAATTCAACAATGAAGAGATGTCCCGCAATATGAGCATCTCTCCAAGTGGTCCCATTGACGGTCCGCGGGTTGATACAGAGTTTGTAATAGGTGAGATTAACATTACCTCTGCCACCACTGCTGAACTAACTCCATCCCCTGCCACTCCTGGACCAACCCTATCCACTGCCATCGCTGAACTGACTCCAGCCGCCTCCACCTCTAAAACAATTTCATCCACCGCCACTGCTGCAGATCCCACACCAGTCGCCCCTGCAAACACCAACACGGACGATGACGATGATGAGGAATTCAACGATGAAGAGATGTCCCGCACTATGCACGCCTCTTCATCTGGTCCCATTGACGGTCCGCGGGTTGATACAGAGTTTGTAATAGGTGAGATTAACATTACCTCTGCTACCACTGCTGAACTGATTCCATCCCCTGCCACTCCTGGACCAACCCTATCCACTGCCATCGCTGAACTGACTCCAGCCGCCTCCACCTCTAAAACGATTTCATCCACCGCCACTGCTGCAGATCCCACACCAGTCGCCCCTGCAAACACCAACACGGACGATGACAATGACGATGATGAGGAATTCAACGATGAAGAGATGTCCCGCACTATGCACGCCTCTTCATCTGGTCCCATTGACGGTCCGCGGGTTGATACAGAGTTTGTAATAGGTGAGATTAACATTACCTCTGCCACCACTGCTGAACTGATTCCATCCCCTGCCACTCCTGGACCAACCCTATCCACTGCCATCGCTGAACTGACTCCAGCCACCTCCACCTCTAAAACGATTTCATCCACCGCCACTGCTGCAGATCCCACACCAATCGCCCCTGCATACATCAACACGGACGATGACAATGACGAGGAATTCAACGATGAAGAGATGTCCCGCACTATGCACGCCTCTTTATGTGGACCCATTGACAGTCTGCGGGTTGATACGGAGTTTGTAATAGGTGAGATTAACATTACCTCCGCCACCACCGCTGAACTGATTTCATCCCCTGCCACTCCTGGACCAATCCTATCCACTGCCATCGCTGAACTGACTCCAGCGACCTCCACCTCTGAAACGATTTCATCCACCGCCACTGCTGCAGATCCCACCCCAGTCGCCCCTGCAAACATCAATAAGGACGATGACAATGACAAGGAATTCAACTATGAAGAGATGTCCCGCGAGATGCGCGCCTCTTCATGTGGTCCTATTGACGGTCTGCCGGTTGTTACAGAGGCTATAATAGGTCAGAATAACATTACCTCTCCCACCACTGCTGAACTGATTCCATCCCCTGCCACTCCTGGACCGATTCTATCCACTCCCATCACTCAACTGATTCCATCCACTGCCACCTCTAAATTGATTTCATCCACCGCCACTTCTGCAGATCCCACCCCAGTCGCCCCTGCAAACATCAATAAGGACGATGACGATGACAAGGAATTTAACTATGAAGAGATATCCCGCGAGATGCGCGCCTCTTCATGTGGTCCTATTGACGGTCTGCCGGTTGTTACAGAGGCTATAATAGGTCAGAATAACATTACCTCTCCCACCACTGCTGAACTGATTCCATCCCCTGCCACTCCTGGACTGATTCTATCCACTGCCATCACTCAACTGATTCCATCCACCGCCACCTCTAAATTGATTTCATCCACCGCCACTTCTGCAGATTCCACCCCAGTCGCCCCTGAAAACATCAACGAGGACCATGACGATGAATTCAATTATGAAGAGATGTCCCACGATATGAGTGACTCTTCATCTGGTCATCGAATGGAGGGGGCAGCCACTACGCATTCCACGCAGTTGGAGCCAGAAGACGTGAATCCAAAGGTGGAGGGTGTAAAGCTTGAACCATGGGGGGAACAAGATTACTGGGATGCCGACTTAGATGAACTGGAGCAGGGGGTTATGGAACTCTACAGTTGAACCAGGCCGCTGAGGGTTGCACACTGCTTTGCAGCATGGGAGGGCGGATGTAACAGGAGTGGACCTGGTGATGCCGGTGTCTCAGAAGATAAGGGGTATTTCTGAGCCGTATTTTACGCAATGAAGAAGCAGAAGTAGGGGAGGCTTGTGCAGAGCTAATGCCAGCAGAGGTCAAATTAGCCCAGTAGTGGGTAGTTTTCGTTTTCGTTTGTTGTTTTTGTTTTTGTTTTCGTGTTTGTTTTTGTTTTCGTGTTTGTTTTTGTTTTTCTTCCCTTTTTTCTTCTATTATTTCTGCCCTCCTATTTACTTTCCTTGGGTTATAGGCTCGACTGGTTCAGGCTCTTGTCTTTGAGAACAAGGTGCGCCGTTGTTCGCCTTCCTGCCTCAGTTTACTTATTCATTGTCCTGTAGCTGTGTCTGTTTCGTGAGTATTGTGTTTTCGGAGTCTCCTAGGCCACGGGCTTGCTGTGCAAGCCTTTGGGACATCGCTATGAGGACGTGCCGCACGCTGGATGACTAAACGTACGTCCTTTGTCTTAAGATAGCGTAGTCTACTCTAATGAATGTGTTCTTTCTTTCTTCGTCTTTCAGCGGCTTGGGTGCAATGGGGCATCCGTGCGAGGGATTGCTGGGAATTCCCGACTGGTTGGGTATGCACGATTCTCATATTTCTTTTCATTTCTTCTAACGCATTTTCTTTCCAGTACCGTAGCCAAGGTAGGACGGTTTCAGCATCTGCTTTCGGTAAATAGGCGACATTGGCGTTGAGACCTACCGAGCGGACTTGAGGCTGGATAGAGCACCTGCAAGAACCATTCAAAATGATACCTGGTGGGTTCTTATCGTCCCATGTATACATAATTTAGGTACTGATCCCATTCTACTCCCACACTTTTGACGCAGGACGTAAAGACTAACTACTGACCTAGATTTTTATAGTCTTCCCTTGGTGCCGACTTCAGGTTTTCGCAGCAAATTGTGTAGGTTTTTACTTTTTATTCATTTATCGACATTGTAAGTGAATATATACGCTCGTATGCTTATCTTCTCACATTTTAATGGATTTTTTATCAATTCGTTAGCGTCCTACCTTGGAGCGTATGAGCTAGTACGGGCCAATCCGGCAAACGGCGACCCTGCATCGATGTAACTGTGAGTTACTCTCACTCCAGTAAAATTATGCCCTCA
This sequence comes from Hysterangium stoloniferum, assembly GCA_015178975.1. Classification (NCBI taxonomy): domain Eukaryota; kingdom Fungi; phylum Basidiomycota; class Agaricomycetes; order Hysterangiales; family Hysterangiaceae; genus Hysterangium; species Hysterangium stoloniferum. The sequence goes on along the minus strand of WHVD01000002.1, from coordinate 1,257,686 downwards.
TACTCATCTCATCGGATCTCAAGCGGCCCCAAGGAACGGTTTTGTTGTCCGTGTGAAGCACTCCTCTAGTTGTCCCATATGGTCTTGAGAGGTTGGACTCGTACAAGGCCTCTCACCGCACTCTGTATCTTTTAAGAGTGTAGCCTGCCTACGAGTCCGACTGAGATTTCGGTGAGTTTCCATTCTTGGTAAAAGTTTTCATACTTTAATCTGACCTCTCGTTTAGACGACACAAAAACTACTAACAGACAGACTTCCAAATCCAGCGACGTTCTCGAAGTGAATGAGGTGAACCAACCGAGCCCCAAGGTTTCTTTGTGATGATGACTTTAATTTCTTGTTGATTTTTTCGATCGATTTTTTTTTTTTTTTTTTTTGTGTAGTCTGTTTTGTTTTGTTTGTTTCCTTCTGGTTTTTTTTGTTCTGTTTGTTTTGTTATGCTGCAACTTTGCCCTGCTGTTAATTGCTCTGCTATCAAGGTCACTATGCTTGTAAAATAAAATTCTTTTCAATTATTGGCAAAAACTGCAAGCATGCTAAAATTCGCAGATTTCAATTCGTTCATAATACCTATGAATAGGATAAAGGTAGTAATATTCATTCTGTTGACTTCACATCAGGGCGTCGAATACTATGGTACCTTTAGTGACACTGGTCTCTTCAACGTTAAAAGGTTAATTCTTCATTTCTTGTGTTTGGAGTGTGTGTTATTCGTAACATAAAAGCATATTGCGCCAAAATATCACCTACAAAGTCCAAGCAATGCATTGTCTGCTACTGTTCCATCGCTTTAATCAACAAATTGAAGCAACCCGCACCCGCATTCCCGGAAAGCTTGTTACACCGCAACACCAGCTGGTGATGCCAGATTCTGTTCCTACCTCAACAAAATTCTACTCTGAGGATGATGGAGCGTGACGGGAAAAGCCGCCCCTAGAGAGGTGGGTGTTTCATCACCGTTTCCAACATTATACTATATTACCAGGTGGATAAAGGTCAGTGTAACTATGGACACTCACTGGTACCCACGGTGTAAATGGGGGAAGAGTCACAACTTCTAATCATTCTGCCACTGGCAATCTCGTCTGCCAGATCAACTTCATAGAAAATATGCGTATCCCCGACCACCTCAATACCCTTCGCCACACACGCAGCGACACGAGAGAATAAGAATGGCAGAAGAATGCCCACAAGGCGACTGTCCATGGATCTCGTTGCCCCTCAGCCAGGACATCCTAATCAACATCAGCCGGGAAGGCTGGATAGATACTCGCGGATTGCAGAATTCTAAATGTGATCGTATGAGATCAAAGTACGCCGTATGCCACTTCGCTCGGGATAACACAGTATTCACTGCCATTGTGGAGTAATGGACGCCTCTCACTGTGAGACCCGACCTCAATTTTCGACTGTCAGAGATGGCTCTCCGGTTTAGTGATAACTGAAGCGCTGTGAAAAATTCGGGTCAGTTTGTCGTGCTCGCAGAATAAAGCATAGCTCATATCTCAATGCCGTATCAGCATTCCCTCCCCTCTATAAGCGTCGAGCAAAATCATAAAGCATTCGTATAGTAGGGAAATAAAAAATAAGGAGAGGAGGCATAGCGGAAATATACCGGCGCGAGTTAAGTGCAAAGTAAATCGGCCATACTTCTGATAAGAAGGGGCAGTCCTTCTCTCCTCGAGACGCAACGCGCAGCGCAAGGAGCGAGCTCGTCAATTGATACTCCTCTCCCCGTTGGGCTGGGTTGAGTATTTTTAATCGGGAGTGAACCCGCTCTTTGAATGACATTCGATGACAAGTATCACCGAGTCTTCGGTTCGATTTAGATACTTTGAAATAGATCAGGGACGGTGCATCACTACCAAAATAATGCACATTATATTCTGACTTGGTGACTCCTTCCATTCTCATACCGAACAACAATTTATCTCCCGGTACGGTAGCACGTAACAAATTCTATTTTCACTATTGAAAGCAAGGACAGTATCAAATGACAACAAAAGTACTTTCAAACACGACCTAGAACGGAGACTTCAAGCTAAACATAAAAGTGTAACCGCCAAACGTCTATCTATCTCATCGGTTACCTACTCCTTTGATCCGCCCATCATCGTGTATTCGATAGGCTATCTATGCTTGATTGGATAAATGCGCTACAATATACGTGTGCCATAGCAATGAAGTGACGACCAGAAGACAAACCAGAGAAGCGGAGGGGATCCGAAAAACGTGTGGAAGGAGAAGGAAAAGGGAGCGCGAGAGAGACCGCCCCTTTTTTTAAAAAAACAAACAAACAAACAATAGGACCGGATATATGCTTGGAAATTGAATTTGATTGAGCGATTTTGAGTTTACAAGATTGGCGGACTGGCAATCGGGTCGGACTGGAGTGATTCAGCATGGGGGCCGCGGGGCCATCGGGATCAAAATAGGCTACATGGATAGAAGAGACGGTGTAAAGGAGAAAGTAGTGTACCGAGAGAAGAGAAGGGGGAGGGGGAGGATATGAGATCCATTAAGATGTCCAATGTCATGACAGGGCCACAGTACAACTACGCATCGGGGTTGGACATCGGCTCGCCACCGTCAGGGCCAGCCAAGGCACCCTCGGGAACCACATTTGGCTCCGTCGGTGTGTCCCCGACCTGGTGGAAATCTGCGTGGGTGCGATCTTAGTCAGACCTACGGCGAAGGTTGAGTGTAGGAATAGATGGTCATACCTAGAATTTCTGAGTACATCATCACCTTCCAGGTATCAACTGGTAACTCGGCATCGTTGAAGCTCCAATCAAACACTTGACTAGCAGCCGGTTCATCGCTAGGGTCGTGGTACGGCGCAACGTATGGGTCGCCAAGAGCCTCAACTGCAGTGATGCGTTTGCGAGGATCGAAGACCAGCATTTTTTCAAGGAGTGCTAAGGCTAATATATGACACCGCCCATGAGTGAAAAGACATATGGCGGATCATGGGAATCCATACCGCTCTCATCTGTGCATCTTAGTTTCTCGCTGAAGGGAACACGTTCTCTTTTGGGAAGACTTTGAACAAAGCGAAGTGTCTATAGATGCCGTTAGAACGCTGAGAGAATAGAAGAAGCTGCAGTGTCACACGTTTTCGCTTGCGATAGTTTGGATGACGTCATCAGGTGGTGTTCCTAATAACTCGGTAATGATAGAGAACTGATTGACGTCTATTAGTCATTAAACGTGAGACCTAATATAGATCCTGATAAGCACGTGGAATGACGTACGGTCCTTGCCTGGGAAAAGAGGCTTTCCTTCTAGCATTTCGGCAAAGATGCATCCGGTACTCCAGATATCGACTGTTCACCAAAGTTCAAAATTTTTAAGATACGATGAAACGCAGATCAACGCACCGGCAACATCATACTTTTGCCAAGTGAGCATAATCTCTGGCGCGCGGTAGTATCGCGTGGAAACGTATCCTGTCATCTGAGGATCTTGAATCCGAGCCAGACCGAAGTCACAGATCTGGAAATGAGCTTGGTAAATCAAGTGAAAGGTAAAGTAATCATGCAGATGAAACACACCTTGAGATCACAATTCTCGTTGACAAGAATGTTGCTTGGTTTCTGAAAACAAAGGCGTCAGGGACGGCATCTCGTCGATTTAGAACTCAAACTAGCCAAGTCTCGATGTACGACCCCAGTCGAATGCACATATTTCAGCCCTCGCTAAGGAAGAATGGCATTAGCCTTACAAAGACTACAAAAAGAAGCGCCCAGGACTTGCCAGAATTTGATATAGGAAATACTGGATAAACTGCTTCTCTAATGGGCGCGACGTTAATAAACGATGCAAGTCGGTGCCCAATAATTCTGTGACAAAATAACTAGTGGGAAGATTGTCATCAATGACTATAGGAAAGGAAATGGCCGAAGCCGACACAATCGACGTACATGTCTTCGAGCGGCGATATAAACACGTCACTAAGACTGATGATCTAAATATCAATGAGACATGTGTGACGGTATCCGCTGGCATAAACGTGGACGTACATTCTCATGTGTGATGTGTTTGAGTAGCTTCAACTCGCGGTAGGTACGCTTACTCAGTACTGGTGTCGAGAATGGTTTCATGATCTTTTTGATAGCCACTGATGCACCTGTAAGTTGGTCCTTTGCCGAACTTTCGGGACATTAAGATAGTGAACAATAAACATAGTCATCAACGACGCACCATACTAGCCCAAACGCGCCTGAAAGACGTGACCACTATGAGTCAACAGCAAATGTCATGAAGTGTGTGTGCTACACACCCATCCCCACAGGTTGTAAATCGACGTATCGTGTTGTAACCTGCCAGTTTATAGGTCTGGTGGTGAGTTCGAACGAACGTGTTCAGGCATGATGTAACTTACCTCGAACGAAGTTCCAAAGATGCTGAGTTTCACAAAAGACATTTAAATTGGCTTCTATTATATGTTGTGGAATGCTCCTATTAGGCCTCACTGGAAATATGGGAGAAAATCGTTGGAGAATTCTGTGGGGAACGTTGAGAGAGGAAGCAGGCATCCCACGCACATAAAGACAGCCTGTATTTGGGGAAATGTCAACCAAATGTGGCACGAAGAAAGGAAGGGACATCTTACCGTTAGATGATAGTCAATGAGAAAGTTCTGAAGAGATGAAGGTCGTACACAATGTCGAGGGCGTCGCGGTATGTCAGAAGATCGATATGTGCTTATGTAATCGAAGCCACACCGCTAATTGATTGGGGGTACCATTTCTCCGTGAACCGAGGCTCCCTATCTACTTTGTAGATTTCTTGGAACTACGTCACTAATTAGCAGGACCATTTCCAGACTATTCAAGAAATATTTTTCTGGTTTGTGCATCTGAGGCGGATGGTGACATTGAATGTCTCAAGAGTGAAAGTTCACCCCATATTGACTCAGAAATGGCCGTGGATCGCATATATTCAGCTTCACTTTCCTTAGACAATGTCAGCTGTAGTTGCGGTCCCGGATTCTAGTGTCCACGCCGCCTATAGGTGCCGACGCAGGGAAGGCTCTTCAATCTTCTGGGTAAGGGTCGCTTTCAGGGGGTGAGCACGTGAGCATGGCCGACCTACCATTAATCCCGATTTATAGGACCTCTCGCCGATGGGTAGCTCATTAATACAGTGTGTCCCCGCTTCATAATTGACCATCTCCGCAGCGCATATTATTTTATCGAGTCGCCGTCGCGCACGTGCGCAGTAAACTGCCAATTCAAGCATACCACGAAGAGAGCTTTCGAATTTCTGGGTATCTACGGGTCCCTTTCCCGATCCCCCATCAGTAAAATGGTGGGAGAAGGTACCCCTATTCTGGGATGCTCCACACGCTCCACAACGTCTAGGAGCTTCCTAGAATGGGGGGATCTCCTCCGGGAGCCGTCCGAAACAAATACCATTTTACTGATGCCAGCTAATACACGGCGCTACACGCCTTTGGGGACCTGCCGTTGAACTCTGAGCATTGCGAAAATAGCCCCCGTCGATAAAATTCCCAGATTATACATTGATATGTCATCGTGTCATATGCGGACGATGGCTGGTGGGTATCCTATCGTTTTTCACATTTTTGCCTGCATCAGCGACACCTCATTAACATTATGTGGCTACTAGTGCTCACTTTTCAATGTTATTGGACTCGACCGTTCGAGAGGACCCTCAATGTTTCTGAACCTATATGCTTCTTTTCGAAGCACGCCGAAGCAGACTACAGCCCTTACTGTCGCGGACAAGGACGGTGACAACGATGATACGGACGAACGAGGTAATCACGAGCGCTGTAGATGAGGAGTATGAAGAGACTGAGATTAAACAAGTGTTATTGTTACTTCATTTTTTGTATTGCTTACATTTTGGGTTACTGCCAGGCTTATATCTCAACCTCAGTTTATCGTGTACCTCACCTCCGCCGCAATCAGCATGAAAAAGGTTAGGTCACAATTCACCAAAAACTAGGCCGGTTTTTCTTCCAAATCGGTCCACTGCAGCGGTGCCGTGTTATCCACAACGTCCCTCGGTATCACTTCTATCCTTCGGAACCACAACAACCACAACAACCACAGAAGTCCAACACAGGAAAACATCCCAGCTCCAAAATTTTTTAGGATCTTTCTTCAGTAGAGGCTTATTTTATATGGACTCCACCAACCATTTATTGGATCCTTAAAGAGTTGAACTCGTTTAAGGATCTAAAAGGGCAACAGAGTTAAAATCCACCAAGTCACGTTTGGGAATGTCTATGCCCTTTATGTAGACTATCAAGCGTAGCCTCGTTGTCACTTACTAAGAGGAACACAGGGTTTCCTTATTAATGTCTTACTCATTCTACCTGTAGTAACAGGTAGGTATCAATACATACTTAGTGAAGTTGTCACTCATTAAGAGTTCTTAATGGGACTGAAGCAGATTCAACAACGAATTTACCTCTTCGACGCTATCTCCTCCGTGAGCATGATCAAACTAGTCAATGAGCCAGTATAAATATTATGTCACATTCCATTTATTTCCTGCTGGCACTCATCTAAGCAGCCAACCCGGGGCTTCGGCCACTTCCTGGTTTTCCGCTGTCCATGGGGACTCCGTCACTGCGATTCCCGGGAGTGACTGACTCCCTCCTGCTGGCCACTCCTCTGATGCTCGCCGCATTGTTCACTGGTAGAACGAGCAGCCAGAAATTCTTCATATTCCAAATCTTGGAAATCTTCGAGAATCGAATTTCCGGCATTCCGGACAACAGCTCGGAATGTGTTGAGAGGTTCAGGTTGCGTAGTTGCAGACATGCCGTGCGGATGGATATTGCGCTCCCGCAAATCGAGAAAGAAGTGCAAAATCAGTATCTGGGCTAACCTATAGGTATAATTTAGTAACCTAGAATGCCTGTTATTACATGCTTACGAATACGAGATAGCGTTAATAAGGCCCAAAAGAGATAGCTAACGTCCATGAATTGGATTAATTAATCGACGGATTGAAGACAAATAGATTGGCATACTCTGCAGACCTTTTCAGCCAGAGTGAGCCTCCATGAGCTTGCATATGACTTAGACCTACACTCACGTTATTAAAGATAAGTATCCCGACGTTCAAAAGAGAGGCCACCCTGTCATTTGTTTTGTTAGCCCTCGATAGAATTACATGTTCGAGGAAACTGCATACAGAAATCGAACTACACCTATTAGACGATTTGGATGTATTTCACCGAAAAATGAACCAAATTTAATCCACAATATCGTACCTTGCTGAAAAATCAAGTCCACAAGTGATTTACGCCCCATCACATCAGACGCAGACCGTCTGAGTTTCATAATGGACCAGGTGTGATACCCGATTATCAGGAATACCACAGTATCGAATAGGAGCGATATTGAGGTATTAATGGTGTCTGTGGAACAGGGATGCTTCAGTGGCATGTTCGATATCCCAAATATTTCGGCGAATATCTACAACTGGTGACTCAGAGAAGGCAGTTAGGCTATATGCCCAAGGGCCGTCCGTCACAAGTGAGACTCACAGTTTAATCAAGAAGCTCATGCCTTCACATCTCTTTAGCCATACTCGCTGAAGCTGGAAGGGATTAAAAGTTAGACGATGAAGTAGCTATGGATCCAGGCGTCTAGCATCGCACCACATCACAAATAGCCTGCAATGCCACCAATATTGCCAAAACTGAGAATATGTACCGCCGTGGTTGTGTAACGGCGTATACCCGAGCCAATAAGATTGCTATGAGAAGAGATCATCAGCTATTCCCTTTAATATTTACTAATGTACTGTTCCTAGTACCTGATGATGAAATACCCGTTAGCATCTCTAATACTATGAGAATATCAGTGATAACATTGCAAGCACTAGTAGAACAGGATCAAGATATCAGTTCGAATTCTAGGAAAGTAAGAACTCATACTGTAGTGATATATATAAGTTTAAAATTGCTAAATAAATGACTAATACATGCCTTAATTCCGACTCCAAAATCGAATGACTCTATCACTTGAACGATCAGCGTACTGTACCGACTGGTGGCGTAGAGAAGGTTGGCGCTTCGAAATTTCGGAAACCAAATCAACTCGAGTTCTCTGGGGAATGTTAGGAGTGTGTCATATAATAAGACCGCTACAGTACATATCAGCGGTGTTCTGTGAAATTGAATCTGACATATACCCATTGCGGCAAACTGAACGAAATCGACGACCTGGCTAAAAAAGAATTCGAGTGTAAGTGAGACTGAATTAGTGTGATAACTAACGCGTCAGCCAGCTCCTGCACCAGAGCAGACATTTGGGTGTCATTGGACATATCAGCACGAATAACAAGAGAGAGGTAAAGCGAGTGTGGATTGGCGGTTAGGATCAGGTCAACGAGGAATATATATGCCAAACCCGTCCTTGTCGACCTGGGAGCCATCATGCAAGATTAACGCTTTGATGTGATGAATGATATTAAACATATTCTGGCTGGTGCAAATAAGGAAGAAGGAATGTGATGAATAACTTGGCTATGCTGTGATTCCTGCATCCAGTAGCAGGTTACACTCATATTACGACGGGATAACCCAAATATCAAATAGTAAAATCTATGAGAAGAAAGTCTAACTATACACCAATATTTATGAAAAGCCAGACAATGATTTGCGAAGTTCCATATTATACTTCTATGCGCCAGGAGCTTCTCATTCCCAAAACGGCGCTACAGGACAGCTCATGATGAAAGGCTGCTGTTTAATGCAGCCTTACATTGGCATCGGTCCAGACGTTGATAGGACCAAACTGTATTCCTCGAGAACGGCGAGTACGATATACGGTGATGACAATAAGTAAAAGGATCTATCTAAAATAGTACTATGCGCGTCTGTGGTAATATAATCGGTATATCAGGCTTACACATGATCAGTTGTTCCTGACGTGTTCTCGATAGCGATCTCAACTCTCATAGCTCAGCTACTTCGTTTGATACAATTGAAGTGTTGTGGATATCATGTATGTTTATTGCCTTACACTAAACTTCTCCCAAGGACTCTATGAGCACAACAATTTGACCCACGCCTAGAGATACGGCTCCATCAGACTATCTTCTCAAAATTCACTAAAGTCTCCTAGCGTCGTAGGTTATTTAGGGAGGCTTGTAGTGGATTCGATGGCGCGCCTACATACTGCTACGGCTACTTCATTTTGCTACATTAGCTACGTAAACTGGACCCTTGCTACAGCATTACATTCCTGCATAGGTTACATTGCACTAGGTATCAAGGTGCCTTTTTCCTGACGGAGACAGGTGAAGTTCACTTAAGTGAATTTCAAACGCAGGTCAGACGGAGCCGTACCTCAGGCACAAACCCCTGCAAACCATCAATGATGAAACGGACCAACATCACTTCTTCGACTGCATATTCCCGGGAGACGGCGGCCGCCCGAGATGGAATTTTAAGTTGGAGGATTTATGATGCAATCCGCAGAGACCGAGTACAGTGCCGTTGATGATTTGGTGCAGATTGAATACTCTTTTGTGAATGGAGGTTTTTTGGATCGTCATCGCTGAAATTATGTGATTGACATCAAGTGGCGCTATCGCGGCACTATATCTCTTGTATAGAAAATGAACTTTGGAGTGGGGAGTGCGGCAATAAAGAAGAGGCCCAACCCTGATAACAAGGATGCCGGCATATTGTCGGGTATATTTGGGTGTCGCAGAAGACTAGTCTTTTTGCATGTTATACATCCCATGCCATTACAGCAACACGAATGTTTATTGGCTATCCCATTTACCTCAGTTCCACCCGCCCGCCTAGGTTTCCAGTCTGTAGGTGCGATGTAGAATAATAGTCTGCTTTCAATATATTAGGATATGTTGAATAGAGTGAAAATATAGATGGTCGGCGTGGCAGCGCCTGTTGCAGGTGTACTGGGTCCGATTATAATACATGCTGTCCATTTCTCCGTTATATAGGGCGGCCCCAACTGGTACTTATGGCACAGGAAAATTTGACTTTTTCAGTTATATAACCCGCCGAAAAGAGAAATTGGATTGTATGGTGCAGTGCCAGACCGTTTGTAGATACCAGTATGGGTGGAGTGAACTAGAGGACTTAAAAGCGCACGACCCATCTGTATGGAAGAGAGCATAGGTCGGTGATATCATAGCGTAGGCAAGCCCTGCAGCACTCTTACGTGTAATTTAAGTGAAAGGGTTGCGTTTCTCGCGGCTCATCACGTGATTCTGCTGTTATGTCAGCAACGTCTTTTAACTCCGCGACCCCAGTGTAGCTCACTCTTGTTTGCAGCTTAGAGCCTCCACACGGCCTCAAGAGTAGAGTTATTGGTGGGAAACAATGTAGGAACCATGAACTACAGCTAAATCTGTCTGAATATCCTAATTCTTTGGAAAGATATTAACACACGACAGTTTATGTGCACTGGAGAAAACGACACTGGAGACACACACAACGTGACCCTTTTTGCAGCTTCCTATTATCTTCCGTTGACTTTAGGGATAGAGAGAATACTATGGAAAATGACAAGCCTTCGGACCTAAGGAAACGACCGTTGCCCTCACCCAATGTGTCGCCGGCTTCCAGCGCTTCGTCATCTTCCAAAACAGTGACCCCTAATAGTTTCTACGGTCACCCACCACCCACATTGCCACGAAGGACGCCAGCAGGATCATCGTACACCACCTTCCATTATATTCAGCCTTATAAACCTGAGGAAGCGACTGAGCCGTCACCGCCACTTTATGACACTGCAGCAACACTGAGCGAAGCAAAATGGCGGAGTCCAGAATTAATACAGGATGTGGAATTAGATGAGAGCATGCCATCGCTTGTTTCTGCCGAACCAGAAGAATGGGAGTCTCGCGGTCGCTCGTCTGTCATTAACGACTTGCAGTCATGGTCCCAAGCCTCAACAGATGCGGGTTGGTTTCTTCCAGGAGATAACTCTTCCCTAGTTAAAATTGACGGGAGAAATATGCAAGAGGAGCTTAGTTGGTGGGACAACGAGGTGATTATTCAGGCTCGACGTCCAGGCCCGGGAATTTTGCCAACTCTTTTGGCGGAGAAACTACACGACTCGGAGCACTCGTTGTTTATCGTTTCAGTCACACAGCCGGAATTTTCAGCTCTTCCCTGTGCTTCATCTCCAGCGACGTCGGCTTCTCCGTCGTCGACTCCTCCAACTTCTTCGTCCCCTCCAGCGACATTCCGGCCTCCGTCTCGAGAAGAAGTACACGAATCTGTTCCACACCCCAATGCATTGTACTGTCGCAAGGAAAACGGTTGGATATTGTTCTTGGCTCGAAAATCATCCAATTTGCCGCCTCTGGCGCAGTCCTTTCTAGACAAACACCCAGGCGTACTTTTTCCCAACCCCGCACTGCGCCAAGCCACCCGTTCATGCACTACGAACAACCCATACGATGTGCAAAAGAATTTGACACATCACTACCATTGCTATCCCGCTTCTGTATCCTCACTTTCTCTTAACCCCCCTTTTTCGCCATCGTGGAAGACCCAAGATCAGTTTGGTCGACTTGAAGCGGCAGATCAGATGGAAGGTGTAGAACAGACAGGCGAAGATGACATTTTGTTGGATTTATATGTGTGCTGTCAGTGTTCGATGTTTGTCCTATGCTCGGATTTGATACCTGGTGTCATTCCGGCACATCACCTCGATGATCTCGCCCGCGAACGTTCGGAGCATCCGGTTGGTCTTAGCCGAGCGGATGCTGTTATTCAAGCCATCGACACCACAATAAAGTAAGTCGTTTGTAAGCCGCAGTAAAATGTTTGTTATTGACCACTACCCAGGATCTTGGAAAATATCTTATGGAAAGGCGAAACTCGCGCGCTGCCTATTGCCGCAGGAAAGAAATTTGTCCAGAACGTCGGTGTATCAACTCCTGCGTGCGTATCTGTACTCCGCTGTGATGCTGCGCCGCTGATCTCTTATATAGTCTGAAGATGTACGAAGTACTAGGCTTCGCAGTTGTTAACCAGGACCCAACATTACCACTTATACAGTCGCCCAATACTGTGATGGCGTCGCCTAAACTTAAGAACAACCGCGAGAGACTTCGTCTGTTACGGGCGTGGGTTGAATTGGGAGCGTGGTTGCATGATTATCGGAAACGGCATCGTGAGATATCTGCTATTTGTTTGAGCTAGAGATGCTAAAAGTTCCTGTAGCACCAACGATTAAGACCTTACCGAGTAAAAACTGGGTTCAGATCGAGACTGCAAGGGAAATGTATCAGATGGAGATTGGTGCTCATCCTGATCAGAGTCCGTCTGCCGGTTTGATTATTCCAAACACACGTACTCATCTTTAGCGCAGTTAAACGCGATCGATTCCCCGGTCATCTTGAGTTTCCATACTCGCCGCAGGCGATTGAGCTATTAGGCTTAACACCTACGACATATTCACCGCGTAAGCACCGTGTTCTCTCCGCATCCAATCACATTGTGACTCATATTTTATTCCTTCTCCAGAACTCCTTGAATTCTCCTACCGTGCGCAATGTCGATGCGACCCTTCCCGCACGCGTGAGTACTTCTCTGCCCTTGATGAACTCGCCGTCTCCCTCCGCATGGCAACCATACCACCTCCCACCGAGCTCGAGAACCTCATTACAAGCGAAGTTGATCGCGGCCGCTGGCTCAAGGAGCACCTCGACCAGTCTGCGACTCTTCTCGGCTTTGGACGTACCAATTCCCTGCGTGTCGATTTGGAGGAATCGGAGGATGAGTTCGTGTATAGTGCGTGGGACCTTGAGATGACGAGTGCGTGGAAGGGCGTGGAGCAGGAAAAGTGGGATGGCGGGGCGTCGAGAAGGCAGGAGTTGACGAGGGCGTTGCATGTCATTGCGGAGTCGAGAGGAAGTAGGATGTTGAAGAATAAGGCGAACGAGAGCCTGGCGGAGATGACACCCGAGAAAGCGTATGGCACGTTGGAAGTTCCGCCGGATGTTGAGGAGGAGATGTTGATTACTATTTATAAGCTGAGGGTGAGGAGGACTATTTGTTGGATTTGGGTTCTGGGCACTGATGGCTTCTTTTTCTTTCCTTCTCTGTTTAGGTGGACGATGCGCCATCGGGGGTGAAGAGGATGCAGGATGCGTTGGGCGTGATTGCGAGATATAGGGATAGTAGTCGGTTACTCACATTTGTCGAAACCGGTCAAGATCGTAAGTGAACCGTGCATTACTGTGCACGGTGGTTCATAATTATTCTCGTCACCCAGCCGGCGTAATGATACAAAGCAACCGTCCTGAGTGGCCTCGAGGTCTCAATCAACTTGGCAATACCTGTTACCTCAATTCTCTACTACAAGTGAGTTTTTCCATTTCTTTACGCCTTTCTGTTTTTCTCATAGAGTGTTGATTATTGCGTTATAGTATTTCTATACCATCAAGGATCTACGCGCCGCGTTGATGCCACCCGATGTTGTGGATGACACGAAACTCAGCGATGACGATCTCAAGCGTCATCGTGTAGGCGGTCGTTTGGTGACGAGAAAGGAAATTTTGCGTTCACGAAAATGTATGTTTCATTGTCATTTAAGCTCACCCCACTGAATACAGTCTCATATGAACTGTGTAGTCGTCGCAGCGCTTGGAAACCTCTTTTGGGAGCTTCAATATGCTGACGCACCCTCGGTCACGCCGGAGTTAGAGCTAGCCAAACTGGCATTAATCACATCTAAAGACGAAGAAGAAGATGAGCACGGTACGAACGAAATTGGCACCGATTCATCAGCCAGTACCGATGCTACCTTAGTCGACGAACCGTTAATGGTGGGCCCTGCACCGCCCCCCACGTCGCCTGCGTTGCCCGCGTCGCCTTCTGTGCTCGGTAAACGGCAACGAAGGCCACAGTCTGCGCCGTCGATGGATGTTGATACGATTCTGGATCGCGATGGCTTTGTGATGGTGTCACCAGGTGATGCCGCTGAGCGTCGACGAGAGGGTTCGGAGCCGGTGGCTGGGACGTCTAGGAAGGATGTAGATATGCAAGATGCGGATGAAGATGCGGATGAAGATAAGGAGAATAAGCCACCGCCATTGCCCCCTCGTCGTAAGCCAGAGGTGAACTCGGAGTCTGTGATGATGTTTGGTTTGTCGACATGTTTTTTCAAATCTGCAGTTTTGTTGCTTATCGTTATGTAGGAAAGCAACATGATGTCGCAGAATGTATGGATAATTGTATGTTCCAGATTGAGACCGCCCTGCTGCGCTTCGATGATATGGCGATGTCGGACAAAGATAAGATCAGCGTCGTAAAGCGGTACGTGTTTCGTTCTTGTAGCTTCCTTACTTTACATTAAGCTTTGCATATCCTATTAGATTGTTTTATGGTACAATACGGCAACGCATCACTCCTCTCCCAGACGACCCCAATCCTCACCGCGGCGGTTCAATCCACGAGAAAGAGGACGCCTTCTCGCACTTGCCTGTCAACGTCTCCGAAGAAAGCTTTGACATCTACGATGGCCTAAGCGGTTACTTTGACGATACTGTGGAGCTTGAAGGCCGGAAAGCGAAGATGGAAGTGTCACTGGTTGATTTACCACCCATTTTACAGATCCAACTTCAGGTATATTATCGCCTCTTACCCGTCCGAGGTGGTCTTGAAACTTATTGCTAAACATAGCGTGTTCAATTCAATCGTGATACGCTGCAGCCGTACAAGTCTCATGCGTACGTGCGATTCGGAGAGACGCTTTATGTGGATCGGTTCCTGGACAGCGCTGACCCAGCAAAGCGGGCACAATCGAAAGCAGTACAATCCGAGCTGAACATTTGTAGGGACAGGATTCATGCGCTCGCCAGTGATAAGGTGCGTGTGAAACCCATGCATTTTTTGAGTCGTATGAACCGGGCCGTTGCGTTACGTAGGGCGAATCGTTTGCCGAGAACTTGTCCCGCGCATTTGACTTCCTGAAAAACCAGGACACTGTGACATTCCCGGACGTTGACGAGGAGCTTCTGACTCATATAGAAACTGAGCGCATCGCCTTGCAGGCTGAACTCACGGATCTTCGTACAAAGGCTGCGAGGCTCAAAGAGGAACTGGAGTCGATCTGGCGGGATGAGCAGCGAGCGGAATACGAGCTGACTTCGGTCTTTGTGCATCGCGGATCTTCAGCTTCATGGGGTCATTATTTCTTCTATTCTCGTTGCCTTCCAGATAAGCCCGACGTGTGGTTCAAGTACAATGACTCGGAAGTTACACAAGTGCGTAAGGATGAAGTGCTAGCAGATACTACTGGGTCGACTGCCAATCCATACCTCGTACGTACACTTTTTGATCACAGTGTATTGAGGTGACTTACGCGTTTACCCTCAGCTTGTATATGCCCGTAAGGGAATGGATATGGTGCAGACCGTGCATCGTTCGACAGACATGGGTGGATTACTAGACGGTTGATAATACGTAATTTTATGGGACTCCAAAGGACGTTTTTCCATCGCTCTCTTATACCCTACAATTTGGCAGATGCCATTCAATTGCAGCCTATGTAGCCTTCGTGTATCCATGCATTTATTTTTATGTGGGCGACCATGTACGCGTTCGCCTTTTCGTTGGTAATATCATCAATCACGTGCTCACGTGTGGGATGGTGAAATCTTAAAATGATCGAAGTTTCGCTTCTTAAAACCATGTTGAGAGCCTCATTTTCTCGTACTCTTGTGAGTTCAAGGACTTTAGTTTGACTCTGTGGCTTATTCTAATAGTACTATATATTAGACAGGAGCGGCGAGGCGGTATTCTACAGCACCACCACCACCACCACCGGCGGCTAAGAAGTCGAACAACACATTGGTTGCTTTAGGAGCAGGTGCCGCTGCTGCAGGCTTGGGCTATTATTTTTTTTCCACCTCTGGAAAATCTTTAGCTTTAACCTCCGGAATTGTTAAACCAAAGCAAGAGAAGAGCCCATTGGACCCCCAACAGTTTATCAACTTTAAGTTGAAGCAAGTCATACCATACAATCATAATACCTCTACGTATGTAACTCTTATCTCTCCCATTACTCATTTGTCCTTATTGTGATACCCCTCCTAGATTTGTTTTTGAACTACCCGACGGCGAATCCTCCTTACTCCCCGTTGCATCCTGTGTAGTCGTTAAAGCTGCCGACCCTGACGCATTAAACGACGCCAAAGGAAAACCTATCATCCGTCCATACACACCTACGTCACATCCTGATCTTCCCGGAGAATTACATCTCCTTATCAAGAAGTACGAAAATGGAAACGCGTCTAAACATATCCATTCTTTGAAGGAGGGAGAAGACTTGGCCATTAAAGGGCCAATTGCTAAGTTCCCATACACAAGTATTGTCATACACCCCAATGTCTTATGTTTTTGTTGCTGATATATTAACTCTTTACCTCAGTCAACCAGTTCGAGGAAGTCGCTTTAATCGGCGGCGGAAGCGGAATGTGAGTTTTTTTTTTTTGGTTTATTATTTACTATTTTCACGTCACTCTATGTTAAACTAATCCCCTCTCTAGAACACCCTTATACCAAATACTTGATTATGCGCTCCCCGACCCGAGCAACAAAACTAAATTCAAGCTCATATTTGCCAACGTTACTGAAAAAGACATTCTTCTCCGGGAACGGTTTGACGAGTGGAAGAAACAATACCCCGATAAATTCGACGTGGTCTATGTTTTAGAGAATGTCGATAAGGCTTGGAAAGGTCCGCGCACATGTCTGACAAATTGGTTTCAGCCACTGATCTTTTGTGAAGGAGAGGTGGGGTACGTGACTAAAGACGTGCTCAAGAAACATGTGGCACCTGCGAGTGTAGGCGATAAAGTCAAAGTCTTTATTTGTGGTTCGTGTGCAAGGCCTGAGACGAGGGCCGCACTCTAACCTTTAGCCAGGACCTCCCGCACAAGTCGCTGCAGTCGCCGGCAAGAAAGAGGGCATGAAGCAGGGCGAAGTTGGCGGTATATTGAAGGAACTGGGTTATACCACTGAACAGGTGGGTGTGATTGTGACAAATTCAGAGCCGCTCGTTGACCCGACACAGGTATTCAAATTCTAATGAATTACTAGTGTTGTTTAGATATAGAAGCTCTACAACTTCCAAATTTTTCTTTCTGTTTTTCATCAAGTATTCACAGGGTACGATCCGAAGTCGCCCCTTGATATAACCCTGAGCAACCCAAGAAGTACCCTTCCCCCCTGGTGCTGGTAATCTGGCACAATAATACAAGTGTGAAGTGTAGAAAGATGACCAATGTGAAATATGCAGGCTTTACAGCAAGAATTGAACAACGATACAATTGTTATTGATAACCTTTGGTTAGTATTTATAACGTGGAGTTGTGTGTGACACTTGATACTTCAGTACGAAAGATATGTGCAGTGTATACATGTCACTTATGGATGTATAGACATGTGTTTATGGGATATGTAAATGAGTAGGAACGTAACAAATAAATATGAAAAAGTACGATTATCACTGCGGTCGAGGACAGGTGAAAAATCGGTATGAATATTTATTGAATTGAATTTGCACCACTTATCGTTAGGCGCCAATTAGAAAACGACCTTTCCTTCGTTTCCTTACTGAACCGTCAGACCTCGTTTGTGTCACCTTGCATAACGTCATTAGGAAGGTGACACCCTGCCAAATTCAATTCTGATTCAGTTGCCTTGGGCGTTCCACCCTCTGGCAAAAAACGTTGGATTGTCGTTGCACGGGCAAGTTAGTTTTCATCGTGGCTTTATCGATCTATCGCATAACTACAACAAGTTCACAGTTGGTAATAATGAAGCCGTCAAAAGGCCAGCGAACCTCACGATTCTCACTCACATCCTTCACCAACTCCTTTATCCCAGCCCTGCGACGACTTCTTCACATGGCCAACCACGAAGCCAACCTATCTACAGGGTGCCCCGACAAATCTGGAATCGATTCATGGCATCAAAATCTCCGCAATTATGTCGTTTCAGCAGAGTATGCCCACATTATAGAAAATTCAAGAGCGCTGGAGTTACGGCGGATGAAGGAAAGGGATACGTCGGCAGTGCACGAATACTTCATTGCTAAGATTCAGCATGCTGACGGCTGCACTCGTTATCTTCGCATTGAGCGGTTTCCGGAAGACTATACTCCTACCACCACCAGCAGGCAACATTCCGCCTCTCGTGTCTCATCATCGATGGACTCACTCAAAGAGCGTGCAGCTTAGGACGAGGTTTCCACGGTTAGCGGATGGCCAAGACACGACAGGGTGCTCGAAAAGGTTGACGTTACAAACGCCAATATCACCCTCATCGATCTCGCTATCGCTGCTTGGGTGGTCAGGACCGATAATAGCCAATACCGGCTGTTGAGTAGGCAGTGTTACTGGTATTCAGATATGGTCTTGAGGGTATTAGAAGATGCATATAGATTTCGTGTTGACAGGTCTTTGTCTCAAGATGTTGATGTTGGGCAGGCTTGGTTGGGTGAAGAATACAGCAAAGGTGGGTGGGTGGGTATTCCCTGGCATGAATGAAGACAGGAGCAAGTTGCAGTTATCGCTGGAAAATTTCACAAGGAACATGATAGAGTTTGTGATGAGGTGTGTGTCTTGGATATGGGGATTCTTTTGGAGGCTTATAGCTGGTGACAGATTCGCCTAGCACGAGAGTGGTGGGAAGCTGAGCTCAAAGAACGCAAGCAGACTGCTATGGAAGAGGGTATAAAAAAGGGTATGGAAGTGGGTATACAAAAGGGTAGGGAAGAGGGTATACAAAAGGGTAGGGAAGAGAGTATACAAAAGGGTAGGGAAGAGGGTATACAAAAGGGTAGGGAAGAGGGTATAGAGGAAAGATGAAAACTGCAGGCCAAGATAGACGAGTTAGAGAGGGCTATCCAGAGGAAGTAATGTTAACCTTTGTAGTCATTCTGTATGTCTCCTCTTCTTTTCACTGTGACATTTTTTGCTGATATACTTAGGTACTATTTCAGACACGATAGTTGTCTCTGACCTCAGCATGCTCCTCCCTTGTCCTCCACGTCTCATTGTCAGATATTCTATTGCTTTTTGACCATTACTAATCAGATACCAGCCTGTATTACCTTGTTCTTAATTTACCCATGTACTTAATGTGTTGACATAGCCTGAGTGACTGTTCAGAATCCTTCTACTGAAACCTATGCCATGGATCATCTAGTAAAAACTATGCAAAAATACAGAAGCCAGTACTAGTATGATAACAGTAACTAGAAGAGGAAAAAGAGAGAAAAGGGTAGAGTGACAACCATGATATTTAAAACTAAAATGAACAATAACATGCATCCTTTGTGAGTGGGACAACACTACGGTGGGATTTATCTCATGTCTATATACAGATGGTCTACGACGAACATGTGCGTTCCGATTTCGGAGCTTGTGGCAGTAGCTAAGCGGAAGCTGATGCTGGCACACGATTATGATAATACAAAGGCAGCATGTTCGCTTGCACTAGTTTCGCAATGATTCACCTTGGATGTAGTGTTTGGGCACCCCGAGATGGTCGAGTATATGGAGACGTCCGTGGCCAGTCATATGCGGATCTGCATCTCCATCACAGAGGACCGATCTTGGAAAGAAACATGCTATCCTTCAGAGCCGCTTCTTTCACATGCGGTGGCGGATGTGATGTGGGAATATGACCAAGTTCTTCCAGATGAAGAAATGAAATGAAATCAGATCAGTCTAAGTGCGAATGCCACAAAACAACAATGTACTACTACCTTGGATTTGGCCACTTATTCGGCTTTAAACGCTTTTCACTGGTTGGCCTAGACTAGTTGGGACTGCAGCCACCAACTTTGGAGCTTCGATTTGATATTTGGAAGACAGAAGATATTGTGACTGAGGAAAGACATATCATAAATGACATTTTTGGACCTGAATTACTTGAGAGGAGGATTGTATGTTTCAATTACCTACACCTGACTTGGACGCTAACTCATGAAATTCATTTTGGACAGGCTGGGAAGCAGGGGATGAGACCATGCAGAAACATATCATCTAATTTGGACAATGTAAGTGTATTTGCAATGATGACGATTCTAAAATTTCTGACAAAGCAAAGATAGTTGTCCTCGCTAGACCGGTCATCATTGGTTATACAGTGGCAAAAATCATTCATTGTGACATTAGCCTTGGAAACTTGATCTTTTACTCCGAAAAGGATCAAGTTTTTGATGTATTAAATCAATCTTGCATACTATGTGGATGGGATAGAAAATGATCCAGCATCGAAGCAGCGAACGGAAACCCTACCTTTTATGTCGATTGATTTCATTAACCCAGGTCCAACACTCAATGTCACTTTTGCGTGACCATCTTCCTTTATTGTTCACTAGCACTTTTCCCCTCTTCCATCTCACAGGATGCTTGCAGCATTTGGGACAGTTCTTTTTATTTCCCACCCACCATCCCCTTTCACATTTCCTACCACTTTTCTCTTTTCTTTCAATTTGTTGGTACTGTAACTAGTCTCATGTAGCCGCCCACGCCTGCAGCCATTGATGCCTGTCACCTGTCGTTGCAGCTGGCTTCTGCTTTAGACCCCAACATGATGTTGTTCACCAGACTGGAGTGAGATAAAATAAAAATAAAAAAAGTTGAGTCACAAGACGAGTGAGAGGTAGGTCACTGTCTGCTTACTAATCTTCCTGTGTCAAAACAGCAATGGTCCTTATTAACTGTATTATATTATATTATATTATATATATATGTATGTATGTATTATTTCGATACATGCCTACATATATACATCACATAACTTTTACCTGTCTTTTTTTTTTCCAGCAAAAATTAGGACTTAGCCCTGTGAAGTCGCGATGCCACTCTAGAAAATGAATCCCCTCTGAGATGGGCGTCAATGCAGGGCATCTGTCCCTGTACTAGCACCCAATTTCTAAATATACATCTACCACCGGTTTAACATGGGGACGTCATATGGCCCCAGCGCTCTCCTGCTTAGCTTACAGGGAGTGATTCTTACTGCTTTCCTGATGAAAAGTAGGAAGAATTTGCAGGTAGATCCTCTTCAGGAAATCCGTCACACACTCCAAAATCAGTTCACTGCCAAGACGTCTCATCTCAGTCTTTTGAAGTCTCCAAATATTGTATATTATATTATATTATATATATGTATTATTTCCACACATGGACACAAAAAATCCGTCTTTTTTCCCACAAATTAGGGTTTATCCAAAAACCCCTTCTACCAAATTATATGTCTACCCCCCCCTTGTATGTATTTTATGTATGAAATTAGGGAAGTGGACGGGCCCACTGTGGATGACAATAATATATATTATATTCATCTTTTCCTTCATAACAACATCCCATCAGCATCTCCTCAAATGGACTCCTCCTCACTTTGATATCTTTAAGCATCCTCCCAGAGAGAAAGAAACACTTTCTATTTTTCTTTCTATAGAGAGATCCATACACTTCAGTTACTTCCATTCCATGTTGCTGGCCAACAATCACCACAGAGCACCGTTAGGAGAGGTAGAAGTGTCCGGCCATTCACCCAAACATGTACCTGGATCGAGAAGTGAATGAAGTACTCTTTTACCCTCAGGATGGCACCTGGGAATGTGAAAAATAAGAGTGCTAGATACAAAATAATAACTGGATAAATGCAATACATAAAGAAACTAAATAAAGGTCAATAGCAAGTATCTCACCCAGTAGATGCCGAATAGCTGAGGTGAAGCTAACTAGGATCTATTGAACAAAGAGGAATTTGGTAACAAAAGAATGCACAAAAGAACAAGTAAGATTAAGGAATATGTGGCGGGCCATTGTTTTTGAGCCTGAAATAGCTCCGAGTGTACCGGACTATAACGTGTCTGATAACACAAACAAGGAACTCGAAAGCAGCAATTACTGGCGCAATTCCAAAGCCGGAAGACACCCCGACAGAAACTTATGCCATTGAAAATAACGTACAGACTTTTATGAGAACACCGCTCTCCAGGCGGTTATTAAAATTCGCGTATACGACATGCGAAATATCAGAATTTGTAAATGGAAGAGAGAAACAAAATGGTGAGGACGACGCGTGAGTGTATCATACCCGAACATGGGATTTGGCACGTAACCGGGAAAATGGTTGCAGGCTGAATTCTGATTGGAATTGCTATCTCGGCAGTGAAGAACGCGAGCTGACTAAGGAGGCCTCTTTATTTAAAATAGTATGAGTTGACTCTATTGCAATACACAATATACAAGGGTTTAATAAGCTTGTAATAAAAGTACTTGTGTCTCAATATCTTGTGTCAGTTAGTGTAGCACCTCCTGACAATATAGGTTGGATGCTCTGGGAGGTGTATAGTGGTTCTGACACACATTAACCTCCAAATGCATGGTCCACAATTAGCATCTTCATATGAAAAGTTGCAATAATTGGTGGACTCCCCCTATAAAAAGGTGTGTTTCATCATCAAATTTAACACACCCCCTTGATGAAACACTTTTTTAATCCCATATCTGTTCAATTTCCTAATCCCATCATAGATCTGAATTTTTCCACCTTTGGTTTTGGTAATGCTTTGGTTAAGATATCTGCCGGCATTTCATCTGTTTGTAGGTAGATAGGGTTGATTGATTCCTTTTCTACCATGTCACGTAACCAGTAGTAGCATAGATCCAGATGTTTCATTCGTCCATGATGTTCTGGATTCTTGGCTACAGTTAATGCTGACTGGTTGTCAATGAAGAGTTTTGATGGACATGGTGCCTTGTATCCCAATTCCTTTAACAGGTTCTGCATCCAACAGATCTCCTTCCCTGCTGCAACTGCAGCAACATATTCAGCTTCTGTGGTGGATAGTGTCACAATTGGTTGTAGTTTGCTGCTCCAACATACTGCTCCTGATCCCACTTTGATTATGTACCCTGTTGTTGATTTTCCACTGTCCTTGTCTCCACCATAACTAGCATCACTGAAGCCAACGAATAGATCTGTATTTAATGGATCAGGACCATATGTGAGTTTCATATCCATAGTTCCCTTCAAATATCGGAATAGATGCTTGACAGCCTTCCAATGTGCTATACCAGGGTTTGAATTAAACCGAGCCAATACTCCTGCAGTGTATGCAATGTCGGGACGGGTGGTAGTGGCCAAGTACATCATGGACCCAACTGCATTAATGTAGGGAATGTCACACATTTCATTCTGTTCCTCCATGGTTTTGGGTGACTGATCTGATGATAGTTTTGCCCCTGGATCCATGGGTGTACCCACTGTATGACAATTTGACATCCCAAATTCCTGTAATTTGTTCAAGATGTACTGGCGTTGTGATAGAGAGATAGTCCACTTTTCTCGATCTTGTGTGATTTCAATGCCTAATAGGAAAGATGTAGGTCCTAGATCCCTGAGTTTGAAATGTGTAGCTAATTCAGCTACAAAATCATCCAGGACTTTTTCGGATGGTCCTGCAAGGGTGATGTCATCTACAAATATGGGAACAATGACTTTGATTCCATCTCGTTGATAGATATAGACCGATGGATCAGAATAAATCCGCTTGAAGTCCATTTTCTCTAGTACACTCCGCAGGTGTTTGCTCCAGAGATTGCTTGCCTGCTTGAGTCCATAGAGCGACTTGTCTAGTCCACATGCTACATCTGATCCTCCTTGGTGAAATCCTTCTGGCTGGACCATGTATATTTCTGCATCAATATCACTGTTGATGAATGCATGTGATATGTCAACTGATCGGAGGTGAAGGCCTTCTGCTGCAGCCAGTGCTAATACTAGACGAATAGTAGCATGGCGCATTGTTGGGGCAAAAATCTCTGTATAGTCAAATCCTGGTCTCTGGTTGTATCCTTTAGCAACCAATCGTGCCTTAAACCGTTCTATTGATCCATCTGCCTTGCGTTTCACTTTGAAAACCCATTTTGATCCTATAGCCTTTTTTCCTGGTGGTAGTTTCATTATGGTCCAAGTTCCATTGCTCATGTGTATGTTCATTTCCTCCAAGGCTGCCTCTCTCCATTGTCTTGCCTGTGGACCATTCATTGCCTCTGTAAATGTCCTTGGTTCAGAAATAATTGACACATGTGCCTCCTCCAATTCCACTTCATCGGTACTGTCAGAAGTGGTAGGATTGGGTTCCCAGGTTTTCCACCATTCATTAGGAGGTTTTTTGTTGCGCAAAGGTTTTCGAATAGCAATTGGTCTGTTATCTTCCTCCTCCTCTTCCTCCTCCTCATTATCTGTGATCTGGGGGGATGGTGTGATAACATTGTCTTCGGATTCGGGTACAGGGATTTCATGATCCTCCACAGGGGCAGTTGGTAATTCACTTGGTGGATTATCATCTTCTTCAACAACTGGACCCCCTGGGATATAATCCCTAGTACTTGATTCATCCTTCCCACCAGTATCTGGAACTTGTGGTGGTTGGTGTTTCCATGTGTATCGTTCATCGAATTCAGCTCGTTCACTGATCACTATCCTTCTTGTCAATGGGTTGTAGAATAACCATCCCTTATACCCTTCAGGATACCCAATGAAGATGCATTTCTCCATGTGAGATCCCAGGCTTGATCGTTTATCCTTTTGAATGTGGACATATGCAATGCATCCCCAAACTCTGATGTGACTGATATTTGGTTTCCTTTTGTGCCAAATTTCATATGGAGTTTTGTCCTTTAAGGCAGATGATGGGCAGTGGTTCCAGATGTGTACAAATGCAGCCAGGCAGTACTCCCAGAAGTTCTTGGGTAGTTCAGACTCTGTTAGCATGGTTGTAATCCCTTCTGCTAATGTCCGGTTTGCACGCTCTGCCATTCCGTTTTGTTGAGGTCTATTACGGACTGTATGCTGACGCAAGATACCATGTTTATCGGTGAATTCAATGAATGCCCTTGACATGTATTCTCCACCCTTGTCATCCCTAAGTTTCTTTATTTTCCGTCCAAGGAGGTTTTCTGCAAATGCTTTGTACCGTTTGAATGCCCAGAAAACACCACTTTTGGACTTGATTGGGATGACGTAATAGAATCTTGAAGCCTCATCAATGAATGTAACCCAATAGTAACATCCAGATCGGGATCTTGTGCCAATATAATGTACATCTGTATGTACCAACTCCAAAGGTTCATTGCAGTGATGTTCTGAGGGGGGAAATGGGTTGGCATGCATCTTTCCTGCAAGACATGGTTCACAAATTGGATCTGGTTTAGCCTTTGAATTAAGTACCAATCCTTTGACCATGTTTCTTCTCATTATATTCTTTATCCCCTCATAGTGGTGATGTCCCAATCTTCTATGCCACAGAGACAGATCTAGAGGTAAAGTAGAGGACATGTGCACATTCTCCATTCTATTTATAATAGTCTTGCCATCCAAGTAGCCCACATTTCGATCAGTGATTGATGCAGTGAATAAAAGATTCCCATGGCGATTAAATCTTATGGTTTTGGATGAAATGTGTACATCAAATTCTTTATAACGTGTGAGGTATAGGACAGCAAGAAGATTATTATGTAAAGCTGGAACATGTAATACTTTTGTGAATTCAACCTCCCGGCTAACTCTTCCATCAATGATTGGTTGAAAAATAACACTCCCAACACCTTCAGAATATACAATTCTATTGTCTGCAAGTTTTATTGGGGTTCTGTATGGGGTATAGGTGTGGAACCAGTTGTAATGGGGTGTCATATGCGATGTGGCCCCTGTGTCTGTATTCCAATCATAGATATTAGCTGAGGTTGCACATGCATCATGTTGTGAAAAGACACTTGCTTTTCCTGTCTGTTCCTCTACTTCCTCTATTTTTGCCTCTTCCATCTTGTTAGCACTGTTGCGTGACTGCCAGTATTGCTGTATCTTTTCTTTATTCCTTGGCTTTGGACAGTCATAGCTGAGGTGCCCTTCCTTGTCACAATTATAGCAAACCATCTTTTTTCGATGCTTGATGGGTGCTTTGGCCCTATTAACCATTTCTCCACGGCGATTGCAATTTAGTTCCTCGCTTCTAAATGCCTGGAGAATGGTATTCTTGTCCAACTTCTCCATGAGTAATAATGATGAGGAGAGGTGTGCATATTCCTCAGGAAGAGCCCGGATGAGTGCCATGCATTGTAATTCTTCATCCAACTTTTCAATTGTGAAGTCCTTTGGGCGCAGGTTTTGAATAGTCCCCATTGCTTTATCAATTCTGACACCCAAATCCATCAAAGACTCCTTTTCATCCTTTTGGATTGAGAATAGGTCATCATAGGCATTGAAGCGGGCTCCTGGTTTTTGTTGTAAGTGTGTCCTTTCCAACAAGTCCCACATTTTGATTGGATCTTCTTCAAATCCACGGAAATGCACCCTCTGATCATTTTCCACCATAAGATATATCTCTGCAGCTGCTTTCTCTGCCTTTGTTTCCCACTTCTCAATGTTATCACTGCCATTTACTGGCTTGATTTCTTTTCCACAAACAAGCTTCCAATAACCCAACTTCATCAACCATGCCTTCATTTCTCCAGACCATTCTGGATAATTTTGGTTGTTTAATGGTTTGAATTTTGGTAATGATTCTGAGGATGTCATGCTTGACACAGTAGGGAAATTTTCGAAAATCCGAAAATTAAGGTTTCTTGCTTATGCAAGCAAAAGTGACAGGCTCAACCAAACACAAAAGTTGGTTTGTTATGCCTCCAAATTCAAGTACTTATAGTAATGTGTATTACAATTAGAAGCCGGGGCCCATAACCTATTAAAAATAGTATGAGTTGACTCTATTGCAATACACAATATACAAGGGTTTAATAAGCTTGTAATAAAAGTACTTGTGTCTCAATATCTTGTGTCAGTTAGTGTAGCACCTCCTGACAATATAGGTTGGATGCTCTGGGAGGTGTATAGTGGTTCTGACACACATTAACCTCCAAATGCATGGTCCACAATTAGCATCTTCATATGAAAAGTTGCAATAATTGGTGGACTCCCCCTATAAAAAGGTGTGTTTCATCATCAAATTTAACACTCTTTTTGTACCGGCACACACAGTCTCGTTTATTTTATAAAGAAGAGAATGTCAAAGCTAATCCCATATAATAGCCACGAGCAGCAGGAGTTCAGCGTTGTCAAGTTCCCGTTCCAGGAACACGGTCAACCTAGGCCGGCTCTAAAATACCTAAGTATGGCTGCCAAATAATATACTGGAAATTCTACATACTTCTGCAATATTTTGTATCAATCACACTCCATTCATTGCAAATAAATTCATATATGATCCCAAACATCAACGTCCCTTTCTAATGCTGCAAGCACACCGAAGCAGGCGAACCCTCTAATTCAGGGTGCTGAGAACAGGGTAATATCTTACATATGGCGGCGGTACAATTACGAAGATTTATGGTCCATATTGGATCAACTACACATGTGGGTCACGTTGTTATGCTTAATCACAATTGTGCAAAAGTGAGTTATGATGTCAGGCACAAATCCTACTGGATGATATATACATCAATAATACGCAGGACTGAACACATCAATGACAAAATTTCATTTAAAGGCTTATGGTGAAACACAGTTGATACCAAGCTAGATGCGACAATATTCAGCAGTGTATTCAAAAACATTGACAAGTAGGATAATTACACCAGATACTTCATATTGGCAGCAAACAGTCTGCACAGCACTAAATAGTGGGTTATATGTGTCAGATGAGGCCCAGTGACACATTGGGCTAAATACACTGACCATTCCCCGCCTTCGTTGATGGGATTGCACTGGAATCCGAACTGCGCAGTAATGTGATCAAGTGTCACTCCCAACAGGTCTAGGAAATTTTGAGCGTTTGCATCGTCTTTGCCGATAAGGGCAGCGCAGCACTGAGGAGAGCCGGTGCTGCATAGAGAACCGTCACGCCCGCCGTGTCCAACCCGTCCAGGTGCCCTGTTGTGATTTGGATCAACTGGGACTATCAATCAAGGTGAGAGGAATGTACGGGTTTGGATAGCCAGATATAAGGAGAACAGCAGAGATGACTATGACAGAAAAAGCGGCTTTCGCGTGCATGTCGAATAGTAGTGTTAGAGGCAGTGAAAGACAAGGAGTGCTCTAGGGGAAATTGTCAACGATAAGACAGTCTGTATTGTTGAGATACGAACAATACTAATAGAAGTATCAGTAATTAGTTATTGTGCATTATTCAATAAACATACTAACCTCAGTCTCAGTATGTAAACGAGAAGTGAGGAAAAAACTTTCTAACTCAGACTTATAGCATATATAATGCTTTTGACGTCGCATACACAAATGTATACGGAGGTTGTGGACCGTAGTGGACTATAACAAACACGTGACGGAGGACCCTCCCTCCCGAGCGGCGAGTCTTCCCACGCATACGGGGAGAGCTGAAGCTCTCCACCTCAACCATACAGCTCTTTGCTTTGGGCAGTACTAATAGACGAAGCTGGACCAACATGTATGGCCGCAGTCCGGCCACCTAGACTATTATATAAGAGAGAGGTGTAACAAATATACGCTCAGTCGACACGAATGGGTGGTTCGACTGAGGAATGGAGCTGCAATTATGGTAGTTAAACATGTTGAACAGCAATTCAGCTGTGTCAGCAACTTGGTAATGCTGCATAATTGTCTGCGACTGTTATGTAGAACAACAAGAGTACAATAACTAACAATAGTTGTTGTACTCCTCTTTAAGATTATAATTAGCTAGTAAATGTGTTTAAAGACAGCTGCTAGTGAGCAAGAATAAGCACTTAGATATCTCCTCGATTTACAAAACAGGTTACGGCCAATATGGGAGTGAGACAATGGTATGGTCGTGTAAGCTTGACATAGACTAGAGCGGTACGGTCATGTAAGCTTGACGTACGCTAGAGCGCAAGAGCCTATTTCTGTTAAATTTGATGATGAAACACACCTTTTTATAGGGGGAGTCCACCAATTATTGCAACTTTTCATATGAAGATGCTAATTGTGGACCATGCATTTGGAGGTTAATGTGTGTCAGAACCACTATACACCTCCCAGAGCATCCAACCTATATTGTCAGGAGGTGCTACACTAACTGACACAAGATATTGAGACACAAAGTACTTTTATTACAAGCTTATTAAACCCTTGTATATTGTGTATTGCAATAGAGTCAACTCATACTATTTTTAATAATTTCAACAAGAGGTGAGTGAGGTTGGAATAAAAATGTGTAATCATCATATTAAGAAACAGATGCGGGATCCGCCAGTTGCATCATCATCATTGACATTTCTCGTAGATGGAATGGGAAGAGCTTTGAGACCAGATAAAGTTCAGAAATTGGCCTGTTCATTCCACATTGATAGAAAAAGGGGCGACTACGGTATGAGAATGCTCATTATTTTCGTTTATTTACCGTGAGCTCTGACAGCAATTGCCGTAATAAACCTCCGATATCAACATTGTGCTGTTAACTCCTTGAGTGGCGAGAGACTTGTATCTCGGCAGGTGTAGGTTGAGTGCCTGGGAAGGAGCGTATGATACTGCAATCATCCCACGTAGCAGGCCGGGGAGAGGGTGGTAGCAAACGCAGAAGGTGTGACCCTCAAAGCAAATAGACCCTACTAGACATCGGTTGCAGAAAATACACTACCGGCCAGACAGGTTCCTTTTAAATTGAAAAGAAGCATAAGGCCCTATTAATTCAACGAGTTCACCTAGACAGCTTAGGTGAAGTTGAAACGGATTTTATATACATTGATGTTTATTGAAGTGAAAGAGACGATCTTGTTGTTTTCGTCTTACGTGTATCTGAGTTTGTAGAGAGGGAACTAGATGAACAGGGCTTGAGAAGATCTGGGGAGGCGCGGTGGCTTAAATGTAATGTCTAAAATGGGCCGTACACGACCTTCAGTAGACAATGGTATAGCATTTGTCTTACTCACACAAAAGCTTCCTTTGTGGGTCCACGACATCAGTTTCCCATGCTAATGGCAACTATCTAGACAAGAAGGAAGCTTCACCGTAAATCCTCAGTCAACAAACACAAACAAAATCCGAAGGCCATCAAGTTTGTTTACAATCAAACAAGCGACTATTTGACCCCCTTCATAATAAGAAATAAGCACGGCGACCCCTTTGAGAACGTTAGCGAGGAACAAGGGGGTGGGTCAGCGGGAAACTTAACCGAAGCGGAGAAGCTGACTTCACCTTGTATTTTGAGTATGGGCGGTTGTGGATGCAACTTCCTCGACTTAAACCACATAAACCACTGATTAGCATGAAACCGTTCAAGCTATTTTCCGCTGCCTTTTGTTTGTGTGCCGGCCACACTTATTTTTCCTTCCTTCTACCACGACTCAGATTCTAATGCATCAAGTTATACGGCGTTGGTTCAGCAGCGGGGCTCTGCTTTTCGCCCCACCCATACCTGACATGGAAGTATCCGATGACGAAGAAACTTATCCGAACTCGGACGCGGAGACGTCCTTGAGATCTTCAAGTTCAATAGATGGACATGGTGCTAGTTTCGCAAGCATACCTGCTGATGTTTTTATCAACATATGCGAGTGGTTGTCCGTCAGAGATATTCTGTCTCTGAGGATGGTGAGTATTTTTCCTTGTACTAAGAACCGACACAGTTAATCCCACCAATGTCATTCTTTCAGACAAGCAAGGGGCTTTCGCGCTATACAGCGTTAACAGATATATGGTTCTCCAAACTCCGAAGGCTCAACATCCCCCTTCCCATTCTCCCTGCTACATCACGACATCATTTCGGTACGATCAGCCCCCATAAATACGAGTGGCTCATGAGGCGCAGTCTTTACCTTGAGCTGAATTGGCGTCGTCCGCATCCTGTTGGTGCACTAAGTCGATTCCATGCATTTGGACGGCCTATCACATTGAAGATCCTCCCAGGCGGCAAGTACATGGTTAGCGTAATCCAAATTGGCGGTGAGAGCAGTGCTATGGACCAGATGGACGATCCGTGCAGACTTTACGCACTGGTCGTTTGGGATCTCGACCACAAAGGCCTGCGTGTGCCACTCAGTAGCGCCAGGACAAACAAGCCGTTCCTTAATTTGGACGTGGCTTTCGGGAAAATCGGAGGCAATATGGCTATTGTCATAGCGTACTCCACTTGGTCCAAAAGGGAGGAAAGGTAAGTTTCGCAACAAGCCCTCACCGCGAATTGAAATTAACATTGTTCTACAGGAATGCCACCAGCGTAGTCGTTATTGCTGTGGACATCCAGGAACTTGAACGCTACGGGGACTGCTATGACGATGAACTTAAGCACTATGAATGTGATAATCTGTACGGCTTTCCGTTTTACGTGATCAAAACCTTTGAAACATCCTCCCCTGTGGACGCCCTGCAATTGGCGCAACTCGAGAGCGATATGGTACTAATGGTCATGCACCGTCCTACGACACTTGTGTTTTTATTTCTTAACTGTGACAAATGTGGAACGTTGAGGTTAGGTCCTGTTAATCCGTACGATACTTTGGTGAGCGCGGTTTCAAAAGCAATTTTATCTTTACTGATCACACATCGACAACGCTCAGCGGAGTGCCATATGGACTGCAAAACTTCTCTCCGGACAAAATTCTGTACTAGTGACTCGCGTCCTAATGGAGGCCGGAGCTGAGCAAAATAGAAGTACACTTTTTGCCCTCGAAATTTTTGTTCTCCCCAAGGCAGACGAAACAACACGCGGTCCGTTCCCTATGTGCTCCCAAATTCTCGGCGGTCTGGAGATCGACGGTTTCTATATGTCTTCCCTGGAAACGTCGTGGTTTGCGTCCCTCCATGACACTGAAAGTCTACTTCCTGCGCCTGCGAACCGCAAACCTCCACCAATCGTCAGTCTAACAATTTTCTTTCATATATCCTCGCTTTTACTGATAATATGAACTTCAAGTCTTGCTATATCACCTATCGAAACCCCCGGGGCTTTGTCCACGCCATGCTAGTTCCCCGAGCAGTCGAGAACCAATACATCACCCTCCCGAACAACCGCGGCCGGATTAACCGCCACATCTACACACTCCCCGTGGATAAAGTCGAGCGCCATGCCTGGTCTGACACGTTCTCGCGCCCCGTATTTCTCCCTGGCGCCTACCGCTCCATCCTCCTTTTCCGCCCGCACGTAAAGCACAATTTAACGGTCCCAGGTCTGGGTGGGGCGCTTCCCATCATACGATTCATGCTGCACAGTAATTCAGCACGGGAGTACCGGAAATTTGCGACACCCGCCACAACGGGGCATCGTGAGATCGATGATTCGGCCCGGGGACCTGATGCGATGGATGTGGACGATGAAACTGAGGGCGTGAGAGCCGAGGATGACCTCCCCCTGGATGTACGTACGCTACGTATTTCTGACCAAGCGTGCGAATTGGTGAAAGATATGATGGAGGGCACGACAGCGGTGGCGTTTGATGAGTCTGTGGGGAAGATGTTCGTTGTGACAACATGTGCGGACCGAGATAAGATGATACAGGTTGTGGACTTTGGTGGAGAGAATTGGGAGGTTGGCAAGGTGGAATAATGCTTGAGACGGTTGTGCGGTCAATATGTACTCTAATTTGTAGATGTCTTAATTGCCTTTCCAAACCTCTTATATTGCGGCTTGAGCTGGGCAAGTTGAACACAGACGGGGCTCCCGATAATGTGTTGGAGCCATCTATATTCTTCAGGGCCTATGTTATCGTTAAAGAAAGCATCTCAACTAATATTCGGTATGGCCCGATCACACCCTTTGTCGCAATGACACCGATTCACGCCTTGGAGCCTGTCTCATCATGTGAAATTACCATTTGTGAAGCCGAGCGACGAGGTTCGGACGAAGAATTATGGAATTAGCCATTAAGTACCAAACATGCATATGCAGAACTATATCGAGGTTCAAAGTTCGCATACCAATATATATTGACCTAGCCTTATGACTTTATCCTTTTGTCACTGTAAATAACTAGTACAACAAAAGTAAGGTGTAGTATGACAAATAAGTCTGGAATGGGGAAAAAAATAGCACGCTCAAATGCAGAATGTAACAACCGTGGTGTCACGGTTCAGTATTTATTACGATGTTGATCCCTTTCATCATGCCTTGCTAGCTCAGTTGGTAGAGCGTAAGATTCTTACAGTCCCTCTGACCGGGTAAGAGTTTTAAGGTCGTGGGTTCGATTCCTGCGCGGGGTAACATTTTTATCCCGTTGAATCACGGGTTCCTTCCTACATATATCTCTTTCTCCAAGTGCGTGAAATGTTTTTAAGCATGGAACTAGTGTAGGAACTTGGCTAACAAATCAGAGCTAAAACAAGGATGCCAGGTGCAACTTGGACACCACCGTGTATATCATTTTTGGAGATGCTACTTTGAATAAAAACGATCCCTCCTCTTCACTATCGGTCTTGGAACAGCCTTATTATATTTCCCTTCTAACCATAGTCTCATACAAGTTCCTCAGGTCGTCAGCCTTATTGTGTTTCCCTTCTAAACAGAGTCTCATTTCGGTTCCTCACAGTCCATCCAGCTCGGTGCCAACGGTTGTGATACAGTGACCTGTGCCAACACAAACTGTGGGGAGATGGAGGCACATGTCGAAGCTTGAATTATTACTAATCCTAACCACTCTTCATTAGCAACTTCCTAATGCTTATAATCGTAAGCTCCTCGACCCACACGGGGCCCATGTTTAACAGACCTAAACCTCGGAGAGCTCGATACCCCCATACTGGTGATCTCGTACGGGATGATATTACATTTGCTTTCCCATGTTGCTTTGCCGTTGGATATGGAATCGGTACATAGGCTAGAAGGTCGTATTCAAGGAGAGAAGTTTCAAATATTAGAAGGAAATGCTAGTTAGGCTACACTCTATAACATACAGACAAGGCAAAACTAATCAGATGCAAACAAATTGGAAACAAGTCATGCCTCATCCAGCATCCAACCATCTGCGTCGCGTAACGCTAGTCGTCCGTTTGTTCCTTTCCCCCGCAGAAGTTATCAGGCCCGGTTTCCGCTCCCAAACATCGGCCTACTCAACCATCGTGATAGATAACATGTGTGATTGTCCAACCAGCGTTCCCTTTCAGACCATGGCCAAAACACCAGTCCATCAAAATTATTTCTGCATCTGGACCATATTACTTGACTCATAGCCTCCATAAAACTTGGCATGGCAACGGCACGCATTTAAAGCCATTTGATATTGAACTGTCAATTTCCTTGGTCCAATGGCAAGGTGTATATTCTGAGCTTACTACTGAACTAAGGCACCAGCCACTGTTCTTCGTCTTTGTCCATGTTTGGGTGAGTGGACCCCCCGGTGGACGAGAATCCAAGGGCCACAGGCTCCAAAACATGCTGATGGAAACATGAGCGAGCCCCAACAGCATGCCAAACTAATAGTAAATACATGAAAATTCAATCTAAACTACGAGTTTTAGGGCAATAAAGGAGCAGGAAAGGGTGGGATGGCGGGAAAAAGAAAATTACTCAAGGAAAGGCTGAGCAATCCCTGAGGGCCGGCCACTCAGACGATGGTGGCAAGAGACAAAAGGCGGCGTCCACGATGGCGGAGCTTAAAAGGGGAAACATTCCCATTACAAAGAACACGTACTAATGGAATTAGTCCGTTCCATGTAACTGCATTTGTGTTTGTTATTTTCTCCCCCATTCCAGAATTATTTGCATACTACAACTTACTTTTGTTATAATAGTATTTACAGTGACAAAAGGATAGAGTCAAAAGGCTAAGTCAATATATCTTGGGGTGCGAACTCTGAACTTCTATATAGTTCTGCATATACATGTTTAGTACTTAATGGCTAGTTCCATAATTCTTAAAAATATTTCACACGCTTGGAAAAAGAAATATATATAGGACGGAGCCCGTGCTTTAACGGGATAAAAAAGTTGCCTTGCGCGGGAATCGAACCCGCGACCTTAAGACTCTTACCCGGTCAGAAGGACTGTAAGAGTCTTACGCTCTACCAACTGAGCTAGCAGGACGCACGGGCTTATTGCGAAATTAGACCCTTTTTACATCACTCCTCTTGTCCAAAAGTCGGGGTCTCGCACCATACGTGCTCTCAGAAATTCATATGGAGTTGGACGAACCTGCGCAGCCTCATGTCAGATGCCGTGGCCTGTTTTCCGAGAAACAAAACTGTTGTTTATTCTTCTTAGACGGACAATCTGTGAATAGTTTTGGCACTTGTTTGTCAACCTGGACAGTGGGGCTGTGGAGGAAACTGCACATTTGGAATTAAATCCATGAGGCCGTCAATACAAAGGCTTCGCTTTACAAAACATGGCAGACGGAGACGACACATAATAGTTATGAAATGACAACTTGCACTCAGGACGACAATGCGGAAGCCTTACCACTTTTGGTTTCATCAGCTGTAGCTTCCAGTCTCGAGCAGCGTCACCATTCATTTCTTAGGAGCAATATCCGCAATATCCTGCGAGAAAAGTGGGCGTGTAACAGATTTGGCCATAAATTTTGCCTCCGAGGGGAGCATTCCGTCGACCATATTCCGCTCTCGGACGGACAGATAACAATTTGGGTAGAGGACATCGTGCGTGCCCTACTAAAACCTCTACTACAAACCATTGACTGACTACCTTGCCTTCCATTGTCAAGGGCGAAGGTCAGGTCTCAACGCACTGCACGCCCCAACTGTCTCAACAAGCTTCGAGTGTAACGAGGATGAACCTACCGATTGGGGAGAAACGGACGCCAGCATTGATGGTATTGCGATTGGGCGAGGGTATTTCTGTGGGCTCGCTTTGAAAAGAACCGGAAACTGCTGCATGGCTCGAAGGTCTTCAGGATGGTGTGCAAACTAGCGTTGTACAAACGCAAACAAAGGCTTTGGCAGGCCCGTGCCGTCCACCTACACAGGTAGTTGGCATAATGATACATAAAACTGCTGCTCTAATGAGGTATGACTCACCAGCATTAATTATCCACTCATTAATTTTCCGCATCGACTTTTATACGTCTTTATAGACCCTGTTACCCATTATATATACGACAGCGAGCCAATGAACATTTACGCAATGTCTGGACGTGCGTGTTTTTGCCTCCTGTCGGCCCACTGAGGCCCGATGCTGACAAGTGTTATCAATCGTCCCTCCTTACATGCTTAGGAGACGCATTCAATACTTCGATGACCTGAGGTACTGCATAGGCTCGACAGAAATTGCGTCCGCGCTGTATAAAGGCCTGACCAGCGCACCACTGCATATGGACTATAATGAAATCACTTCCACTCATTGTCATTCTCACGTCTGTAAATGGGTTGTCGGAACAGGATGATTCGCTTCTTTCTATGGTGATTACAAGGATCGTGGAAAATGTCCGGCATTTAGGTAAGTTATCACCCGGAGAGCTCGATGCTATTCACAGCTACTTGGAAT
This sequence comes from Hysterangium stoloniferum, assembly GCA_015178975.1. NCBI lineage: Eukaryota > Fungi > Basidiomycota > Agaricomycetes > Hysterangiales > Hysterangiaceae > Hysterangium > Hysterangium stoloniferum. The sequence goes on along the minus strand of WHVD01000002.1, from coordinate 1,221,249 downwards.
TCTCGCTGCAACCGAGATATGCGTCTATATTCCCTACGCTGATTTGAAGCAGATGCAATCGAAGAAGATTTCTCGAGGAGATTGTCTCCTCCTTAACCCACAAGTGGGTTTATCCATAGCATGTTTACAACAGGGTGCACGGTTTAAGATCTTAACCGAGGCGCAATTGGACATTTTTTTGATTTAATTGGCACAACGCAATTGTTGAAACACTATTGAATTTATGACCGTCTCTTCGTAGGGGAATGGGCTATGAGCAGTTGCTTTGCGGACAGGGTAATGCTGGTGAACTACACCAGAAAGGTCGATCGCTAGATTCACTTTTCTTTTTCTACCTACGGCACGTTAAATACATGTCTAATCTATTAAATTACCTTCTCCTTCAGTACCCTTTCGGCCCGACACGATCAATATACAACGCACCCCTACCGTGTCGCCGAAACAATCGAAATCATAATAAAGTTAATAGCAGCTTCTCCGGATGCCCACTGGCAATCTTCGTGTACACAAATACGGGCAGCAGAGGCGGTAGACGCCTTGATCGACTACTTCGGATACCTTTCGCGTTGCAAAATTGCTTCCCGGTCTTTCCTATGTCTGATCGCCATTCCGTTCACCGGAACGTCACTCTTATCCAATTCAAATTGCATATCGGTGCTAGAAAAATACGGATGGATTGGAAACACCCCTTCTGCATTCGATTGAGCCATCATTGCTTCTCTCACTTGCATGACAATTATGGATGACGGCCCCTCGTACATTATTCAAATGCTATACAAAAATTGTTGAGCGCTCTTAGATATTTATCCATACTTATGCCAGTCAGTGTGAAGTTAATGGCACATGAAGATAGAGTGAGGTAGTTGTCCTACTCAAAGAGGGTTACTTATAAATGTCAATTCCGATATGCGTGAAATGCTACCAGCATTCTATCATGGCGATTATCTCTCTTTCCCTTCTGAGAATCGGGTAGTGCCATTAAACCACATTCTCTCCAGTCCCTTGTATTGTCATATCTTCACACTACTCCGTTGTGTTTAACGTCTGCCAGGAACTGACGATGGCAAGTCTGAGTCGTCACAGCGTCGTTAAATACTTACTTACTCCTAGTCTGCTTTTCTGACTCCTTCCTCTCACCGCTAATATCATGCTGTTCATCGGGTAATCCCACGACCCATCGTCTTCAATCAGAAAAGTGGGAAGATCAGTAAGTATGCCGTCTATATTGTCTAGAGCCATCTAGGAGAGCTAGCTAGCTCGGCTAGACACCCCACATTCGCGAGATCCCTATTTACTAGTCGGTATAAAAGCTTACTATAGATCTAGGGAGTCTAGATAGTGGGTGTAGACATTCCCAAATCCCTGATGTTTCTTACCCATTATGCAGCCACATGCGCAATAGGACGATACCCTAGACAAAATAATCATGCGTTATTTTCCATTCTATGCCTGCTAGGCTTAGATGCAGAAGATCTTCCTTAAAGCGTGTTGAACTTTTTTCCTCGATTGCCTTTCTGCCTCTTCTGCATCCAACATCAGGCCCAGATGAATATTTATGTGGGTATACCGCAGAATGTGATCAATCTAATTGGCTTTCCATTGACACAGTCCGAATGCGTGGCCTTGGTTCTTCAGAATCTCATTGCTCGGGCAGCGTGTATAGCCCCTCACTCCCTCAGGATATCGTCCACCTAATTCTAAGTGTTTGTTCCATTTTTTCTGTGTTTTTCTTGCCCGACAAATGAGTAGTAATACAATGTTGTTTATTGATCTTCGACACAATCAAGCGAGAGGAAAGCAAAAAGGGAATGTTTCTCCTCTTGTTAATCACCATCCCTCATTATTTAATACTTGACAGGATCTATAGCAAACTAGAAATGCCCTATACAGATACATTTAACTAGACCGTCTTTATAAATTGGGAGCGAGGCTACCGAGACATACGTAGAAAACGATAAACACTCCATTTCTGCATTAACTTAGTCTTATGAATTTATTTATTTGTTACTGTATATACTAGCACAACAAAATTAAGGTGTAGTATGACAAGAAGTCTGGAATGGGGAAAAAAATAACAGACTCAAATGTAGAATGTAACAACGGTGGTGTCACGGTTCAGTATTTATTACAATGTTGAACCTTTCAATCGTGCCTTGCTAGCTCAGTTGGTAGAGCGTAAGACTTTTACAGTCCCTCTGACCGGGTAAGAGTCTTAAGGTCGTGGGTTCGATTCCTGCGCGGGGTAATATTTTTATCCCGTTGAAGCTTCCTTCCTACACATATCTCTTTTTCCTCGTCAATACATGCGACACGCGCAGGGTTGCATAATTATGGTAGTATTTATCGTTTGATACTGATATTAAATTACATAGCGTTGATGAATCTACTGCATATCGTTAAATTGATATTATGGGTATGGTATAGTTTTCTCACTTCGATTATATCCAGTTGACTCTGACTAGAAAGTCCAACGGACATCTTTCATATCAACTGACATCTGTATCAGACGACTATCAGGATTTCACCGAAACCATGGTTAAATTCTTTTGCGTTCACTCGTGAAACCCATAATAGTCCATCATAGATGTCAGGCTTGACTGGTTATCAATGTCTATATCATAAAAATTATTAATTAAATATATATTTGGTATGCTTCTAATTTTTAGTAATGTTTATATTTAAAACTATTGTTTGGATATTTTTCCAATATTGGAATTCTTTGTAATAACAATCTTAGTTGATTGTCTTAATATTTTCATATTTGCAGACAATTGAAAGTGAAGGGCTGCTGTATACTAAATAGCTTCTTCTGAACGACGATGGTAAGGCCTGCTAGATATCGGGTTGAAAGAGTAGTTGTCGATGTCATTTGTAGTTGCGGGAGATCTGATGACAAGCAGGGAGGTAATTTTTTTAGTCAGGAAGCTTAGCGGTCGCACGTCGCATCAAACAGCAGAGTGCCTTGGATGTCACTCTGGCAGCGCAACGGAGGGGTCAGGGCTGATTAAATGTGTCTCGAAAACTTGAGTCGTGTGAGTATATTATATTTGTCTCTGTACACCAGGCTCTTTTCTTCAAAGTCGCCACATGGGTAAGCAATGTAAAAACCACCAGTCTGAGGACATGTGTTTGGAAATTTGAGCCTAGTGGAAGCCAACTCGGGGATATTCAACGGCCAACGTGAAAGGTGGTATAGTATACAGTCCCATAGTTAAATCCATACGCTCGATGAGTTTGGTATTAGGGTCTTTCAATCCCGAGTCACTGAAATGCCATTGGTGCTCAGATGTCTTGCGGTAGGAAGCTGATAGTAAATTTAATTGTCTCTAATAGGACGTTAGACTATAAAAGCATATAGTAGTACACATTATAGATAAAAGACCGGTTTCATATTTGAATCCCATGGCGGAGATGGGGCTGTTCTGCCAGCTGCACATCAAGATTCAAAGGTGATCATTCTGGATCATAACTTATTTTATTGCTACATGAGGTGCACGGCCAGTGCACAGAATGATAAAATACATCCGATGGCGTTATATCGTCAACAGAAACGGTCACTAAAATTCAGGAGTATTAATTGAGGCCCATAGAATAATAATAATAACCCACCTTTTTAGCTTAGATCGGCGGTCGAGCATAGCTTCCGAAAGTCGGCCATCCTTCCGTGCCTTCTTCAACTGTCAAAATATTTTCATGAATATAGCAAGATCTTGAGTTTCTGTAGCCTCCGTACCTCAGTCTTGTCCTCTTGGGACACTACGGATTTACCCGCACCCCAAGCCTGGAACGTGTGGCTATCAAAATAAATAATGAGAGATTGGTCACAGGAGCACAAAATATAAAGAAAGGAGTATACATACTTCGTCTCAACCTCATCAATTTTCCGCTTCTTAGCCACCCCTTCTTTCTTCCTTTCTTCCTCTCCCGCCTTTAACTTATACTCTTGCTGAACCTTCACCCAAAACCTCTCTCCAAAACCAACAATATCGCTATCACCCCGCAGCGCAAGCGATCCCCCGGCAACTTCATCTACAGACAAATACTTCTGATAATTATTCTGGAATGCAACCATGCCATCTTCGAGTACAACTGGTGTCCATTCTTCCTGAGGGCCCCGTGCTTCCCGATCTGAACTCACTAACCCATGCGCGTCACATGATAGGAACTTCCCTTCAGCGGTGCGAAGATTGATAGTAGGCGAACCAGCCACCCGTGTGACGACCCAAACTTGGGAAACTTCAGCAGGAGAAAGGCTCAACGCCGTCTCTCCAGGCTCATGCGAAACAGCATGGAGCATGATGCGAGAGCGGGTGGAATCGTAGGTGATACAGATAGCAGGTTCGGAGGGATGGACGATGAATGTTGGGCCATAAACTTGATTCGCGTTCTCGGGAAGAACCCATGCTTGAGGATCGATCCCTTCCTCCTCGTTCCCAGTACCCCCATCTCTATGCTTTCGCTTCTTTTTCTTTGTTTTATCACCTTTGAAAGTGAGTTTAGTAGAGCGTACACGGTCTGACATGATGGTTGAATGAGGTATCGGGTTTAAACTCCGGGTGCTGCCGATTCTTTGCCGGGTGCCACGCTGCCACACTTATTAACCCTAACCCCCCTTGTCCTTTCAAGTGAGAATGCAGGAAGATAAGCAATCTGTTAGTATTAGCACGCGATTGATTTTCATGCTTATAACAAAGCTTTAGACAGAGAGCCTTATATTTCAGGTGGATGACCACGCTATCAAATTCTTTATCCAGAAAGACCTTGACGAGAAGGTGATCGAGCAATTACAGAAGAATATCAAAGTATGTGTATGAACACAAATAAGGACATATTTTGATGAAGCTCAGAGACATGGAGGACGCATTGAGGCTAAAGTTCCTTTGCAAGGCTTCTTATTGATCAACCCAGATACTGAAGAAGGCCAGCGACTCATTGGTGCGTCGAACTATTTCTTGGATCGAGTTATTTTTTCTGAACCGAACCTAGATTGTTGGGATACGCCGGACCGTCCAAAAAGGAACTTGGTGCCCCCCACCTTTGTGGATGCCTGCTTGGACGCCGGCAAGCTTATCCCACAGGTGTTTAGAAGGGATGGCGTTAGCCTCAGGATCAATATTCATTCATGCATTACTGGAAGTTTGATAGATCATTTAACTTCCTGTATCTTGGTTCGTTGTAAGCTTGGTAATTTCATATATTACACTCACTTTGTTTCATTCAGCATTCCGGTGGGCGGGTTGTCAACGGATTCGCTGACGTTGTAGTAGCGGATGAAGACTGGCCAGGATTTCAAAGCCTCGTTGAACGATTCGACCACTACCAGAATAAATATGTAGAAGGCATCCCTTGGGTTGAAGAGTGCATTGAGTCTGGTGTGTATAGGAACACCCCTGTCGTGAAAAAGAATTTTGGAGGCCGTATCGCAGGCAGTCGGTCCGTAATCTCCTTATGTCATAAACTCCGTCCCGACATATCATGTCCCACTCTCAGGCGTACAGATTTTACAGTAGAAGATGACCAGTATCTTGCAGGCTACATTGCCGCTCGCCTTCCTGATCAAACCATGCGCGGCCGAACAGGCAATAAACTATACCAAGACTTATGTTCTAAAGTGCGTATCTTAGCCATTGTCCCGTACAACCTCGTTAATCAGTTTATAATATGTAGCTTGATCTTTACCCATGGGCACAACGTCACCCGTGGCAGTCATGGCGAGAACGATACAAAAACAACGTCCCTCGGTTCCGTAAGTTGATCAACGCTCACCTTGCACTTCATCCTGCTCCAGAAAACGGGAAGGGTTTGCATGGGTTCGTCAGAGCTCCTTCATCAACGGGGAAGGCTGTCAAATCTCCGGGTGTATTTAAAGCAAAGAGTGAACACAACGGGCCGATACCTTCAGATGCTCCCCATAGCAGCGACGACGAGTGGGGGGGAAGTCAGTGGGAAGTTCGACAGGGGAATAAGAGTCCTCCTAACTGGGGGAAAGGAAAAGGAAAGAGAAAGGAGATGACGGAAGATAGGGATACTGCGGGGCCGAGCGCAGTTCAAGGTCTGCATAAAAGCAAGAAGACGAGGTATATAGCGAGTTAAATTTGCAACATATCTCCATACTAAGTATTTTACAGGGTCGACGATTCGGAGGATAACCTGTCATCCATCGAGGCCGACCTCGTACCTCCACCTGTTTCAGAAAAATATGAAAACATAGGCGAACATTTTCAAGCAAACAATACCACCGGAGGCAATAACAATGAATTATCCCAGACGCAACCGTCTAGCTACGATATGACCGACATCGGCAGCGAAACACAAGCATTACTTGACGCGAACAGAAACCTTGTTGGCCTAGTGGTCGACGAACTTCCTCATTTCGATAATAATCTTGACAAGAGCCAAATTGGAATGGGGCCGGCGCGTGCCCCTGTACCACTATTGTCCCATTCCGACACTCATGGGGCCCTTAATGAGATTGCTTCCAAATATCGCTTCTCGTTTCAAGAGGTGGAAGAAGTGTATCAAGAAGTGAGCCGTGATATAAATATTACGGAGCGGCATTTCCATGACATCAGAATGTATATCACCGAGAAGAGGAAGGAGTTACGGATGCGGAGATGATGGAAACATGCTTCTTCGGACGGCGGTGCCTTCTGCATATACTTGGATTGTTGTGCCCGAAATCGACGTTTCATGCTCTTGTCCTGCGAGTCAACCTTTCATTTCCATGCAACTTTGTATTCTTTTATCCAATTTCAATGCAAAGCATAGTCCAGTTCTTTATTATTTATGAACACCGCCTGTTTCTTATTGACCATACTACGGGTTCTAAACTCATTCCCAGTTCCCGGCTGATTTGCTCTGTTTGGTGAAAGCACTGTTATAATAACGAGGAAACAATGGAAGGGTTAATTATGGACAAGTCAATTACAAATTAAAATGAGAGAGAATTCATAAATCTGACCATAATGTAATCGGTATGTTGTAAGCCACCAGGCTTACAACTTGCCTGAATAGAAGGCTCCCAGGTTTGAGCATGCTTATCAGCTCGTTAACTTACTACTTTTCCACAGGCTTCTCCGCAAAGTTCACCCTGATGGTGGCTTAGTAAGTATACAGCGACCTGTAGTCTAACAGAATTCTAGTATTTTCTCGAAACTCTATGGCATTGTACAAGGCCAATGGTGAACTCGGACTACTTCTGAGATTCGTTAAGAACCCTCATTGAATTCAGATAGTCCGTCTTGGTTATATCAAAATCTGGAGAGTTATCAGTATATAATAAATCCGTATTAAGTGAAGCATTTTACCATCTAAAATAGCAGTAATATTATTTTTCGCCCAGCGCACAAGCTGTTTATTCTCGGAGGTATACTGGGGCCAGAAGGCTGAATTGTTTATTTTAAATTAGGATAAGGTGGAAACCATAAGAAAGGACATACACCCGGGGTATAGATCCGTGACGAAGTTAATGTAAGCATCTGTAAAAGAGTTTGACAGACTATCTTCAGAAGCAGGAGCTCCTCCGAATATAAGGCGCAATTCCGATCCATGATATACTTCAGAAACTGTTAGCTTCCTCAGCAGAGATGGAAACCGTTCGTACCCCCAAGATCTTGTTTTCCTCCGGGATAAAACGCATCGAATAAATACCCAAAAAGCGGTTGCAATGAAACCGCCTTGTCGAAAAAATACCTTCGAGGGGCCAGGTACATCTGGTCTGTAAACCAGGCGGAACACCGATCGTAGAGCGAGTCTCTTGTATTAAACCGTCCCCCTAGTGATGAATCATTCGCGGGATAAAGTTTATGCAGTTCATCCAATACATCCGTACTCAATGAGAGCTCATTTGGAAAATTGGCGGCAATAAACTGGTCAAATCGATCTTGTTCCACTGTGGCATTCATTGCCGAAAGTCCGAATACCGACTGACTGAAAATCGTGCCATCATTAAGCTAGGAATGTCTCTCAGAAAAGAAGATTCTAAAAGGCTTCTCGAATAAACTTACGTTCGTTCCCATTATCATAGGAATATGTCTAAACTCTCCGGAAGCGATTTTGGCGGAGGCTCTCTCTGTGACGAAGCTACCCGGAGGGCCAACAGCTGGGTACCAAAGCTGGTAATTAAGTGTTGTGGTTAGGAGGAAGTTTGTCGAATTCAGAAGGTTCTAATATTTAGATAATTAGACGCTATGACGTGGGTCTTGGAGCTATCATTATTATACCTCATACGGAGCTTGACGAAGACACTCCAGTGACTCCCTGCCAGAAGGGCATCCCAGAAGATTGACTAAACGAGAGTAAGGTGTTCCTGGATCATCGTACTGGGCTGCCAGTGGCGCCGAGTGACTAGGTGGTTTGCGAGAAGGTGAGGGGAAGGATACAGGTAACACCAAAAGAAATATTTGTGAAGTACGTACAAGGGACCCGCGGAAGAATCGGCAATCGCGGCTCTGAAAAGAGGGGTTTGAGAGGGGTACACAACGTGCGCTTCAACGCCGCCTCCACCAGCAGACTTAAATCCACATGATCAGAGAAAAAATTGTCTATAAGAGGGATAGGCTAAGCAGGTAATTACCTGCCCCCAAATGGTAACCTTCAGGTTTTTTAATCAGTCTATGAGATGTATTTCTCCTAGGCTTTCAAAACTCACTTTCTCTGGATCGCCACCAAACGCAGCAATTTCCTTCTGCACCCACATCAATGCCGCACGTTGATCTGTTAGTTATTAAGTTACAAGGCCTATGTCGGATCCTCGGCAAACTTATACATACCATGCAACCCCGCATTGAGATCCTCTGGTTCTACGAAGGAACTGGCCAACTGGAGGAATACTAACGTCAGAAATGCGCACTGGTGAGTATCGGTGATCGACATACAAATCCGAAGGTGTTTACGCGGTAATTGCTAATAAAGTGAATATAATATTAGATTATTGAAACTCGGAAGAAAAATGATATTCCACACAATGAAACGAATATGATCGGCTTTCCGATGGCAATGCTCCGTTGGAGGAGCACTGTGGTCAGCCAGGTCAGCTTCAGGTGTTCAAGAAGATAACGCTAGGCGATGCGATGTATATACGTACATGTCGGGTCGTATGATGGATTAGATGCTGCGCTGAAAAGTCGTTAGAAAAGCCCATACAAATATTGCGCCTAGGGACGTACCCGAGGTTATAGTTGCCGCCCTTTGTTTTTCAAGTCAAAAGATAGGCTATGTAGATATTCTTGTTTGCTCATGTGTATAACAAGCGACACGCACATATATCCACACCAGAACGGGCAGTTTTGCAGAAGGAGAGGTCTCTTCCGGACGGAAAACCTAGGGACGAGGAAAAATATACATGACGTTAGATGCGACGGAGTGAAATGCGTTCAAGATCCATTCACATGTAGTACTAGACAGTCCTCGCTAATAACAGTGCCACTGGATGCCTGTATTTGTTGCAGTCAAATGAGAATTACGTAACTGCTGATTAGGAATATTTACAGGTTGAGGACAATCAGCACCGAAACTCGTTGCGTCTTGGACGCCCTCGAAGGGCACAATAACTCCAACAGGAGCTTTAAACCTCAAAGCACCCACTGGAGGTTGGGCGAAAGGGATTCCCTTCCATATCTCCAGGTGGGAAGTTGAGTTTAAATAGCCTTGGAATGTCCCGATAGAGGTTGTTATTTGGAGAGATGGGTTTGAATCCTCCAGGATAGCTGCTGTACAGAGAGCAGCTGTTATCACAGAGATTGATAACTTGGCATAGCATTTGAACATAATGGAATTCGATATAGCTCCTTGGTTCAACGCGAGAACGGGATAAGTTATATCTAACTTGTTTTGAGGGAAGATATGCTCAACTAGACATACTCGACTGCGACGGGTGATCCGCGCCTTTATAGGCGTCGGGCCACCGACAGCACGGTACTTGCGGAAATATAAAGCTCTTGACCATTCGTAACAAATTTACGATAGTTTAATTAAAAGAAGTTTCTTTGAATTTTCCGAGTAGATAGTATTTGATATTTTCAATCAGTTATACCGATCTGCTGGTCATGCGGCGGAACGGAAAAATCGGAGTTTTTTTTTTCAGCTGGTCGGTCCATCATTCTATCCTTCTATGGTACTTTTCGTCACGTGCACAATGGGCGTCAATAGCTTACATTTATTATTCAGGTGATTACATTGGCAAGGCCCGGCCCGGCCTAAAAGCCCCGGCTTGGGCTCGGCTTTGGTGGCTTGGTTCTGCCAATATCTCAGGCCGGGCTTTAAGAGTCGGGCTTGGGCCCAGGCCGCGGGTAAAAATGGTACAAGATAGCATTTGTAAACTTGTAGCCTACTAATAAAATAAAATAAACTTCTCAAAAATATTATCAATGTATATTACACATAAATTTCCTCAGAGGATAGCTCAACTTCAAGTAATGCGGCGTCTGAATCCCTGCTGGCCAAAATTTCCCACCGCGAAGTTGTTTCGATTTCCTCGCCACTCTCAATATCCCCCTGGGACTTACTTGGCCGTCCCAGGCAAGATTTTGACTTTGGCGAAAGGGGCTGAATGAAATTGAACTGGTCACTTACATTATACAAAAGAAAATCTGACCATCCTTGAGCATGCGGTACCTTGTCCTTACCTTGTGGGGCCACTAGCAGGCGCGGCCTGGTGGCCCAGCTTGGGCTTTTCAGGGCCCGGCTCAGCCGGTCCACAGCCTGAGCCGGGCCTTGCCAATCACTAGAGCCTGACGGTGTCAAAATGGAGGGAAAAATTGAATGTCTCAACAGAACATTGTATGGAACAATGGATGGGGCATAAAACTGGGCAGGGGGTGCTGGGTTACTACAGGTCAAAGGTGGATTTAGCACTATGACCCCAACATGCTGGCAGTAATGTGACAATCACAAGTACCTATACAGATGACACAACAGTGGTTTCATCTTCAAAGGTGGAAGCTGAGTGAGCAAAGGAGGAGTTGGGGTGGACATATAAAACAAAAGACTTAGGAGATGCTAATTTGGTCTTAGGAATATGCACATATTGACTGGGATAGAGTGGCAGGGACAATTAGTATCTCACAATGTGCATATCTTGAGCTGGTGCTTGACATGTTTGGAATGAAAGATTGCAACACTTGGGAAATGCCTCTGCCTCCTGGCATCATGCTCACTCAAGATATGGGACCGAAAATGTGGGAAGAGTGTTCATTCATGGCAGACAAACCATACCATGAAATGTTAAGTTCTCTCATGTGCCCAGATAGCAACTTGACCAGACATATATACATATAGCATCTCAACACTCAGCAAATTCACCTCCAGTTGAAATAGGCTCTAGCACACTACCCTACATCAAGCTGACACGACCATACTAAGCAGTGCTGCACTATTCCACATCAAGCTTATATGACCATTTCAATACCAAGCCATACTGTACCCTAAAACATGTATACCTTTTGTTTTACTCTCATACTAGCTGAAACATATTAGCTACCATAATCACATCCCCATACCTCAGTTGAACCTCTCTTTCATGTCAACTGAGGTATGTTATTACTTTCATACTTTCAGTTACATTAGCTTACTAATATGTATCATTAGTGCATTTGTTACAGGTAACAAATACAGTCAAACCTCTTTCATGTCGACTGAGTGCATTTGTTACACCTCCAACCCAGGACACACTCATTGGAATGTTCTACACTTATGTTGCATTATATCAAAGGAACTCTAGACTACAAGATCATGTATGAAGGAGAATTCAGAGATCTTACATAAGCCTGTAGGTTATGTATGTGGATGCTGATTTCAGAGGAGAGCTCAACAACTGCTCCTCATGGTCAGGCCACATACATAGTTATCCAAGCTGGGGGATGTTAGGGCAGCTGTGAAGAGTCAATAGATTCTGACCGCTCGATATACAAAGAATAGTGTTTATTCAACTACTATTAGTAAGTATTGACTGTTCAGTACAATACAGTAGGTTACTAGACTGATAGTACTAGTAGAGAGATGCACTACACATCACAAGAGCAACTGTACAGTTGCTCGTGACGAATAGAACAAGAGAATAGAAGAGTTGACCTTTACGGTACAACTTGTAGCTAGAAGTGAGAGAGATAATCAGTGAAAGACTGAATATATAGGGTAGAGAGATAGCAGCGCAAGTCGACTACAGTGTCGATGAGTGCAAAGACTTGAGAGTGGGACTCAACCTTCGTGGTTCAAGTCCAAAGACTATTAGTATGCGAGAAAACACTACCTTTATAGGTAGCTGAGATGTTACCCTTGACACCTCTTGCTATTTGACGTCTGGGTTGTTACGAGGTGGTGTCTGCTGGGTAAAAAGTGTCTTGTCTTCTGGCGCCGAGTGCACCCACAGGTATACACAAAGCTTCGAACTAAGAAATAAAGGTATGCTCGAAAAGTATAAGGAATTAAAGAAAGGAAACAATACTAGATAATAATGTACTAAAATATGTCTAATATTTAACAGCCTGATCATGATATGTGCATACCCTTCACAGCAACACTAACAAGGCTACTGTCAGGAACCAGAAAACCCGCCAGCCTCCAGGCCCCCGGACCCCGTCCTACATGCTCCCGACCCTGTATATTGTATAGTAACAACCGGAGTTCCCACGGGAGCCCACATGTCAACTTGTTTATGCCTGACTCTCTGTACGCACCCCACCTGTCTGCACCTAACCCTCTGTGTCTCATACACCAGTCCTCGGACTCCTCCGGACTCCGGACTCCACTCTATGTACACACGACACTCTGTGTCTTGTGCACCAAGTCACCGGACTCTGACCGGACTCCTGGAACCCCTCTAACAGAGCATAGAACCCACTCCTGTTATCTGTCTCTGCATCTCACACACCAGTCATCAGAAAACCCACCAGACTCCACCAGACCTCCTGCACATCAAGCCTGTCTATACCCGACACTATCTTGTGCACCAAGTCACTGGACTCTGACTGGACTTCCAGAACCCCTCTAACTGAGCCCCGCTCCAGTTATGGTTAAATGATCTGTCATGATTCGTTCTCCACTCCCGTTCCATTCTGTCCCTAATTCCCAGTTTAGTATTTACTTGTTTCGTTTTATGTTTATTAGTTCTGCCTCTCATTAATACCGGATTTGGTATTATTACATTTCACAGTGTATATAAGTCTGCTACAGTATATTCATGTACTTAGAATCCAGTTTCAATCTCGAACTAGTTTTCCCCCGAACAAGTTTGATCCTTGAACAGTCTCTAGTCCTCTTGTCTGTCTGCACACTCGATTCCCGGAACTCCCACGGGAACTCCGGAATCTATACCTTCCTGTCTGCATTCTGTCAGCTCGAAATATGGACACCCGGATGAGTGTACGAGGGTGCAGCCTATAAGCTGAAGCCAAGTCCATCTCAGTCGTTCACCAGACTTTCTGGTAATTATTCTGATATCACCATTCCTTGTACTAATAATCCCCGGAACTTCCCGGGACCTATTTCCCGGGGACTCCGTGGGACAATTCCCGGAAGCAAGTGTGTGTTCGGAATAGTTACTGGAAACCTCCATGGGACTATCCGTGGAGCTTTGTTCGGGAACTTAACAGCTACCAAACACAAAACACACCTTTTTATAGGGGGAGTCCACCAATTATTGCAACTCTTCATATGACGATGCTAATTGTGGACCATGCATTTGGAGGTTAATGTGTGTCAGAACCACTATACACCTCCCAGAGCATCCAACCTATATTGTCAGGAGGTGCTACACTAACTGACACAAGATATTGAGACACAAAGTACTTTTATTACAAGCTTATTAAACCCTTGTATATTGTGTATTGCAATAGAGTCAACTCATACTATTTTTAATAGTATCCTCTGTGATGAAACTCAAACAGACACAGAAAGTGGTGAGCATAATGGAGACTCAGAGAAAATAATGTGGCAAGGACAACCAACACATTCATTTGAACCTGATGATTGTTTAGGGATGAGCAGCAAGATGTTAAATTTAGTGATATGTTTTCTAATCTGTGTTGTTTAAAGTGGCTTACTAATTTTGAAAATCGAGAGATTGTGTTCAATTGGAACAATGATTCCATGGGTGAATATGGGATATCTTGTGTACAAAGTGCACAATTCATTGAAGCAAGTGACAGGTTTGATGACATGAAGTTTGTGAGTGACAGCTGTCAATGGAAAGGGCTAATTAAAGAACCTTGTTACCAGTCAGGAGGTATTATTGATATTACTTCACCTCCACAAGATACACAGAGGGAACCTTAATACTATTCAGTGCCCTGTTTGACAATACCCTTCTAGTGCCCAATCCAGCTGACTGTCCAAGAAAAAATTGGAATTCAATTCACAAGGTTTTATTGGGTCATGTTTCACTTGTGTTCGAGTCAATTCTCAATCACAAAACTAATAGTGTGATGAGATGGTTGCACTTGGGAGGGCACAGTGGTGTTGTTAACATGTTGTGTGCCGTTGAATTTGCTGCCATCTCAGGACAGGCAGGTATTGTCCAGACATATTGGAAGATGTGAAGAGTGTGGCACAGAATATGGAATGTATCTTTGCCCAGGAAGCTTGGTGATGCTGGACACTTGGAGAGCTTTAAAAGGTCCGAGCATCAGTGGGCAGGAGATTTACTTGCCATGTGGCAGATTATGATGGAAGTGGAGTGTCAGTGAACATGTGATGCATCTCAAGTAAGGCCTTCAATCTGTTGCTTGTCAAACCTGCTGACCATCTGATGTTTACCCCACCAGCATTTGCTCAATCCAGCCTAGTGGTTCAATATGAAATGGCATGGGGATAGCTGGCCTAATATCATTCACAGAATTTCTGAACAAGCAATGATTCAGATCAGGAGCTGCAGGTCAGAAGATACTGTTCTCACCTTGCACACCATAACCTGGAGTATGCCAACAACCTTGTGAGGGATGAAGGAATGGACATATTAGATTTTTTGGGTTTGCAAACAATGTAGCATATGATTGATGGGTAACCGGGTATGGTATTACCAGTAGTAGGTACTTAAACTAGGTACTTGTACTCTACACTTCATATGTTTTCAACATGTTCTTAGTACCCAAAACGAGTCAAGTGTATTCTGAACTTAAAAACTCTAACAGGACATGCACGATGACTGAAGGGATGTTTGAATGAGGTTCTCTCCTGGAGCAGTTTACCTATGTATATGGACTGTATATGGCTGCTGGATAGGCAGATGAAACAGAAACACCTGAATGGTGTTTCCCTTCTAACCAGAGCCTTATATTGGTTCCTCAGGTTGACAGCCTTATTGTGTTTCCCTTCTAACCAGAGCCTCATATCCATTCTTTGGCTCAATACCCCTGTATTGGCCATTTTGTATGGGATGGCTACTAGGTAAGTATACACATGTTTATATTACACTTGTTTTCCCGTATTGCTTTACTGTTGGATATGGAATTGGTACATTGTGTTAAGGTGCGTACATGGAGGGTTTCTGGAGAAACCCGGTAGGACTTGGCTTCAGCTTATAAGCTGCACCCTTGTGAGATCATCTTGTCCAATTTC
The DNA here is from genome assembly GCA_015178975.1 of Hysterangium stoloniferum. Taxonomy (NCBI): domain Eukaryota; kingdom Fungi; phylum Basidiomycota; class Agaricomycetes; order Hysterangiales; family Hysterangiaceae; genus Hysterangium; species Hysterangium stoloniferum. Next base: position 1,205,697 of record WHVD01000002.1, on the reverse strand, counting down.
AAATAGGTGGATGGGAATCCCAGGGAGTCCAGGCGGGGTTCATGGGTTGAGGGGTTGGGGAGTTGAGATAGATAAATTGGAGGTTGAGTGATGGATGGGTCAGAGCCCATGGGCTCCTATGAGTAAGAGTGGTGTGTTTCAAAGAGGAATTTAGAGTGGAAAATATACTAAGATTACTGGGGAGAATCTAAGCTGATTTTCTGACTGGATTGTATGTACAACATCTGCCAGACTATATAGACTGTGGAATGAATAATATACCAAATCCAGTAATAATGAAAACTAAACTAACAAACATAAAACAAGATAAATAAACACCAAACTTGGTGTTAGGAATGTGTTATGACCATGTCACAACCTGACAGTCCCCGAGGTTATTGCCACACATTGACAATTCAAGTCATCATTGAAGTCCTCACATCGGAAACCATTGGTTTCCCAATGCTGACGTATGCCTTCGTGGTGATCAAACTCCATTTACGCCCCTGTCAAAATATACTCATACTATCTGGTTAAACTCTGATACGTCCCTTTTTTATTATGATGATCCATTCTACTTTATGTTTCACATATGTCTATATATACTTGTAACCCTCAGACTACTTCCTTTTCTCATAATTCCACTCTCGGTTATCTCACGGCCTCTGAACTAATTGTAACCTTCCCGTTCCTCGTCAAGCTTATTTGTCAATACCATTTTCCACTCTTCTCCTAGTTAGTATTTTCTAGATGCCGAATATTTGTATATGAACCCGCTGTAGTTCTAGTTACAAGGCAATCAGAATATCGACTCAGAATACCCTCTTACACCTCTGGAAGTCTCATACTAAGTACTCCGCTATCCACCTTCCGGTGTGCTCGCCCACTCTCAGTTTCCGACCCCTTGGCCTGACACTGGACTTATCCTTTGGTCCCAATCAGTAACTCACCAGTGGGAAATCGTTAGGACTAGTCTTCGCCTGCCTGAAATTTAAGGACACCTGACAGATAGTTGTGAGGGTGCAGCACATAAGCTGAAGCCAAGTCCTTCTGATCGGTCCCCATCGGCCTACCCAACATTAGTCAGTTTTCAGTTCTTAACAGAATGGGATGGAATGGAGTGGAGTCTGAATCGTGACAGGTCATAAAGCCATAATGGGAATGGGGCAGGAGCGGAGTCCGAATTGTGATAGGTCATTTGACTATAACAGGAATGGGGCTCAGTTAGAGGGCTGATGGGTTTTCTGAGTGGGGTCCGGTGACTGATGTGTGGGACAAGGTCGGAGATAGACAGGGATGGAGTCCAGCAGGTATTCTGGTGACTGATACATGAAGTAACGGAGTCGAACGTGGACAGGTATGATGTACAGAGTCTGGTGGGAAATATGGTAAACTGACAATTGGTGCATATAGGGTCCAGGTGCATATACGTTAGTGCCTGGAGTCCAGTAGGAATTCTGGTTGTAACACATTGGCTAGAAGTGTTACAACCAGAATTCCCACCAGACTCAGGCACTAACTTATACGCACCCATGCCCTATACACACCAATTGTCAGTTTACTGGAATTCCTGCTGGACTCCATACGTCAGACTTGTCCACATTCAACTTTGTTACTTCATGTATCAGTCACCGGAATACCTGCTAGACTCCGTCCTTGTCTATGTCCAACCTCATCCCATGCATCAGTCACTGGACCCCACTCGGAAAACCCATCATCTCTCTAACTGAGCCCCATTCCCATTATAGTCAATGACCTGTCACGATTCAGACTCCACTGCTGCTCCATTCCCTTTATGGTTTTATGACCTGTCATGGTTCAGACTCCACTCCATTCCATTCCATTCCTAACACCAAGTTTAATGTTTACTTATCTCATTTTATGTTTACTAGTTTCATTTTCATTATTACTGGATTTGGTATGTTATTCATTCCACAGTCTATATAGTCTGGCAGATGTTGTACATACAATCCAGTCAGAAAATTAGCTGACATTCTCCCCAGTAATCTAGTACATTTTCCGCTCTAAACTCCTCTGTTACGAACCGGAATTCCCACCGGACTCCAGGCACTAACTTATATGCACCCGCACCCTATATGCACCCATTGTCAGTTCACCAGAATTCCCACCAGACTCCATATGTCAGACTTGTCTACATTCGACTTCGTTACATTGTGTTTCAGTCACCAAAATACTCACCGGACCCTGTCCCTGTCTATGTCCATCCTCGTCCCACGTGTCAGTCACTGGACCCCACTTGTCAAATCCATCATCCCTCTAACAGAGCCCCGTTCCTGTTTTAGTCAAATAACCTGTCACAATTTGGACTCCGCTCCCACTCCGTTTCCCATTATGGTTTATGATTTATCACAATTCAGACTCTGCTCCATTCCATCCCATTCCTAACACCAAATTGGTGTTTACTATTCCCGTTTCATGTTTTGCTAGTTTCATTTCATCATTACTGGATTTGGTATGTCATTCACTCCACGGTCTATTTAAACTGGCAGATGTTGTACATACAATCCAGTCAGAAAATTGGCTTAGATTCCCACCAGTAATCTAATACATTTTCCACTTTAAACTCCTACTTGAATCACACTGCTCACACTAGTCGGAGCCCACGGGCTCCAGTGCATCTATGTCTCTTACCTATCTCAACTTACAACCTCTCGACTTACAACCTCCAACCCACGACCCCTCGACCCACGAACCCCACCTGGACTCCCCAGGATTCCCATCTGCCTGTCTGAAACTGGACAACACAATCTCGTGAGGGTGCAGCCTATAAGCTGAAGCCAAGTCCTACCAGATATTCTGTGGGTTTCTCAGGAAACCCACCATGTATGTACCCTAACATCCTCTTTGAATTACACTGCTCTCACTAGTCAGAGCCCACAGGCTCCGACACATCTATCACTCAACCTCCGACTTATCTATCTCGACTCCCCAACCTCTCGACCCATAACCCCTCAACCCACGAACTCCACCTGGACTACCCAGGATTTCCATCCGCCTGTTTGAAATTGGACAACACAATCTCATGAGGGCACAGCCTATAAGCTGAAGCCAAGTTCTACCAGATTTCCTGTGGGTTTCTCCAGAAACTCTCCATGTATGCACCCTTAACAAGAAAGTCGTATTCAAGGTGAGAAGTTTCAAAAAGAAATGCTAGCTATGTTACACTCTATAACACACAGACAAGATAAAACTGGTCAGATACAAACAAAATGGGTGTTACGACCCATTCCCGGATGTTTTCAATATCCGACTTCCGATCTCCGACTACGGAACATCATAGTTACCATATCATCCGCGTTCTTCCCTTGTTCCGCATTTGGTAATTTGTCTGTTGACAAGTATTCACTCGTTTGTTTGTTGTATTCCCATTTCAGAATATTGTCTCCCTAATATGTCTTATTGTATTTCCGTTTTAAGAACATTTCCGTTTCCGTCTTATTATGGTCTTAGTTTGTAGTACAATAACGAGTAGACTTATATTAGTTTCTGCGAATTTGTACTTTACCTCAGATCTGATATCGACTTAGTTTCTTAGTCCTTCTCCCGTCTTTCTGTACGCTCGATATTCGGAACTCTTCAGAACTCTGAATATCCGTATCTTCCATTGTAAGTCTCACCTCTGAAATTAAGGACTTTGAGCATTTGCGTAGAGGCGCAGCATATAAGCTGAAGCCGACATCCTGACCCTATCCGATAGTTCCCGACTTCCTGGTGACTTTCCAATAGTTCCGGAATAAGTTCCCGACATGGCACTTAACAATGGGCTAAACAAGTCAAGCCTCATCCAGTATCCACCCACCTGTGTGACATGAATCAAATTTCCTTCAATCAAGTCAAATAATAATTGTAATATATTCTACTAAACTGAATACAGAGGCCTCGTTTGACAAAGTATAGATTCACCCTGTCGATGAAGTAAGAGGCTAATTCCAGTTGCAAAGGCTCACAGATGTAAATGTCAAAGAGTTTCGACAATCACATAAGATAAGATTGAGAGGTAGATTAATAATATAACTAATATACAATGGAGAGATTTTCTGATTGATGTGTCAAAGATAAATTGATGTGTCAAAGATAAATTGATGTGTCAAAGATAAATTGATGTGTCAAAGATAAATTGATGTGTCAAAGATAAATTGATGTGTCAAAGATGAGTCAAAGAGGCATCAAAAGTTACCTTAAATATTTTGTGATAATGTTGTGACTGTGACTGTTGTGACACTGTGTCACATAAGGCTAGGCTTCATTTGTTCCTTTCACACTGAAGGTAAACACTTTACTGGCTACTGGTAGAATTAAGCTCACAAGAACGTAGTCGGAGCCCATGGGCTCCAACACATCTATCTCTCTTATTTATCTCGACTCCCGACCTCTCGACCCATGACCTCCAACCTACAACCCCTCGACCCACGAACCCTGCCCAGACTCCCCAGGACTCCTGTCCACCTGTCTGAAATTGGACAACATGATCTTGTGAGGGTGCAGCCTATAAGCTCAAGTCCTACTGGATATCCCGTGGGTTTCTCCAGAACCCTGCTGTGTATGTACCCTAACAGATAGTGTTAAAAGAATCTGCTAACCTGGTGATCACAGTACAAGGACTCTCTACTGTTGGGGCATAACCACTAAGAGTAGAGCAGGTAGATGCTAAACTGGTGATATAACTAGGCTTTCAGATGAGGGATCTACTCCTCATCTGAACTAACTATATACTAGAATACATGGTCTGTGCACAAATATGCTGGAATGGACTAATCTCATTAATCCATGTTCTTTGTATTGGGAGTGTTTCCCCTTTTAAGCTCTGCCATCATGCAGTCAGCTCCCACTGCCTTTTGTCTCTTTCCACCATCATCTGAGTGGCTGGCCCTCAAGGATTGCTCAGCCTTTCCTTGAGTCTTTTTCTTTTTCCCACCATCCCACCCTTTCTTGCTCCTTTATTGCCCTAAAACTTGTAGTTTAGATAGATTTCTCATGTATTTACTATTAGTTTGGCATGCTGCTGGAGCTCACTCATATCCTCATCAGCATGTTTTGTGCAATGGAGCCTGTGGCCCCTGGATTTGCTTCCACCAGGGGTCCACTCAGCCAAACATGGACAGAGACAAAGATATGGATCTAGTGAACACTAAACTAAATATAACAATCACATGTGTGAACTGGTCAGAACCTATACAGTCACAAGACAAGATATGAGATTATGATTAATCACATTATCATATTCTAACAGATAGGCATTATGAAGCATCAGCGTGTCTGGGTTGCAAAAGGGTCTACTAATCATGCGACGATTATCCTGACTCGATCTTCTTTTATTTCGCAGCATAGTGCTGAACTCAGACGGCGACATTATAGTATGCAGGGAGCCCAGACACGTCTTCATTCGATCACCTGCTTCGGCTTCATCGGCTGGTCTCAAGACCAATACCAACACAACCCTCACAAATACATCACAGGAAGCACGGTCGCCATCCCCATTACGACAGGCTCGATGACAATAACAACGACAATTACTACATCATCACCAACGTCGATACCTGCACGACCAAAGGCAAGTCCCACCATGTGCTATTCGTACATCGCGCCGTCGCAATTTGCACCAACAGAGTTGGTGCATTCAGCGCTTTGGGGTTATATCTGACGAGGAAGGCTGAGCTGGATGGAGGGGAGGGGAGGGAGGTGGTCGCAATGGGAAAT